>OX463239.1:27581367-28781367 GCA_949820135.1 Sylvilagus floridanus | reverse complement strand
AGGTTTGTGAATAATAATTTTCTACAACTGGGAGTCCAAACATCTGGAAGCCTTTTATATTATCTTCCTCAATGACCAGCATTCTTGGTACTCTAGGTGTACATTTGAAGGCTCTTCAAAGGAAGAAGATTGAGAGCTAATTAGGGCTAGGTATTTGTGTAGCCCCACGTGCCTGCAACTATATTCAAGAGTTAAGTATGGGCCGGCACCGTGGCTCACTAGGCTAATCCTCCGCCTTGCGGCGCCGGCACACCGGGTTCTAGTCCCGGTTGGGGCGCCAGATTCTATCCCGGTTGCCCCTCTTCCAGGCCAGCTCTCTGCTGTGGCCCAGGAGTGCAGTGGAGGATGGCCCAAGTGCTTGAGCCCTGCACCCCATGGGAGACCAGGAGAAGCACCTGTCACCTGGCTCCTGCCATCAGATGAGCGCGGTGTGCCGGCCGCAGCGCGCCGGCTGCGGCAGCCATTGGAGGGTGAACCAAAGGCAAAGGAAGACCTTTCTCTCTGTCTCTCTCTCTCACTGTCCACTCTGCCTGTCAAAAAAAAAAAAAAAAAAAAAAGAAGAGTTAAGTATGGGGGCAGGCACTGTTGTGTAGCGGATGAAGCTGCTTGCCTGCAGTGCAGGCATCCCATATGGGTCCCGGTTCATGTCCCGGCTGTTCCAATTCTGATCCAGCTCTCTATTATGGGAATATATAATATAATATATATTTATATATATGTTATGTATTATATATAATACACACACACACACACACACACACACACACACTGGGAAAGCAGTAGAAGATAGCTCAAGTCCTTGGACCCCTACACCCACACGGGAGACCTGGAAGAAACTCCTGGCTCCTGGCTTCAGATCAGCCAGTTCCAGCCGCTGTGGCCATTTGAGGAGTGGACTAGTGGATAGAAGACATCTCTCGTGCTCTCTTTCTCTCTCTCTGCCTCTGCTTCTCTGTAACATTGTCTTTGGAATAAATAAATAAATAAATCTTGCAAAATTCTTGGCTTTGGATAGTTAGCATTGTCTTTGTTCACCTCTAAGCCTCCTCCCAACCTTGCATCTCACATTTCATGGTCAAGGGACATTATTGCTATGGAGTCCTTGGATTTGTATGAATAGAAAATACTGCTACAAGAATGGGAGCTACCATCATAGTATCCTTTGGGAGGATTTATGTTTTTAATATCTCTTATTTATTGTGTACACCACTCAATTTTTCTTACCTTCCAGAGTTACCTCTGTAAGCATGCTCAATATCAGAATCAAAGCTATTTGAAGAATCCTTCATCTATGATTCATATGTTAACAAGTTTATATTTACAAAAAGCTTTCACAATGCTTCTCAAAATTCAATGATGACTTTTTTGATGGTAGAGAAGAGAAATTAACTAAGGCTGAGAGTGTATCATTTTATGAGCCACCTCTCCAAATCAGTGAAAACAGATGTCAAACTTTCACAAAGTCTAATACACAACAGGACTCTTCATAAAGGTGTTTGATTTCATTTTTCTGTAATTTTTGTGTTTTCCAGTTTAAAATAATTTTATTTTCTTTAAAATATTATTCAAGTTTCTTTTAAAGATATTTAACGTGCTTGGTTTATGTAGTTACTTCAGTCAGCTACTAATACTTCTCAGATGAGATCGGGAGCATTCAGGGTGGTATGGCCATAGACTACTCATACTTAAAAAATTTTTTATATGAAAGTTTCAAAATTTAGCCAAATTTCTTATCTTTAAGAGTATAGTGTTTTCTGAAGACTGTTATGTATGTTGTTCCATATAATATACTCCATATATATATACTTTCCAGATGAAAGATTTATTTTAGGAATCAAAAAATAAAAACCAAAGAGAAATTTTTCACGTGAAGGAAAGAACACTCCTAACCTTCAGGGAGATATGTAGCTATTTCCTCACTACCATGTTCCTGTGAAGCACAACATCTTGAATAGACTCACACTTCCAATGTTTTCTTTCAGAATTGTTGTCTCATTGTGATATACAAGTTAGCATCAGAATTTTTATAGACTTTTTAAATGAAGGTAAAAAGTGACTTTTATAAAACTTGAATATTCATTTATTTTAAATGATTGCTTTTTTTTAAACTTTTATTTAGTAAATACAAATTTCCAAAGTACAGTGTATGGATTACAATGGTTTGCCCCCCACTCGCACCCCTCCCATTTCCAACTCCCTCTCCCATTCTATTCACATCAAGATTCATTTTCAATTATTTTTATATACAGAAGATCTATTCAGTATATATTAAGTAATGATTTCATAAGTTTGCACCCACACAGAAACACAAAGTGTAAAATACTGTTTCAGTACTAGTTATAGCATTAATTCACATTGGACAACACATAAAAGACAGATCCCACATGAGAAGTAAGTACACAGTGACTCCTGTTGTTGATTTAACAATTTGACACTCTTGTTTATGGCGTCAGTAATCTCCCTAGGCTCTAGTCATGAGTTACTGAGGCTATGGAAACCTTTTGAGTTCGCCAACTTCGATCTTATTCTGACAGGGTCATAGTCAAAGTGGAAGTTCTCTCCTCCCTTCAGAGAAAGGTACCTCCTTCTTTGATGGCCCCGTTCCTTCCACTGGGATCTCACTTGCAGAGATCTTTCATTTAGGTCTTTTTCTTCTTTTTTTTTTTTTTCCAGAGTGTCTTGGCTTTCCATGCCTAAAAAACTCTCATGGGCTCTTCAGCCAGATCCGAATGCCTTAAGGGCTGATTCTGAGGCCAGAGTGCTATTTAGGACATCTGCCATTCTATGAGTCTGCTGTGTATCCTGCTTCCCATGTTGGATCGTTCTCTCCCTTTTTGATTCTATCAGTTAGTATTAGCAGACACTAGTCTTTTTTTTTTTTTAACTTTTATTTAGGATATAAATTTCTAAGGTACGACTTATGGATTACAATGGCTTTCCCCCCATATTTTCCCTCTCCCCCGCAACCCTCCCCCCTTGCCCGCTCCCTTTGACTCTTAGACCTATCAGTGTGATCAATTGTGAACAGAAATTGATCACTTGGACTAGTGAGATGGCATTGGTATATGCCACCTTGATGGGATTGTATTGGAATCCCCTGGCAAGTTTCTAACTCCACCATTTTTGAGGCAAAGCCAGAGTTAGAGAGAGAAGAGGTAGAGAGAGAGGTCTTTCATCTGATGATTCATTCCCCAGTTGGCTACAATGGCTGGAGTTGCACCAGTCTGAAGCCAGGAGCCAGGAGGTTCTTCTGAGTATCTGACATGGGTGCAGGGGACCAAGGCATTGGGGCATCTTCTGTTGCTTTCCCAGGTTTTAGCAGAGAGCTGGATCAGAAGTGGAACAACCGGGTCTTGAACAAGCGCCCATATGGGATGCTGGTGCTTTAGGCCAGGACGTTAACCCACTGCACCACAGTGCCGGCCTCAAAACTTAAATATTTAAACAATAATTTGAAGGCTATTTCAACCACTCAATTCACAGATTAGACATAATCCTACAGCTTTGGCTGAAGAATACCAACAAAAAAAAAAGGGTAAAAATTCCACTATCTTAAATAATTTATTACCCATGTAAACTGTTTTGAAACAAAATATGGAAGAAATACTTGGGCCTTTCTAAGCAAATCAAATTTTCCCTAATATTTTATGAAATATTTTGAAACTCAACTTTACCCTTTTATTGTTAGCAAACTTTAGGTCACAAATTATTCAAAGGGCTTTAGATAACTCTGAAACCAGACATCAAGGAGAAACCTAATCAAGAAGGCTAAGAATGCCAGTGGCAGGGTTAAAAAGAGTAACCTCAAGGGTAAAAAGCACAAGAAGGGGAAACCATGCTGCAGTTGAAACCCTATCCTTGTGAGAAGAGTTGGCAGGTACCCCCATTCTGCTATGTAATCCAGGAAGACCACGCACAAGAGGAAGTACTCAGCTCATAAATCCACGATTGAAAAGAAAAAGAAGCTTCTTGCTACTGTCAGAAAGCCAGTTGATGGTGATCAGAATGGTGGCACCAGGGTACTTATGGTTTGCAAAATGCCTACATATTATCCCACTGAAGATGGTGTCTCAAAAGAAGCTGAGTCCTAGCAAAAAATCTTTCAATCAGCATATGAGGAAACGGGGCCAGCATCACTCCTGGGACCATTCTGGGATTCACAGAGGCAAGAGGGTGGTTTTCCTGAGGCAGATGAGCAGTGGTTTGCTACTCATAACTGACCCTCTCTTCCTCAATTGAGTTACTCTGTGTAGGACACATCAGAAATTTGCTGTTGCCACTTACATGAAAATTGGTGTCAGCAGTGTGGAAATTCCAAAACATCTTACCAATGCTTATTTCAAGAAACAGCAACTGTGGAAGTCCAAACACCAGGAAGGTGACACCTTCAACATGGAGAATGAGAAATATAAGATAACAGAGCAGAATAAGGTTGATCAGAAAGCTACAGGCTGACAAATTTTTCAAAAAAATCAAATCTGCTCCAGGGTTATCAGAGATCTACTCTTGCCCTAACAAATGGAATTTATTCTCACAAGTTGGTGTTTTAGATTGTTCACCCAGAACTGAATTAAATAACTAATAAAATAAAAAAAGGGGTAACAGTTAAGACACCACTTGGGGGCACCCACATACCATATAGGAGTGCTTGGGTTTCAATCCTGACTTTGCTTCTAATTCTAACATCCTAATAATGCACACACTGGGAGGCAGCAACTGTTGGTTCAAATACTTGGGCCTCTGCCACTCATGTGAGAGACCTAGATTGAGTTCTCAGCTCCTGGTTGCCACCTGGTCCAGCTGTGGCCATTGCAGGCATGTTGGAGAGAGAACCAGAGGATGAAATGTCATTTTAAGTGTTAAAGTGAACATACAGATTAGGATTAAAATGTATGTTAATATTAATATGTTAAAATGACCATAAAAATAGGATCAAGTGTTGGGTAATTATAATAGCTAGAATTAAAAAGGAGAGACTGTTCCAACATGGGAAGCAGTCCACACAGCAGACTCATAGAATGACAATTACTTTAAATAACACTCTGACTGAGAATCAGCCCTTCAGGCTTCTTGGTCTGGTTGAAAAGCCTGTGAGAGCATTTCACGCATGGAAAGCCAAGACACTGTGGCAAAAAATATTCTACATGAAGGATCTCTGTGAGTGAGTTCCCAAAGGAAAGAAGTGGCCATCAAAGAAGGATGTACTTTTCTCTAATGGGAGGAGAGACTTCCACTTTGCTTACCACCTTGTCTAAATGCTGAAGGAGTTTGTGGATTCAAAAGGCTTCCATAGCCTAGGCAACTCAAGTCAAGAGCCTCAGGTGATCACTGACATCATATATAGGAGTTTTTTTAAATTAATTAATTAATTATTTTTTTTACAGGCAGAGTGGACAGTGAGAGAGAGAGAGACAGAGAGAAAGGTCTTCCTTTGCCATTGGTTCACCCCCCAATGGCCGGCACGGCCAGTGCGCTGTGGCTGGTGCACCATGCTGATCCAAAAGCAGGAGCCAGGTGCTTCTCCTGGTCTCCCATGGGGTGCAGGGCCCAAGCACTTGGGCCATCCTCCACTGCACTCCCGGGCCACAGCAGAGAGCTGGCAATTAACAACAGGAGTCACTGTGCACAAACTTCCCATGCAGGACCTCTGTCAACAAAGAGTTGGATTATGAGAGTTAATAGTAAAATTTGCTCTCAAAGAATACTTCATTTAAGTGGAGGATATTCTTATGTCTCATAAGTTAAAAATAAGACTGGGAATAGGAGAGGGAAGAGGAGGAGGGGTGTGAGTGGGAGCGTGGGTATGGTGGGAAGGATCACTATGTTCCTAAAGTTGTGTTTATAAAATGCATGAAATTTGTATTCTTTAAATAAAAGGTGTTCCGGAGGGGATGCCTGGCAAGTTAGGAAGGGTGATTTTTGTTTTTGTTTTCCCTCTTTTCTGTCTCCAGATGTTGGATAAACTGACAGAGCTGATTGGTACTTTGGAAATTATTTGAATCATTTAATGCGCTTGAGGATTGACTGTAACTGCTAAGATGATGGAACAAAAAGTAGGAATACTCCTGGGCTTCCTGTCTAAAAACTTCCTTTATGTGAAAAAAGATTTGTCTTTTCTTTGCTACAACAAGTTTAGATTTTTTTGTCTAATCCAAAATGAATTGTGTGTGATAATTACAACCATCATTTGTTGAGCCCTATTGTATTTCAAGCAAATGCTAATAAGTTTATGTTATTAATTCAATTAATTATTTTAGCAATCCTATGACATAGGTGCTATTTTTTTCCAGCAATTTAAAGAGGAAGAAAGTTAAACTTTAAAAAAAGTCACATAAATTTTCCAAGATCATATAGCTTGTGTGTAGCAGAGAAGAGCTTCAAACTTGATTTTTTTAAAAAAGATTTTTAGAGCTTGCGTATTATCTATTCCAGCATAGAAATTTTATCCAGGTAGGGATAAAACTTGAGTAAGTTCTGAGAGTCTTACTTGAAACTTCTATATTTCTCTAAACTTAATACTTTATCATTGACTAAGTGTACTTCTCAGGTCCACCTTCTCTCATACACGGTTTTAACAAATCCCAGTCTCACACAAGACCTCATTCCATTGCAGCTATGCTACAGCCCAGCATGATGTTTAAATCCTGCCAGAATCTGCTTTGCGCAGTTGTTTATGATAGCAATCTCCAGGCAGAGGAAGAGCTGTGCTCTCAGAGGGTAGGTCTTTGTTCAAAATCATAAGGAGGTAGCAGCTGGCCTAAAATTATGACTGGCATCTGGTCTCACACTCATTATGGTTGCCCTAATGCTCTCCTAGAGTCACTGACAATGTTTTTCCTCTGAAAACAAAGCTTCTAGAAACTCAAAACACCTGTATTGACTGGTGACATAACAACACTTATCTGCTAACTTTCTGGCTAGTTTTCCAGTGACTTGGCAGAGCTATGCTTTTACTCGGCTGCTATAAAGAATTAATTATTCTGAATAGCTATGTTCTTTTCAACAGAAACTGCCTCATTTAAAAAATATATCCTTTGAAATTTTCTAATAATCATTAAGAGCCCATTAGCAAAACTTCTAAGGAAAATAAGTATATGAGACTAGTTAAGACATTATCTCAATCATCCTGCTAAAGGCAGAGCAGCATGCACTAAAGTAGATGTTTTTGTTTTACAAGTAATCTAGAATTCAGAAATGAAAGACACACCAAGTCTTTTTATTTATACATGTGATTGGGAATAGAGTTTCAAAGGGTATGTATGAATGGAAAGGATTTTTTCAATTTTCTATTTAGAACTACATGACTATTTACCATTCATTGATGGCCTATTAGGTGGCAAATGCCATGTGGTGAACTTTCCTCATTTAGTGCAATCCAAAAATACCCTATGAGATTTATTTGTAAATATGATAATGATCAAGATATTAAATGAATTACCAAAGGCCACACAGTGGGGATTTATGTACATATCTGTCTCCAATGGACATGTCCTTTCAGTTGATGATGATGATGATATGGAAAGCGTTCAGCACTTTGGTATATTTTAACCAGTGGTCTGATTTACAGAACTTCATGAATATTGAAAACTCAAGTGCCACTTGTCAACAACTATGTATCACCAATTACAGTCTAGGGTAAAGTGTCCCAATAGTGCATCGTTTTTCTACCCTTTGGTTATTTTGTATATGCTAGAAAAAGAATATAGTTAATTTACTTTTCTCATTATTAACTACCTTGGCATAAGTTTTAATAATTACTGATCACAATGAATTTTATTATTTTTCAGATAAAAATTCATTACTATTCTTTATTCCCATGGTTTCTTGAATTGACTTTAGTTTCAAAAAACAACTATAAATTGCTCTTTCATTGAACAAGTGAATGAAATATTGTTTTTAGAGGAAAACTAAATTATTATTTGCTTATAATGATTTATAATTATCCTAAGGCCACACAAAGAATATATTAAATCCTTAACACCACTGTATTCATTTTTACCATGATAAGGACTACCAGCTTCAAAATTGTAGTCTTGCTTTTGGGAGAGCCTTGAGTGGTAGAGTTTCATCTCAGAACACTTACTAATGATCTTGCTAAATGTATACTTATCAATAGCCATAAGATTCTATCATCATTTGCTAAATTTTTCATGAAGCTAAGACAACATTAACTATTTTTTTTTTTGACAGACAGAGTTAGACAGTGAAAGAGAGAGACAGAGAGTAGGGTCTTCCTTCCGTTGGTTCACTCTCCAAATGGCCACTATGGCCAGCGCTGTGCCACCCCAAAGCCAGGAGCCAGGTGCTTCCTCCTGGTCTCCCATGCGAGTGCAGGGCCCAAGCACTTGGGCCATCCTCTGCTGCCTTCGCAGGCCACAGCAGAGAGCTGAATTGGAAGAGGAACAACTGGGACAGAATCCAGCGCCCCAACCGGGACTAGAACCTGGGGTGCTGGTGCCACAAATGGAGGATTAGCCAAGTGAGCCGCGACGCGGGCCAACTATTTCAATAGCTATGAAATATATACCCTTCTCAGATATTCTCTATGTAATTTTTGAATCACTAATTAATATTGATATTTGATTTCCATTTAGTATATCTTTGCTGCTAATGTAATCTAGATAAAGCAATAATCAAATTCTTGAGTGTATTGCTGTTTTGTGTAGATTTAATTTTATTTATTTGAAATATAGAGTGTCTGAGTGAGGGAGAGACAGAGAAAAATCTTTCATTTGTTGGTTAATTCCCCCAAATACTTGCTTTGGCCATGCCTGGGTCAGTCTGGAGTCAGGAGCCTGGAACTCCATCCAGGTCTCCCATGTAGGTAGCAGGTGTCCAAGTGCTTGGGCCATACTCTGCTTTCCCAGGTGTATCAGCAGGGAGCTGGATCAGAACTGGGGCAGGCAGAACCCAAATCCCTGCTTTGATATGGGATGCTGGCATCATAAGCTGTGGCTTAGCCTGCTGTGCTGCAAAGCTGGTCCCTTGGGTGTTTTAGTATTTTTTTATGTTGCTGTAATGCAATGTTACAGACTGGATAATTTACAAACAAAACCTTAGAAACTTTCTGTTCTGGAGGTTAGTATGTTCAAAAGCATAATGCTGGCATCTTTCTGTCTTCTGGAAAGGGCCCTTTTGTTACTCAATAGCATGGTAAAAGCCATCTCCTGATAACACAGAGCGAGTGTACTAGCTTCAGTTGCTCCTCCTCTTCTCTTAAAGCCATTAATGCCAGGAAAGGGGCCTACACTGATGACCTTTACTACATCTAGTTACTTGCCCAAAGCCCACCTCTAAATACTATTAATTTTTGAGTTTGGAGATTAAATTTCCAACACAAAAACTTTTGGATGACACAGTCAAATTATACCATTCAGCCCCTGATCCCTCAAATTCATGTACTTTCACAAGTGAAATACATTAATCTCATGCCAGTAGCCCCAAGGTCTTCAATTGTTCTAACATCAACTCAAAAGTCTGAAGTCCAGATTGTTAACTGATTTAGATATGGGTGAGAATCAAGGCATGTTTGATCCTGTGGCAATTTCACTCTAGTAGTGTACCTGTAAATTGAAATTATCTATTTCCAAACCATGGTGATGGAATAAGCATAGGACAAGTATCCCCATTTCTAAAATAGGAAAAAGGCCAAGGGGAAACAAAAAGGTAGTTAACAAGTCCCAAGTTAAGTCCAAAAATCCAAAACCCAACCAAGAAAACAACATTAAATCTTAAAGCTCCAGAAAATGTTTTCATTGCATATCCTGTAACTTGTACACGCTGGTACTGGGGTCGAGTCTCAGGCAGACCTGTTACCATGGCTTTGCTAGACTCAGCCCATGCTTCAGCGCTCTCAGATTGGTGTTTCATATCTACAGCTCTCCCAGGCTGATGTTGCATTTGGCAGCTATAGTTCTGGGATTTTGACAGCACACAAACAAACATAAAAAAATTGGTGCATTTCTATAATATTTCTAGGTCATTATAAAATATGTTGAGTAGAAAATGAGATGCTCTGAGGAACTGAAAGTTTGATTTTCATCCTTGCTTCACCCTGAAATGTGGTTTTATTTATATTACACTTCTGGGAGATGGCAACAAATTTAACATTTGAAGCACCAGAAAAGGAATGTTAATTGGTGAATGGAGAAGGGGAAATAAAGCAAAGCAGAGGGCTTCTAGACACTAATTTCCTGTTTCTTTGCTGTTGTTTCAAAAATAATTTCCATTACAGAAAAGCAAATGTCTTGTGGATGAAAAGTGAGTGGCAAAGTGCATGTTGGAATTGTGGTAGCTGGTTATAGGAATAGATCAGGCAAGCCACCCACTCATTTATGCTTTTCTGTGATACTGGCTTAGTATATCACTCTTTATACATCATAGCTGATACCATAGGTTAGAAGGAAATCAATTTATGCATGTGGAAATGCTTTTCTTGGTTTA
Source organism: Sylvilagus floridanus (assembly GCA_949820135.1). Lineage (NCBI taxonomy): Eukaryota > Metazoa > Chordata > Mammalia > Lagomorpha > Leporidae > Sylvilagus > Sylvilagus floridanus. The sequence continues at coordinate 28,770,924 of OX463239.1, read as the reverse complement.
TATATTGATTTAAATAAAATTTTATGGACTAAGTTTACTTGATTAGCTAATTACAACTATATTATGTTAATGGAGTTTTAGCCTTTGTATTTCTGTCTCCTTCTCTGTTGAGCCATTTAACTCCTCCCATTGTTTTTTGCTCTTAATTTAACTCTCTTTTACAATCAGATATATACTCAGTTACCAATATGATATCTTTGGTATAATCCCTTAATATATTGGTGTACTATACCTTGGCTAGATAAGGCAAAGATGAAGATTTCTAAGCTTTGGGAAACTCTCATAGCTTCTGTTAACTTTCAGCTAACTTTATTTTTACCATCAATTATTACTGTCTGCAGAATCCATCTTACAACAAGACGACTCTACCACCAGCCACTCAACTGTAATTATTCATTGAAAAATGGAGATGAAACCATAATTAATGTAAAAGGGTACATCAAAAGTTTGTGGGCCGGCGCCATGGCTCAACAGGCTAATCCTCCGCCTTGAGGCGCCGGCACACCAGGATCTAGTCCCGGTTGGGGCGCCGGATTCTGTTCTGTTTGCCCCTCTTCCAGGCCAGCTCTCTGCTGTGGCCCGGGAGTGCAGTGGAGGATGGCCCAAGTGCTTGGGCCCTGCACTCCATGGGAGACCAGGAAAAGCACCTGGCACCTGGCTCCTGCCATCTGATGAGCACGGTGCGCCGGCGCAGCGCGCTGGCCGCGGCAGCCGTTGGAGGGTGAACCAATGGCAAAGGAAGACCTTTCTCTCTGTCTCTCTCTCTCACTGTCCACTCTGCCTGTCAAAAAAAAAAAGTTTGTGGAAAAATGCAGTTAAGTGATACAATTATTTTGTTGCAAATTTTTTTAACTCCATGCATGCATAGTTTTTTTCACAATTATACATTTTCATGAACTTTTTGAATAGCTTATTATTTGAAGAGAATTTAAAAATATAGTAAATGAAATATACTTTTATTTATTTCTGGATGATAATATGCAATTTACTTTGGCTTATCACAGGTAGTTCCATTAGAATGATTTGATAATTGCAGATGACCATTAATTACTATTTAATTTATAAGGAGTATGAAAATTTAATTTTGTTGTACAAGTGAAATGGTATAGATTATTCATAATAGACCATGAATTCAGTGTTGCAATTTATGAGTTTGAATAGCATGACTAGTTTACTTTTAGGAATAAGTTTTATATCAATAGTTTTTTTTCTCTCTGTGAATCTATTTTCCAGATTGTTGAGATGATTCTAATGTTAGTGCTCAGTGCATAAAATAGTAGCTTATCATTTCAATTTTATAAATTTTATTTCAGTTAATGACTTTGGCCATTTTGCTTACCAATGTTTGAGAACATTTGTTCATTTCAGTGCTACATTGAGAACTGGATTAAGAAAAGGGTTTTTCCTTATTAATTGTGGTTATGGAATTGAGATATTAACTTCTTTACTTTGGGAAATAGAAGAATGCTCATTACTGGGGAAGAATTGAAACATGGTTATATTAACTATAGAATTTACTGTGTGTTATTTCCACTGGATTAGAGGTAGGTCAAGAGGTGAACTAGTGTAAAAACTCTTTAAGATTAGAAACAATTATGCCCAGAAGTATTGATTTTTTTCCCTAAGTATTGTATAGAACACAGAGTTTAGGTACTTAATTTTTAGAACCTAAATCTTGGGGAAGGAGAAGAAAAAAAAATAAGCAAAATATAATTTTTAAAGACTGTTTTACACACCAGAAATCAAATATAAATTTAATAAAATAAATTTATAAAACAGAAAATTGTTTTAAAGTTATAAAAATAAATGACATTTTTCAAATATCTTGCATCTAATACATCTACAGTGAAGCTTTCTTGAAGATTCAGTTTGCATAGCCAAGATTATGAACATTCTTCAGGCTAACACAAGAAAGGACTTCTGTTTCCACATTTTGTTTCTTAAATCAAATTCCAGTGGTCTTTTGAACATTAGATTTCTCTAGCTCAGCTGTACTGTGTTTCTTGTATTTTAACAATGCTTGTTTTATCCATCAGGGAGAATGGATGAAAACTTTTAATAGGTGAGCCCTATAGTGTTTTTCTTAGCATAAAAGACAGAACCTTGTGCATAAAACCACAACTGCTGCTTGAGCTTTTCCTGCAGATGGCGCTGGTGCCACTCAGATAAGGAATATTTTGTGCTCAGTAGCTTGAAGTTCTTTGCACACTGGAAAGGTTCATACGAACTAGGAAACTACATCGATGTCTTCTTTTTTAAAGATTTATTTATTTTTCTGAAAGAGTTACACAGAGATAAGGAGAGGCAGAGAAAGAGAGAGAGAGAGAGAGAGAGAGGTTTTCCATCCGCTGGTTCACTCTCCAGTTGGTGGCAATGGCTGGAGCTGCGCCGATCTGAAACCAGGAGCCAGGAGCTTTCTCTGTGTTTCCCATGCGGGTGCAGCGGCCCAAGGACTTGGGCCATCTTCTACGGCTTTCCCAGGCCACAACAGAGAGCTGGATGGGAAGTGGAGCAGCTGGGACTAAACAAGTGCCCATATAGGATGCCAGCACTGCAGGCAGCGGCTTTACCTGCTTACACCACACGTTGGCCAATAGATGTCTTTCAGTAAGTACTAACTTACCTGTGTATGCCTGAACCCCAGGATGGTTCAGTCCTTTTGGAGGTCTGTTTTTCAATTAATGCCTTCACATGGACGGTAAAATTTGATGGAGTATACTTTTTTGAGTAGGGAAAAGATCTACTTACTAAAATTACAATAAAAACTCCATTAAAACTCATGGACCATTCTCCAAGTTGCATTGCTTGAAAAATCCAGTATAGTCTGAGAATAATAAATATGATAGGAATTTGGAGAGATATAGTGTAGCTTTTTTAAATAAAAAATATTTTATTCTGATAAAATCCTGGAAAACAGGACTGGTATTGTGGTGCAATGAGTTAAGCTCCTGCCTATGATATAAGCTACCCATATGGGCACTGGTTCAAGCCCTGGCTGCTCCACTTCAATCCAGCTCCCTGCTAATGCAGCAGAAGATGGCTGAAGTGTTTGGGTCCCTGCACCCACTTGAGAGATCTGGAAGAAGCCCCAGGCTCCTAGCCTCAGCCCAGACCTGGCTATTGTGGCCATTTAGGGATGAACCAGCATATGGAGGATACCTCTCTCCCTCACTCTGTAACTCTATCTTTCAAATAAATAAAAAATAAATCTTTAAATATATTGATGTACATATGTGAATACATACATGTATATATATATATATATATATGATATCCTATAATTTAAAAATCTTGGAAGATTTATTCTTATACCACTTGGCTAATCCTCTGCCTGCGGCACCGGCACCCAGGGTTCTAGTCCCTGTTGGAGCGCCGGATTCTGTCCCGGTTGCTCCTCTTCCAGTCCAGCTCTCTGCTGCGGCCCGGGAGTGCAGTGGAGGATGGCCCAAGTGCTTGGGCCCTGCACCCACATGGGAGACCAGGAGGAAGCACCTGGCTCCTGGCTTTGGGGCGGCACAGCGCTGGCTGTGGCGGCCATTTGGGGGGTGAACCAATGGAAGAAAGGCCTTACTCTCTGTCTCTCTCTCTTACTGTCTAACTCTGTCTGTCAAAAAAAAAGTATATTTAACAAAGTTTTAACGAGCACTTATGTGAAGTAAAGCACTGGGCCATGCTATGTAGTATTCAAAGATTAAAAGCAAACAAGGGGCTGGTGTTGTGGCATAGAGGGTAAAACTGCTGCCTGCAGTGCTGGCATCCCATACTGATGCTGGTCTACTTCCGATCCATCTCTCTGCTATGCCCTGGGAAAGCAGTGGAAGATGGCCCAGGTCCTTGGGCCCTTGCATCAGTGTATGAGACCCAGAAGAAGCTCCTGGCTTCTGATTGGTCCAGCTCTGGCCATTGTGGCCATTTGGGGAGTGAACCAGCAGATGGGCGACCTCTCTCTCTCTCTCCTCTCTTCTCTGCTTCTCTGTAACTTTGCCTTCCAAATATAATAAATAAATCTTTAAAAAAATTGAAAAACAAACAAAAAGCACAATCCCCATCTTCTCAGATATGTCAAGCTAATTACAAAATAGATATATTCATTAATATATAGCTTGCAAGTTAGTTTGGTAAGTGCTGTGGAAATTACCAGTAAGATATTAGTGGAGTAAGAATGGGGTGTCAAAGAGGGTTTTAGATGGGCTGTGAAAGAAGGGACTAGTCAATTGAATATAAAGTGTAGGCAGAGACAAGTTAAAATTCCTAGTAAAAGAACTGTATGAACAAAGTAGTATGTAGAGAATGGTGTTCTGTTTGGATTTAATGACTTATTCAAGAGCTAATATATTCTAGGCTTCTGCTAGGTGTTCTACATTCTGACTGCATACCACTTTCTGCTCCTGTGCTCTTGGACATGTTATTTAACTACTCTGTTCCTTTGTTTCCTCATTTGTAAAATGGGAATATAAGAGTTTCTGAGAGGATTAAATCAGCTAAGATACGTATGACATTTGATTAGAGTAATAAATATTACTATTATTATAAAAATAAATGTTATACATGAGTATTTTCATTTTATGCCAATCATTTTAAAAGGTTGATTTTATTGTATCAGGAGACTAGACTAAGAATTAGATATCCCTACAGTTTTACAAATAAGAAAATGTAGGCTTAGGTATATTAATTAACTTGCTAAAGATGTTACAGGCTGCATTTGTACTCAGGCCAAGTCTATCCACATTTTTCCTGCATCCCTCTTCACTTCTTATATAATTAAGTTGATTGTAATCAGTCTGTGTGATGAATGGATGGCAAGGAGATTCAGTAGGACCTAAAGATGCTAGAGACCCAGAATGGAAGATTTCAATGCCTATCCAAGGATTTAAACATTACTTATTATGTAATAGAAAATTACTTGTGGATTATCGTGGTCACTGGCTATCTCCCTTTGCAAAGAATGAAAGAAAGCTGACATACGGAAGTCAGTTAAAAGGTGTAGTTGAAGGATAATTTAAAAAGTTCAAATGTTAATGGCAGATGCAGTGGCAGAGCAGATTAAGTCGTGGCCTGTAACACTGACATCCCTTATGGGTGCTGGTTTGAGTCCCAGCTGTTCCACTGCTGATCCAGCTCCCTACTAATGAACCTGGGAAAGCAGCAGAAGATGGCCAAGTCCCTGGGCCTCTTGTGGGAGACCCACAAGAAGCTCCTGTCTCCTGGCTTTGGCCTGCTCAGTTTAGGTCATTGCTGTCATTTCAGGAGTGAAATATTGGATGGAAGATTTCTCTCTCTCTCTTTCTCTCACTCTCTGTCTCTCCTTCTTTCTGTAACTCTGCATTTCAGGTTAAAAAAAAGTCTTTAAAATAAAATCTATTTGTAAGATTACTTGATTAAAATCTATTTCCCTTCTGACTGTAAGTTCAATGAGAACAGGGACTATACATGAATGTATACATATATGTTTAATTTACAAGTGAATAATTGGCATGCTTCCTGAAATCTACAGATTTAAGATAAATATCTTAAAAATTCAGATACTAAATTTCTATTGCTATTTCTTTATAGGTTGGTACACTCTTCCAAGAGAATGTTCTTACAGTATAAGGCTGAATCATCTAGGGAAACAGGTAAGAGACTGGAACATGCATGACTGTTTAACTTTTATGTGTAGACAGAGGTTGAAGAAAAGAGAGTAAGATGAGTTCTGAGTGTTATGGGTTCAAGTAATGGAAGAGTTTCAGGAGTGAACAAATTATTGGCTGCTGCATAGGCAAAAGCTAATAACTCATTGGACTTTCTGTCCAGGTGGACATCTGTGACAATTGAAAGAACAGATTCAGTTCATTATTGAGGTTTCAGCAAATGAGTGAAATAAAAGGAGATTAAGAAAAAATAATTGAGGACAAGTAGACTAGTCTTGAGAGAAAAATTCTGGATAAAACAGAAAAAATAACACATGGTTGTCATTTAAGGGGGAAGTGTTATAACTAAGGAGACTATCATTGAATTGCTTCTTTTAGTGTAAAGGAGGGAATATATTAGTAGTTCAAGGGGTAACATTAACAAAGGAGACTAAAAAGATTCATCTGAAGACGGAGAGGAGAACAGTAAGATATTTTTGTATATGTGTAGACATACTGCCTAAGAGACCTTCAAGAGAGTGATTCATAATGTCAAATGCAGAAGATCAGTCTAACAGGATGTAGACTGTTGTCAGAAGGATGTCAATGGAAGAGTGAGAACCGAAGTGTAATGGTAGCAGGTTGAAGGGTGACTGTTAAGTTTACTTTGGGAAGAGGGAATTTGTCCTTTTGAGAAGCTTGAAATGCTTAGTTATAAAATGGAGAGGAAAGAGGCAGATTCAGAGGCGTTTTTAGTGAGTGTGTTTCTGAAGGATGGATATATATTTATTATTCTTGTGGTAACTGATATTCAAGCTGAAGCCAGAGAAAGAGAGGTGAGTGATGGGCAAGGAGGCAGTGATAGTGAATATTATCTGGAGTTAAAAGAGTTTAGTCATCCAGTGCAATGAAATTGGAGAGGAGGAAGCTGACATGAATTTAATATAACTGTGAGTGGGGGTGGAATGTTGAAAGGACTCCTTTTGCATCAATAGAGTGAACAAGGGCTGCTAAATAGTCTCTGAAGCTTCAAAGAGGAAATAGGGTTACCAAGGGCTATTAATATACTCTGGGCCGGCACCGTGGCTCACTTGGTTAATCTTCTGCCTGTGGCACCAGCATCCCATATGGGTGCCGAGTTCTAGTGCCGGTTGCTCCTCTTCCAGTCCAGCTCTCTGCTGTGGCCTGGGAGGGCAGTGGAGGATGGCCCAAGTGCTTGGGCTCCTGCACCCGCGTGGGAGACCAGGAAGAAGCACCTTGCTCCTGGCTTTGGATTGGCGCAACGTGCTGGCCACGGCGCCATTTAGAGGATGAACCAATGGAAGGAAGACCTTTCTCTCTGTCTCTCTCTCACTGTCTAACTCTGCTTGTCAAAAAAAAAAAAAAAAAAAGTTAGACCCTGGGGATTTAGTAGTGAGTAAAACACTAAAAGTCTCAGCTTTATCAGAGCTTACAGATTAATGTTCAGAATATATGAATATTCCATTCAAATTTTTAAAAAATTATGAAAAAACTCAAAGAGAAATGATCAAAGAAGATGAGCAGGTGATTGAGAAAAGAGGAAGTACAAGTGGACAGTGAACACTGTACTTGTGTTTTTTAAATTCTTTTTAAAAATTTTATTTAAGTTACACAAATTCAATGTATTTCATATATACAAATTCAGAAACATAGTGATACTTACCACCCTATCCTACCTCCTGCCCATGCTTCCACCCTTCTTATTCTTCCCTCTCCTGTTCCACTCTTCAGTTTTACAAAGATCTATTTTCAATTTTCTTTATACTTACAAGATTAATCCTACACTAAGTAAAGAGTTCAACAAATATGCACTTCATTTAAAGCTTCAGTAATAACAAGAAGTATAAGTCAAAACAATGAAATTTAGAAAATTATTCTGAAAAATTTAGGAAGTTAAATGATTGAAAATTCTAGTGTTAGTGATGGTACTGAACAATGGTTAGTTTCAAGTAACTTAAATAAGCATAAGTTGTTACAATCCTTTCAGGAAATAATCTGGTATAATTTTATACTCCCTTCTTACTTGTGTATCTGCTATGAACTGAAGGTTTGTGTGCCCCTGAAATTCTTATGTTGAAACTCTAGTCCCTAATGTGATGATATTAGGAGATATAGCCTTTGGAAAATAACTAAATTTGAATTAAGTCACAAGGGTAGGAACTTTGTGATAGGTTTAATGTCCTTAGGAAAAGAGAGAGTATTATTTATGTAAAATAAACATAAACAAAACAAACAAGGCCATTTAGTTTTCTATGTATGCATGTACACATATTTCTTTTTTTTTATAACGCTTTTATTTAAAGAATATAAATTTCCAAAATACAGCTTATAGATTACAATGGCTTCCCCCCCATAACTTCCCCCCCCACCCGCAACCCTCCCCTTTCCCACTCCCTCTCCCCTTGCTTCACATCTAGATTCATTTTCAATTCTCTTTATATACAGAAGATCAGTTTACTATATATTAAGTAAAGATTTCAACAGTTTGCCCTCACATAGCAACACAAAGTGAAAAATACTGTTGGAGTACTAGTTATAGTATTAATTCACAATGTATAGCACATTAAGGACAGAGATCCTACATGATATATTTTTTTAAAAAATTGATTAATTTTCTATGCAATTTGCAATTTAACACCAAGATTTTTTTTTCATTTTTAATTATCTATATACAGAAGATAGATTCAGTATATACTAAGTAAAGATTTCATCAGTTTTCACCCACACAGAAATATAAAGTGTAAAATACTGTTTCAGTGCTAGTTATAGCATTACTTCATATTGGACAACACATTAAGGACAGATCCCATAAGAGACGTAAGTACACAGTGACTCCTGATGTTGATTTAACAATTTGACACTCTTGTTTATGGCATCAGTAATCTCCCTAGGCTCTAGTCATGAGTTGCCAAGGCTATGGAAGCCTTTAGGGTTCGCTGACTTCAATCTTATTCCGACAGGGTCATAGTCAAAGTAGAGGTTCTCTCCTCCCTTCAGAGAAAGGTACCTCCTTCTTTGATGGCCCCATTCGTTCCACTGGGATCTCACTCACAGAGATCTTTCATTTAGGTCTTCTTTTTTTTTCCAGAGTGTCTTGGCTTTCCATGACTAAAAACTCTCATGGGCTCTTGAGCCAGATCTGAATGCCTTAAGGGCTGATTCTGAGGCCAGAGTGCTATTTAGGACATCTGCCATTCTATGAGTCTGCTGTGTATCTCGCTTCCCATGTTGGATCATTCTCTCCCTTTTTGATTCTATCAGTTAGTATTAGCAGACACTAGTCTTGTTTGTGTGATCCCTTTGACTCTTAGACCTATCAGTGTGATCCATTGTGAGCTGAAATTGATCACTTGGACTAGTGAGATGGCCTTGGTACATGCCACCTTGATGGGATTGTATTGGAATTCCATGGCACAATTCTAACTCCATCATTAGGGGCACAACTGATTGAGCATGTCCCAAATTGTACATCTCCTCCCTCTCTTATTCCCACTCTTATATTTCACAGGGATCACTTTTCAGTTAAAATTTAAACACCTAAGAATAATTTTTTGTTAATTAAAGAGTTCAACCAATAGTACTAGAATAAAAAAATTACTAAAATGGATAAAGTATTACATTGTACAACAACAGTCAGCACAAGAGCTGATCAAGTTACTGTTTCTCATAGTGTCCATTTCACTTCAATAGGTTTCACCTTTGGTGCTCAATTAGTTGTCCCCGATCAGGGAGAACATATGATATTTGTCCCTTTGGGACTGGCTTAATTCACTCAGAATGATGTTTTCCAGATTCCTCCATCTTATTGCAAATGATCGGATTTCATTGTTTTTGACTGCTGTATAGTATTCTATAGAGTACATGTCCCATAATTTCTTTATCCAAATGTATGCTTTGAATTCCCTGTGATCTTTTGCTGTGAGGTTCCCTTCGTTTACCTTCTTTCATGTTGATGGCCGTGTTTCTGTGTTTCTGTGTGTAACACATCTTTAAGTATCTTTTGCAGGGCTGGACGAGTGGCAACAAATTCTTTCAATTTTTGTTTGTTATGAAAGGTCTTTATTTCACCTTCATTCACAAATGAGAGCTTGGCAGGATATAATATTCTGGGCTGGCAGTTTTTCTCTCTAAGTACCTAGGCTATGTCTCGCCATTCCCTTCTAGCTTGTAGGGTTTCTGATGAGAAGTCTGCTGTGAGTCTAATTGGAGATCCTCTGAGTGTAATTTGACGTTTCTCTCTTGCGCATTTTAGGATCTTTTCTTTCTGTTTCACTGTGGTGAGTTTAATTACAACGTGTCGTGGTGAGGACCTCTTTTGGTCATGCTTACTAGGGGTTCTATGTGCTTCCTGTACTAGGATGTCTCTGTCCTTCTCCAAAACTGGGAAATTTTCTGCTATTATCTCACTAAAAAGGCTTTCTAATCCTTTCTCCCTCTCCATGCCTTCAGGAACTCCTAGAACTCGAATGTTGGGTTTTTTAATAGTATCCTGTAGATTCCCAACAATATTTTTTAGATTTCTAATTTCCTCTTCTTGTCTTTGGTTTGACTGTATAGTTTCCTGTGCTCTGTCTTCTAAGTCTGATATTCTCTCTTCTGCCTCACCCATTCTGTTTGTAAGGCTCTCTAATGTGTTTTTCATTTGATCTATTGAATTCTTCACTTCATTATGATTTCTCATCACTATCACAGTTTCATGTTCTACTAGTTGTTTCATTTCAGCTTGATTTCTCCTTAATATTTCATTTTCACGAGAGAGATTTTCTACCTTGTCCATTAAGGATTTCTGTAGTTCAAGAATTTGTTTTTGAGTACTTCTTAGTGTGCTTATCAATTTTTTGAGATCTGCTTCTTGCATCTCTTCTATCTCATCATCTTCGTAGTCTTGAATTGGGGTGTCTTTTTCATTTGGGGATGCCATAGTGTCTTCCTTGTTCTTATTACCTCGGTTTTTGCGTTTGTTGTTTGGCATATTGGTTTCTTCACTGTGGTGTTTTTTTCTTGTTATACTATGACTCTAGATTAAGTGGACTGTCTGCTTTTGATGGAGCCTTAGAGGCTTGAGATGGGTGTGGCCTGAGAGCTCTGTTTGGTTCCTCAGGGTTGAGGGTGTGTCAAAGGAGACACTCCCAGGTTAGGCGTGGTAAATCTCTCTCTGTTGCTTTTTTTTTTTTTTTTTTTTTGGTTCAAAAGGGAAGTAATTCCACTCAGCTGAATGGAATTGGGGGTGGTTAGCAGGCGAATGATATACCCACAGGAGCCAGAGATCGGAAGCTCTTTCCTAAGGACCAGAGAGGGAATCTTTGCGGCCCTTTGTGTGGGCTGAGATTCTCCTGTAGTCTCCCACTGGGCTGCCAAGGCTATTGAACTGTAGCGTCTCTGGAGAGTACTCACATGAATTCGTGATTTCTGTGAGTTCTCTCCCCCACAGTCTCTTTTTTCACAGTCTCAGTTCATTAGCACCACACATTCATTAGGTTCTAATCTCCTGTTATTTCACCCCTCCCACCCAGAGTCAGGTTTTTCTGCTAGGCTTGGGGCCGGCGCCGACCCGAGGTCGCCCTGCTTATGACGTATTCCAAAATGGCGCCTGCTCTTTGTCTTGCTCACCTTTGAGAGGTGAGCGGAGAGAGAGAAGCTCGTGTCCGTATGGGTCACTTTTTTTTTTTCCCCTCTCTCTCTCTCTTCTAGTTAGCCTGGTGAACTTTTCCCCGCAGGGTTCAAGCCTTGTTCGCTCTAGGCTCCCTTTTCCACTTCCTTGCTGGTAATTCGGGCTATTGATGTTCTGCTCACCTCGTGTTCCAGCGCTGGTGTGTTGAATCTGCTGCTGGTGTCCCAAACTGCGGGCTCCCACGCTCTCCACGCAGGTCCACTGTGAATCTCCAGTTCCGGAAGGGTTTTCTCTGCTGTATCTTCCCCTACTCTTCCTTGAACCTGCAGTATCTCCACTTTTATTAAACTGTCTCTCCCCAGACTATCGGTGTGCTCCCTTCCTATTCCGCCATCTTGCCGCTCTCTCGTACACATATTTCTTTATCTTATGTGTATTTAAAAAGTCTTCAGAAAGTTTATGGAAAGGATGTGTGGTGAAAAATCTATGCATGAGTTGTAATTTTTTTTTCACCAAAATGAACTTATCTTTTGCTTCTTTTCCATGAAGTTTTTGAAGTACCATTCACTATATCAGTGCATATGAAAAGTATGCTAACAGTGGTTGAGCTTCTGGATAGGCAAAGGGGCTTCATTAAAAGACTGAGAGAAATTTATCATCATCTAAATTACTTGAAATTCTATACAAGAATAACTGATGCAATAATTGTATAATTGAAGTTGTTTAAATAAGAAAGTGAACAGAAGTTAGAGGGAAGAAAAGATTTGACAGTCAAGAGAATGACAGGAAGTAAGTTTTCCAAAGCATGAGAACCTGGCATCTCATCAAGTTTGTCTATGAAGGCCATTTGCTGGAGAACTGAGGAAAAAGAATGGAAAAACGGAATTGTAAGTGTTTATAAATATTTTTAAGATTGGATCAAGTTCTATGTGTTTCCTCAAATAAATTCATTATTTAAGGAACTACTTTCTTATTAATAATATTATAATCATGACTATTTTCACTAGCTTTAAACTGCTGTAAATTTCTTCTAAGGCAGCTAGGACTTATACATTTTGATTAGATTCATTATGGGGTTTAACTTAATTTTTAAAAGTTAATTTTTTTAAAAAAACCTTCAGCTTTGGCGGAAAAGCTAGACTGTAGGACATGAAGACAAAGTGACCTCAAAAACCCTTACACTATTTTTCTCATATGTAACGTATTTCTCAGTGTTAAGCAAGAGCTTATTTCTTCCACTTCATCAGATTCACCTTTCTTGTTTTAATTTTACTTCTTTTCTTCATGCAGTTGGGCCGGGGTACAACCACAAATGTTTTAGAATTAGAGAAAAATTTTTAAGCAGTTTATTTTTTAATTTCTGAGAAAATTTTGCTTCTGTGTTCTCTGATCAGATATTTGTCTTTCTTTTACAGTTTCCTTTCCCCATCCCACTCCCAAGTGATGGTTGATCTTACCATCCAGTGTGATTTTTTTCCCCAATCTGATTTGACTATCAAGTGTTTTAGGATGACAGTTCTTCAAATTTAATTTACAAAAGAGCTGTAAGGCTTATGCTATTTTAGACCAATTCTTAACCAGAACAAAAGACTCTGCCTTTTAGATTTATGGTGATTTCATTATATCCAATAATACTGTTGAATGGGCTCATATTAGTGGCATTAGCCTGGAGGTTGGCTTGTAAACCTGATTATATGTTTTACAAAAGAGGCTGGGCTGGTGCTGTGGCATAATGGATAAAGCCATGGTCTGCAGTGCTAGCATCCCATATGGGAGCTGGTTTGAGTCCCAGCTGCTCCACTTCCCATCTAGCTCTCTGCTGTGTTCTAGGAAAGCAGTAGAAGATGGCCCAAGTCCTTGGGCCCTTGCATCCGCGTGGGAGACCCAGAGAAAGCTCCTGGCAGCTGGCTTTGGATTGGCACAGGTCTGGCTGTTGTGGCCATTTGTGGAGTGAACCAGGGGATAGAAGACCTCTTTCTCTCTCTGCCTCTGCTTCTGTCTCTTAAACTTTCCTTTTCAAATAAAATCAATAAATTAAAAAAAAAATGACTCAAAGGACAGTCTTACTGTGATGAACTTGATTATTCTCTTCATCAGAAAGAAAGAAAGAAAGAGAGAGAGAGAGAGAGAAAGAAAGAAAGGCAGGCAGGCAGAGGCCAGAGCTGTGGCATAGAAGGTTAAGCCACTGCCTACAGTGCTGGAATACTATATGGATGCCAGCTTGAATCCTAACTGCTCCACTTCCAAACTTTCTCCCTGCTAATGTGCCTGGGAAAGCAGTGGAAGAAAACTCAAGTGCTTGAGCCTCTGTACCCACGTGGGAGAACTAGATGATGCTCCTGGCTCTTGGCTTTGGCCTGGTCCAGCCCCAGCCATTGTGGCCATTTGGTGAATGAACCAGCAAATGGAAGATCTCTCTCTTCTCTCCCTCTGTATCTCTGCCTTTAAATTAAAGAAGTAAATCTTTTAAAAAAAGAAAGCAGTAGTTTCTCTTTAAGATGTGCAGCACATCAAAGGCAGAAAAAAGTCCACAAAAACATCTTGTTTGGATTTTAACAAAAATTTTATACTATGTAGGTCTTATCTCTTTTTTTTTTCTAAGACAGAGTTACAGAGAGAAGTAGAGAGAGAGAGAAAGAGAGAGAGAGAGAGAGATCTTCCATCCTCTGGTTCACTCCCCAGATGGCCGCAATAGCTGGAGCTGAGCTGATCCGAAGTCAGGAGCCAGGAGCTTCTTCCAGGTCTCCCACGAGGGTGCAGGAGCTCAAAGGACTCGGGCCATTTTGTGCTGCTTTCCCAGGCCATAGCAGAGAGCTGGAGCAGCCAGGACTTGAACTGGTGCCCATGTGAGATGCCAGCACTTTAGGCCAGGGCTCTCACCCACTGTGCCACAGTGCTGGCATTAATTCTTTGTATAAAATATATTTTCATTTTTAATTGACACATACTAGTATATATTTATGGAGTGTGGTGTGATATTTTAATATATGTATACAATGTGTACAATAAGATTGGAGTGATTGGCATATCATCACCTCACTTATCATTTCTTTGTTTTGGGAACATTCAAAGTCCTCTCTACTAACTAATTTTTTTGAGATTTATTTATTTACTTGAAAGTCACAAATACAGAGAATAAGAGCGAGAGAGTGAGAGCGAGAGCGAGAGCGAGAGAGAGAGAGATCTTCCATCTGCTGGTTCACTCTCCAGTTGGCTGCATCAGCTAGTGCTGGACTAGGTGGAATCAGGAGCCAGGACCTTAAAGGTCTTCCATGTGAGTGGCAGGGGCCTCAACAGTGGGCCTTCTTCCACTGCCTTTCCCAGGCCCTTAGCAGGGAGCTGGTTGCAGGCATTGCAAGTGGCAGCTTTACTTGCTATTTCACAACTCTGACCCCATCTACTATTGTAAAATATAGAATTAATTATTTGCCAATCATAGTTATCTTACTATACTGTGTTGAGCATTAGAAGTTATTCTTTCTATCAAACTGCATGCCTGTGCCCATTAACTATTCTCTTTCTATCTACTACCTGTCCCACTCTCAAATTTCCCACCCTTTGGTAACCATTATTCCACTTCCTACTTCTATGAGATCATGCTTTTCAATTTTCTGTGGATTAAGTTTTAAGCAGAGGTATGAGGTCATTGGACTTGCATTTTATGTTTTTAGCTGTGGTACAGGATGTATTGGAGAGAATACAAATACAGTGATTAAGCTATGTTTGTGTGTATTTGTGTGTGTGTGTGAGACCTGGATTGAGTTCCTCTTTCCCAGCTTTCTGGACCTGCCCACTTTGGCTGTTGCAGGCATCTGAGGAGTGAACTATACATGGGAGATGTTTGTCTTCAAATAAATGAAATTTAACAAATAAAAAAAACTTACCATACAGTTGCAATCTAGCAAAATTTCCTGTCTTAGTTACTGCTACCTCTAGTAAGCACTTCAGGAGATTTCAAGATCTCAAGATTATTAGGAGGCAGCAAAAACTTTGAATCTGATGACTGAGAAAACACAGTTCAGCTTTTTCTATTCCCTTGACTTCAGATTGTTAAGAAATCATGAACCTTATATCAAGAAAAAAAAGATAGATTATATCTACTTCAACCTCTATCTCAAGGTACATTTCTAACTTCTTTAAATAAAAAAGATAGATATTGGGAAAGTCAGCAGTCACCACTGCCTTTCCCTGTGCGGGTGATGGAGATAAAGTCAATCAACCTGAGCAGCTGCCTGGGTCAGCAGACTAAAAGACACTTTTGACACGGGAATGAATTTCAGGATATAGTGCTCTCTCCAGAATGCATTCTGATTTCAACCCTGGATTCCTCTTACTGTTTTTTAAAAGGAAGGTCGATGTTCTTACTGCAGCAAACTGCCTACCTTTTCCTATGCTATTTTTCATAGGTTATTTTAAAGACTGTCCATCTCATAATTTTAACACAAAACCACTTTTCCTGATTGCATTCTCACCTCCAGGAGCATGATTTTCAAAAATTAAAAGGGGAAAAAGGAATCTTTCTTCTGCAGGACACAACACACATTTACTGCTACATTTCTGTCAGGTTTCCAAAAGTGAAATTAAAAGGGGAGTGATGAATGGAAGTAGTGTTCTCCTGTCCCCTTCTCTTTTCAAGCCTACTTTAATCTCCTTTCATCCATTATTAATCTTTTCTCAGTGCTGTTGTTCACACTATGTTTAATTAGATAGACATTTGTTCCTACTAAGTGCATATTCCCGAAAAAGAGAATATTGTCTTGTCTTAGTTGTGGAATGCACATTAGAAAGAAGTGGAATACAGTGAGCTTGAGTTTCTTGAGCATGGGATTCTTTTGTTCAACAAATATTGAACGCTAGGTACAAGGGGCACAAACTGCCTTTAAGGGACTCCAGGTTAATGAGGAGGCCTATTATGTATTCACCATTGTAACACAATGTTGTAAGTATTATACAAGTATTTACACAATTCTGTATGAATAAATACTCTGAACTCATGGGGATAGAGGGCAAGGAAAGTGTTATAAAGGAGATTATACCATGCAACAAAGAAAAACAACAGTGACCAGAAGGCTGTAAAGGCAGTTCCAGGAAGTGTACACATCACGTGGCAAGGAATAAAGGAGGAATGCATTTAATAATTGTTCAGTGTGGTTAGAAAAATAGGTGATTGGAATGGAGTTTGTTGAAGAACTCAGGATGGGGAATGACCAGATTGGGGGTTACTTTGGCAGGAATAACCAGTTGTAGTTCTTAGTGTTTTATATGTTTTTTTCATGTTTACTCCTCATAAAAATTCCAGGTCAAGTCCTGAAACCTCTATTTTACAGCAAAGGAGTCTATGCTAAGATAAGGTAGAAACAAAATAAAATACTTTCCAAATTTACATAGGCAGAAGGTGGCAGAGGCTATAATGGAAATCAAATCTAAAAGGTTTTCTCATAGGCTATGTAACAATTCATAAAAGAGTGGCTGTTAGAGAGGCTTACCTGTGAAGAATGTGGACGACATGGAAAGTTGAATTTTATGTGTATGCATCCAAAGCAGTGGTAGGAATCAAACATTTCAAGCAATAGGAAAGTAATATTCCATTTTATAGAAAAAGAATGGTGCTTTCAAGATTTCTTTTGCTATCAGTGATGTGGAGTCATTAGTATTAGTCAAAGATTTGCCTCAAGAAAGTATTTGGCCAGGAACAGAATATAATTAAATTGTTTTATGGCAATGGATGTACTCATCAACATACAGTTAAATATGATTTCATTTAAGGATCCCAGGGTTGTGTTGCAGCAGGTTAAGCCAATGCTTGTGATGCTGGCATCCCATATCCAAGTACCTGTTCAAGGCCTAAATACTCTGCCTCTCATTCAGCTTCCTGCTAATGCACTTGGGAAAGCAGGAGAAGATTGCTCAAGTACTTGGGTCCCCTGCTATCTATGTGGGAGACCAGGATGGAGTTCCTGACTCCTGACTTTGGCCTGGCCCAGACCTCGCTATTAAGGTTGTTTGAAGAGTTAACTAGCAGGTGGAAAACCACTCTTTGTCTCTCCATCTTGCTTTGTAAGCTACCTGTCAAGTCAATTAATTAATCAATCAATCATCAGTCAAATCTTAAGAAAATAAAATGTTATTTAGGGAAGCACCTTGAAAAGAACAAGAAACTAAGACCAGTTGACTGTATGATTTCTAGCACACTTTTAGCTTACCCACATTTAAATAAACTAAGAACACAGACAGTAGCTCAAATACATTTGCAAGAGCACTGCTTTCATGATTATTTAGGGTTGATGTCAACATAGGATCCAAACAGAAACTTATTGTGACACAATGACTGGCTTAGCTAGGCTTTTCAGGCTATGTGATAAATTTAAAATTGGTATAAATTTGAAGCAAAGGTGTTAGCATCAGGTGGAGGTCAGCACAACCCTTTATCTGAAACAAAATACACATGGTAATCTGTTCCTCTGTGGGAAATAAAAATATAAATCAATGTCTAGTCCTATATTATCCTTGAACTGCATGTGTAGAAATGCAGTTGATGCTAAAAGCACAGTGACCTGTTACGTGGCAAATGACTACATTTATTTCCTTCCCTATTTATTTTTAAGTGAATGAAACTAGAATTAGCCAAACTATTTGATACTTTAATCTATTCATATTCTCCTTTACTGAAAAGTACATGCACACTGTAAAAGAAATCTTAATATATAAATTACCTTGAAAAAAGATTTTATCCCCAAACACTAACATGATGCAATAATATTTTTTCTCTGAATTCCATTCAAGATTGTGATTGTAAGCTTAATGAATTCAAAATGCTTCTTTGGCTTTGAATTCTGGTATTTTTCTTGCTGATCTGAATAAGTTGCTTAACATTTCTGAGCCTCAATTTCTTCATCTGAAAAATAGGAATAAAATTCACGTCCCTCCCAGGGCTGGTGTGAAAATTTAATATGAGGATGTACAGGGAGCAGATGGGTGCTGCTGAATTTCTGATGACCTCCCCCTGCTCAGCCTGCAGTAGGCCATATAGAAATTGTTTGGCTTCGACATCTGGTTGCAGCCAAAGTAGACATCCAACAGAGAAATATGCTTGTCTAAAAAGAAATTAAAGATGGTTACATGTTTTTGACTTCATCTGACTCTTATATATTAACTGGTGTTAAAATTTTGTTTTATGTTAATTTTGTTGTTTATTACAAATGCAGTTTTGATACTTCTGTATTTGCACAAGCTACTGCTTCTCATCAGAATGGATTTAGAAGTAGATAACAGCAGGACAAAGTGGCAAGTTTATGCATGACTTACTAAAATGCTTTCTTTTCTCCCACCGAAGTCTAGTGCTGCTTGAGAGAACAGAGTTTGGTTCTAACTGCCAGTCTGCAGGTTAAAGCACAAATATCAATGTCTCCCTAATGATAGAAATGGTGTTGAAATCCAACCAAAAGGCTTCAGTGAAACCCAAATTTTTTTTTCTTTTCCTTGCTGCTGACTTTGGAATCTTCAGTTTATTGGCTGCTATGGAAACAAGTGACATATGTAAGTTCCCATGGCAAAAGTGCCAGCCTATGAATAATGTATATTCAAGGTAGCACCAGGCCCATCAGTGATGAGAATATTCAGTTCTAAAGCATCCAAAAATCTTACAGAAATAGTCAAAGCAAAGAGGGCACTGTCTCAGGGACTTCAACGACAATTGCCTAAATCTCTACTGGCTAGAATATACCTGGTTAGACATAAATAGTAGGTAGAGTGTGGCTGTGTCACAATGCCCATTTACATTTTGATCAGGACACATTGATTTTTTCCCCACATATAATGAATACAATATTAATAAGAATATTGACTTGATATTTAGTTTAATTAACTTTATTTTGGCAAAATCCATTTTAAAATTACCTCCTTCTGGTATTCTGCTTTAGAAATCAATACTTATGAAGTCACTAACAAAGCAAATAACTATAGATTGATTCTATTGGCTCATAGTCTAGTTGTCAGTGGAACTATCCCTGGAAAGCCTCAACATACAAAAGGCTGCTATTGACTGTGTATTTTCATTTTCATCTGGGTTATTTTATTTACTGTAGAAAGGGGAATTGTTTAAGTTTTAATTTTAAATGTATTTTATCCTTATTCTGTCCACTCATTTTCTTATCTCTTTCACTTATAAAAAATAGACAGAACATGGTGGAAGAGATCAGATTGTCAAATGGTACACATTCTGATCACATGAAATGATCACAAGACATCAGAGAAGTAATGTCTGTGTATTAATTAGTGTTTTCTCATTGTTTCAACATGCTTTGCACTTGGTTCCCCACCATTACTAGTAAGATAAATTGATTTAATGAGTAAGATGTTCTGGTTACAGAAATACAAGAATTTTTCTGTTGTTTTTATTGGCTCAAAATAAAATCTTAACTCGTTAGTTATATGTATTGTTGGAATTCTCATTCCAATTCTGTTATAATTCAGGCCTCATTTCTACTATATCTTCCAGAATTTGTGAAATTAGATATTTTATTCCCTACTCTGACTGTATTAGATAACTATACTTATATGCGTTATTTTTATATACAGTTTTTACAAGGATAGCATCTTTCAATTCACTACCCACTACAGTATATGTGGCATGTTTGTAGGTATATCAGCATATTATCATCTTCCAAACATTATGTATGGACAAAAGTATTTCTTCCTGGTTTCTAGCTGTCTTCATAACAGAAAATCCAGAGATTTCATTTGAAGCTTAGGAATTTGCCTCATGTAGGTGCCAGAGACAAATGCTTAAATGGAAAAGGCAGACTCACTAGCCCTCATTGATAACATCCCCAACCCTCCATACTGATAGGTAAAGAGGCTCCATTCCCTAGCTCCCCTACCACTTGGTATGTGTTGAAAAGGTGCCACAATGAACAACCAACAGGCTTTTGTCAGATTCAGTTTGCTGAATACATGCACATGAAGCTGGAGTGTCACTGGGTAGAATCCCAGCAGTGTCAGAAAGAAAAGAAAACCATCAAACAAAAACTGAAAGTGCAAAGAGGGGGCAAATCTGGGAACTCAAAGAGAAAAATGCTAAAAGGAAACCAGAGGGAAATGTTGACAAGGGAGAGAAACACTACGGAAGGGGATGGGGAGAGAGAAAAAAAAAAACAGATTGTAGACAGAATCATTCTAGAACTGAACATATCTGAAGTGTCAGGCAATACATTGCTAAAAATGTATTTGGGAGTGCAGTCATTTCTTTTTAATAGTGGGCTATTCTCAAGTGTTACAAAAGACATGTGAAATTTGGTGTCAGTTCTACTCCTGGAATTCAGTATTTCTGTATGGATACAAAAGGAAGTTTAAAGAAAAAGGTTTAAGGCATAATTTTTTTTCTTAATAGAAAGGAAAGAGGCATGAGGTTGAAGCAAAAGGTAGAAGGCAGTTTTTATAGATGGGCAAGAAAGAAACAGTGTATTGACATTTGAAAAGTCATTTTAGGAATACTATTCTTCACATTGTTTATGCATTTGTGCTGTGAATTGCAGGCAGCTTTGATGGCATTGAAGCACAATTGTTGCCAAACTAATTTAACATCAAGTCCATTGCATATTGTACATTTTAATTTTCTATCTTTCATTGGGAAATACTGGCTGATATAATTGCCTGGGGAAAGGTGAAGTTAGTTTTTCTCTGTATGAGTTGTAAAATTCTTTAAGAAGGGAAGCAATAAAGTTTCACAATTTTGAAACTACAGAAACATTTTTCTAAGTTCAAGGTTTCAGAAACTTTGAGACTGTTGCTAATTATAAAATGTTGAACAGTGCAGGAAAGCTTTTGAATTGCTTAGGTGTTTTGGTCACAGAAATTTCCTTTAGGTTGGGCGCCAGTGGTTTGTTTCAACTTTACATTTACATTCTATTAGATAGGGAGACAAGAAGAATTTTAACTCTCTCCAAGAAAGTGTTTTGTAAAAAGAAAAAAATAATTGGTGTAATGTGCTTGCTGAAGATGTGTACTCTCTGAAACATACAATCACAGAACAATTGAACTTTATTTGGCATTTGATGGATAGACAGAATTATAAGTAGATTTTTGAATGTTTTGCCAAAAATTAAATTACTGCTTGGAGATGTGATACAGATGAAAAAATGACACAAAAAGAGAGATCATCAGGAGACCCCACTGCTGAGTGTTTCCCTATGGTTTTTATATTTCTTTGGAGTTGGCACTATCCACTGACCAAGACAAACAAAAAATAAGTATACAGCATTTGTTGCATAGTGTTTTTATCCAACTTGTACTGAAGGGAACTAAAATGAGGGCCAAAGCTCTTGAATTTTTCCAACTTCTGTACTTTTCTTTCTCTTGGATATGGAAATACATACATTACTTTATACTAGATCTCCATGAGCATTTGCTTCAAAGATCATCCATCCCAAGACTCTAAAATGACATCATAAATAATAAAAATATTATTAATTTTGATTATTGTTAACTTATAATAATGAGAGTTGCTGAGAAATGAATAACTTTCCAAAATAATGCTTTCATTTGACTCCGTCTTTTTTTTAAAAGAAATATGATTCTTTTATTTTTGTTTTTTTTTTTTTTTTTTTTTTTTTTTTAGTATTAGCATCCATTAAACAAAAGCTTTATTAACACAAGTACAGACTACAAAGCAATGAGGAATATAAATATCCATGTCATAACACACAGGTGGCTCTTTTAAAAGTGATAAAACTTGTTTAAAGTAGCAATCATCTCTCTAAAATATTGTTTGCTAAGAAAATTAATGATGGGCTCGTCCCCTTATGAACTCAGTAAAATATGTCAAGCTTTAGCACACAGAAATAATTTCATGTAATAGGTTTAGAATATATTTATCCTTATAAAAATCAAGTATAATTGATTTTTAAAATTTCTTGTAATCAAGATTTAGTACCACAATTGATTCTCTAAACTTCGTTTTGAAGATTATATTCAATTCTTGTACTTCCTTTCCCCACCCAAGAAAGTGTATATTTTAAAGTGATTATCCTGAGGTATCATTGTCTGCATAAAAAATTCTTGAAGGGATAAAATATTCAGAACATTTTAATTTAACTATTTTCATTTTTATTTGAAAGGCTGTGAGACAGAGAGGGAAACAGGCAGAGGGATCTTTCAACCTCTGTTTACTCCACAAATGCCATGACAGTTAGGGATGGGCAATGTCATAGTTGGCAACCCAGAATTCCATGTGGATCTTCTTCCTGGGTTGTAGGGATCCAAGTACTTGAACTATCATCCTGCCTCCCAGGATGCGAGCTTTATCTGGAAGCTAGATTGCAAGTAGTGGGATTTGAACCAGGCACTCTATAATGGGAAATGAGCATTCCAAGCAATAACTTAACTTTATTTTGTGCAAAATGACTATAAATATTTTTTATTTAAAAAAACCCAGAGTTTTAAAAAGATTGCTCACTTTTGAATCAATCAACGTTATTTTTTATTGTTCAAATAACAAAACTGAAATAAACACAAACTTCTATATTAGGAAGATTATTTCAGTGTTTTTAATTTTTTTATTTGACAGATAGAGTTATAGACAGAGAGAGAGAGACAGAGAGAAAGGTCTTCCTTCCATTGGTTCACTCCCCAATTGGCCGCCACGGCTGGAACTGCGCCGATCTGAAGCCAGAAGCCAGGTGCCTCTTCCTGGTCTCCCATGCGGGTGCAGGAGCCCAAGCACTTGGGCCACCTTCCACTGCCTTCCCGGGCCAAAGCAGAGAGCTGCACTGGAAGAGGAGCAACTGGGACTAGAATCCAGTGCCCATATGGGATGCCAGCACCACAGGCAGAGGATTAACCAAGTGAGCCACGGTGCTGGTCCTCAGTATTTTTTTTTTAAACATAAAACTAATTTAAAGAACAACAATATGAGTTGACTATCCCCCTGCTCTGCCTTCCATTTTATACCATATCCCATTAATTCTCTGTAGAAAGATACTATAAAGCTTAAGCTGAGTATAAAGCTGAATAATGTAGAATATATTTGAAAGAAATGTCTTAGTTTATTTTAAAAGCTATGAACTATAAACCAGTTTTTCTCATGAACACAAACACAAAATTCTCAACAAACATTAATAAATCAAAGACAGCAATGTACATAAAAGAATTACACATCATGTCTCTACTGTTGAGGAACGGTGGTTTTTATTTTTTTCAGACTATTTGTTGAACTCTTTATTTAGTGTAGGGCTAAACTTATGAGTATAAAGTAAACTGAAAATAGATCTTTGTAAAAATTTAAGGGTGGGAATAGGAGAGGGGTGAGGAAGAAGGGTGGGGACATAGGTGGGAGGGAGGGTAGGGGGTGAAGTATCACTATGCTCCTAAATCTGTGTATATGAAATCTGTTTACCTTAAATAAAATTTAAAAAGACAAAAAACAACTCACAAATTAGTTTTATTTATTGTTTAAGGTAGCATATTTTCAATTTACATTATAGTCAAAGAATTTAATGGCTGTAATAAGTAATGAGCTCAACAAATAAAAAGTAAAAAGATCATAGACCAGCAGGAAAATTGACAAGGGATGTAAACAATAGGAAGGACTCAGATGAAAAAATTTAACCCCATTGTAATCATGGGAAAATATCAAATATCAATTGAAGGGAATTCTGCAAAGTATCTGACCTGTACTATGAAATTTTAAGGTCATCAAAAATATGGAAAGTCTAAAAAGTTCTTATAGCCAAGAGTAGATTGAGGAGACACATTAGCTAAATGTAATATGGGATTCTGGATAGGATGATCCTGGAACAGAAAAAAGTCCTTAAGTAAAGCTAGGATAATCTGAATAAGATATGGACTTTAGTTAATAATAATATGCCAATGCTGGTTTGTTAATCATGATAAATACAAGATGTTAATAAGAGGAAGAACTGGGTGTGAAGTAAATAAGAATGATTTTTGAAACCAATCCCTTATAAGCTCCTTGAATATACTCTAGATACCATCAGGCCCTTTGCTGAATTTACTCACTGAATTGTAGGATTTATTTTCTAGGGATCCCAAACCTCAAGCAAAAAGGAACTGTCATGTGCATGTAGCCTCCTTGCAAACTGGGGCCACTTTGCCTTCCCAAAAATTATCTAAAGGACATAATATTGCTGACCAATAGAAGAAGAGCTCTGAGCAATGCAAACTAACCAGGAATTTGGACATGGCAGGAACAGGCATCTATCAGTCCCAACTTGGATTTGTAAGAACCTTGGCCTGTAACCCCTTGGGAATCCTGGGAATTAATGGTGGCTGCCCAGCTCCTTGCTTTGTGCTTTGCAATAAATGTCTCCCTTTTTCTACAGTCTGATATCAGTGATTAGCTTTCTGCAAGTTGGGCAAGCAGACCCGGTTTTGATAGTTCTGTAGTAACTCCTCCAAACAGTTTTGAGGGGCTTGTTCTATATCATTTTTACTGTCTTCTTCTCAAGTGTTTTTTTTTAATGATCCCAAATTATTCTGAAAGAAAAGAAATTTTTTGAAATATTATAAAAGGTATATTTACCTAATTATTTCTTTTCTGGGCACTAGCATATGAAAAGATCACCTGGATTAGATATTTAATGATGCATCAGTGTGTCTTGATGTATTTTGATGATCCAGCTGCTGAACACTTTATAATACTTGAAAGGATTTTTTAACTAAAAACCTTATGAATAAATAGAATTCATTGAAAATGTGTAAATCCATAGTCCTGAAAGAGAATCGTATACCTGTTACTATAGTGAGCTAATGTGCAGGAAGATTCTGATATTAACTTCTTCTACCTCATTAGGGTACTAATGAAAAAATTTTGGGGTGTGTGACCCAGACAATTTTTTTTGTTCTCTCAGTCCTGTGATTGTTTTCCTGTGCGCTTCTGCTTTTGGTAAGTTTTTTTGAATTTGCATTCATAGAATTTTGTGGGAAAGAATAGACCATTTTGAGGTAACAGTAGCATATATTTATATAATAGTACTCAACATAGGTCCAGTATTGTTCTAAGTGTTTCACAAGTCATTTAATATCATAACAACTTCATCAGACAACTTTTGTTATTAATGTCCCTGTCTAACAAATGAAGGAAATGCAGAGACTGTGAAGTTAATTCTGTTATTGGTAGTTAGCCATGAAAAAGCCATTTTAGGGTTTTAGACTCTATAGTTACTAAATCACTGCATTTTAGTTTATATATGAAAGTACTTGATGCATAGGTTTAAAATAACAATTATTAAACTAAATTTGATCTGATGATGACTTCATACCTTGAATTATTATGCAACATAAATTAGTACATAAATAAATTGAAAGCCAATTTAGTAGTGACATGAACCATTTACAACCACTAAGCTTCAACTAGTTCAAAGCTGCCAAGCGATCAGACCAAGTTCAAATAAGGAATAAGCCAAGCTCTAACCAACCAAGTAATTTCTGTTCCTCACTTTCACTTTTGAAATTGAATCCCTAACCCTATTGCCTTTGATGTAGACTTTATCAGACCCCAGTATCTCGTTGTTAGTTTGTGGTTCCTCTATAAAGAATCCTTCATTAGATTAAGGAAGTGACACAAAGGTAAAGGCAAAGCAAGGACCCTGAATCACAGAGTCAAGTTACCCCTAGAGTTAACATCTTAGTGTTAACCTTTATTCTTACATTCCCTGAGCAAACAGAGTAATATACTTCAACACTGACAATTTGGAGCCCACTTTCACCAGAATAGACACATGGCCACTATCACTGACCAATCGAAGGAAGACCACCGGCACTGCAGACCAGCCAGAGGCCCACACATGAGCTCATCACACACTGCTTATCCCCAACTTGGAACTATAAGATGCACTCCTTTAAACCCCTGAGGGGTCTTGAGAGCTGAGTGAGCATTGCTGCCTGACACTTTGCTCTGTACATCACAAATAAATTCCTACTTTTATCCACCACTCCAGTGTCAGCATTTAGCTTGCTGTGCGTGAGGCTTGCAGACCCAATTTTGAAGGTTCTGTAGTAATTCCTTCAACCAGTGTTAGCAGTGTTCTATAATATCCTGTGTCCATAAATGCTACCTGCCCAGCTTTTAGAGCCGATCTCTCTGAACTACTTTTGTTTCTGAGGGCTACTGATTAGCAAGTCATTCTTTGCTCAGTTAAATTCTGTTAAATATAATTTGTCTGAAGTTTATCTTTCATACAATTATGTTCAAAAGAATGTTTTATTTTCTCCAAAATTCTCAAAGGAATGCTGGCTGTCTAATTCACATAGTATTGTTAGGAATGGCAACATGATGCTGCCTTATGAATCTCCAACATCGGTTTTTAGTATTCTCAATATTCTTCCCTCCATATGTTTTACCACAGCTACCAGTGGGGTAGAAAGGGATTCTCTTCTAATTCCCGTAATTGGAGAAATATTGTCTTGATTGAGATCAATGAGAAAAACTCGTTCTTGAGCCACCTCTACTTTGGACCAATTGACAGCAATAGTCTTTGGTTGTGACTCTGATAGAGATTTTTAAAAAATATTTATTTATTTATTTATTTTGAAAGTCAGAGTTACAGAGAGAGGGAGAGACAGAGAGAGAGAATTTTCCATCTACTGGTTCACTCCCCAGTTGGTTGCAACAGCTATGCCAGGCCAAAACCAGGAACCCAGGAGCTTTGTTCCAGGTCTTCCACATGCTTGGCAGGGGCCCAAATGCCTGGGCCATTCTCTGCTGCTTTTCCCAAGCCATTAGCAGGTAGCTTCGTTGAAAGAGGAACAGCTGGGACCTGAATTGGCACCCATATGGGATGCTGGGTCACTAGGCTTGACAGAGGTTTTGAACTTAAAACTTTTAGCCTACCTAATGAAAAATACTTGGACACAGATTTCTAAGAAATCAAATGCTAATAAGAACCACCAAATACCTAATAATGGTTTTCTTTGCTTGATCAAAGATCTCCACGGGAAGGAGATTGGCAATTAAGTTGGTGGCCTTTTCCTACTGAGCCAGAACTAAAGCAGAGCCCCAGGATTTAACCCAGCCAGGAACAGATACCTTTCCACTAAGAATTAGGACAAAGGAGGTATTTATTTATGGTATTAAAATATATTTTTTGAAGTGCTCAGGTGTGCTGGTTAAAATCCAGTTGGATAATTACTTTCTTCTCACAGAAATTCCACCTACAATTATAACTGCCAACTTCAATTTCACCAACAGTTTGAATTCTAAAGTCTCTTTTTGACACATATTGTTCCACTTTGCAATGGCTGGCCAATTGCCTCCTCACCGCCCCCCTTTCACTCTCCCCCATCCTCCCTGTAGATAACTGGGATGAAATAGCATAGGAAACTATTCTGGGGTATAAATAATATGCAAGCTCTTATAGATTTTGGAATTCCTTTGGTGAAAACTTTTTGGCTTATTCATCTGTGTTATCCTGCCAACCTAGAACTTGATGAAATTTACTTTTCTTTTGTACTTCTTAAAAAATAGCCATATTTTATAGTTCTTTTAAATATGTGAGTGTATCACCTTGTTGTGGGGAGGCCCATTACTAGGCTTGGTTCATGTTTTTGTCCTCACATGAGAAAAAATTAAAGAAAGTGACATAAAAGTGAGCAGGAAAGCAAGATTTACTTCAAGGAAAAGGGAAAAAGTATACATTCAGGAGGGAGTATGGGCAACCTTAGGAGAGTTCTACTTTTTATAACTTCTGGAGGAGTCTTCTCATACTGTCAGAAGGCATATGGAGTTGTGCCTGGGGCAGGGCTTAGTATTCAAAAAAGTTGGAGTATGGGGAAGGTGTAGAGTACTGCTCATTTCCAAGCCCTCTTTTGGAAGTCTCTGAAGTATCACAGCTTCATGTGCGTGATGGAAATGGATATGCTGGTCATGATGACTTTATTATAAGAACATGATAATGACCTAAAGTCATCCATGGGCACCCAGCCTGTAGCCATGTTTGATATTTCTAGCCAGGGCAGTTTTTAGGTGACAGATCCCCAGCATCTGCAGTTCACATAAATGGGGCTAGGACTGGGTGCTGCACAGGGGGCTGCAGCACATGTGGGGCTGCAGTAGAGATGCTGGCAATCCTCAACTCCTCTTCAGTGCCTGCCTGACTACATAAACCTGCCTGAGGAAAACATGCTCATGCTGTTGGTCTTCATTCTGTGTAGTGTAACATATTTAGCTGGAAGATAAAGCACTTTACATGGAAGATGAAGGACCTCGGTAACCAATTCCTTCCCTGAACTGAGAAATACAAGAAACAAGAAGTTTGGTTGGGCAGATATTTGGTATAGAGATTAAGCATTGCTTGGAATGCTCTCATCCCATATCAGAGTGCCTGGGTTTGAGCCCTAGCACCGCTACATTGCTTGCCAGAGTGCCTGGGTTTGTTCCCGATGTCAGCTTCCTACTAATATGCACCCTGGGAGGCAACTGCTGATAACTCAAGCAATTGAGTCCTTGCTACTCAGATTGAGCTTCTGGCTCCTGGCTGTGGCCTGGCCCAGCGCCACTATTGAGAGCATTTGGGGAGTGAACCGTAGATAGGATATTTCAATCTGTCTCTCTACCTTTCAGATAATAAAAATTAATTAATTACTTAAAAGAAAATTTGTTGCTCTTCTCAAAGAGCTTATCATTTAAAAATTAAGAACAAGTAATAAAATTTTCCTAAAATATTAGAAGATATGACATATATTAAAGTAAAACTTTTATTACTAATCTCCCTTGATTTCCTCTTCCTTCCATCTCTTTACTCAATTATTTTTATCTCCAATCTCAGAGAGACACATTCTTAGTTTCTTATCCTTTCTTCCTATCATCCCCTCTTCATTAGTTTCGTATCTTTCCTTTTCCTACCTTAGTGCTTCCTCAAAAATCAAGAACGTGTAATAAATACATTTTGAGTTTTAATTAATGCCTGTATAATGCATAATAATTACTATTCAGTAAAAGTAAACCAAATAGCTTTGAAAGACTGAGAATTTTGAAAAGTGCCAAATTTTAGTCATTCAATGAGTAATTACAGTATACTCTTTGTAAGACTGACATTTAAAAGGGTAAGCTAGAATTGTTACTTTTATTTTACCAAATCAAAGCCTAAGACTCAAAGCCTCACAGCATCTCTAGGGTAAAGTCTGGATTGTACATCTGCTCTTCTCTTTTCCTGTCATCTAATGCCAGCTGCTTCAGATACACTGTTCAATGGTTAGCAGCAATAGTACAGGAGACTCCTCTGTAGTCGATATCTTTCTCTCAGTATCTATCTCTCAACACTGTTACTAGTTTCCAAGGGCAATTTGTATTCTAATTTTAGCAAGAAAGTAAAATTAAATCTGTGCCAGCATCACTTTTTCACATAGTATGGGAACAGAACAGTGTTAAAGGAAAATTAGAATCTGACAGATGTTAAAAAAAAAGGTAAAAATAGATTTTTATATAGGAACAACAATTACCATAGAGGAAAAGAGACCTCAGTACAGAACTGGGATCAGTTCTAACCACAACATGGAAAAGTGGGGATTTATTGCTAAGAGTGGAGTAGTGGAGTTGGTGGTTGGAAAATTAAGATGGTCTTAATTCCTACTAAGCTGACCTAACAAGGCAGTTGCTGAAGAAGGCCAGTGTTATCAAATTTCACCTGAGGGATGGTGGGAGATGAGGAATTTGGTCAGTTATGAAGGGTGTTCAGACACTGAGGGAGGATTCTTGATAAAGTGACTTTGCAAGATTCTGGGTAAAGCTGGGCAATGGAAAGACGGATGCCCAAAGATTGGGGCCTAGTTGAAAAGAAGATTCAGAGAAGTCTGAAGTTTGATTAAGGCGAAAGTCTCTGCCACTATACTTTAAGAAAAAACATGCTACTCATCTGGATAATGTAATTCAGAGAGTTATCAGGTTTTCCTTCCTCAAGGTAAAGGCAACAAGTAAGAATGTAGAAATTTGAATAAACTATTTGAAAAATTGTCAGGGAATGGCATTTGGCACTGCAGTTAAGATGATGCTGGGGATGCCTACATCCCATATCAGAGTTCCTGGATCAAGTTCAGACTCCTATGGTTCTGGTACAGTTCCCAGCTAATGTGTACTCTGGGAGGTAGCATGTGATGACTCAAGTACTTGGGTCCATGTCACCCTTGTGGGTGACCTTGCTTGAGGTCCAAGCTTTTGGCTTGGCCTAGCACAGTACCGGCTGTTGTGGTCATTTGGGTGAGTAAGCCAAGGGATGGAAGATTGTCCTTCTGTCTCTGCCCCTCTGTTTTCCCTATATTCAAATAAAGTGAAAATAAATAAAATTTAAAAATTGGATTTCTAACTAAAGTTACCTTAGATCAGCAAATGGAACAATCTCATGTGAAATTATTTTTAAAAGTCTGAGGAAAAATGGAATTAAAAGACAAGTTTATTTGTGTGCAAAATTTTTTGAAGTCTAAGTGTAGTTTTTTCATAATACAAATTTTGCCTTTAACCTTTTGAAGACCCTTCATGCCTATCTGATGAGATGTGCCCTCAAGCATCTGAGAGAGCTGTTGAAAATCTATAATCTTAAATAAAATAAAAAAAAAACCTTTAAACTAACAAGGACTTCCCCCTTTACCAAACTTCAATAGGCTCATTTGAGCCATATTCTTAAGTTGGCCTTTCCTTGGCATGTGTGGCCTAATTTTAGCAACAATCCTGCTAAGCTAATTTATAAAGTATACTCATACCATTAGTATCAATTTTTGCCTATCCTACTCTTAATATGTACTCAAGTCTGTTTCAGTAATTTTTTATCCAATAATTCCCTCACCTGGGCCATTGGATATAAGAATCTTGGTTGTCCCTGCTATTCTCAGAATTGAATTCAGTATGTCTCTGATATTACAACAGTCTGGAATAAAGTCTTCCTTTCTTGTTTAACTCCATCCAATGTAATTTTTATTTGGCAGACTAAAAGGGTGAGCTTAATCCATGTTATCTTCCCTTTTAGCCTATCACAATATGAAGCACCACCCTAATAGTTTTTGCAGGGTTGGCTTACAAAAGTGCAGATACATAGTACAGAATGGCATGCATTAACATCCACTTGCTTTTAGTAGTGTATTCAAAGGACGAGGTCCAGTATAGGTAAATTTTAACAAGGAGGAAGTATTCTGGAAAACAATTATAGGATTAGGAGTTTATCTAATGAGAGTATATGTATAAGACCACAAAGTCAATCCCAGGCAATTTGGCTATAGGGTAGGGCTTGGCTCACATATAAGGTACAAAGTACTCAAAAGAATGAAAATAGGAAGGCAATAAAAGGGAAAAGATACAGGCACACTAAAGAAATGGCAAAGGTATAACTGAAGCAGATTCTGCCTACTGTTCAATTTTGTGTATTCGTTACATTAGCTGTAACAGACGACTCAGAAGGCATTGGAAGGAATAATGTCTCAAAGAGTAGATTTCGTTAATAGTTTACTGAGTTTTACAAAGGAAGGAGAATTTAACTTCCCTTAATTCTGATCCAGAAATCTTAGCAGAAAATGTCACCTTTCTTTGGGAATATAGGACAGAGCAGAATCAAAGTGTATTGTCCAATATTGAAAAAAAAAAAGTTATTCAGAAGCAGGCAAACAAACAAGCAAAGGTTTTAAGATAATTTATGAAAAATGTAAATAGGATCATTTTTTGTATTGTGAGAGAGGAAACAAAAAATAATTTTCCCTCTACCTTTTCTGTGGTCTTAGTTGGATCTGTGACAAACAAGAGAAAACCATACACATATATTAAAACATATATACCTTATGTATACATGGGAGATACCCAGAGACATGAATAAATTTCAAAGAGCTGGCTTTGAATTCAGGTTTAATTACCATCATTCACTCAAACAAAGGTAGGGAAGCCTAGCGATGGAAAGATGCAATAGGAAAACCATGATAAAGAAGGGGAAGGTTTGCTAGGGTTTTCTCCACTGGCTGTATATTTGCTTTGGCAGAAGCTAAGCTGACCTAGTGTTTTAGCTTAAATTCTAAAACTATCTGCATCAGAATCCAAAACTGCTTTCATGGCTCCTCCCGTTAGATTTGACAAGTATTATCCAAGCGCAACAAACTGATCAGATGTTGCCAATTCCAATAAGGAATAGGATGAGCTTCAGAACATTTGAAAGTAATTAATTAAAACAGGACAGTAAACAGCAGAGCTCTTCCACTCCCACAGCAGAATGCTACTGTTTCAAACAGTAGAATGAGCATAAAGGACAACAGTGTTGCATACTAAAGGATGGATGCAGTCAGGAAATCACCCTTACTCGCTTGTATTTCAAGCACTTCAGAAGTCACACAGAAATCACTCAGGAAGTCTATTCAGCTCTGCATGCATGTAGTTAATTATAGATCTAAGATTAACACTGAAAAAGGCTAACAACTTCAGTATTTTCATATTAGATGCCTTTGAGAGAACACAATGATCATGTGTGCCTTTCCACATTATAAGAATTTTTTTTCAGCTCATATGTAATATAGTTAACAACTGTGCAGCTAAATAATTCAGTCTAATTCTGTGATATACAAATTTTCCTTAGTTGCTCCTACAAATCTGATAGTTCAACACAAACAGGAGTGTCTTGGTGCCATTTTGCTCCCATTGCCAGACCTGTGAAACGGCTTTAACAGATTTTCAAGAAGCCTATTGATCTGCTCGGATTCATCTGCTGGAACATGTACAGCTTCTCTCTGCTCTGCCATCTTTCCTCCAATATGCCTTTGCTTCATTTTCCCTGGGGTTTCCCTTTCCCAGAAATATTCACTGTAAAAATGTCCTTCTGTAAATCCATTTCAGCATTTTCCATCCATCCACAAAAGGTAATTCTTTCTAACTCCAAAAAATCAGAATTGAATTTTCATTCATTAAATTTCTATATACTTTAAATTATGGCCACTGTATCTTTCTCCTTCCATAAATGTGTCATCATTGTGGTTTTATTTCATTTTATTTCCTTAAAATTAAAAATGCTGATAAAATAACACAAAATAATTTTGTCTATAGTTCTCATGTTCTAGTTTCTTTATGCTTTTGAATGAAGTTTTATAATAGTTTGATAATGCAAATGTCTCTTTTGCATGTGTGTTTATATGCCTTCTAGTGTGATCATCATATTAATTTTCTGAAATAACACTGTTTTTGGACTGCATTTAAATAGAGCACTAAATATGAACTTTTATGTATTTAGCTTCTTGTACTAATCAGGTTTGTGAGATTAGACCATGTATTTTCTTGGAGCAATACTTCATTCATATTAGTCAGTATTTGGTATTCTATTCAATGGTTGTTTCAAAAATATTTCTTCATTTTATTGTTGATAGAGGTATAAAACTTCCCAAAAATGTTTGAAGGAATTTCTATAGAATCCCAAAAACTGAGTCTGCTCAACAGGCCCACATGAAGCCAATCACTGACAGATGGTGAAAGGAATTAGGTATTTATTGCAAAGCACAGAGCAAGGAGATAGGCAGCTATTGCTAAATTCCTAGACTTCCTAAGGGATTAAGGGTAAAGTTTCCTACAGATTGAAGTTGGGGCTGTGTGGTGTGTGTGTTCAGCTTCTGTCCATGTTCCTGGTGGGTCTACATGTTCTGGCCCTTCTTTGATTGGTTAGCAGTATTGTGTCCTGTAGGAAATTTTGATGATGTCAGAGTGGTATGCATTCAAGTGATTGTTACTTTTTTCTCTGGGTCTGGAGTTTTTGGGAAAGAAACTCCTCGACACAAGTGGAAACATCAAGATTTTATCTATAGGGGAGAGAAATGAGTTCATGAGTCCAGTGATTAGGGATCCAGAGGGCAGACTGCACAACTCTCTCAATCCATTGAGATAATTTTAGTAAGTAATTGATTTGCAAACATAAAAGCAAGGAAACTTTAGGCAAAGGGAGGGAGGCTGGCAGAAAATGGGAAACCAGGAAATGACAGTATTTAGTATCTGCATTCAAGGCACTGTATAAGAATTAGGTTTAAATAACTTTTGAGTAATTATTTTTAGGTTTGGACTGTTAGAAATAATACTCTAGAAACATTCCTACTCACATCATTTGGAAAACATGTGTAAATACCTAAGAATGGTTATACATTTGTTCAAATTTTACACTCTGAACAGTTTTTAAAAGTGCTTGTACAGATTACATTCCTATCAACAGTGCCTATAATTGCAGTTTGCTTCACATCCTCTCTAACACTGGTTGTAGCTATCTTTAAAATTTCAGCCATTTTTGTGGGTAACAGTGGTATATCATGATTCTAATTTGCATTTCCCAAAGATTAATGAGTTCGAACACCTTTTTTTTTTTTAATATTTGTTGGCCATTTGGAAATTATCTATGTGAGGTTCTTGCTCATAAAATTTCATTATTTGTATATTGGGTCGTCTATTTTTTTCTTGATTTGTTAAAATATATTCTGAGGGGCTGGTGCCGTGGTGCAGTAGGTTAATCCTCTGCCTGCAGCACCGGTGTCCCATGTGGGTGCCAGTTCTAGTCCCGGCTGCTCCTCTTCCAATTGGCTCTGCTGTAGCCTGGAAAAGCAATAGAAGATGGCCCAAGTCCTTGGGCCCTTGCACCCATGTGGAAGACCAAGAGAAAGCACCTGGCTTCTGGCTTCGGATTGGCACAGCCCTGGCCATTGTGGCCACTGGGGAGTGAAACAGAGGAGGGAATACCTTTCTCTCTGTCGCTCCCTCTCACTGTCTGTAACTCTACCTCTCAAATAAATAAATAAAATCTTTAAATATATATATATTCTGAATTGAAATACTTTATTAAAATTTATTGCAAGTATGTTTTCCCATTCACTAGCTTGTCTTTTCACTCTCATGTTTCTTTTTTTCTTTTTTTATCAACAGATGTTTTTGAGTAAAGTCCACTGTATCAACTTTTTATGTTAATGCTTTGGCTTTGATTAAGGAATTTTTGCTACACCAAGAACATGAAGACAGTCTTCTATATTATCCTCTGGCAATATAACTGTCTGCTAGTGCCTTGATCTTGAACTTCTCAGCCTCTAGAACCATTAGTAATGAAATTTATTGTTTATAAATGACACAGTGTCTGAGTTATTTTGTTATAGCAGCAGGAGTAGACTAGGATAGGGGCCAAGTTTTCTTTTTTACTTCAAAAATATTCCATTGACCCATGGTTACTTATTGAAAAGATCTTCAGTAAAACATTTCATTCATCTTTCATGACAAATATTTAAATTTGCTTTTTAGGATGGATATTTCTATATTCAGGGAAAAAACAGTCATAATGAAACTTTTAGAAATATCAAGATCTCAGTATCTGCCAAAATGCAGGTATTCAAAGATATTGTGGCTTTGGAAATCTGAGAAACCATTGCTTTGGAGGAAGAGTTAGCCTTTGAAATAAACTGCATTGCTTTATGGATGAAGATGAGTAAGAGAGAGATGCACAGAGGATAACAGAGAAGAATACATGGGCCAGATCTTCTTGGATTAGGTATATGGGTATTTAATTAGAGGAATAAGAGGCAGAAGCTGATAAACTATTAACAGGAGTTTTGTGTGAATTTGATTACAGAGTAGCTGCTTTGTAACCAAAGTGGTAACATGTCACGTGTTAAGGCTGATTTTCCTGGTACCTGTCTGGGCCTCAGCATTGAGCTGGTTGCATCAGGACCAGCAACTTTGAGAATATATGAAGGCAATATCCTTGGCAGGAATATGAGTATTCTCACGGGGAGTTCCTTATAAGAGGCTTTGAGGGCAATGTAAATGGACAAGAGATGGAACAGGAGAAACTAAGTCTGACTGATGATAAGAAATAGCTGCAGGCTGGTTCATTTGCGCGAGAGACCCTGCTTTGGGACCATGTTGAGGTAAATGCTATCCTGCTACTCTATGAATGGGTCTGTCAGAGAAGTAGTCTTTTAGCTTGTATTACCTTACAATTCTAAGAATAGAGTGAGTTTATGAAAGCACTGTGAACTGTGAAGCCCTGTATGAAAGCTTATTATGATGATTTTCTCAGTTGGCACAACCTACCTTTTACAATGCCTATAATACTGCCATATACAGATTTATTTGAAAAATAAGTATGGTAAATAATTTTAATGAATTTGTGGGGTTTTTTGTTAAAGAGGTTATTTATTTTCATGTTTGTCTTATTAAGTAAAAATGTGTTTCTCATAGCCAGAACTTCCGTAAATACATACCTGTTGGACTTTCACATTCACGTTGGAATACTTCGCCCTCTTGGCCTTCTGTTGCTCCTGTTTTGCAACTCCAATGCTTGAGTGAGTCTCTTTTCTCTGCTTCTGTTCTCAGAGCTTCTGACTTACTGGATACACTACAGATTCATTTGGATATTCACTGATGCTTAGAAATCTTTTGTTTCATCTCTTGTTGACTTTTGTTTTGCTTCCAGAGATAGTTGTTCTAATTGGTTTGAATTCTTCGGCTTTTAACTCTTTAGTAATTGGTTTCTTTTGTACCACTGAGAAATTTTTTTTCTGATTTTGTTCTCACTTTATCTTTCTCGTCAGTGCTAGTGTCTTACCTGCTCTTTTAATTTCCTCATTGCTCAATAGTGTTTGATCAGCCTTAGTCCTGTCAATTCTCTTTAGCATTCTACACAGTTTATGCCTCCAGAGGACCTGGCATATTAGGTAAAAATGAAATGCCCCTTTCCTCTTCCTCTATCACATGAATTCTACTTGAAAAGCATGCACATACACACACACACACACACACACACACACATACACACAGAACATTCCACCCTCTGGTTCACTCCCTCAAGTACCTGCAATAGCCTGAGTTGGGCCTGGCCAAAACCAGTAGCGAGGAACTCAATCCATGTTTTTCCACATTGATTATAGGGACCCAAGTATTTGATCCATCACCTGCTGCCCCTAGGATGTTGATCAGCAGGAAGCTGGAATTGGAAGTAGAGCTGGGACTTCAACACAAACACTCTGATGTGAGATGCTAGTGTTGCAAGTGTTGTCTTAATGCTGTGTCAAAGACCTGCTTCTTTTTTTATTTCTGTAAACTTTCTCCTGATAACTTTCCCAAATCCATATGTAGGTTTAAGTTATTTTCATTAAATACATAAAAACAGGATAAATATGTATAGTTAAGTTTTTCTTTCTTGTGGTTAAACATGAAAGATACTTATTGGGTGTTTTGGAAAGTTCATCAAAATAGGGGAAGAATGGAAACCTAGGTCTGGTTGAGGCTAAGCTTATTTATACTTACAAAAAAGTGTGAAACTTAAACAATATAAAACAACTTTTCTTCCAAATATATGCTTATGTCCTGCTTGGTACTCCATGCTCTATTATTATTATCCTTACTATTATATAAGATTTATCTATTTGAAAGACAGAGTTACAGAGAGGGAGGGAGCGACACACAGAGAGATATCTTCCATCCTTGGGCTCATTCCCCAAATGGCCACCATTGCTGGAGCTGGGCCAATCTGAAGCCAGGAAACAGGAGTTTTTTCCTGGTCTCCCACATAGATGCTGGTGCCCAAGCACTTCAGCTGCTTTTCCATGCACAGTAGCAGGGAGCTTCATCTAAAGTGGAGTAGCAGGTTTTAAACCAGCATCTAAATGAGATGCTGGTGTTGCAGGAGGTGGCTTATCCCGCTATACCACAGTGCCAGCCCCACTGCATGCTGTCTTCTGTATGACTCAATCAAAGAGAAGTAAGAAAATGGCTCACCAGTCACTCTGACCTGTGACTTCAAACTGGCTTATAATCAGCTTTCCTTTAGTTCTTTTGTGACTCTCTATATTCTGAAACTTATCTACTGAATAATAAAGCTACATATGCCAAATGTGTCAGAGGACTGAGAAAAAAGTAAAGGGGAAATTATACAGATAAAATCATTTTTATGTATATGTACATATATATGTATGTGAGACATTGTTGAAAGCAACACAATACATGATACAACTTTAATATCTGTAAAGAATAATAAAGTTATATACACCTTTGTGATTTCTTCTTCCACTGCTCTATGGGTATTCCTTGTGATACCTCTAGGGCTTCTGAATTAGATGTTGGTAGGAAAAAGAAACTCCAGGTGCTGTCACTTGGTTCTATCAAAATTGCCTATAGAAGAAGAACCTCAGTGTAACAGAAGCATGGACTCAAACCAGAACTCAGTGTGAAACTTGGATCTTGCCACTAATTAGCTATGTGACTTTGGGAAAGTTATTTACCCCATTTGTGATTCAAGTTCTTTATCTGTGAAACCTGCAAAAGAGGGATCCTAATAATGCAGATTTGCCGAGAAAGATCAAATAAGTTAATGCATGCATAGAGTTTATAATAATATCTGACACATAGAAAGCATTCAAGTGTTAGTTATTAGCAGTACTGAGAGGAGTAGTATTATGATTAGTAGGATTGTATATTGCCTCAAGTCTGAGAATTAGATGAAGTCATGACTTTTACCAGTGTTATGAATCAGGAAATATTTTAGTGAGTTGTCCATTGAGTTTTTTGTTTGTTTGTTTGTTATTGCTATTCTTAAGGACTTCATGCCTTCAGTAATATCTGTGGTCAGAGTATTCTGATTACCACACTTCCCATGTTGCCTATTATACTAAACAATTTCACTTGGGTTCCTCTGATTAAGTATCATTATGGATTTCTGCTACCAGAAAAATCCTTTCTACCACTTTAAAATCATCTTCTGCACTTGTATTTCAGACACTTTTCTCAGCAGAAATCTTTCATTAACTATGTAATAATTACCATTTTCTTATATATTGTTAGGAATGCCAAATTATTCCTAAATGTTTCCTGTAATATATTATTTTTGGAAGTCTGCAATTCTTTTGAATCTTTATGCTTATGATGAGCTTTTTTACTTTGTTTTGCACTTTTAAAAACTATTTTGAAAAAATAATTGAATTTTTAGTCTCAGTGTTTTTGAAATGTTCTTGGATTTTATGACCTTATGGATGGTATCCACTGTTTCTGAGTGCTTCTTGATTGTCATGCCCTACCTACCAAGTCCCCTCCTCCTAGCCCACCCTCCTGCCTGCCGCAGGAAACATACCTTCTGCAATTCCTACAGTCACTTTTAGGCATTTCCCATCCTTTTCAATCAGTTTTCAGGAAGCTCTATCTCCTTGTGGATATAAAAAGAGAAATATTGACTGAGGAAGTGTGCAGTTTTAGATGACTTGAAAAGCTGAAGCAATGGATGGTTCAAATTTCCTGATTAATACAGATCTTGAGTTTCTGGCTAAGGGTCAGAAGGTAACAATGGTTTAAGGATTGACATAGCATGACATTTTAAAATCCAATTTAAAACCATTATGTTTAGTGAAATAAGCCCATCCATAAAAGGCAAATATATATTTTCTCTGATATGTGGTGGTTAATATAAAATATAAAAAATGTATAGGAATGAAACAGACATCTTGTGATTTGATTATTCTTCTTAGTCTTTATTTTTTTTAACTTTTATTTAATAAGTATAAATTTCCAAAGTACAACTTTTGGATTATAGTGGCTTTTTCCCCCATAACCTCCCTCCCACCCGCAACCATCCCATCTCCCACTCCCTCTCCCATTCCATTCACATCAAGATTCATTTTCAATTATCTTTATATACAGAAGATCAATTTAGTATATATTAAGTAAAGATTTCAACAGTTTGCACCCACACAGAAACACAAAGTATAAAGTACTCTTTGAGTACTAGTTATACCATTGATTCATATAGTACAACACATTAAGAACAGAGATCCTACATGGGGAGTAAGTGCACAGTGACTCCTGTTGTTGATTTAACAATTGACACTCTTAATTATGACGTCAGTAATCACCCTAGGCTCTTGTCATGAGTTTCCAAGGCTATGGAAGCCTCTTGAGTTTGCCAACTCCGATCTTATTTAGACAAGGTCATAGGCAAAGTGGAAGTTCTCTCCTCCCTTCAGAGAAAGATCCCTCCTTCTTTGATGACCCGTTCTTTCCACTGAGATCTCACTCGCAGATATCTTTCATTTAGGTGATTTTTTTTTGCCACAGTATCTTGGATTTCCATGCCTGTAAAACTCTCATGGGCTTTTTAGCTGGATCTGAATGCCTTAAGGGCTGATTCTGAGGCTAGAGTGCTGTTTAGGACATCTGGCATTCTATGAGTCTGCTCTGTATCCCACTTCCAAAGATGGATTGTTCTCTTCTTTATATTTCTATGAGTTAGTATTAGCAGACACCAGCCTTGTTTATGTGATCCCTTTCAAACTTAATCCTGTCATTATGATCAATTATGAACTGAAACTGATCACTTTGAATAGTGAGATGGCATTGGTACATGACACCTTGATGGGATTGTATTGGAATCCCCTGGCACATTTCTAACTCGACCATTAGGGGTAAATCTGATTGAGCATGTGCCAAACTATACATCTCCTCCCTCTCTTATTACCATTTTTATATTTAACAGGGATCACTTTTCAGTTAAATTTAAACCCCTAAGAATAATTGTGTGTTAATTAAAGAGTTCAACCAATGGTATTAAGTAGAACAAAAAAATACTAAAAGGAATAAAAGAGTAAGTTGTTCCTTGACAGTCAGGACAAGGGCTGATCAAGTCATTGTTTCTCATAGTGTCCATTTCACTTCAAAAGGTTTCCTTTAAGGTTCTCAGTTATTTGTCACCGATCAGGAAGAATATATGATATGTGCCCTTTGGGACTGGATTAATTCACTCCAGCTTTGTTTATGTTGTACAAGGTTGCTTTAGCTATTCAACATCTCCTGTACCTTCATATGAATTTCAGCATCATTTTTTCCAGATCTGAGAAGAATGTCTTTGGTATATTGATTGGTATTGCATTGAATCTATAAATTGCTTTTGGGAGAATGGATATTTTGATGATATTGATTCTTCCAATCCATGAGCATGGAAGATTTTTCCATTTTTTGATATTCTATTCTATTTCTTTCTTTAAGATATTGTAATTCTCATTGTAGAGATCTTTGACATCCTTGGTTAAGTTTATTCCAAGGTATTAGCTTGTTTTTGCATCTATGGTGAATGGAATTGATCTTAGAAGTTCTTTTTCAGCTGTGGCATTGCTTGTGTACACAAAGCCTGTTGATTTTTGTGCATTGATATTATATCCTGCTACTTCTCCAAACTCTTCTATGAGTTCCAATAGTCTCTTAGTAGAGTTCTTTGGGTCCCCTAAATAAAGAATCATATCATCTGCAAAGAGGGGTAGTTTGACTTCTTCCTTTCCAATTTGTAACCCTTTAATTTCTTTTTCTTTCCTAATGGCTCTGACTGAGACTTCCAGAGCTATATTGAATAGCAATGGTGAGAGTGGGCATCCCTGTCTGGTACCAGATCTCAGTGGAAATGCTTCCAACTTTTCCCCATTCAATAGGATGCTGGCCATGGGTTTTTCATAAATTGCTTTGATTGTATTGAGGAATGTTCCTTATATACCCAATTTGCTTAGAGTTTTCATCATGAAAGGGTATTGTATTTTATCGAATGCTTTTTCTGCATCTATTGAGATCATGTGGGTTTTTTTCTGCAGTCTGTTAATGTGGTGTATCACATTGATTGATTTGTGAACATTGAACCATCCCTGCATACCAGGGATAAATCCCACTTGGTCTGAGTGGATGATCTTTCTGATGTGTTGTTGCATTCTATTGGCAAAAATTTTATTGAGGATTTTTGCATCTATGTTCATCAAGGAAATTGGTCCGTAATTCTCTTTCTCTGCTATGTCTTTTTCATGTTTAGGAATTAAGGTGATGCTGGTTTCATAAAAAGAATTTGGGAGGATTCCCTCTTTTTTGATTGTTCTGAATAGTTTGAGATGAATTGGAGGTAGTTCTTCTTTAAATGTTTGGTAAAATTCAGCAGTCAATCCATCTGGTCCTGGGCTTTTCTTTGTTGGGAGGGCCTTTACTACTGTTTCAATTTCTGTCTCAGTTGTGGGTTTGTTTAGGTTTTCTATGTCTTCCTGGTTCAATTTAAGTAGGTTGCATGTGTCCAGGAATCTATCCATTTCTGATAGCTTTCCCTATTTGCTGGCATACATATCCTTGTAGTAATTTCTGATGATTCTTTTTATTTCTGTGGTATCTTTTGTTATGTTCCCTTTTTCATCTCTGATTTTATTGGTTTGGGTCTTTTCTCTTCTTTTTTAGTTACTTTGGCCAGTGGTGTGTCAATTTTATTTATTTCTTCAAAAAACAAGCCCTTCATTTTGCTGATCTTATGTAATTTTTTTGGATTCAATTCTGTTGATTTCTTCTCTAATTTTAATTATTTCTTCTCCTACTTTTTTGGGGTCGGTTTGCTGCAGTTTTTCTAGATCCTTGAGATGTGATGATAGCTCATTTACTTGGTGCCTTTCTAATTTCTTGATGTAGGCACCTATTGCTATAAACGTTCCTCTTAACACTGCTTTTGCTGTGTCCCATAAGATTTGATATGTTGTGTTGTTATCCTCATTTACTTCCAGAAAGTTTTTAATTTCTCTTTTGATTTCTTCTATGACCCAGTGTTCATTCAGGAGCATGTAGTTCAGTCTTCATATGTTTGCATATGTTCTACGGATTCCTGAGTTGCTAATTTCCAGCTGTATTCAAGGTGGTCTGAGAAGATGCATGATACGATTTTGATTCTTTTGAATTTACTGAGACTTGCTTTATGGCCTAGCATGTGGTCAGTCCTATAGTAGGTTCCATGTACTGCTGAGAAGAATGTGTATTCTTCAAGTGTAGGATGAAAAGTTCTGTAGATATCTGTTAGATCTATTTTTCTATAGTGTCAGTTAAATCTGCTGTTTCCTTGTTGATCTTCTGTCTGGTTGATCTGTCTATTGCTGAAAGTAGAGTATTGAAGTCCCCCAGTATTATTGTATTGAAGTTTATGTCTTCCTTTAAATTCATTAACATATCTTTTAAATAACCCAGTGTGCTGTAATTAGGTACATATATGTTTATAATAGTTACATCTTCCTGTTGAATTGATTTCTTAATCATTGTATAGTTCCCCTCTTTGTCTCTCAACAATTTTTGTGTTAAAGTCTATTTTGTCTGATATTAAGTTGGCTACTCCAGCTCTTTTTTGGTTTCTGTTGGCATGGAATATCTTTTTCCAACCTCTCACTTTCAATCTGCATGCATCTTTGTTGGAAAGATGTGTTTCTTGTAAGCAGCAAATAGATGGGTTTTGTTTTTTAATCCACTCAGCCAGTCTGTGTCTTTTAACTGGAGAGTTAAGGCCATTTATATTCAATGTGACTATTGAGAAGTAGTGACATTGCCCTGCCATTTTCCCAAAGATTTTTCTAATATATGCTTTTAACTTCCTGTGATCTTTTACTGAGATATTTTCTTCCTTTACCTTCTTTTGAATTGATGGTCGTGTTTCTGTGTTTCTGTGTGTAACACATCTGTAAGCATCTTTTGCAGTCTTAGGCTTTATTTATACTCCTGTGGAACTGTGGTCTTTCTACCTTTTACTTGTTGAATATTATGATTAATGGTACATTGGCCTGGTGATTATAGAGTGGACTGAAATTTTGTTTTTGTAAAAATTAAAGAAAATAAAAGAAAGAAAGGAAGGAGGGGGAATGAAGGAAGGAGAGAAGGTGTTTAAAATATGATTTTCTTTTTAGAATTGTAACTATTAAATACATTAAATTTTTATATTGATAAAATTTTTTAAAAATTACGTTCTATAAGAACTATGGTAAGTAATTGGAATTCCTTCCAGATTCTGACAGTAAGTTTACTATCAAACCTGATTCAAATGGATGACATAAATTTCCACACTTTTGGACTTTATAGATATTTTAATGAAAATTTAGTAAAGGCTACATCAGGCACAAAGACTCTTTCTTATCAAAAGCCTTCATGCAGGTGCTTAACAGCTTTTGGATAGAATTTCTGAGTATATTTTGAAAAAATTATTTCAACAATTACATTTAAAAATGTGTTCACAGGATAATCCCAATCACTTGGCTATATGAAAATAATTAAACATATTTCCTTAAAGTAGAGCTCTCAAACATTAATATTGCCTGAGATGAGTGTGTTGTGTGTCCAACAGTCTTGAAAACAAATCTCTACATACATAAATCATTTCTTAAGGTGAACATTCCATGGAGCATATTTTGGAGAAAGACATTTTATAGGTTAATTTTTTATCTTCTGAACATTATTTACATCTTAATGATCTATTCACTTTGTTATTGATTATACTTGAGAGGAGAGGCAGATCAGATTAGAGGGCATGGATTCTAAGCTAGAGCTTTCTTTTTTCTTTGGTTTTATACCCCAGAGACTTCGCAAATAAGTAATGTAAATATTTAAACAGTTCATGTACAGCAAAAAAGAACACATTTTCCCATATTCAAACAAACTCACACCTCAGATATTTCACTATGAAGGAAATTCACACACACAAATAGTTCACTTCGCGTCACCTTGTTTGCTTCTAGTCTTATTTCTATTCAATCTTTCCTGCTGACTTTACATGTTTCAAACACAAAATGAAATACCAAAAACAGGGAGGAAGGAAGAACTGGTTAGCAAGAGCTATAAAGTAAAAAGGGAAGAAGCAAGTAGGTGATTTA
This sequence comes from Sylvilagus floridanus, assembly GCA_949820135.1. NCBI lineage: Eukaryota > Metazoa > Chordata > Mammalia > Lagomorpha > Leporidae > Sylvilagus > Sylvilagus floridanus. Next base: position 28,726,068 of record OX463239.1, on the reverse strand, counting down.
AGGAGGTAAATGCTTGCTTCAGCAGTAGCTACAATTTTTTGTAGAATATCCAGGACATCTGTGGACAGCCCCATTTCAACCAGAGCTTGGTGAATCTCTATTTTAGGAAGTCTGTGTTTTGGGGAACTTTGCTGAGATTGCAGTAACTATGAAATCAGCAAATATTTACCACAGGACATACCCCATCACTGTATGCTGACTGGTAAGTGCTGGGGAGTTATGTTTGAAATATGCATCTTCAATCAAGTAAGCATCTTAATATGTCAAAGAGTGGTTCAAATGCTTTACATTTCCTTATCCTTAAAATTATCAATAGCAAGTATTTTGAATAGGGGTTACCTGGGTATTACAAGTAATCACTTGGTAGAAAGGATGCATTAGGGGGTGGTGTTGTGACATAGCAACTCTGGCAACCCATTTGGATGCCAGTTCAAGTCCTGGATATTCCACTCCTATCCAAACCCCTGCTAACGAACCTGGGAAAGCAGTGAAAGAAGGCCCCCAGTACTTAGGCCCCTGCATCTGGTAGAAGCTCTTGGCTTTTGCCTGGCTCAGCCCTGGTTTTTGCAGCTATATGGGGGAGTGAACCAGAAGACAGAAGATTTCTCCATCTCTTCTTTTTCTTTTCTAACTCTGCCTTTCAAAAAATCATTTTTATTAAAGAGGATGTACTTGTTTTCATGATTGCAAGCAAAAGTTCAAAGAAGCTTTATTTCAGCTGAGAGACTTATTTGAAAAAAATACTACAGTAGAGCGCAGAGATGAAAAGAAACCTGTTAAGAACTTGAAAGTTATAGTAGGCTGAAATTAGATATTTGGTTACTACTATAATTCTCTTTCCATGTGTCTGTCTTCTCTGCTTTTCTCCAGGTTTGACCCTAGTGTGTCTCTCCTCCAGTGGATTTGTCATTGTATTATTTTTTTAAATATTTATTTATTTGAAAGGCAGAGAGAGAGAGAACATTCATCTGCTGGTTCACTGCACAAGTGGGAGCAACAGCCAGGGCTGGGTCAGGCCAAAGTTAGGAGCCAGGAACTCCATCAGGTCTCCCACATAGGTGGCACACGTACATGCACTTGGGCTATCTTCTCCTGCCTTTCCAGGTAGAGAAGTAGGGAATTAGATTGGAAGCAAAATAGCAGATGCTTGAACCAGCATTTTCATATGGGATCTGATGTCCTAAGTGGTGGCTTAACCTGCTGCACACAGCACCAGCCCAGATTTGTCATTGTTGAAATGCTTTATTGGGAATTGTGTCAGATTTTGGCAATCATTCTAGAAGAATCCTGGAAAGACACAGGTGATCTTAGGATGACTGGGTATTGAGTTGAGTGAGATGTTAGTCTTTGTCATTTTAAAAGCATGGCTTATGTTTAGATGAGATTCATTACTGTCTGGCACTGACATTGAGTAATATGGTTCACTGTGAGGAAAAGAGGGATCTGGTAACTAATCTCATTATGGTACCCATGAAGACAGTGACTAATTTCTACCTACATGCTTCTGGTAATAGGGGCTTCTTATTTTAAATAGGCCCATTTTTAATAGTTGCATTGTCATGTTATTGCTATATAGTGACATATTATCTTTTAGATTTATAAAGACCACATGTAATGAAATATTCTTACATGATGCAGTTCTTTAATATTTTAACTCTGTTCTCAAGTCCTGAAATAATTTTTGCTTCAAAGATTTATTAATTTATTTGAAAAGCAAAGTGATAGAGAGGAGAAAGGGTGAGAGGGGGAGAGAGAGAGAGAGAGAGAGAGAGAGAGAGAGAATCTTCCATCCACTGGTTCACTCCCCAGATGGCCACAATAGTTGGGGATAGGGCTTGGGCAGGCCAAGATCAGGAAACTGGAACTCTATCCATTTCTCCAACTTGGTTGGCACTGGCCCAAGTACTTGGACCATCTTCTAACTGCTTTCCCAGGCACATCAGTATAGAGTTGAATTGGAATCAGAGCAGCCAGGATTCCAACAGAAGCTCCAACATGGGATGCTAGCTTTACAGGGGGTGGCTTAACTTGTTACACCACAATGTCCACCCCTAAAGTAAATTCTTCTTAAGTTCATTTACATTCTTTTCTGCCAACCACATCGCTTGTGAATGACATTTAAAATCACATCAAACAGTTTGGCTGTATAAATTGAAACCTTGATAATGTTTTGCCTTATCAATCCTACCTCTAGAAGTTTATGCTAGGAAAATAACTCTATATATAAATCTTTGGGAATTCAGCTACTTTGTGTAGAAAAAACAGAATAACTTATAGTAGTTGGAAGTTATAATGGCTTTACTGTCCAATAATAATGAGTTGTTAGCTGAATTTTGATATGCACATATGATGGGGTATTATATAGCCACGAAAAACATGCATCAATATATCAGTTGAGAGATATTATTCTAAAAGGTAGTTTCAGTTATCTTTTTGCTGTATAACAAATCTCCCTAAATTTTGTGGCTTAAAACAAAAAATTACTTTTGTGATGCCATGGGTCAGCAGTCTGGTTGCTACTGCTTCTTTCATTTGAGATTAGTTATGTAACACTGGTTATCTGATGACTTAGGTGAGGCCAGAGAGCCTGAGATAGCCTCATTCACCTGATGGGAAGTTGGTACTATTAATAGGGTTTGTCAGTTCTTTGAGGCTCCAGAATTACACAGTATCACTTTTCACCACATTCTTTAAACTGAAGAAATGTTATACTTGAAGTATATATGTGTTTCAGTTTTTAAGAACTTATTTTTAAAATTTTTTATTGTTTAAAGAGAACAGATTTCACATATTTCATAGGTACAATTCTAATAATATAATGATATTTCCCTCCCCTGGACCTTCCCTCCCTGCCTTTTTCTTTCTTTCTCTCTCTCTCTCTCTCTTTCAGATTCTTGAGATAATATATTTTCAATTTACATTGCAATCAAAGGTAAAAGCTTTATTTTTAAAGAGTAGTTTTAGGTTCATAGCAAAATTAAAAGGAAGGTACAAAGATATCCCCTGTATTTCCTGCTCTTGCCCACACATAGCCTGTCCCATTATCAGCACTCTGCGACAAAAGTGATATATTTATTGTAATCGATGAACCTACATTGACACATCATAACCACAGACAGTCTATCATTTACAGTAGAGTTCTTTCATGGTTTTGAACATTTTTTAGGTTTGGAAAAGTGTGTACTGACATCTCCACCATTATAATGTCACACAGAGTATTTTCACTATTCAAAAAATATTCTGTGCTTCACTTATTTATTCTTCTTCCTCCTCAAAATCTGGAAGTCACCAATCTTTTTTTTTTGTCCCCGTAGTTTTACCATTTAAAGAATGTTATATGGTTGGAATCATATTATATGCAAACTTTTTCAGATTGGCTTCATTCACTTGTAATATGCATTTACGTCCCTCCATATCCATACATGGCTTGACTAACCATTTCCTTTCAATGCTAAGTAATATTCCATTGTCTGGATGTATCATAGTTTATTTAATCATTCATCTGCTAAAGGACATATTGATTATTTACAAGTTTTGACAGCTATTAATAAAGCCACTATCAATATTCATGTGCAGTTTCTGTATGGATGAGTTCTCTTTTTTGTTTTTAAAGATTTATTTATTTATTTGAAAGGAAGAGCTACAGAGAGGCAGAGGGAGAGAGAGAGAGAGAGAAAGAGAGAGAGAGAGAGAGAGAGAGAGAGAGAGAGATAAGTCTTTCATCAGTTGGTTCATTCCCCAGAGATACACTGGTCCAAAGCCGGGAGCCAGGAACTTCTTCCTGGTCTCTCATGTGGGTGCAGGTGCTCAAGGACTTGGGCCATCTTCTGCTGCTTTCCCAGGCCATAGCAGAGATCATTATCAGCAGTGGAGCAACTGGGACTTGAACTGGCACCCATATGGGATGCTGGCACTGCAAGCTGTGGCTTTACCTGCTGTGCCACAGAATCAGCCCCATGGATAAGACTTTTCAACCTCTTTTGGTAAATAAGAAAGAGCGTCATTGCTAGATCATATGGTAAACTTATGTTTGTTTTTGTAAAAACTACTAAACTGTCTTCCAAAGTGACTGTACCAGCACTAAATAAACAACAATAAATTGGAGTACTGTACTTCACATCTGCACCATCATTTGTTGTTGTCAGTGCTTTAGGTGTTGGTCATTCTGATAAATATATAGTAGTATCTCGTTTAAATTTGCATTTCTTGATGATGTGTGATAAAGCATATTCCTTCATAGGCTTAACTGATAAAGTGTCTATTAAAGTCTTTGGCTCATTTTAAAAGGATATTATTTTAAAAAACTAAGTGTTATAAGAATTGTATATTTAATGGTGTACCATGTGATGTTTTGATAAGGTATACATTGTGTAAATTTAAAATGAGGATAAACATTTTAACTCCTCAAACATTTAACATTTTTTATTGTGAAAATATTTAAAATTCTCTTTTAACTTTTTCTTCCTTAAATATACAGTGCATTATTGTTATCTCTAGTTATTCTACTGTGCAATAAAACACCAGAACTTCTTTATTCTAACTAACTGTAACTTAGTACCTGTTAATCTACCTTCTAACTCTCTTGTACCCCCTACTCTTCCCACTCTCTGGCAAACACCATTCTACTCTCAACTTGTATGATAAAAACTTTTTCAGATAACAAATTTGTTTTTTTTATAACGCTTTTATTTAAAGAATATAAATTTCCAAAATACAGCTTATAGATTACAATGGCTTCCCCCCCCATAACTTCCCTCCCACCGGCAACCCTCCCCTTTCCTACTCCCTCTCCCCTTGCTTCACATCAAAATTCATTTTCAATTCTCTTTATATACAGAAGATCAGTTTAGTATATATTAAGTAAAGATTTCAACAGTTTGCCCTCACATAGCAACACAAAGTGAAAAACACTGTTAGAGTACTAGTTATAGTATTAATTCACAATGTGTAGCACATTAAGGACAGAGATTCTACATGATATATATTTTTTAAATGATTAATTTTCTATGCAATTTCTAATTTAACACCAAGATTTTTTTTCATTTTTAATTATATTTATATACAGAAGATTGATTCAGTATATACTAAGTAAAGATTTCATCAGTTTATACCCACACAGAAACACAAAATGTAAAAATACTGTTTCAGTCCTAGTTATAGCATTACTTCACATTGGACAACACATTAAGGACAGATCCCACATGAGATGTAAGTACACAGTGACTCCTGATGTTGATTTAACAATTTGACACTCTTGTTTATGGCGTCAGTAATCTCCCTAGGGTCTAGTCATGAGTTGCCGAGGCTATGGAAGCCTTTAGGGTTCGCCGACTTCAATCTTATTCTGATAGGGTCATAGTCAAAGTGGAGGTTCTCTCCTCCCTTCAGAGAAAGGTACCTCCTTCTTTGATGGCCCCATTCGTTCCACTGGGATCTCACTCACAGAGATCTTTCATTTAGGTCTTTTTCTTCTTCTTTTTTTTTTTTTTCCAGAGTGTCTTGGATTTCCATGCCTAGAATATTCTCATGGGCTCTTGAGCCAGACCCAAATGCCTTAAGGGCTGATTCTGAGGCCAGAGTGCTATTTAGGACATCTGCCATTCTATGAGTCTGCTGTGTATCTCGCTTCCCATGTTGGATCATTCTCTCCCTTTTTGATTCTATCAGTTAGTATTAGCAGACACTAGTCTTGTTTGTGTGATCCCTTTGACTCTTAGACCTATCAGTGTGATCAATTGTGAACTGCAATTGATCACTTGGACTAGTGAGATGGCCTTGGTACATGCCACCTTGATGGGATTGTATTGGAATTCCCTGGCACATTTCTAACTTCATCATTTAGGGCACGTCTGATTGAGCATATCCCAAATTGTACATCTCCTCCCTCTCTTATTTCCACTCTTATATTTCACAGGGATCACTTTTCAGTTAAAATTTAAACACCTAAGAATAATTGTTTGTTAATTACAGAGTTCAACCAATAGTACTAGAACAAAAAAATACTAAAATGGATAAAGTATTACATTGTACAACAACAGTCAGCACAAGAGCTGATCAAGTCACTGTTTCTCATAGTGTCCCTTTCACTTCAATTGGTTTCACTTTTGGTGCTCAATTAGTTGTCACCGATCAGGGAGAACATATGATATTTGTCCCTTTGGGACTGGCTTAATTCACTCAGAATGATGTTTTCCAGATTCCTCCATCTTGTTGCAAATGACCGGATTTCATTGTTTTTGACTGCTGTATAGTATTCTGTAGAGTACATGTCCCACAATTTCTTTATCCAAATGTATGCTTGAATTCCTTGTGATCTTTTGCTGTGAGGTTCCTTTCGTTTACCTTGTTTCATGTTGATGGCCGTGTTTCTGTGTTTCTGTGTGTAACACATCTTTAAGCATCTTTTATAGGGCTGGACAAGTGGCAACAAATTCTTTCAATTTCTGTTTGCAATGAAAGGTCTTTATTTTACCTTCATTCACAAATGAGAGCTTTGCAGAATATAATATTATGGGCTGGCAGGTTTCTCTCTTAGTACCTGGGCTATGTCTCTCCATTCCCTTCTAGCTTGTAGGGTTTCTGATGAGAAGTCTGCTGTGAGTCTAATTGGAGATCCTCTGAGAGTAATCTGACATTTCTCTCTTGCACATTTTAGGATCTTTTCTTTCTGTTTCACTGTGGTGAGTTTAATTACAATGTGTCGTGATGAGGATCTCTTTTGGTCATGTTTCCTAGGGGTTCTATGAGCTTCCTGTACTAGGATGTCTCTGTCCTTCTCCAAAACTGGGAAATTTTCTGCTATTATCTTACTAAAAAGGCCTTCTAATCCTTTCTCCCTCTCCATGCCTTCAGGAACTCCTAGAACTCGAATGTTGGGTTTTTTAATAGTATCCTGTAGATTCCCAACAATATTTTTTAGATTTCTAATTTCCTCTTCTTGTCTTGGTTTGACTGTATATTTTCCTGTGCTCTGTCTTCTAAGTCCGATATTCTCTCTTCTGCCTCACCCATTCTGTTTGTAAGGCTCTCTAATGTGTTTTTCATTTGATCTATTGAATTCTTCACTTCATTATGATTTCTCATCACTATCACAGTTTCATGTTCTACTAGTTGTTTCATTTCCGCTTGATTCCTCCTTAATATTTCATTTTCACGAGAGAGATTTTCTACCTTGTCCATTAAGGATTTCTGTAGTTCAAGAATTTGTTTTTGAGTACTTCTTAGTGTTCTTATCAATTTTTTAAGATCTGCTTCTTGCATTTCTTCTATCTCATCATCTTCGTAATCTTGAATTGGGGTGTCTTTTTCATTTAGGGACGCCCTAGTGTCTTCCTTGTTCTTATTACCTCGGTTTTTGCGTTTGTTGTTTGGCATATTGGTTTCTTCACTGTGGTGTTTTTTTCTTGTTATACTATGACTCTAGATTAAGTGGGCTGTCTGCTTTTGATGGAGCCTTAGAGGCTTGAGATGGGTGTGGCCTGAGAGCTCTGTTTGGTTCCTCAGGGTTGAGGGTGTGTCAAAGGAGACACTCCCAGGTTAGGTGTGGTAAATCTCTCTCAGTTTCTCTCTTTTTGGTTCAAAAGGGAAGTAATTCACACAGCTGAATGGAATTGGGGGTGGTTAGCAGGCGAATGATATACCCACAGGAGCCAGAGATCGGAAGCTCTCTCCCAAGGACCAGAGAGGGAATCTTTGCGGCCCTTAGTGTGGGCTCAGATTCTCCTGTAGTCTCCCACTGGGCTGCCAAGGCTACTGAACTGTAGCGTCTCTGGAGAGTACTCACATGAATTCGTGATTTCTGTGAGTTCTCTCCCCCACCGTCTCTTTTTTCACAGTCTCAGTTCATTAGCACCACACATTCATTAGGTTCTAATCTCCTATTATTTCAGCCCTCCCACCCAGAGTCAGGTTTTTCTGCTAGGCTCGGGGCCGGTGCTGACCCGAGGTTACCCTGCTTATGACGTATTCCAAAATGGCACCTGCTCTTTGTCTTCTCACCTTTCAGAGGTGAGTAGAGAGAGAGAAACTCATGTCCGTATGGGTCACTTTTTTTTTTCCCTCTCTCTCTCTCTCTCTCTCTCTTCTAGTTAGCCTGGTGAACTTTTCCCTGCAGGGTTTCAAGCCTTGTTCGCTCTAGTCTTCTCTTTCCGCTTCCCTTCTGGTATCTCTGGCTATTGAGGTTCGGCTCACCTGGCGTTCCAGCACTGGTGTGTTGAATCTGCTGCTGGTGTCCCAAACTGCGGGCTCCCATGCTCTCCACGCAGGTCCACTGTGAATCACCAGTTCCGGAAGGGTTTCCTCTGCTGTTTCTTCCCCTACTCTTCCTTGAACCTGCAGTATCTCCACTTTTGTTAAACTGTCTCTCCTCAGACTACCGGTGTGCTCCCTTCCTATTCCTCCATCTTGCCGCTCTTGAGATTCCAAATTTGAGTAAGAATATGAGGTACTTATCTTTTTGTCCCTGGCTTATTTCACTTAACATGAGCTCCAGTTCCATCCATGTTGTTGCAAATGACAAAGTTTCATCTTTTTAATGGCTGAATCACATTTCATTTTGTATATGTACCAAATTTTATTTAGCCCTTCATCTGTTGATGGACACCTAGTTTATTTCTCTTTGTTGTCTATTGTGAATAACGATACAATAAACATGGCAGTACAGATGACTCTTAGACATACTTTGTTTCTCCCCCATGGATATATACCCAGTAGTGAGATTATTGGATCATAAGGTAATTCTATTATTAGGTTTTTGAGGTAGTTCTATACTTTTTTCCACAATGGCTGTATTAATTTATATTCCCACTGACAGTGTGCAAGAGTTTCCTTTTTCCACATTCTTGCCTTTATTTGTTATCTTTTGTCTTTTTTCATAATGGAGATAGTCTTATTCTGATTTTGATTCTCATTTCTCTGATAATTAGTGATGCTGAGTATTTTCTCAGGTACCTATTGGCTCTTGTATGCATTCCTTTGAAAAATATCTATTTAGGTTTATAGTCCATTTTTACTTTGGATTATTATTGTTATGCCCAGTTCAATTTTCCCCAAAAGACCACCAAGGAGCTGATACTGCTGTAAAACATGTGAGAGTTTTATTACAGGCTGGGTCTGGACTCTCAACTATTACTGACACAGCAGATTTGAATTGAGAGCCCTGACTTTTTAGTTAGCAGGGTTTTTATAGGGTTTTCAGAGACATTTTATACATTATAGTAGCATTCAGCAAATCATCTCATTTTGCAGGTAATTCAAAGAACATCTCTAAAAACTGATTAGTGCATCCAGTGGTGGGAATGGACCTAGTAAAGGTGGTTGGATGGCTTTGGGGTTGGTGCCTCTTAACTTGATTGGCTAAAGTATAGGGTCTGAGCTTCAGGGGTGTACGTGTCAAACTGCAGAGTCTTGGGGTGTTATCAATCACCTTAACTGCCCTGAAAAGACACCTGGTACGTTAGGTATTTCCCTGCTATCTGCTGATTGGCTGTTACTAGGGGAATTTATTGCAAGGAGAGCTCATTTATTTTAGGAGATTCTGGCTCAGAGTTCAGGGCCCATTCAGGCCCGAGTTACAAGATTGAGGCCTATTTTAAAATAGTTGCACCTTGATCCAGGCTCAGGTCTCTTATTATATTTTTCCTATTGAGTTGTTTTAATTTTCTATATATTCTCATTAACTCTTGTTAAATATAGGGTTTGAAAGTATTCTATTCAATTTTCTATGTTGTCACTTCATACTCTTGATTATTTATAGTGCAGATGCTTTTTAGTTTAGTTAAATCCAAATAGATGAGTTTTGTTTTAATCCATTCAGCTAGTCTGTGTCTTTTAACTGGAGAGTTCAGGCCATTTACATTCAATGTGACTATTTTTTTTTTTTTTTTTTTTACAGGCAGAGTGGACAGTGAGAGAGAGAGACAGAGAGAAAGGTCTTCCTTTGCCGTTGGTTCACCCTCCAATGGCCGCCGCGGTCGGCGCGCTGCGGCCAGCGCACCGCATTCGTCCGATGGCAGGAGCCAGGAGCCAGGTGCTTTTCCTGGTCTCCCCATGGGGTGCAGGGCCCAAGCACCTGGGCCATCCTCCACTGCACTCCTGGGCCACAGCAAAGGGCTGGCCTGGAAGAGGGGCAACCGGGACAGAATCCGGTGCCCCAACAGGGACTAGAACCCGGTGTGCCGGCACCGCAAGGCGGAGGATTAGCCTGTTGAGCCACGGCGCCGGCCTCAATGTGACTATTTTTAAGTAGTGACTTTGCCCTGCCATTTTCCCAAAGATATTTCTTTCTTTCTTTTTTTTTTTTTGACAGGCAGAGTGGACAGTGAGAGAGAGAGAGAGACAGAGAGAAAGGTCTTCCTTTGCCTTTGGTTCACCCTCCAATGGCTGCTGCAGACGGCGTGCTGCGGCCGGCACACCGTGCTCATCCGATGGCAGGAGCCAGGTGCTAGGTGCTTTTTCCTGGTCTCTCATGGGCTGCAGGACCCAAGCACTTGGGCCATCCTCCACTGCACTCCCGGGCCACAGCAGAGGGTTGGCCTGGAAGAGGGGCAACCGGGACAGAATCCGGTGCCCCGACCGGGACTAGAACCCGGTGTGCCGGCGCCGCAAGGCGGTGGATTAGCCTGTTGAGCCACGGTGCCGGCCCTAAAGATATTTCTAATATATTCTTTGAACTTCCTGTTATCTTTTACTGAGAGATTTTCTTCCTTTACCTTCTTTCATACTGATGGCCGTGTTTCTGTGTTTCTGTGTGTAACACATCTTTAAGCATCTTTTGTAGGGCTGGACGAATGGTGACAAATTATTTCAATTTCTTTTTGCTATGAAAGGTCTTTATTTCATCTTCATTCACAAATGAGAGCTTTGTGGGATATAATATTCTGGAATGGGAATTTTTTTTTCTCTTAGTACTTTGGCTATATCTCGCCATTCCTTCCTAGCCTGTAGGGTTTCTGCTGAGAAGTCTGCTGTGAGTCTAATTGGAGATCCTCTGAGAGTAATCTGACGTTTCTCTCTTGCACATTTTAGGATCTTTCTGTTTCACTGTGGTGAGTTTGATTACAATGTGTTGTGGTGAGGATCTTATCTGGTCATGTGTATTGGGAGTTCTGTGTGCTTTCTGTACTTGGATATGTCTTTCTTTCTCCATACCTAGAAAGTTTTCTGCTAGCATCTCACTAAAAAGGGCTTATAATCCTTTCTCCCTCTCCATACCTTCAGGAACTCCTAGAACCAGAATTTTGGGTTTTTTAATAGTACCCTATAGATTCCCAACAATATTTTTTCAATTTCTAATTTCCTCTTCTTTTCTTTGGTTTTATTGTATACTTTCCTGTTCTCTGTCTTCTAAGTCCAATGTTCTCTCTTCTGCCTCACTGATTCTGTTTTTCTTATTTTTTATTTTAATTATTTATTTATTTATTTTGACAGGCAGAGTTAGACAGTGAGAGAGAGAGACAGAGAAAAGTCTTCCTTCCATTGGTTCACCCCCCAAATTGCTGCTAAGGCTAGCATGCTATGCCGATCCAAAGGCAGGAGCCAGATGCTTCCCCCTGGTTTCCCATGTGGGTGCAGGGCCCAAGCACTTGGGCCATCCTCCACCGCCTTCCTGCCCACAGAAGAGAGATGGACTGGAAGAGGAGCAACCGGGACAGAATCTGGCACCCCGACAGGGACTAGAACCCAGGGTGCCAGCACCACAGGCGGAGGATTAGCCTAGTGTGCCGCGGCGCCATCCTGATTCTGTTTTTAAGACTCTCAACTGTGTATTTTATTTGTTCTATTGAATTAATTTCATTTTGATTTCTCTTCAATATCTCAATTTTATGTTCTATTAAATACCTCATTTCATTTTGATTCTTCCTTAAGATTTCATTTTCATAATAGAAATTTACTTTCATGTCCCTCATGGATTTCAGTAGTTCATGCATTTGTTTTTGGTTACTTCTAAATATTCTTATTACAAATTTTTTTGAGTTCCGTTTGTTGCATTTCTTCTATCTTGTCATCTTCATAATTTTGTATTGATGTGTCATGTTCTTTTGGGAGCATCATGTTGTCTTCCTTTTTCATGTTTCCTCAGTTGTTGCATTTGTTGTTTGGCATTTGTAATTGGACTGTCTGCTTTCAGTGTTTTTTTTTTTTTTAATAGGCAGAGTGGACAGTGAGAGAGAGAGACAGAGAGAAAGGTCTTCCTTTGCCGTTGGTTCACCCTCCAATGGCCGCTGCGGTTGGTGCGCTGCGGCCGGCGCACCGCGCTCGTCTGATGGCAGGATCCAGGAGCCAGGTGCTTTTCCTGGTCTCCCATGGGGTACAGGGCCCAAGCACTTGGACCATCCTCCACTGCACTCCCAGGCCACAGCAGAGAGCTGGCCTGGAAGAGGGGCAACCGGGACAGAATCCAGTGCCCTGACCGGGACTAGAACCCGGTGTGCCGGCGCCGCAAGGCGGAGGATTAGCCTGTTGAGCCATGGTGCCGGCCTGCTTTCAGTGTTTTTATAGAGGCTTGTGGTTGTGTGGCCAGAGAGTTCTGTTCAGTTTTTCAGGGCTAAGGTTTCACCTAATGTGACACCCCCAGGTTTGAATGGTAAATATCTCTCTCTCTCTCTCTCTCTCTCTCTTTCTCTCTCTCTCTCTCTCTCTCTCTCTCTTTTAATCAGAAGGCAAGTAATTCTGCTCAGCTGAGCTCTTCTTTATTGGAATCAGTGCATAAACACTAGCCCCAGTGGGTATAACATTTGTCTGGTCTGTCCCAAGGATCACACAAAGGAAATGTGCAGTCCTCAGTGTAAGCTCAGATTTCCCTGCAATGTCTCTCACCATGTAGCCATGTCTGCCTGAGCTTGTGGCATCTCCCAGTGAGACTACTCAAGTCTCAGCCACACCATGATTCTCTCACACACTGTCATTTTTTTTTCACAGTACCAGTTCATAAGCTCCACACATTGACTAGGTCTTAGTCTCCTGTTATTGTTCCCAAGCAGAGTCAGGTTTTTCTCTTTGGCTGATTGCTGGGTGCAGACCCGAGCTGGCGCAGCTGTTATGTATGTCCAAAATGGCGCCTACTCTATTGGCTTGTAGGCTTTTGTAAGGTTATTGGAGAGAGAGAATAGTATTCACACCATCCCTTTTGTTTTTTCTCATCTCTAGTTAGGCTGGTGTATTTTCCCCCATGGGGCTTCAAGCCTTGTTCCCTCTAGGCTCTTCCTGCTGCTTTTTCACCAGTGTCTCAGGTTACTGTGGTTTCATGTCACCTCACTTTCCAGCACTGGTGTGGAGGTTCTCGACAGCTGGAATCCCAAACTGTGGGCGCCCGTGCCCTCCACGTAGGTCCACCATGTCCCTCTAATTACGGAAGTTTCCTCTGCCATTTTTTCCCTAACTCTTCTCTGAGACTACACTATCTTCACTTTCATTGATCTGTCTTCTTCCGGACTATTAGTAAACTCACTTCCTCTTTCAGCATCTTGTCTCCCCCTATAAAAATATTTTAAAATTCATGCACATGAGAACTTCAAAATGTTCATGGAAAAATGAGTATTATAAAATACACAACACATGTATTTCAATTTTTGTTGAACCAAAATAAGCTTTTCTTTTAAATTCATTTCACCCAAATTTCTTTATGTACTTGCCTAAAAGTTCATGTCATCTGTAAACAGTGACAATTTTACTTTCTCTCTTCTAAGTTGTGCACTCTTTCTATTTCCTAATTGGTCTTGCTAGGACTTATCATACTATGTTGAATAAATATGGTGAAACTGGATATCCTTGTCTTGTTCTAGATTTTAGAGAAGACTTCAACATTTCCTCATTCAATATGATGTTAGCTGTTGGCTGCTATTTAAGGCCTTTTTCATGTTGAAGTATGTTTCTTCTGTATTGAATTTGTTCAGAGGTTTTTCTCATGAAGGGATATTGAATTTATCAAATGCCCTTTTTGCATCTAATTGAGTAGATTATATAATTTTTATCGTTCATTTTATTGAATGAGTGTTATTATATTTATTGACTTAAAAATACTGATCCATGCTTCCATCACAGGGCTAATCATGCTGAATAATCTTTTTAATGTGCTGTGGGACTCCGTCTGATAATATTATGTTGATTGTTAAATCTATGCTTTATTAATGATATTTCCCTGTAACTAGTTTCTTCTTCTTCTTCTTTTTTTTTTTTTTTTGTTCTTGACTGGTCTTGGTATCAGGGTAATATTGGTTTCACAGAAGGAGTTTGAAAAACTTCCCTGCTGTTGTATTTTTTGGTAATAATGTAAGAATAATTGAAGTCAGATGTTCTATAAATGTCTGCTAGAATTCCACAGTGAGTTTGGCTCTTTTTTTTATTTTTGACAGGCAGAGTGGACAGTGAGAGAGAGAGAGACAGAGACAAAGGTCTTCCTTTGCCGTTGGTTCACCCTCCAATGGCCGCCGCAGCCGGCGCGCTGCAGCTGGCGCACCGCACTCATCCAAAGGCAGGAGCCAGGTGCCAGGTACTATTCCTGGTCTCCCATGGGGTGCAGGGCCCAAGCACTTGGGCCATCCTCCACTGCACTCCCAGGCTACAGCAGAGAGCTGGCCTGGAAGAGGGGCAACCAGGACAGAATCCGGCGCCCCAACCGGGACTAGAACCCAGTGTGCCGGTCTGCAAGGCGGAGGATTAGCCTGTTGAGCCACGGCGCCGGCCAGTTTGGCTAATTTTTTAATTGAGCTGCTTACTTATTGATTCTTAAGATCTATTTATATATTCTGAGTAACAGATCTTAGATTCATTTAATATTTATTTATTTGAAAGTCAGAATTACACAGAGTGAGAAGGAGAGGTAGAGAGAGAGAGAGAGGTCTTCCATCTGCTGGTTCACTCCCCAACTGGCCACAATGTCCAGAGCTATGTCTCTGAAGCCAGGAGCCAAGATCTTCTTCCCAGTCTTCCACGTGGGTGCAGGGGCCCAAGGACTTGGGCCACCTTCTACTTTTTTCCAAAGCCATAGCAGAGAGCTGGATTAGAAGAGGAACAGAGGGTACTAGAACTAGCGCCCATATGGGATGCCTGCACTGCAGGTGGTGGCTTTACCTGCTATGCCACAGCGCCAGCCCCAGATCTTAGATTCATTTTTCTAAATATTTTCTCTCAATCTGTGGCATGTTTTCTTTTTTTTTGAAGGTTTATTTATTTATTTGAAGGACAGAATTATAGAGAGGCAAAAGCACACACACACACACACAGAAAGAGAAAGAGAGGTCTTCCATCCACTGGTTCACTCCCTAAATGGCCGGAATGGCTAGAGCTGAGCTGATCCGAAGCCAGGAGCCAGCAGCTTCCTCTGGCTCTCCCACATCGTGTGGGTGCAGGGGCCCAACCCCTTGGGCCATCTTTGATTGCTTTCCTGGACCATAGCAGAGAGCCTGATGGGAAGTAGAGCAGCTGAGGTTTCCATAAGTGCCCATATGGGATGCCAGCACTGCAGGCAATGGCTTTAGCCACTAAGCCACAGTGCAGGCCCCTTATTTTCTTGACACTATCTTTGGCAGAGAAAAAGTTTCTTATAGAGTCCATTTTATCACTGAGGTTTTTGTGGATCATACCTTTGGTGCTTTATCTAAAATGCTGCTATATGCAAATTCATGTAGATTATTGCCTATGTTATAGTTTTATATATATAGTTTATATATATATAGTTTATAGTTTTACATTTATGTTTATGACCCATTCTGAGTTAGTTTTGTCATTGATGTTAGGTTTATGTCTAGACTCAATTTTTAAAAAAAGATCATTTATTTGAAAGGCCGAGTTGGGGAGAGAGGAAGAAAAAAAGAGAGGGAGAGATCTTCCATCAGTTGATTCACTCATTCATTCATTCATTTGTTGTAGCAAATGGCTACAACAGCTAGGGGCAGGCCAGGCTGAAGCCAGGATCCAGGAGCTTCATCCAGGTCCCCCGTATTGAGGGCAGGGACCCAAGAACCTGGTCCATTCCTAGGCTATTAGCTAAGCTAGATTGAAAGTGGAGCAGCTGGGATTCCAAAAGGCTCTCATATGGGATGCTGGATGGTGGCTTAACTGCCTTGTGACAATTCTAGCCTCTAAAACTCTTTTTTAAAAACATTGTTTTACAGGTGGGTATCTGGTCATTCCAGAGCTATTTGTTGAGATGACTATATTTTCGCCATTGTATTGCCATTTTTGAAGATCAGTTGAGTATATTTATGCTTGTCCATTTCTAGAATCTTCACTGTTCCATTGATCTATTTGCTTATTATTTTACAACATTATCTATTATAATACAACACTCTCTTGGTTACTGTAACTTTGTGCTAAGTCTTGAAGTCAGGTGCTACCAGTCCTCCAACTTCTTTCATCTCCTTTAATCTTTTGCTGGTTATTCAAGTCTTTTGCTTCTCCATATAAACTTTAGAATAAGTTTGTTTATATCTTTAACTAATTTGATGGGATATTTATGGGAGTTGCATTGAGTTTGTAGATCATTTAGAAGTAATGTAGTTTTTTGACAAAATTATGACTTCCTTTTCATGAACGCAAAATGTTTCTCAATTTATTTAGTTATTTGGTTTTATCCAGCAGAGTATTTTTGCTTTCCTTATATATCTTTTTTGACAACAAGTATGAAATGAACTTTCCTTTCTTCTTTCTTTTCTTTATAAATCTCAGATTTATGCTTAAGTATTCAATATTCTCAGGTATAAATGTAAATGTTATTGTGTTTCTAATTTCAGCTTATACTCATTCATTTTTGGTATACAGCAAAGTGATTGACTTTTTTGAGTAGCAGATATTTATTTTCTCATAGTCATGGAATCTAGAAATTTGAGATCAATGTGTCAGCAGGATTGGTTTCATATTTGGGTTGAGATGGAAGATTCTGTAATAGGCCTCTCTCCTTGATTTATAATATGGCCACTTCTCTCTGCCTTCAAACTGTCTCCCTAGTATGAGTTTCTTTGTGCAAATTTCCATTTCTTATTATTGCAAACACTCATATTGGATTAATCCACTAGGTGGTATACAAGTATATGCTCAATATCACTATCATCAGATAAATATAAATAAAACCTCAATAAGAGATAATATCAAATTTGTTAAGATGACAAATAAGTGCTGGTAAGGGTATGGAGAAAAGGAAACTCTTGTATGTGGTTAGTGGGAATGTAAATTAGTATAGGCATTATGGAAAACAGCATGGACATTTCTCAAAAAATTAAAAATAAAATTACCATATGATTTAAAAATCACATTTTGTGGAGATATCCAAAGGAAATAAAATTAGTATGTTGAAGAGACATATACACTTGTATGTCCATCGCAGCATTATTCACAGTTGCCAAAATAAGAAATAAACCTAAGTGTCAACAGAGAAATGAAGAAAAAAGATGTGGTATATATACACAATGGAATACTATTCAGCTTTTAAAATGGCGGAAATGCTATCTTTTTATTTTTTGACAGGCAGAGTTAGACAGTGAGAGAGAGACAGACAGAGAGAAAGGTCTTCCTTTTCCTTCTATTGGTTCACTCCCCAAATGGCCACCACAGCCAGTGCTGTGCCGATCTGAAGCCAGGAGCCAGGTGCTTCCTCCTGGTCTCCCATGCGGGTGCAGAGCCCAAGCACTTGGTACATCCTCCACTGCCTTCCTGGGCCACAGCAGAGAGCTGGACTAGAAGAGGAGCAACCGGGACAGAATCTGGTGCCCCGACCGGGACTAGAACCCAGGGTGCCGGTGCTGCAGATGGAGGATTAGCCTAGTGAGCCACGGTGCTGGTTGAAAATGCTGTTATTTTCAACAGCCTAGATGAAGTAGAATGTACTAGGCACAGAAAGGCAAATGCTGTATAATATTACTTACATGTGTTAAAAAAAAAAAAAAGAAATTGAACTAATAGGAACAGAGAGTACAGTGATGGTTAGTAGATGCCAGGGGGTGAGTAGAGTGGGTAGGTATTAGTAAAAAGACAAATTTTGGGGCAGACATTTAATCTAATGGTGAAGACATCTGTTAAGATGTCCACATCAGAGTATCTGGATTCAGTACTCAGCCATGCTCCTAATTCTGGCTTCTTGTCAATGTAGATCCTGGGAGTCAACAATTGATGACTAAATAGTTGGATTCCTGCCACCCATGTAAGAGGCCTGGATTGCATTCTTAACTCTTGGCTTTGGCCTGGCTCTGTTCCAGCTGTTGTGGGCATTTGCAGAGTGAACTGGCAGATAGGAGATTCTGTCTGTCTTTTGACTCTGTATTGCTCTCTCTCTCTCTGATTCTCTCACAAAAAGAAAAAGACAAACTTTCAGGTGGGAGGACTAATTGTTCAAAAAATTCATTGTACATTACTGTGACTATAATCAATACCTGAAATCTAAAAATGGAGATTTTACATGCTTTTTCCCCTAAATATATGATAATGTGAGATAACAAATATGTTAAATAGCTTGATTGAGTCTTTCCACAATTTACATGTGTATAAAAACATGTTGTTATAGACCATAAAATACTATTTGTCAATTAAAAATAAAAAACTGGTTATTTTGAGTGTGTTAAATAAATTGTTAATTCTTCAACTTCTTTTCATAGATTAGTAGAAGAAAACAAATATAAATTTTGGAATAGGTTTTTTTTTTTAATCAAACAGATGACAATTTCTAAAAAAGTTTGTGAAATTGTGCCAAACAATATACTTTTCTAATTATTTCATGTGTTCCCTTTTGATGAAACCTTTTTGCTGCTGTTTGGCATTAAAGAATTGACCAGGGTCCAGAACAGCAAACTTATTTGCATCAATGGTTTAATTAAAAGGATTGTACAACTCCCAAACACCAGACAGAATTTGATAAAACATTTTGATATGGTAAATAACATATTACAATAATTGTGCTTTAATGAGTCCCTGAAACTTTAGCTGTTATTTGTATTCACATTACATGATTTGACAAGTAATCATATTACCAAACAGAAGGCAAAGTATGAAAATTTTTGTAGATTCTTGCTCAAATAATTTGCTTTTAATTTTTTCTTATTTATTCGATATGATAAATCTGTTTAGAACATGTTTTCCACCCGTTGACGAACAACCTTTCATTCCCATAAGATTATTTCAGATATTCATTTACTTAACTTTCTGATCACTTTGACCATTCAATGTTTTACCATTTACTATCAAGTACCTCTATGTATTGGGCTTTACTGGTCACAGTAGAGAACAAGAAAAGGAAGGAATGAAGGAAGGATAGAGGAGAGGAAGGAAGGAATGAAAGATTAAAGGAAGGGAAAAGATCAAATGCCATTCTTAAACTGACTATCTAAGACTTTACTACCTATTGAAAATGTAATATGGGCCAAAAATATGAGCCATATGTATAATTTAGGATTTATACTACTCCCATTTACAAGTAAAAAGAAACAGGTAAATAGATTTTTTTTCAAAATTTATTTTTACGTTTGAGATTAACATCTAATACTTGCACATTTTAAGGGGCGCAGTGCAACTCTCTCTTTCTATATATATGTGCATATATGTATATACACATGTATGTATATATCTATCTATCTATATATGTATTATATCAATTATATAATTATATAATTGACTTTACCAGGCAACCAATCTTCCATTTCTTTGGCATCTGTTCTTCATGGAACTTTCTAGAGGATCCTTCTAGTTCCTCTTTTCAAGTTCTTTGTATAGTACTTAATGTTTTATTGAACTGCTGTCTTGAAAATATTTTAATTTGTAACATGCGATGAATATTTAAAACACTTACATATGCACACTAAAGTCTTTAGATTCAAATGGATGTTTCCAACAATTAGAACACACCTCAGTTTGGCAATCTACTTTTCAAGTGTTCCATAGCACTTGGATAATATACACATAAAAGAAGAGTTCATGGAAAGAAGAAAGAAAAACTCACAGAAAGGTAAAAAATAAATACATGCAGGTAAATTGAACACATGAGGTAAATAAGCATGATGAGTCAAGAAACACATGTAGATCAGAGTACTTCCAGTTCCCATTTCCACAGGCAAAGTCATTACTTTTCCCAAAAACCAAATAGAAACAGAATGAAAATTAAGCAAAACTCATTGGATCAGTAAGAATAGTGAGGACACAGGGCAATCCTCTCCTCATAAAATTAGAGAGACTGGCTAATACAGGAATCATTATTACTGATGCAGACACCGAGTGGAAATTGCCACAGAAATATGTGACATGATAGGAAAATTTGAACTTTAACTGATGAATTGCCAGAAGTTCAGTGTAGACAAACTTGAGGGTTAAAAATCTAGAGGTATTATGAGTCTGGAACTCAGTTCCAGGACAAGCAGATTTGGATTCTAAAAGGTTGGAGAAAATAGAGGCACACAACCGAAAAGGTAATTACAAAACAGAACAGTAGCAGTTCTGGGTCTGCAGGTTACCATGACATAGGTAGCCAAAGAGGCACAGAGATATGGGATCATAGAGCTATGAATGACAGAAGCATGGGAACCTGATAATTTCACTGTCTCAACAGGTACCCATGCTTGGGGGAGGAGGAGCACAAAATTAGGTTTCTATATAAGTGTAGGAGGAAAGAACACATGTGCTTCTGGAGGAGAAAATAAACCATTTTGAAATATGGCTATGCACTATGTTCTTAATAAGACCTTCCCTGCAGGAGAACCAAGAGCTTAGCCTATCGGAGTATCAACAGAACCTAACTTATTGAGGGGAAGGGAAATACTCAACTCCAGGCCTATGTTACATACATTCACTAAAAGCCTGAGACTTACACATAGTGTGCCTCCCTGTCCCTCCACAAATTATCACATTACTAAAGACCTGTTTGCAACAGTTCTTTTCACCTAGAACATCATGTCTAGCTGTCAAGGAAGGATTATAGGGCATACAAAAAGACAAAAAACACAAGTTGAAGAGACTTTACAAGTATGCCAGACATGGCAGGAATGTTGGAATTATCAGACTGGGTTTTTAAAACAACTGTGATTGTTCTACTATGGGCTCTAATAGATAAGACAGACAACATGCCAGGACAAATGGGGTGTACAAGCAGTGAGACAGAAACCCCAAGGAAGAACCATGATAAAAACACCACAACAAACATGAGCAATAAATCAAACGGACTTATTAGTAACTGGGAATAGGTAAAGAAAGAATTTCTGAGTTTGAAGACATACATCTTTAGAAACTTTGAAAACTGAAGCAGAGAACAGAATGAGGAGAATAAAGTAGTCAAAAAAGGTGGGGCTGTGTTACAGTGAAACATAAATGTCCAGAAGGAGAAGAAAGAAAAAGGAATAGAAGAAATACCTGAAACAATACAGGATTTTTCCTATTAATATGAGATACCGAATCACAGATACAGAAGCACAGAGGACATCAAAAGCAGGATAAATGCCAAGAAGATTATACTCAGGCATATCATTTTAAAACTGTAGGAAAAATCCAATTTGTGTATTCAAAAATTTAATCAAAGAAAAAAAAATGCTAAAGCAGTGAAAAGCAAAACATGTCCTATCTATAGAGGAAAAGAGAAATCATCCAAGCTCATCAAAAATAGTGCAAGAAAGAAGAGAGTAAAGTGAAAAATTTGAAGTGTTGTCAAAAGGACATCACTAACCTAGAACTGTATACTGCTAAATTAATATTCAAAGGTAAAGTAGAAATAGACACTGTCCTTACTCAAGCAAAAATTGAGGGAATTTATTGCCAGATGGCCTAACTTGCAGTGAATATACATAGAATTCTTTTTTCTCCCCCAGAAACCTTTTATTTAACAAATGCTAACTTCATACATGTAATAATTACATCTTTAGGAGCATGGTGATTCTTCCCACTATACCAGCCCTTCCACCCACTCTCCCACCCCTCATCCTCCTCCTTCTCCTATTCCCATTCTTATTTTTACTAAGATCTATTTTAAATTAAATTTATGCACACATGATTAACTGTTAAATAAAGATTCAACAAATAGTATAAAAAACTGTTCTTAAACAGTTGAGATAAGGACTGTTCAAAGTCATTTCTTGTCAAAGTGTCAATTTAATTTCTATAGATTGCCTTTCAGGTGTTCTATTAGTTATCACAGGTCAGGGAGAACATATGGTATTTGTCATTTGGAACTGGCTTATTTCACTAAGTATGATGTTTTTCGGTTTCACCCATTTTGTTGCAAATTACTAAATTTCATTTTTTTCACTGTATAGAATTCCATGATGTACATAGCCATAATTTCTTCATCTAGTCTTCAACTGATGGGTATTTGGATTGATTCCATATCTTAGCTATTGTATACTGTGCTGCAATAAGCATAGGGTATAGTTAACATTTTCAAATGCTGATTTCATTTCCTTTGGGTAATTTCCCACGAGTGGGATGGCTTAGTAATTTGGATGGTCAATATTCAGATTTCAAAGTAATCTCCATACCGCCTTCATAGTGGCTTTGCCAGTTTACATTCCTACCAACAATGCATTAGGGTACCTTTTCATGTACATCCTTGCCAGCATTTATTGTTTGTTGATTTCTAAATGAAGCCATCCTAACTGGGGTGAGGTGAAACTTCATTGTGGTTTTGATTTGCATTTCACTGATGGCTAGTGATCTTATATATTTTTCATGTGTCTGTTGGCCATTTGGATTTCCTCTTTTGAAAAATGTCTGTTTAAGCCCTTTACCTTTTCTTAACTGTGTTGTTTGATTTGTTGTTGTTGGATTTCTTGATCTCTTTATATATTCAGGTTATTAATCCTTTATCAGTTGCTGAGTGCAAATAATTTCTCCCATTCTGTTGGTTATCACTTTGGTGGGTATTAAGCTCCTCAATGTGAAGTAATCCCATTTGTCAAGTTTGGCTTTCATTGACTGTACCTCTGGAATCTTTTCCAAGAACAATTTGCTTATGCCAATGTCTTACAGGCTTTCTCCAATGTTCTCTAATAATTTGATGGTGTTGGGTTGTAGATTTATATCTTTAATCCATGTTGAGTGGATTTTTGTATAAGATGTAAGTTAGGGGTCTTGCTTCATGCTTCTGCACGTGGAAATCCAGTTTTCCCACTACCATTTGTTGAAGAGACTGTCCCTGCTCTAGGGATTGAATTTAGCTCCTTTTTCAAAGCTAAGTTGGCTGTAAATGTTTGGGTTGATTTCTGGTGTTTCTATTCTGTTCCATTGGTCTATCCATATATTTCTGTACCAGTACCTTGCTGTTTTGATTATAACTGCCCTGTAGTATATCTTCAAACTTGGTATTGTGATGCCTCCAGCATTGTTTTTGTTGTACAAGATTGCTTTAGCTATTCAAGGTCTCCTGTGCCTCCATATGAATTTCAGCATCATTTTTTCCAGATCTAGGAAGAATGCCTTTGGTATCCTGATTTGTATTGCACTGAATGTATAAATTGCTTTTGGGAGAATGGACATTTTGAGGATATTGATTCTTCCAATCCATGAGCATGGAAGATTTTTCCATTTTTTGGTATCCTCTCCTATTTCTTTTTTAAGGTTTTGTAATTTTCATCGTAGAGATCTTTGACGTCCTTGGTTAAGTTTATTCCAAGGTATTTGATTTTTTTGTAGTTAATGTGAACAGGATTGATCTTGGAAGTTTTTCTCTGCCATACCAGTGTCTGTGTATACAAAGGTTGTTGATTTTATATCCTATCATTTTACCAAACTCTTCTATGAGTTCCAATAATCTGTTAATGAAGTCTTTTGTTTCCTCTATGTATACAATCATGTCACCTGAAAATAGGGATATTTTGACTTCCTTCTTTCCTATTCGTATCCCTTTGATTTCTTTTTCTTGCCGAATGACTGGCTAAAACATCCAGGACTATATTGAATAGCAATGGTGAGAGTTGATATCTTGTCTGGATCCGGATCTAAGTGGAATGCTTCCAACTTTTCCCCATTCAATAGGACACTGGCCATGGGTTTGATATAAATTGCCTTGATTGCGTTGAGGAATATTCCTTCTATACTCATTTTGCTTAGAGTTTTCATCATGAATGGATGCTATATTTTATCAAATACTTTTTCTGCATCTATTGAGATAATCATATGGTTTTTGCTCTTCAGTTTGTTTATGTGCTGTATCACATTGATTGATTCACAAATGTTGAATCAATCTTGCATTCCAGGGATAAATGCTACTTGGTCTTGATGAATGATCTTTCTGATGCATTGTTGGATTTGATTGGTGAAAATTTTGTTGAGGATTTTCGTGTCTATGTTCAACAGGGAAATTGTCCTGTAGTTCTTTTTCTCTGTTGCATCTTTCCCGAATTTAGGAATTAAAGTGACGCTGGCTTCATAGAAAGAATTTGGGAGGATTTTCCCCCTTTCAATTGTTTTGAATAATTTGAGAAGCAGTAGAGTTAGATCTTTAAATGTCTAATAGGATTAAGCATTGAAGCCATCCTGTCCTGTGCTTTTCTTTGTTTTGAGGGTCTTTATTACTAAATCAATTTCTATCTTGGTAATAGGTCTGTTTAGTTTTTCTATGTCTTTATGGCTCAATTTAGGTAGGCTGTATGTGTCTAGGTATCTATGAATTTCTTCTTGGTTTCCCATTTTGTTGGCAGACAGCTCTTTCTAGTAATTTCTGATGATTCTTTTTATTTCTGCAGTGTCGTTATATTTCCCTTTTCATTTCTAATTTTATTGATTTGGCCTTTTTTCTCCTTTTTTGGTTAGTTGGGCCAATGATATGTCAGTTTTATTTTTTTCAAAAATCGAATTCTTTGTTTTGATGATCCTTTGTACTTTTTTGTTTCAATTTTGTTCATTTCTTCCCTAATTTCAATTATTTTTTTCTCCTAATAGTTTGGGGTTTGGTTTGATGTTATTTTTCTAGATGCTTAGATGCATCAGTAGTTCATTTATTTGATGCCTTTTGAATTTCTTGATATAGGCACCTATTGCTATAAACTTTACTCTTAATACTGTTTTTGCTGTATCCATAATTTTTTATATGTTGTATTGTCATCTTTATTTGTTTGCAGAAATTTTTTTTATTTCTCTTCTGATTTCTTTTATGACCCACTGTTCTTTCAGGATTGTATTATTCAATCTCTATGTGTTTGTTTATGTCCTATTTTTTGAATTTGCTGAGACTTGCTTTCTGTTCTAGCATGTGGTAAATCCTAGAGAATATTTCATGTACAGTTGAGAATAATGTGTATTATGTGACCGTATAATGAAAAATTCTGTAGATATCTGTTAGGCCCATTGGGTCTATAATGTTGATTAACTCTGCTGTTTTCTTGCTGATTTTTGTCTGGTTTATCTGTCTATTGCTGAAAGTGGGGTATTGAAGTCCCCCATTAATGTTGTATTGGAGTCTATGTCTCCCTTTAGATCCTTTACCATTTCTTTTAACTAGTCAGGTGCCCTATAATTAGCTGTATATACGTTTATAATAGTCACATCTTCCTGTTGAATCAATCTCTTAATCATTACATATGTCCTTCTTTGTCTTTTTTAAAAATTTTTGTCTTGAAGTCTATTTTTTCTGATATTAGGATGACTACACCAGCTCTCTTTTGGTTTCTGTTAGCATGGCCTTATTTTCCATCCTTTCACTTTCAGTCTGCTAGCATGTTTGTTGGTGAGATGTGGTTCTTGTAGGCAGCAAATAGATAGGTTTTGCTTTTTAATCCATACAGCCAGAGTGTCTTTTAACTGGAGAGTTATGGCCATTTACATTCAAGGTAACTATTGATAAGTTATGACTTTGCCCTGCTATTTTCCCATAAATATTCCTATTATTTACTTTGGATTTCCTTTTTTCTTTTACTTGGAGATTTCCTTCCTTTACCATCTTCTGTAGTGATGACCCTGTTTCTGTGTTTCTGTTTGCAGTACATCCTAAAGCATTTTCTGCAGGGCTGGATAGGTGATGACAAATTCTTTCAGTTTCTGCTTGTCATGGAGGGTCTTTATTTTACCTTCATTCCTAAATGAGTGCTTTGTAGTGTGTCATATTCTGGGCTGACCATTTTTTTTTCTCTTAGATTTGTACTATATCCACCATTGTTTCCTAGCCTATAGGGTTTCTGATGAGAAGACTGCTGTGATTTTAATTGCAGAGCCTCTGAAAGTAATTTTTTATTTCTCTCATGCACATTTTAGAATCTTATTTTTGTTTTACTGTGGAGAGTTTGATTATAATGTGTCATGGTGAACATCTTTTCTAGTTCTGTCAATTAGGTGTTCTATGTGCTTCCTATACTTGGACGTCCCTTTCTTTCTCCAAATTGGGGAAATTTTCTGTTATTATTTTACTAAAAAGGCCTTCTAATCCTTTCTCTTTTTCCACGCCTTCAGAACTCGCATGTTGGGTCATTTGATAGTAACCTGTAGATTCCCAACAGTGTTTTTTAGTTTTCTAATTTTTAATTCTTGTGTTTTGTCTGGTTGTATAATTTCCTGTGCTTTGTCTTCAGAGTTGGATATTATTTCTTATGCTTCACTGATTCTGTTGTTAAGGCTCTCCATTCTATTTTTCATTTGTTCTATTGAGTTCTTCATTTCAACATTTCACTTTATTCTTTCTTTAATATCTCAATTTAGTGGGAGAAACTTTCATAACATGTATGGATTTCATTAGTTCATGCATTTGCTTCTGATTACTTATAAGTAATCCTGTGATCAATGTTTTGAATTCCATTTCTTAGATTTCTTCAATCTCATCATCTTCACAATCTAGTATTGAAGTGTTGTGTTCTTTTAGAGGTGTCATGTTATCTTCATTATTCTTTTTTGATTTGTTGCATTTGTTATTCTTCATTTTGTGGAGATACTTGTTGATTTCTTCTTTGTTTTTTCAAGGTGGTGGCTTTTTATCATTGAACTATGTCTGACTGGATTAGTGGAGTATCTGCTTTCAGGGAATAAGCAGAGGTGTGTGGTGAGTGTGGCTATGGAGCTCTGTTCAATGCTCCAGGGTGGAGAGTATGTCTGAGGTGATATACCCAGATTTGTTGGGGTAAATTTCCTTTTTTTAATCAGAGGGTTATTTCTTCTTGTCTTTTGGCATAGACTCAGCTGAGCTCCTCTGCTCGAAAGAGTCTAGTGCCTCTCTGCCACAAGGACCACACAAAAGTTCTGTGCAATCTTCATTGTAAGCTCAGATTCCCCAGCAATGTCTCTCACTAGGTAATCAGGGCGTCCTGATCATGTGGAGCCTCCCACAGTGATTGCCCAATGTCCCAGCCACACCCTGAGTCCTCTCATGCAGCCACAGTGTTTTCACAGTCCCAGCATACAAGCTTCTCACAGTCACGAGCCCCCAGCCCCTATCTATTCCCCACCAGCAGACTCAGGAGTTGAGCTGGCACAACTGTTAACATATGTTCAAAATGGCCCCTTTTCTCTGTCAGCTTGTTACAGGGAGCCTTTGCCGGATGATCAAGGAGAGAGAAAATGTGCCCTCTCCCTTTGTTTTTTCTCCCCCAGTTTGGCAAGTACACTATCCATAATGGATTTCCAAGCTGGATTCTTTCTAGCCTCTTCCCACAGTTTTTTCTCCAGTGGCTTGGGCTACTGCAGTCTGGTCTTACCTCACTCTCTAATGCTGGTGCAGAAGCTCTTGTCTGCTGGGGTCCTAAGTTGTGTGCATCCTTGCCCTCCACTTAGGTCCACTGTGTTTCTTCAATTTGTGTAGAGTTTCTTCTGCTGTTTTCTCCCTAACTCTTCCCTGAGACTGCACTCTTTCCACTTTTTAAAAGCTATCTTTTATATTTACTTATTTATGCTAAAAAACTCATGCTATAGAAATGTTCTGCTCAAAAATCTTACTACTGCAATGATGTAGATTTCTGAGGAGAAATAAAATGGGCAGCCTGAGAATATGCCAGATGGTCCAGTATTGCAAAAAAGAGAAAGGCGAAGCAGGGTAAAAAGCCTGTGATGCTTACTATGATTATAGTAGGGCAAGATCAAATGATGGATCACTGCCAGTCTGAATACTTCTAGGCTAATTCTGGAGGTTCAAAACTTTGTAGGCCTCTTCACATGTTGAAAAAATGTAGTATATCTGAAAAATTGATTGTAAATTAGTTTCATTGTAGCAGTTACTCTGACTCCAGGTTACCTAGAGGCCAGAGTAAATTGTTTCTAAATTCAATGTCTATACCAATTTAGTGGAATATTACAATTTCATCTAAGAATGATCAGTGAATATAAACTTTTCTTCTTTCACATGTAGGTCAAAGCCCTATAACTCTGATGGAACTTAGATCTTGATGAACCATAGGCAAATAAAAACATCTGAATTCAGATATTTGTTAATAGTCCTAGAGGCTTAGGAAATATTTGGTATCCATTGAATGTAGTAAAATAACATTAGCTACTCATCCATCCATCCATCCATTAATTATTCACCAGTCTCTAGAAATTCCAGATATTATATTGGATTCTAGAAGATAAAAGCAGATTAAAGACATAATCCTAATCTAAAAGGACTTCATAGTTTAAGAAAACAATTATTTTTTTCTCTGAGTTTTTCTTTTGTTGTATAAACTGTGGGCTACTTACATAGTATTAAGGAATTATCTATTCTTAGCTTTTCCCAGTAGTGTGTATATATTTGCTCAACAGTGCTGTATTAGCCAGTGTACCATATGCAACCATAGTCCAGTTTGAACAGCTACAGGTCTAAAATTTATAGTGCACTTTTACAGGAGGAAAGCAGATTTTGAAGAGTTCCTTTAGTTCCTACACCCTTCATAGTTCTTGACTGTTCATCTGCACCATCTACTTTAATGTAAGAGCAGATTTTGCAGCTGAGTAGGGGCAGTAGCAGGAACAGCTTATTATGGGTTGGTAGGCTTCCTTCCTACTTCCCCTAAACAACAACATACAACTTCTATTTTGGTGAATGTGTTTGCAAGAAAATTTTCATAGGACTTATCTGTAACAAGATAGAGTTATATTTAGATTAGTGGTGGATTATTGGAAAGGTTTTGGGATTCCTAATGGTTGAGAGGGAAAAAGGATTTAAAGTTTTTAAAGAAAGCAACAAAGATTTCACCAATTCTTTTATGTAGTGGGCCTAGATGGAGGAAGCTATAAAGAGTACATAAAACATGCACAACAAAAAGTTTTTCTTTATTGTAAAAATAATAATAAAATGTTGGAGAATGAAAACAAAACCCAGAATTTACTAATTAGTAAATATTTATTATATAACCACTATAGGTAAAGGCACTGTGTTGAGCACTTCAGAAGATACAAAAATGATCATGATCATGATTACGCCTTGCAGAAATTTGTAGTCATTAAAATGGGGATATGAGGGGACAGCACTGTGGCACAGCTATCGCTTATAGTGCTGGCATCCTATATGGATGCTGGTTCAGTCCTGGCTGCTCTGCTACCAATTCAGCCCCCTGCTAAGGCACCTGGAAAAGCCGTGGAGAATGGCTCAAGTCCTTGGGCCTCTGCAACCATGTAGGAGACCAGGAAGAAGCTCCTGGCTTTGGCTTGGCTCAGCCCAACCGTTGTGGCCAAGTATTGTTCATTCATTTGGGAAATGCACCAACAGATGGGAAGAGTCTCTCTCTCTCTCTCATCTCTCTTGAACTCTGCCTTTCAAATAAAGTAAATAAAATATTTTAAGAGGTGGGCATATTAAAAATGTGCATGTAATTATAACATACACCATAATAGGTAGAAGGTTTCCATGATAAAGATTAAAATAGGAAGTTAAAAGCATTCAGGGTGGCCGTTGCTGTGGTGAAACTGCTGCCTGAGGAGCTGGCATCTCATATGGGCACTGGTTCGTATCCTGGCTGCTCTACTTCCAATCCAGCTCTCTGCCATGGCCTGGGAAGGCAGTGTAAGGTGGTTCAGGTCCTTGGGCCCCTGCACCCATGTGGGAGACTTGGAAGAAGCTCTGGCTCCTGGCTTCGAATGGGTGCAGATCTGGCCATTGCAGCCAATTGGGGAATGAACCAGTGGCTGGAAGACCTCTCTCTCCTCTCTCTCTCTCTCTCTCTCTCTCTCTCTCTCTCTCTGCCTCTCCTTCTTTCTCTGTGTAACTCTGTCTTCCAAATAAAGAAATAAATATTTAAAAAGCATTCAGGAAAAGAGAGAACATCTGGAGGGCATTGGAGGGCACTGTTGAGATTAGAGAAATGGGATTTCTGCTAAATCTAAAGATGACTTCTGTTTACCTTAGCAGAGATGGATGGGCAGAGATGCAGAGGTAGGAAGGTACAGTTGAAGAAATGGTGAATAATCTTGAGTCAAGGAATGTAGGATATGCTTTCAGGAGAAGTGGCTGATAAAGCTAGAAATATAGAATGGGAAAATGTTACATATGTTTACTATTTGTGTCTCTCTTTTTTCTTTGCATATTTGTGTGTGTGTGCTTCCTCACATCTTCTACTCTTTCTCCCCCTTATTTTTAAAGTGAAAAATCTTTCCTCAAAATAATCATTTTGTTTAATTTGTGAGATCATTAAGTGTGTTTTATCCAAGTGTCTATTATATGTGATTTTCAAAAATTATTGCAAAGAAATAGTACTCATAAATCTCTAGTGTAGCAAGTCTAAGAGGATCAAAAAAGAGAAAAAAAGAATAAAAAGCTTTAAATATATAGATGTGAAACCAGGTGGTTTTCCATAGCAACACTTTTCTCCACAGGCATAGTTTTGATGCATTGCCTTTTAACTTCTAATGGATTAAAGATAAACCTCCAAGTTGAAACAGATCAGTAATTAGATTTTTTTTTCCTAGTCTCTTTACTTTAAGGAAGAAAGTAGGCAACTCTATCTCTAGCTACTTTATTTTTGGATTACCTTATAGTTGTTCAGCTTTGAAACATTTCATGTTTAGATTAAGCATGCCTTTGGGCAAATTTGATTTTTATCAGAGTAATTCCAAACAATATTGCATTCACAAAGTCAGAGGTGAAAAGAGCTTGCTTCTGATCCCCTTGAAGAGAATAACACTAGTGCTTTTGTTATTTTGAGAAGTAAGATCTTGGATAATGTAGTTGTTACTGTTATATCATAGATTAGTATAGTCAAGCACTTGCTAGTTAGAATTATAAAAAGCCACAAGAGATTAGAACTATTAAAGCTGTGTTATTACTCTTTGTGATTAATAGTAAATCTACTTTTAAGTCCACACATATAAATACTTTACATGGCAGTTTAACTTCTTGATTTTAAAATGATTAAAAGAATACAAGATAAAATGATTCCATCCTTTTTGTTGGAATCAGTTTATTATTTAAACATCTTTTTCAAGAAATGAAATTGACAGTGTGTTTCTTATTCTCAGCTTCGAAAATCAATCATTTACCCTAACCATGTTTCACTCATTTTTTTCATGATCATAAAATAACATGCTGGTAATTGTCGTATTTGTTCTATATATACCTGGGAAAACATGTTGTATATGTATCACTATGCTTTTACATGTAAAGATTCTCAAAAATAAACATTATTCTATGATTTTTAGTATTCCTACTTTTGTGGATTTTATTATTAACATAAAAGTTTGCTTTTGTAATATGAATACATTTGCTAAATTCTTAGTCAGAGCTGGCTGATCCAAAGCCAGGAACCAGGAGCTTCCTCTAGGTCTCCCATACAGGTGCAGGGGCCCAAGGATTTGGGCCATCTTTCATTGCTTTCCCGAATCATAAACAGAAAATTTGATTGGAAGAGGAACTTTTAGAACACGAACTGGCACCCATATGGGATGCTGGTGCCACAGGCAGAGGCTTAGCCTACTACACCAGTGCTGGCCCTTTAAATAATGTTTCTCTGTTTGCTAGTTAGGTTCAATTTTTGTCTTAAACTTAAAACAGAACCTTGAGTTGAATTTCAGATTTTCTTTCTTTGGGTCAGTGATAAAGCTGTCTTCATAAGATACTCCTATAGCATCATATTGCAAAAGAAAAATTTTATGAATTTTTAATTGTAGTTGATAAACCTAATAATATCTTTGGAAAAGGATGCCTCTGGCCAAAATGTTCAGCATTCAGAGTAAGAGTTACTGATATAAATAGTATAACTTGCAATCATATTTTATAGCTAATATGCTTATCCACACTAAGAAATAGACTCTCCTATCTTATGTGATATTGATTAAACATATATTTTTAAAAAGTCTAAAAAGAAATCTGTTTATCACCTTAAATGACATGATCTGTCTTTGACAAAAATAAAATGAAAGTTCCTTTGTAAAACAAGATATACCAGATTAATCTTTTCTGATTAATAATTTTGCCAATCTAATAGAAGCAATTTATCATGTTTGGGTTTCTAGGTTTCATTTCTTTTTCTTAGATTTTAGGTGTGTTTCTATAAGGATGGAGAATTGCATAGGATTAGTACATTCACTAACTCTGTACTCAAAGCTATCTGTAACATCTTTATTCTTTTGCTGAAATTGGAGTGCTTAAAATTTATAAAGCTAATTTAAATTTTTAAAATGAATCGTGTATACAAATGGTTAGAGATCTAAGCAAACACTGAGTGCATATATGTGGAATACCATTTTTGTTGGCAGTTTCTTATGCCATTAACATTCCTGGGTGGTTCAGTTCCCTGGAGGTTGTCTTAATGATGTGCTTGTAGAAAGTCTGGCATTCCTAAAATCTCAATTGTATAGCAAAACTGCCATGGATGGAAAATTACACAAATGAAACAGTCTGACAAAGCTCTGATAGACAAATGTTTTATGAGCTTAGGAAATATTAGTAATCATTACTTACTATTACAGGTATAGAACAAAGTTTCACTTAGCAGTATATAACTGATAATTTTTCACAGGACACAATGAGGAAAAAAATAAATATTGAAGGTATATTATTTTTTCCTGATTGATTTATATTCAAAAGTATAGCTCTCTTGTCTACATCAACAACCCTGCAAAAAATTTTCAGTGAAATTGCACAAGATGAACATGTCTAACATTCCCTACTGAACTGAGAAAATCATGATGCAGGGAGTCAAACAGACCTTTGCCTCTAATTTGTATCCTTTAGCTTTTGCCAAATTTTTATTTCTAATAATGCTCAGGGCCTATTGCATAAAGTTGTACTTAATATTACTATGCCTCTAGATGCTTTTAACTAGGTTGACAATTTCTGATTAAAAGTATCTACTGTATATATACTGTAGTTCATGTCTAGATCTATATCTGAGTCTTAAGGGCTCTAGAGACTTTTTGTTTAGATTTAAAATTTTCCATCAATTGGACTTTTTAAGTTACTATCTTGATTAAACAATTCATGAAGTGAATCATTATACTTCTAAATAATGGTGATTTGAATAATTTATCCAAATTAACACTTACCTATTTAATTTGGATAATATTTTGAATTTGTAAAGCAAAACATGGAAAAGAATGGTGAGATTTAGAAATCATCAGATTCAACTTACATTGCAATTATTTGCTGATGAGATCTTAAGCTGAATCCTTTATCATTTGTTTTCTGATTGCTTTTACTCTGACCTCTTTTTCTAGGTTATATATATATTTTTTAAATTTCTCACAGTACCCAACACAAAGAAATGTGTACAGAAAAAGCATAACTGAAGAGAACTATTTTGAAAGAATTGTGTTCAGTCAAAGCTTTGTTAGACATTTTAATAATGGATGCATTTAGAACAATGAGCTCCACTTAGATTATCATACTTGGTTATCCCAGCAAAATTTTCAAGACTGCCTCTCAGTCTCTTATTTGAAGTTAACAGTTGAAGGCATTCCATCTTATATTATATATGGTCTAAAATATGAGACATCACCTAGTCTTTGATGTTTAAAGGAACAATATGAATTTTGGACATATACTAATCTTCTGGGCTATACAAGTGTTCCAGACAGGTTAATATACGTCAAGTCCTGGGGGTAGTTTCATAACATATCAGGCCAACATTTTTGTCACCCTCATTGACTTGAAAATTGCAGCCAAGATGACTTACATGTAGTTGGATAATTATCCTGTTAGTATCTTGTTTAACAGCCTGTGTGTAGCATAGGTCTTTTGGATATTACAGTAATTTTCAATATGAAGTAAGGGAATACCAAATGGTAGTGTTTTAAACAAAGATGCAACTTGGTATCTGGACACTTATTATAATTCAGGGTGGCAACTGTTTGGTTTATCCTGTATGATAAAACTTTTGAATTTGGCATAATTTCCACATTGCTATGAGAAGAATTTTTATGATAATATGATCACTTCTCTCTGTCTTGCTCTGAGTTTTTTTTTTTTAGTTTAGGAAACTTGACTTAAAAATGATAAATAATAACCAAGCTCTGTAGCTAATTCTGATGTGGAAAAAAGCATTTTTCAATTTTAATCTCAGTGAATACTAAATCAATAACAAAACACTGGAAGTTGTTTAATAAGCACACTTTTCTCCTGAACAGGACAGTCTTATAAATATAATTGGTTGCATAATATTTTATAAAGTCAACTTTCAGAATACTTTTGGCTTCTTTATCTCAATATAATATTTTCTCTGGAGAGACTAAGAATTGTCATGGACCCAAAAGTACCTTTGTAAAGAAAAATTTGTCCCAGATAATAGCCAATTGAATTTTGTCCTATTTGTACAGTCAGAAATAGCAGCTTTATATTAATTTGGTCTTTCAAGTTAAGAACACCTCGTTTTTTTTTAATCATTGTGAAGCTTGTAGAATTCAGCTTTTGCATATAAGTGAATTTACCACTATGCCTGCTGTCCATAGAATGCTCAGGCTGCTGTCAAGCATTGCAGCTAGATATAAATACAGTCCATGCATTAAAATAATATTAAACCACTGAATGGCATAAGTGTAAAGGTAGTGCTCAAGATTCTTCAGGCTCTGGTATCTGTCTGAATGTTTCTTATGCCTTTTCTATTTCTTTTTGCTTCAGGACATTGAAATGAGCTTGACTCAGAAACGAGATATGCATATTTATATATGGTTTGTGAAAACAACTAACCTTGGAAAAAATGCAGAATAACTTGGAGAGTACTGACTTATGCTTACTTTTCAAATTC
Source organism: Sylvilagus floridanus (assembly GCA_949820135.1). NCBI lineage: Eukaryota > Metazoa > Chordata > Mammalia > Lagomorpha > Leporidae > Sylvilagus > Sylvilagus floridanus. The sequence continues at coordinate 28,691,038 of OX463239.1, read as the reverse complement.
CCAATATGCTTTTATTTTCTGAGCACTGATTTACAGCACGTGTAAATGAAAAGCTTTCAAAAGAGGCCTTTATTAATGTGCTCAATATATGTATTTATGACCAAATATATTTTAAAAACACTGTGTGTCTCAGATTTCAAAATTGATGTTAGGCTTTTTTAGTGTTGTTTTACTTGCTTTGAAAGGCTTACATTCTCAGTATTTTAATTTTGATGGGAGAAACAGGAAAGACAGAATCCAAAAAGTATTTTTAGTACAGTTGTTTATTCAGAATTCTCCCTTACCAAGAGTTTTGAATAGCATTTCTGTGAATCACACATGCAGTGATAATTGATTTTTATAATGATGAGTTTCAGTTATTGCTACATATTGAAGAGCCTCCATCTGAATCATCAAAGAGCCATTATGATTAGTTTTAGTGTTAAGTGTTTGTATCTCCTTTCACAGTACAATGCTTCATTCATAGAGATACCTTTCAAATTTGCTTGTGCCTTGGAAAGCTGGTAAAATATCCCTTATATTAGTACTTGCTAAATTGAAAGAATCCCTCTTTTCTCTCTCCAGTGGCTTCATTCATCTCAGAAGGTTTTAGAAACATGAGTCTGCTTTGTGGCTAAGTCCATCTTGATCATGTCTGGTTTTGAGACAGTCTTGCACCGATGTTGGGCTCTTTTTCATTAGTCTTTCCTGTGCCTGCCTCTTTCCTTCTCCAATTCAACTTCCACAATTTGGAAGGATATTTATTTTTTTCTTTGTTTTAGAATTACTTATTTATTTTGAAAGAGTTACAAGGAGAATGGGAGACACACACACACACACACACACACACATACACACACATATTTTCCAACCGCTGGTTCACTCCCCAAATGGGAGGCATGATCAGCACTGGGCCAGGCCAAAGCCAGTAGCTTCATCTGATCTTCCACATTGGTGTTGGGGGTCCAAACACTTGAGCCACCTTCTGCTGCTTTTCCCAAGCCTTCATCCAGGAGTTGGAATGAATGGAGCAGCTGGCACTTGAATCAGGGGCCATATGGTATGCTGGCATTACAGGCCATGTCCTTACCCTCTGTCGCACAATGCCAGCCCTCAAAGGATAATATTTCTAAGAGATACCTTTATTTGTGCCACACTTATGCTCATGATTCTGCCGCATGTTCCTCATCTGTCTGTCTCCCTTGCCATTTCAGTCTCTGTTCTGTTAAACATCTAAGTTTGAGGTTGTGCTTGATGTAGGAGAAATGAATGTCCAGAGAAGGGGAAAAACTGAGATAGGAAAAGTGAAGACAGAACAGTTAAAGGAGATCAAATTTGGTTCTTGGGCACTCAGGACAAATTGTTCCTGGCTCCTGGCTTTGGATGGGTGCAACTCCAGCCATTGCAGCCAATTGGGGAGTGAACCAGTGGATGGAAGACTGCTCTCTCTCTCTCTTTTTCTCCTTTTCTCTCTGTGTAACTCTTACTTTCAAATAAATAAATAAATAAATTCTTAAAAAATCTTTTATAAGTCTCTTGTCTTTTTAAAATCTATGCATCTTCCATCCTTTTAATTTCCTTATAATATATTTGTTGAAGAACCTGTAAATTTTTTATAACGCTTTTATTTAAAGAATATAAATTTCCAAAATACAGCTTATAGATTACAATGGCTTCCCCCCCCCATAACTTCCCTCCCACCCACAATCCTCCCCTTTCCCATTCCCTCTCCCCTTGCTTCACATCAAGATTCATTTTCAATTCTCTTTATATACAGAAGATCAGTTTACTATATATTAAGTAAAGATTTCAACAGTTTGCCCTCACATAGCAACACAAAGTGAAAAATACTGTTGGAGTACTAGTTATAGTATTAATTCACAATGTATAGAACCTGTAAATTTTGATATACAGAATTTCCCAGTGTGGAATTTGATTATGCCATTCTTGTGTACTTCAACATGTTTGTCATGGATATTTATGTACATTGACTGTTAAATTCAGAAGGTGGATCTGACTTAGAGATAATCTCCTTGACAAGACTATCTGTAGTATTTTGGGTGAATAAATGAGATCCATGATGTCTAAGGTTTTTTTTTTTTATCATATTATTATTATTTGAGCAGCCTTTGCTATTTAATGCTTGTATCAATTATTCATTTTTAGTTATAAAAGGACACTTCCCAATTCTATGATTTCATTTCACTCAGAACTACTATAACATTTTGGCAAATACCCTTCTAGAATTTATGCATATAATATACTAAATGAAATCTCACTCTTTGTTTTATTCTGTGTCCTCTTATTCTCAATGTACTATCATCACTCTTAATATATAAATATAAATATTTAATATTTATTTTATTATTTAATTTATTTAAAGATTTATTTATGGCCGGCGCCGTGGCTCAACAGGCTAATCCTCCGCCTTGCGGCGCCGGCACACCGGGTTTAGTCCCGGTCGGGGCACCGGATTCTGTCCCGGTTGCCCCTCTTCCAGGCCAGCCCTCTGCTGTGGCCCAGGAGTGCAGTGGAGGATGGCCCAGGTGCTTGGGCCCTGCACCCCATGGGAGACCAGGAAAAGCACCTGGCTCCTGGCTCCTGCCATTGGACGAGCGCGGTGCGCCGGCCGCAGCGCGCCGACCGCAGCGGCCATTGGAGGGTGAACCAACGGCAAAGGAAGACCTTTCTCTCTGTCTCTCTCTCTCACTGTCCACTCTGCCTGTAAAAAAAAAAAAAAAAAAAAAAAAAGATTTATTTATTTGAGAGGCAGAGTCACAGAGAAAGAGAGATGAGAGAGAGAGAGAGAGTGGGAGAGAGAGAGAGAGAGAGGGAGAGAGAGGTCGTTCATCCATTGGTTCACTCCCCAAATGGCTGCAATGTCTGAAGCTGAGCCATTCTGAAGCCAGGATCCAGGAGTTTCTTCTGGGTCTTCCCCATGGTTACAGGGGCCCAAGCACTTGGGCCATCTTCCACTGTTATCTCAGGCCATTAGCAGGGAGCTGGATCAGAAAAGGAGCAGCCAGGACTTGAACTGGTCCCCATATGGGATGCCTGCGCTGCAGGAGGAGGCTTAATTTATTCTACCACAGCACCAGCCACCAATACTTATTTTCTTCACTAAAAATAATACCACTATAAATAATGTTGTAATACACAGTCTCTTTTGTATTACGTAGCTCATTTGAACTCCTCAATGGCCAAATAGTAGAAGATGTATAATTTTCTCAACATACAGGAGGGTTAATATTTGCTTCCATAACTTATGGCTTTGCTTACAGATGTGAAATGCATAGCATTGATCAGATTTCTTGCTCAATAATTTGGAAATGTAAAACAAATAAACTGTGTTAGTCACTGATAACTTGAGCTTGGAGCTATTGTTCAAAGCCATATTATATCTTGTGCAAGCTGAGGATTAAGAAGAAATATTGTCTACAGAAAGAAAGAAAATGAAAAAGGTCTATAAAGCACCTACTATGTGACACTCATTGTGCCAGCTGCTTGGGATATATTGGAAAATAAAACAAAGAGCTCTACCTTCATGGTATGCAAATTCTGGAGGAGAGAGACAATCTATGGAAATTTGAATGAATAGTATGGCATATCTGAGTGCTGTGGAAAGAAGAGAAAGGAGATCAGAATAAGGGACACTTCAGGCACAGGTTGTGGGGATATTTAATCTATTTCTTTTGAGATGGATCCTGAAAGTCTCTGCCTTAGTGTTGGCAATTTTATGGTTAGTAGTTCAAATTTTCATGAATTCTTTCCGGCTGTCCTTATTTATAGTACTTGGCTTTTGTGATATTTAGGCATCCCTCAATATTTATTCTTTCTCACTTGAACTAGTTTCAACCTGTTTCTGTTTTTTTCATCATTGATGAAAACATTCATATACACTAATTTTTGGGCACTTATTCAATTTTTTTGTAGGCTAATATTCTATTATGATATTACTGGGCTAATGAGCATTTATATTCAAATTTCTTACACATTTTTAGCTGAAAATTTTTTTAACTTCCTGATTCCCGTAATGTTGAGAAGGATGACAAAAATACATGTAACATATTACCAATCATATAGTATATCAGACAGGATCCCATCAAGAGGCCTAAACCAAATCAGTAATTTATGTAAGGAAAATTTGATAAAAAAGAAATTTTAATTAGATGAAAGTGGTTATCTACTACCAAGGGTAAAAGAGAACATAAAAATGTACAGAGGTAACATCTGTAGAGAGTAGCTACTAACCGGAGGGCTATTACTTCAGGAATAAGGGGAAAGTGATCAAGGAACTTACAGGAAGTACCTGCAAGGCTGCAGTGCCCACTTCTGAGAAGAGGGTGAGTTGACACTGAAATGGTCTGCTCACCACTGCAGTGATGAAGGAGCAAGATGGGAACTACCTGCCTTGACAACTTAAAAGCCACTACAACTGTTCTGACCCTTCCTCCTGAACTGCCAGGCCCATCACTGGCTGTTGTAACCTCTTGCAAGTCCCCTCTTCCTCCTCTAGACTGGAAGTATGTCTGCAAGACTGTTGATTAGCTATACCTAACTCTCAGCCAACTGGCAAAGGAGAAATGTAGTCTCCACAGGGGAAAAAAAGATGGGATTGTAGTTGGGGATCAAAATATTAATATTTGTAGTTATGGTTAGTGTGTTCTTTAAATCCATAAGTAGAGTAATATTGACATAATAGAGAATAAGGCAAAAGAGGATTATTTGCTTTTCTCTATACAAAATTGTATACTTGAGTATAATGCTATTAGATATGAAGCTCTTTTGAACATAAAAAAGGTTCCTATTGTCTTTAAAACTCCATTTCTGGACTATAATTCTGAATCACTATCTGACAAAGTGATGGAAAAGTTTTTCAGCTTTACCATGCAAGTGAAGACCAGATAGTGCTTGAGTCCAGAGAGAATTTTATTGATTTAAGTTTAATATTGTGTATTAATCTTTCTGTGAACAGCCTTTCCTACCCATCAAATTCCCTATATACTGCTTATAATTATTTTCTATGTATTACCCATAAGCCTTTTCAAATGTATTTGTCTCATGGGAATCCAAAAGCTCTAGAAACATTTTTAGTATGTACTTCAGTGGTTGCAATCGTAAGGTGTAGCAGCACCTGGTGAGACCATCACAATTCCTCAGCTCTCTCTTAGGGAATGTAGCAATTATCCAAGGAACTAGGTTTTTTTTTTCATATTTATTTCCCTCCTTATAAAAATACTTTCTCTGTTCAGCAAAATTTTGCTAATAGAAAATAAATGATTCTAAATAACTATACTAGTACTTTAAATAGAATAGTCTCAACTGCTATTTTTTAATAAGCAAAAATTCATCCTATTCTTATCAATCTCTATTACACAGACCAAGTTCAAACATTATGAGTCACCAACACTATTAGGCTAGGCTAGACTACCAAATTTCTCTTGCTCTCCATTCTTATGTCCTCCATGCTTTTTTTTTTATCTGTGAGGTCATTGAATAGATCCTGATATTGTTGAAAATTAGCTCTTCTCTGGAGTTAAAAACTTCCAGTTAATTCTCAGTGACCAAGTTTTATTGCAAGACAGACAAGGTCACATCTCTGGCTGCTCATTTCCTGTTACTCAGTGCCTCAGTATCCTTGAAACACTGTTCATTTTGCATAACTACATCCTGTGTCCACCTGGAGGATTCCTCTTCACCCTTTTGTTCCCAGGTTAAGGGTTGCCATCAAGATGTCCCTGATACTCTAGAAGAATTGTGTAATCTTTGCCACCAGTGTTCTTTTACAGCCCTCAGTCAATGCTTCTATATTTAGGTATCTCCTATGTACAGAAGGCAATATAGAGTGATGTCCTAAAACATGGAACCTTACAGTTAGAGCAACTTCTTTAAGGCAATATTGAGCAGGAAACTGAATGGATTGACTGAATGATCAATCTGGTTTTCTGGAAAAAGACCATTTCAGACATAGAGTACAATAAGTGCAAAGGTCCTGAGGCCAGGATGTGCTTTGGTGCAGACAGAATATGGAAACATGATTGGCAGGAGAAAATCAAGCAAGGGGGAATAATGTTGGAGATAGGGTTGGGGACTAGGGTGTGAGTGAGGATAGATCATATAAAGATTTTGGGTTTTCATCCCAAATGAGATGGGAAATGAAACATTGTATTAAAGTATATAGGGTAAGTTCCCCACTTTTTTCATAGTGAGAAATAATTTAGTCTTTCAGAATATAGGAACATGACATTTTCTCACTAAAATTTTTTTTCATTTTTGCATCAAAGCCTGAAATGCAACAATGAGTTAAGCTGTTATTCCTCTTTTTGTAGATGGAAGATACATTTAAGTGAAATGAAATGATGATTCTTAGAAAAATCATTTTCTTCTTACCCATTCCTTGAAAATTAAAAAAATGCACTCTTTGTTGTAATTCCTTGGAAAAAAATCTTGTCATTACTATTGGTTTTTAGTCATGTATTAACCTATATTGCAAATCAAAATTTGAAGTGGCACATTGAATTTTTGATTGCCTTATGTCTGAATACATGGACTATATTTATAATTTAAATTAGTCTTTAAAAATTTATAGTAAAATCTTGACAGAGTCAATGAAAATAAAACCACAGAGTGTACAATGGTTTCAGTATGGGAATGGCTTTTTAAAGAGCTGAGTTTTTTTTTTAATCATGTTATAGAATGAACTACAATGGCATTTGCATAACTTGCAATGTAATGGAAATTCTGTAATATAAGGATGTAGACTGTATTGTCTCTGGACTTAACTGATTTTAAAAAATACATATTTTAAAATTAAAAAATCAATGTTAGAAGTTGTACATGCAAATTAAGAATGTGACAGTCTTAATAGGTGCCACAGTTTATCCAATAAGTGATGGAATATTTATGGCATTTACTTTATAGCATGTGGTCCATTTCAACTTCTGAGAGTTCTAGAAAGTCTTCTAGTTTCTCTATGGATTTCAGAAGTGCAACGTGCTATTGAATGCACTGTTGAAACTGAATGGAATCGATCTCTGAAGAGTTCTTATTAACCTTTTTAATAACTGAAGATGTTACATAGCTAACAGTAAATCTGCCACTCAAATTGATCAACAAAAAAGGTTTTAGCTACAAAAAACCATACCAGTGAAATTTGGAATGCTGTAGAATCCAATAGCAACACACATTTTAATCTATACTCATGTTTCTCCTCCCTCAAATTGTACATGCTGTACAGGAAGGTGGTGATGGAATGGATCTCCTTGTATACTTAAAAGCAATCAAACCAAAGAAAATGGCAAAGGATCAAGCTCAGTGAGAGTTTCTAAGCACTTTAAAGACATTTCCTTCTCTTATTCTTATCATATATCAAGTCTAGGTTATTCAATTTTTGATACTCAATGCTGTTACTTTTCTGTTAAACTCACATGGGTTTCACAGAATTTTCTTTGGATTCTAGAGGATATAAATTTAAAAGTAGTTGAAAAGAATGTAGATGAATAAGCATTCCATATATTCATTTCCAAGTTAGACAAGGCCCACATAATCCAACCCACATCATATCAACTGCAGTTCTTCCCTGGCATTCTTTAGTTTATATATCTCCTTAGAACAACCCAAGAACTAAACATTAAAGAAATCAGAATGATTTCTATAATCTTAATCACTTAGAGTCTTAACTTGAATATGCAGTGAATTTGGCTAGGGAGGAAGACTGATAGACCAAAGTTCTGCTAAGTGTATTTTAGTGTTGCTCAGCTCCCTGGTCACTTGTGTGTGTGACTCCCAAGATTCCTCAGTCCATGGTTTACTAGCTGTGAAAATATTGTTAGTTAAATCAGACTGCCTGTTTATGCTTTTTGTTGTGATATGTTCTAATCCTGATATGTTACATTTTGTTTTTGCCTTAAAGTGTAGTGACAATTTCAGATAGAATTTGGGAATAGAAATTACATCCTGGAGGGGAGGAGGGGATATGGTGGTGAATAAGGTTGTCTAGTAAGTTTTTTTAATCATAGAGAACATATTTTTTCTATGTCTCTTTTTTAGTTTAATTTCTCATATTGTAGGCAAGTAAAACTAAGTGCAGATGATAAAGAAAAATAAAAAAAATGCACAAACAATTATTCTAATGGAATTACAGTAAAAATCATGATCTGTGGAAACCAGCAACAGGAATTCTTTAAAAAGAGAATTGCAATAATATTATAAGAGAATAAGCAAAAAGGTATAGGAATATAATTAATTAAAAGCCAAAGGAAAAAAATACATGGAGCATTGCAGAAAAGGACATAAAGAAGATAGCTGAACAAATACCCCACTTAAGTTCATGTTGAGTAACGCTCACTTGGCGATTTCCAATAATTCATTAATATATGTCATTTTCTGACAAGCAAATTTGCCTCTCATGCTGGAAGCCCTAACATGGGAAATGTTCAGACTTTCCTATTCTGCATTTTCCGAATGTTGTTGCTTCCTCTCACATGTCTTGGCCCTTTAGAGATGTTCTTGTAACCAGGTTCCTCCTGCTAATCAGGTTGGCAGGCCTTGGGGGTTATTAACACTGGCCTACTTTCAAAGTCTTGAGTGGAAGCCCCAGGATATCCAGTTGTGAGAGGAAACACAGGAGAAATGGCAATGTTTCCTTTTGCAGTGAAGAAGTCGTTCCTGATAATTAAATGAAGAGTTTGATAGGTGCTTGGAGAATTGTTCGTAGCTCTCCTGTGGAAAAAGTTTTCATTGTCATGTTTTTGGAAGTCAAAGCTCCAGTTTACTTTTTTCACTAAGGAAAATTAAATCTTTTCAATCAAATCTCTAAGTATAAATAAAACCTACAGATTTCAAATATTAATTTGGGTTATCTACCCTCTACGCTTCTAACTTTAGCTCTAGGGAAATGATTTGGGAATTCAAAGTGGTGATATACAATACAGATGGCAGCCCAGCTTCTAACTGGATTTAAAATGTCACTTGTGTGATCTGTCCTCTGTTATCTTGTTACAAACACTGGTACTTGAAAATGGAATCTTCAGGCAGCTGGGGCTCCAGAATGTGAGCCTAGAACTTCTCTAAGCTGTGTGCTGCTATGGAGTTGGTGATTTGTTTACAATGTGTAACCATTTTACACATTCAGGGGTGTGGAAGAGCACTTGTGGGATAACCAAGGAGTCTAGCTCTGCTAAAAAAAATGGCAAAAAGATTCAATTTTGGAGCCAAATCTGGATTCAAACTTCAGGCTGACCTTTTTCATGTTGTGTTACCCTAACATGGTTACTTATTTTTTCAATCCTTATTATTTAGATGAGAATTTTGTTCACTGGTTGTGTCACTTGAGACTTTATGAGGCATCTTGTAGGTGATTATAAATTGTAGCTATTTTATTATTCAGGCATTGATGAATAAACTATTGGTTGTGTCACCTTGAATATTTTCTTAGAATCTGAATTTATCTAAAGTTTATATACAACTCCAGTCTTGATTCGTGTACTTAAACATTCAGGTATTTCGGAGATCCAATTATACTCTTGTTAAATTATCTTTATTTAAGTTCTCAGAGTTGCATTTTGGCCAGTCATTACCCCAAGGTCATCTTCTCATCCTCCCTTTCCCCCCATCTACTTTAGTTTCACTTTTTTTTTAAATTAAGGAAAACTGCATTTTGCTTCACTTTAATGTCCTCTGCCTGTTGCAGTTATTGTAAGAAAGACTGCCGATTTAATTTTTTCATCCTTCACCCTATATACTTTTGCCATCTCCACTCACACATGGACTAATGACTTCTGCCATTTACAGTGTCTTTCTAACCAAGACCTCTTTTATATTTAGAAACCCTGAATTAAAATAATTCTCTGCTGGTCTTTGTTACCTGGATGGGTATCAATGTTAATTGTGTAAGGTCACTCAAAATTACCTTTAACTAATCTCTGTTTCTTCCAACTGTCTTATACCTTGAATCTTGCAAATGACATTACTATGGGCCATGTTTCTTTTCATATGAATATTTAAAATCCATTAGAACAAAAATTTTATACAGAATGATAGTGAAGACACTCTATTAAGGTCATTTTTTTCTGATTTGTAATCATGCAACATGATTCTCCTAAACATTAGATATAGAAACAATGATGCCTTCTCCCACAGTGGTCTAAAAAACAATAAAACTAACAAGAAAATCAATTTTGGTTTATATGGGTTGACAAATTATAGCCCATTGATCAAATATGGCCTACTGCTATTTCTATGTGGTTTTGACCTAAGAATTGCTTTTTTAGATCATTAAAATGTTAAAGAAGCATTAAAAAAGTAATAACATTTCACCATGTATGGAAATTATATAAAATCCAAATTTCAGTGTCATTTCAATTTTTTAAATTTTTTTACATATTATCATCTATGGTTATTCTTGTGTGGCAATAGCAGAGTTGAATAATTACAGAAAAATCTCATTATCTACAAACCCTGACATATTGACTATCTGACACTTTACAGGAAGAGCTTTCTGTGTCTAAAACCTTCCCAATATGGAATGCTACTTATCTACTTTATAATTTATATTTTACTCTTCTAATTGTTTTTACATCTTCCATGTTACTAAATATATTGCCTAAGATCACAATATTAATGGCAGCATTTGGATTTCTCATATCTTCTCACCAAGATCAACGATTTAAACTTAATGAAGATATTTAAAGAATGTTCATGTTGGAAAACAATTTATATTTCTAACATACATGATAATTATTTTCCTCTTTTATGAAGTCTATAAGGATTTGTTCACATTCTGATTATTTTCCAAGTAACATATAAGGAGTAATTTGATTACTTATAATATAAAACAAGGAGGGAATAAGTATATTCATGAAATGGTTGATGATTAAAACTAAGCTAAGTCCATGTGTTATTCAGCTACAGATTTTGTACACACAGGCACAGTGAATTCAGCACAATGGAGAATATCATGAAATTCATTCACCTTGGAAAAAAGTTAAACAGTAGTATTTATTCTTCCAAATTTTGTGAAGTGTGATTTTAAATTTATTATGGGTATTTAAAATGACATATATACCATGAAAACTGTTAAACTAGAATAAATGAATTTTACATCTTATTTTTCTTTTGTACTTATTTCTGATTGATGATATTCAATAAGTGACAGCTTTCATTACTGTATGATAAATCCTAGTGGAATACAGATAGATTGAAAATTATCTAGGTAGAAAAATTATTTAAAGAAAAATGATTGAGTAATTTTATTGTCACATATAATGGTAATATCAAACTTAATAGACAATATCAGAATATGAATAAAAGGCATAGATTTGAAATTCATTGCTATGTTTCTTAATTCTATAATTTCCTTCTCCCTCTTTTTCTCCTCTATGCAATTTATTTGTTAAAGAAAACAGGGTAAATTATAGAATTTTCCACATTGTAAATTTTGCTGGTTGCAACATACTAATATCATTTAACATTTCCATTTAACATGCTCCTCTGACTCCTGTATTTATCATATAGGCTATTTGGAACTGAAGGGTTGATCAAATTTTGGTTCCACTTTAGGATAGTAGTATTTCACAGGCAGTTAGCTCAGAAGGCACATGAATATTATGCATGTCTCTTTCTGTGACATAGGGCTTTGATGATCACCGAATAGATCCATTATTTCACTAGAGTGAATCATTGCTCTATTGCTCCTTTCTTTCTTTATTTTTTAAAGAATTATTAATTTATTTGAAAGATTGAATGACAGAGAGAATGAGAAACATATACACATAAATACAGAGAGAGAGAGAGAGAGAGAGAAATATCTTCCATTTGCTGGTTCACTCCCAAAATGATTGCAATAGATGGATCTGGAACAGGGCCAAGAGCCAGGAATTCCACCCAGGTCTTTCAGATAAGAGGAAAAATTCAAGTACTTCAGTCACTATTTGTTGCTTCTCAGCCATATATAGTAGGGCACTGAACTGAAAGGGAAGTAGCCAGGACTCAAACTGGCATTCCAATATGGGATACAGATATCCCAAGTGGCAGTTTAATCTGCTGTACCAAACACCCATCCCTACTCCTTTCTTTATGAACTGAAAAATATCTTTAAAGAGAGACTTCTCATCAGCTATCTATACTATCTCAAGTATAGTTTTGTAGGAAAGCATAATATGATTTTCATTTAGGATTCTGTAAGCATAACCTATACATTTTTTCTTTCTCTTTTTAAAATGTTATGTAAGTTGTACAAGTTTCATGTATTTCATGTATACAGATTTAGGAACATAGTGGTACTTCCCATCCTACCCTCCCTCTCACACATGCTCCAACCCTTCTTTTTCCTCCTTCTCATATTCCCACTCTTAATTTTTACAAAGATCTATTTTCAGTTTACTTAATGATCATCTAGTTAACCCTACACTACGTAAAAGAGTTCAACAAATAGAAAGAAAACAGAACACTGTTCCTCAACAGAAGAGACAAGGGCTGTAAACAATCATCAAATCTCAAAATGTTCATTTCACTCCAATACATTATATTTTAGGCACTGTTTTAGTTACCTCAGATCAGGGAAAACATAAATATCTGTCTTTTTGGAACAGGCTTATTTTACTAAATATAATGTTTTCCAGTTGTGTCCATCTTATTGCAAAAGACAGAATTTTTTTCTTTTTACAGATGAATAAACCTGCATAGTGTATATAAACCATAGTTTCTTTATCCAGTCAACAGTTGATAGACATTTTAATTGATTCCATATCTTAGCTGATGTGAATTGTGCTGCAATGAACATGGGGGTGTTAGGTAGGAAGTTAGTTATGAGCTTATGTGTGTGTGACATAAAGGCCTAAGGAAAAGACATCTATGTCCAGCGTATGCATCTGCACCTCAGAGTCATCCAGGCAGCCCGGCAACATTCCAGGGGCAGTCAGGCCTCCGCATCCTACCCTGCCCCCTTCTACCTGATAACCTGCCTGGTAGGGGTCCCTGCCCCTTCTCCCAGGTACAGCCCAGTATCTGCATTTCAAACACCCTGCTCTGGATCCCCACTCTCCAGGAGGTCTTGCTCACCCTTCCTCCAAACCCAGGATGGCGCCAGCTAGCTTTGCCTTCCTGCAATATAATCAAAGGAAGGAATAGGGACAGGGGTATTTCCATCAATAATTTCTATATTGGGAAGAAGCATAGTCAACTGGGGCCAAGTACCTAGAAAGGGGAATGAAAGGGACAGGAGACACAAAGATGGCAGCAAGACATGTCCTGATCAAGCTGCTAATTTTATTTTTCAACCACACACTTATATATCATAAAGGCAGTGTTTCGGGCGGGGGAAGGAGGAGCGACTAGGAGGGCAGGACCTTGGGCGGGGGAAGGAGAGGCGATTAGGAGGGCAGGATGTTGGGCGGGGAAGGAGAGGCAATTGTCTAGCCCTGCCTCAGTAGTTTTCCACTAAGAGGCCACATGCTGCGTGGTCACCGACACTCCTTATCTAGAAATCTTGAAGTCATTAGTAAAACCTTTCTTTTCTACAGTTTGATTTGAAAAAGGGAGGTTTTAGCCCGGGGCCGCGGCTCACTAGGATAATCCTCTGCCTGCGACACCGGCATCCCAGGATCTAGTCCCGGTCAGGGTGCTGGATTCTGTCCTGGTTGCTCCTCTTCCAGTCCAGCTCTCTGCTGTGGCCCGGGAAGGCAGTGGAGGATGGCCCAAGTGCTTGGGCGCTGCATCTGCTTGGGAGACCAGGAGGAAGCACCTGGCTCCTGGCTTCGGATCGGCACAGCAGGCCGGCCGTAGTGGCCATATGAAGGGTGAAGCAAAGGAAGGAAAACCTTTCTCTCTCTCTCACTGTCTAACTCTGCCTGTCAAAAAAAAAAAAAAAAAAAAAGGGAGGTTTTGCATGTTTACTGTGCACATGGTGAAGTAAATCTAGCTGTGAAATGATAACTTAAGCTCTCATTTTGGCTATACTATTATATAGAAAAGTGTTAGCCATCCCTTTAATAAGGTCTAAAGATCGAACTGTACATCCTGGAGAGTCTTTCAGAATAGTGTTTCCCATCTTGAAGCAAATAGAGAGATGAGGGAACAAGTCAGCCTTCCTAGATCGCTTACTGCCAATGACTTAATATCGAATGAAAACCTAGTAAGCAGTTTTAACTGTCAAATAGCAACTTATGAAAACATTTACCAGAAGGTCCAGTGCCTTCTACAAATTTTAAGACAAGAGTACATGTATTGGAAACATCTCTTAAATATCTAACACAAGTGTAACTTGCATGACAAGCAAACACAAACACAAACATGTCAGTGACTTAAATATTTTTAATTTCTTTCTACCAACAAATTTAAAACATCTGATACAGAGATTTATTTAGGTTACATGAGCCAAAAAGGTAAATCTGATTAATTTAGCAGTTAAAATTTATGAGAAGTCTTTATCTGTAAGCCAATTAAAACAGAGCTCTTAATAAATTTTCCTATGAAGACATGCTATGTGCATACTTCCTGTTATTAGTAACCTGAATTAACTATACTTTTCTCAGTTGGAACCTGTGGTTCATTATTGGCTTTATATGCTTATAGAACTGTACATGAAGTACTAAATACAGTAGTGGTCAGGGAACAAGAAGTCCTTTGAAAACTAAAAGAGGACACATCTAAACACAGAACCAACAATGTTTTAACTTTCATTGGCAGTAAATCAGATTTTTAGTGTCTGGAGAATACAAAACAGTGGATGATAAGATACTTTAAATAGGCATGTTTAAAATTATAAACTCAATAACCAAGAAGAAGAGGTGCTTGTGTATTCCACCCAGTATTTTTTAATGCATTGTAGGATTTTATAAAACATTTATCTATTTTAGGCCTCTGAGCCTTTCTCATTAAGAAAACCATCATGTCTGATAAAAAACATAACAAGATCATTAGACTTTTGTAACTTTTGGACATTTGTATAAGTAGCATTTTATATTATCATAACTTAAAATGTAGCATCTTGAAAGTATCTTTAATATAATCCAAATAGCCTTATTAGTTGGTATCTACGAGATCAAAGATATTTCTTTGACATTTTCAGGGGCTCCTTTGGAAATATCATGTCCAAAGAATTTGGAACTTTGATCATTTGAATGCCTGTCCAAGATGCCAAGAAGCCTTAAAATATCTAGTAGAAACAGAATCCCTTAATATAATGACATAATATAATCCAGATTTGATCACTGTTACAAACGGGGCCATCAAAGAAGGAGGTACCTTTCTCTGAAGGGAGGAGAGAACTTCCACTTTGACTATGGCCCTGTGGGAATAAGATCGAAGTCGGCTAACCCTAAAGGCTTCCATAGCCTCGGCAACTCATGACCAGAGCCTAGGGAGATTACTGACGCCATAAACAAGAGTGTCAAATTGTTAAATCAACATCAGGAGTCACTGTGTACTTACGTCTCATGAGGGATCTGTCCTTAATGTGTTATCCAATGTGAAGTGATGCTATTACTAGTACTGAAACAGTATTTTTACACTTTGTGTTTCTGAGTGGGTGCAAACTGATGAAATCCTTTCATAGTATATATTGAATCGATCTTCTTTATATAAAGATAATTGCAAATGATTAAAAAATCTTGGTGTTAAACTGGAAATTGCATAGACAATTAATCAATTTTTAAAAAAAAAAATCATGTAGGATCTCTGTCCTTAATGTGCTGTACATTGTGAATTAATACTATAACTAGTACTCCAACAGTATTATCATTTTGTGTCTCTATGCGAGGGCAAACCGTTGAAATCTTTACGTAATATGTACTAAATTGATCTTCTGTGTATAAAGAGAATTGAAAATGAATCTTGATGTGAACAGAAGGGGAGAGGGAGCGGGAAAGGGGAGGGTAGGGGGAGGGAGGGAAGTTGTGTGGGGGGGGAGCCATTGTGGTCCATGAGCTGTTCTTTGGAAATTTATATTCTTTAAATAAAAGCTTTATATATAAAAAAAAAAAAAAAGAAAAAAAAAAAGAAATAGAATGTGAGCCATAAATATAACCTAAAAATTTCTAAAGACTACATTAAAGTGATTTAAAATAAAAAAAAAAAAGAATAAGTACATATTAAACAAACCATAACTCTTTTAAAACAGTTTTTTTAAGCAATCAGAACTTAACAGAGACATTAAGAGAATACAATAGATTATTTCTGCAGATCACAAAATTTCTGTCTCTTAGGTCATCCCAAAATTGGAAATAAAACCTTAAACATAAGAATTAGCATATGGAATCATCCCATAATTTGTTGAATAATTTTAATAGGGTCAGAACTAGGGACAAGAAAATAGCTTACTGGAGCTGGCTAGAAAATTGACAGTCACCAATTAAATAAAACTATTAAAAGGAAATGCTGCAGTTTTTAAACTTATTTTTAAGACAGTTTCAAAATATTTACTAACAAAAATTTATTGCAAAAACCCATGGCTTTAACAGAGGATCAGATTCAATTCTATGTCAAAGAAAAATAGACTAATAGTTTTTGTATACAAAAATTTCTTTCTTTCATAACCTTCTGTGACTTTCTCACATCTTCTGCAACTTATATAAACCTTTTTGTCTTTTCCATTCCAACCTAAACTAGCCATTAGAATAAAGTAATTCTTACAAACCATGTCCTTTCTTTATTAAAAAAGTCTCTTTCCTTCTTAACCTTTCTTACCAAAAACATTTTACTTGTGACCTTTTACCATCTGCTAGTTTCCTTGATTTACATTTTAAAGTAACCCTTTAAAATCTCCAAATTAAGACAACATTTTCGAAGTAAGATAACACATTGGATTTCAACCTTAGTTACTTTCAAGCAGTTTTGAATTATTTTTCATATGGACAATTTATGAAAGCATATTTGTTAACAAACTAAAATAGTTTTTTCATAGAATATAAGGTGCTAAGAGTACCAAAGTTTACATTTAGACACACTTATCTCATTTGCCTTTATTCAATTTACATTTAGCAATTACACCTAGAGGAGTTAAGATGCTGATATTACATCATACCTTTATCTGAATTAAGGTCCAAATTACATTTATATGGAATTCTAGCCCTTTTTATAAAACTCTAGCTATAAATCAGTGACATTAAACCAGAGATTGCAAAATCCATCTTCAAATGCTGATTACCTATTGCTATTCATCAAAAACCTATTAAACTAAATTACAAAACAAGTTTGGCAAGTTACAAAGCGATATTTTTAAAGGTAGTGATCTTCCTCGATTCAAAAGAGAGAAATTCCTTTGAACCCACTGTCCAGTTACAGTTGAGCCAAATTCTTATGCATTAGATTATAATTGAATTTGAGTCTAGTTTTCTGCTGGAGATTGCTCACCGTTATATTAGGTTTAATGGGAGAGGACATCCATCAGAGCAGAGGGGCATCCCTCCATTTGATTTTTGTATACGAGTCATTCTAACTGGAGTGAGCTGAAACTTCATTGTGGTTTTGATTTTCTTTTCTTTCTTTCTTTCTTTCTTTCTTTCTTTCTTTCTTTCTTTCTTTCTTTCTTTCTTTTTTTTTTTTTTTTTTTTTGACAGGCAGAGTTAGACAGTAAGAGAGAGAGAGACAGAGAGAAAGGTCTTCCTTTTTCTGTTGGTTCACCCCCAAAGTGGCTGCTACGGCCAGTGCATTGAGGCTGGCGTGCTGTGCTGATCTGAAGCCAAGAGCCAGCTGCTTCCTCCTAGTCTCCCATATGGGTGCAGGGCCCAAGGACCTAGGCCATCCTCCACTGCCTTCCTGGGCCACAGCAGAGAGCTGAACTGGAAGAGGAGCAACCAGGACAGAACTGGCGCCCCAACTGGGACTAGACCTTGGGGTGCTGGCGCCACAGGCAGAGGATTAGCCAAGTGAGCTGCGGCACTGGCCATGTGGTTTTGATTTTCATTTCCCTGATGGCTAGTGGTCATGCTCATTGTTTCAAATGTCTTGGCCATTTGAATTTCATCTCTTGAAAAATGCCTGTTCAAGTCTTTTGACCATTTCTCAAATGGTTTGTTTTTTTGTTGTTATTGTTGAATTTCTCTAGCTCTTTATAGATTCTGGATGATAACCTTTTATCTGTTGCGTACTTTGAAAATATTTTCTCCCATTCCGTTGGTTGCCTCTTCACTTTTCTGAGTGTTTCCTTTGCAGTGTAGAAACTTCTCATCTTGATGTAAAATCCTATTTGTTAATTTTGGTTTTGATTGCCTGTGCTTCGGGGGTCTTTTCCAGGAAGTCTTTGCCTGTGCTAATGTCTTGTAGAGTTTCCCCAATGTTCTCTAGTAATTTGATGATATTGAGTGGTAGATTTAGGTCTTTGATCCATTTTGAGTGGATTTTTGTGTAAGGTGTAAGGGAGGAGTCTTGTTTCATATTCTGTACATTGAGATCCAATTTCCATAGCACCATTTGTTGAAAAGACTGTCCTTGCTACAAGGATTGATTTTTGTTCCTTTGTAAAAAACAAGTTGGTTGTAGATGCATGGATTATTTTCTGGAGTTTTGATTCTATTCTATTCCACTGGTCTACAAGTTTGTTTTTGTGCCAGTATCAGGATTTTTTCATTTTAGCTACCATGTAGTATGTCTTGAAATTGGCTTTTGTATTTGTTATATAAGATTGCTTTAGCTATTCAGGGTCTCTTGTGTTTACATATGAATTTTAGCATAGTTTTTCTAGATCTGAGAATGTTGTTGGTATTTTGATTGGGATTGCATTGAATCCATAAATTGCTTTTGATAGTCTGGACTTTTTTTTTTTTTTTTTGACAGGCAGAGTGGACAGGGAGAGAGAGAGAGAGACAGAGACAGAGAGAAAGGTCTTCCTTTTGCCGTTGGTTCACCCTGCAATGGCTGCCATGGCTGGCACACCATGTTGATCTGAAGGCAGGAGCCAGGTGCTTCTCCTGGTCTCCCATGGGGTACAGGGCCCAAGCACTTGGGCCATCCTCCACTGCACTCCTGGGCCACAGCAGAGAGCTGGTCTGGAAGAGGGGCAACTGGGACAGAATCTAGCGCTGACTGGGACTAGAACCTGGTGTGCCAGCGCCGCAAGGTGGAGAATTAGCCTATTGAGCCACGGTGCCGGCGATAGTCTGGACTTTTTTATGATGTTATTTCTTCTAATCCATGAACATGGAAGATTTTTCCATTTTTAAATGTCTATTTAGATTTATTTCTTTAGCATTTTATAATTTTCATCATAGAGATATTTGACATCCTTGGGTAAGTTTATTCCAAGGTATTTAATTCTTTCTAGAGCTATTATGAATGGGACTTATCTTAAAAATTCCGTCAGACCCAAGGCATTGTCTGTGTATACAAATGCTATTGATTTTTCTATGTTGTTTTTATATCCTGCCATTTTACCAAACTGCTATATGACTTCTAACAGTCTTTCAGTAGAGTCTTTTGGATTACTTATATATAGAATCATGTCATCTGAAAATAGGGATAGTTTGATTTCTTCCTTTCCAGTTGTATCCCTTTGATTTCTTTTCCTTGCCTAATGGCTCTGGCTAACACTTTCAGGACTATATTAAATAGCAATGTTGAGAATGGACATCATTGCCTGGTTCCAGATCTTAGGAGGAATGCTCCCAGCTTTTCCTCATTCAATAGGTACTGGCTGTGGGTTTGTCATAAAACGCCTTAATTATGTTGAGGAGTGTTCATTCTAAACCAAATTTGCTTAAGGTTATCATCATGAAAGGATGTTGTATTTTATAAAATGCTTTCTTTATGTCTATTTGATAACCATATGGTTTTGTTTTTTAATTTGTTAGTGTGATGTATCACATTGATTGATTTGTAAATGTTGAACCATCCCTGCACACCAGGGATAAATCCCATATGGTCCAGGTGAATGATCTTTTTGATGTGTTATTGGATTTGATTAGCTAATATTTTCCTGAGGATTTTTGCATCTGTGTTCATCAGGGATATTGGTCTATAGTTCTCTTTCCCTATTGCATTGTTTTCTGGCTTAGAAAATAAGGTGATGCAGACTTCATAGTGGGAGTTTGGGAGAATTCCCTCCCTTTCAATTATTTTGAATAGCTTAAGAATTGGAGTTAGTTGTTCTTTAACTGTCTGGTTCAATTCAAGAGTGAAGCCATCCAGTCCTTGGCTTTTCATTTGTTGGGAGCATCTTTATTACTGATTCAATTTCAGTCTTTGTTATTGGTCTGTTAAGATTTTCTATGTCTTCATGACTCAATTTGGTAGGTTGTATGTGTCAAGGAATCTATCCATTTCTTCTAGGTTTCCCAATTTGTTGGCTTGTAGCTCTTTGTATTAATTACTGATGGTGCTTTATATTTTTGTGGTATCTGTTGTTAAATTTCTGTTTTCATTTCTTATTTTATTGAATTTTGGTCTTTTCCTTTTTTTTGGTTGTGCCAATGATACATTATTTTTGTTTATTTTTTCAAAAAATCCAGCTGTTTATTTCACAGATCTTTTTACTGTTTTTTAGCTTCAATATTGTTTATTTCTTCCCTAATTTTAATTATTTCTTTCCTCCCACTAATTTTGGGTTTGGGTTCTTGTTGCTTTGCTAAGTACTTGATATGCACTTATAGCTCATTTACCTGGTACCTTTCCAATTTCTTCATGTAGGCACTATTTACTATCTTGTTATATTTCCCTCTTAACACTGCTTTTGTTGTATCCCACAAGTTTTGATGTGATGTATTGTCATCTACATTCGTTGTCAATTCTAGAGAAACTTTCATGTACTGGTTGAAGAATATTTATTATGCAACTGTGTGGTGAAAAATTCCATATATATCGGTTAGGTCCTCTTGGTGCATAATGTGAATCAGCTCTGTTGTATTCTTGTTGATTTTCTGTCTAGTGGAGCTGTCCCTTGATTAAAGAGGGGTATTGAAGTCCCCCATTACCATCGTATTGGAGTATATGGCTCCCTTTAGATCCATTAACATTTATTTTAAATAGCCTGGTACCCTGTAATTGGGTACGTATACATTTATTATAGTCACAGCTTCCTGTTTAATTGATCATTACATAATGATCATTGAACATTACTTAATGTCCTTCCTCATCTCCTTTAGCAGTTTTCTTGTAAAAGTCTATTTTGTCTGATATTTGAATAGCAACATCTGCCAACTTTTGCTTTCAATTAACATAGAATATACTTTTACATCCTTTTACTTTCAGTCTACGTGTACCTTTGTTGGTGAGATGTGTTTTTTGCAGGCAGCAAATAGGTAGGTTTTGTTTTTTTAATCCATTCAGCCAGTCTGTTTCTTTTAACTGGAGAGTTGAGCTCATTTACATTCAAGGTGACTTTTGGCAAGTAATGACTTGGCCCTGCCATTTTTCCAAAAATATTCCTATTGTTTACTTTGGCTTTATTTTGTACTTTTACTGGGAGATTTTCTGCCTTCATGTTCTTTCATGTTTGCTATCTTTCTGTGTTTTTGTGTGTAGCACATCTTTAAGCATCTTTTGTTAGGCTGGATGAGTGGTGAAAAATTCTTTGAATTTCTATTTGTTATGGAAGGTCTTTATTTCACCTTCATTCATGAATGCAACCTTTGCAGGTACATTATTCTCATGTCATGTATGGTTCATGTCATGAATGCAAGCTTTGCAGAGTACATTATTCTCAGTTGACAGTTTTTTTTCCTCTTAAGTCTTGGACTATACCTTGCCATTCTCTTCTATCTCTGATTAGATGTCAGCTGTGAGTCTCATTGGAGACCCACTGAAAGTAATCTAGTGTTTCTCTCATACACATTTTAGAATCTTTTCTTCATGTTTTACTGTGGAAAGTTTGACTGCAATGTGTCATGGTGAAGCTCTTTTCTGGTAATGTCTGTTAAGAGTTCTATGTGCTTTCTATAGTTGGATGTCCCTTTCTCCTAACGGGGAAGTTTTCTTTAATTATTTCTCTAAAAGGCCTTCTAGTCCATTCTCTCTTTCCCTACCTTCAAGAACTAACAAGACCTGTATGTTAGGTTGTTTGATACTATCCTGTAAATCTCCATCACTGTTTTTAGGTTTTTTAATTTTTTTCTTTTTTTTTTGGTCTGACTGAAAGATTTCCAAAGATTTGTCTCACAGCTCGGATATTCTTTTATCTACCTCACCAATCTGCTGTTAAAACTTTCCACTGCATTTTTTATTTGATCTGCTGAAGTCTTTTTCTTCTTCTTCTTCTTTTTTTTTTTTTTTTTGACAGGCAGAGTTAGACAGTGAGAGAGAGAGAGAGACAGAGAGAAAGGTCTTTCTTTTTCTGTTGGTTCACCCCCAAGTGGCCGCTACGGCTGGCTGACGCATTGCAGCTGATGCGCTGTGCTGACCCAAAGCCAGGAGCCAGGTGCTTCTTCCTGGTCTTTCATGTAGGTGCAGGGCCCCAAGGACTCGGGCCATCCTCCACTGCCCTCCCAGGCCACAGCAGAGAGCTGGACTGGAAGAGGAGCGACTGGGACTAGAACCTGGTGCCCATACGGGATGCCAGCACCGTAGGCGGAAGATTAACCAAGCAAGCCACGGCTCTGGCCCCAAGATTTGGTTCATATTTTAACTCTGGTGCTAACTAGATTACAGTTTGCATAATTGAGCTAAATCAACATTTTCCCCTTGATATTTCTCATGTCAGTAATTCTTTGGGATCCTCTGTAAAAGGTTTTTTTTTATCCAAATCAATTTTGGTATGTTGCCAATAATTTGAGAGTGATGAGGTCAATTAGGTTATAGATGTATTAGGTCTAGGAGGTTATGAGGAAAGAAACAAATTTAACTCAGTAAAACTGTGATGTTGCTTTTATTAAAAAACAAATTTCAGAAATTTGAGAGAGAGCGAGCTCAACAGATGGAGAAAACTTTCATCTGCCAAATGCCCACAATAGCCCCCGACTTGGGCCAAAACTCTATCCAGATTTCCTACTTGGTTGGCAGAACCCAACTTCTAGAGCTATTGCCACTGCCTCCAAGGGTCTGCATTAAGTAGAGATCAGGAGTCAGGATCTAGGGCTGGAAATTGAACACAGGCACTCTGAAGTGGGATGTGGATATCCTAATATGTGGCTTAGCTACTAAGCCAAATGCTTGTCCCACTGCAGTTTCTTAAATCTAACTAGCCTCAAAATCCTTAACTTTCCAAGGACCATCCTGTGCCTCCAAAGTTCCAAGACCACTTGACAGATGTTGAACTAACTAGTGTCTATGTCTCTACTAACTCTGAAATTCAATTGTAATGACAAAAGAAATCAGAGTTGTCTCTTTTTCCATGTGGAACCTGTTTTACTCTTGTGTCTTTTAATCAATCATTCGTGTTGATTTTATAGTCTTTTCATGGGGAAAATTTCCCCCAAATCCTTGGCTTCTGACTAGATGGAAATTTTTATTACCATCATTTTCTCTTGAAGCTTTCAGAAAAACAGGATTGTCTCTGTCAAAGCATGCAAAAGTAGACTCATAGTAATATTAGTGTGTTGTTGGAGTATTACATAATTAATGTGGAAGAATGAGAACTTGGAGTCATTAGTAATGGAGATTAAAACTTAAACCAGAACAGTAAATAGAAAATGAAAGAATGAAGTTACTCCTTATCAACTGGGAAGATTTTGACTCCAGCACAAATATTTTGCATTGTTAGGGTTTTTGGTTTATAAACTTGAGAGCTATCTGGTACCAGCTCTGCCACTAACTAGGTCACCCTCAGTAAATCATATAACTCCCTGGGCCACAGCTTCTTTATGTGCAGAATGAGACGATTTTCACTGATGATCCCCAAGGTCTCCTCCTGTTCTAACTCAGTGATCTCTATGAAGCATGTTTAAAAAGCTGTTATGTTTTGTTTACTGTTGGTATATGAAAAAACAAAGTAAAAAAGTCTTTCCTTCTTTTTAAGTATATTTATTCTCCCCATAATCAATTTAGCAATAAATATGGAGCTGGAATTTTCCTGAAGTTACCATTAATGTGTTTGGTGGAAATAATAAGGTGTTGGGAAACTAATGGCAGGGAATTTAGAATTAAAAGAAAGATATAGTAGAGTTCTAAAAATTGTTTTCTCCCTCCAATATGCAAACAAGAAAAAGATTTGAAGTTACTGTTAACATTAGAGCAAAGCAGCAAAGATCATGAATATAAATAATTTTGATTATTTCAATAGATTGTTGAAAGCAAAACACAAGAATAGACAATAGCAGTGAAAGAGCACAGACTCTGGAACAAGTAGAACGTCTGAGATAATTTTCTACACTGTGAAAAAGACCTTATGGGCAGGCTAGGACATCATTTCAGAATTTTATTTTCAATTCCCAGAATGTTCTTTTACTAACCTTTTTCTTTTTAATTACATTCTCATTTTATCCAAGCCAACAGCTTCAGAATTACTGTGCTTTTTTGTTTGATGCAGTCAGTTTGCAAATAGAGCATGTCTGGGTTCCTCTGTGACAGAGAATTAAAAATAAGTTAACTTTGATTTTCTGACCAAAAACACAGCAAAACTTAGTCATGGTCTCACACAAAGTGGCTTTCTTAAGCTATCTGCTCACGACTCTGCCCAAAGTGAAGCTTTAAAACTACTTAAATAAACTTACTGGCCAATAGTAGATGATCTTAATGTATATCATGTATATCTCTAGTGAAGAATCACACAACTTAAAGATGCAAATAATGGAAATATTCAATGGTACCAAGTAGAGTGACCCTTTTTGAAAATTTTCCTTTAGCCCTGTAAAACCACTGTAGAAAGTAGTCATGAGCAGTGTCCACTTTTAACATGGTATTTGCAATTCAAATATTTTCAGTTCAATTATACTCTGCAATTACGAATGCCATATTCCCCTTTTTCGTCCCTTGTTCTCAGGGTTTTGTTTTGTCAAATTGTCAGCTCACCACTTTCCATGGTAATTTCTAGAACCTTGTTCACTTTGTGCCACCATGGGTTATAAATGAAAATGGAAACAATTTTCTGTGAAGAAATGTTTCTGCAACAAAATGCAAATAACATATTGAAACAAACTAAGGCTATTTTGAAAGAGCAGTGCAACATAATTATAGGGGTTGTATTACAATAAATTTCTTTTTGCTTAATAGTTTCTCTCACTCTCAGAGAGTGTTCTGTATTTAAATCATATTGCTTTAACATAGGAACTTTTTTTTCTTTTTCCCACTTAGTTGAAGTCCCTGGACTTTGCTGGGAATGGGGTTTTGGAGTAATTTCTGAAAATCTACCAAACCATCTATACACAAAGCATTGTCACTAGATCAAATCAACTGTTTTATGCATTCATAGCCCCTGATTTTTAAATAGAGCAGAGATTGTAATTTAAAAATTACTTAAGGAGCCAACATTGTGGTATAATGGGTTAAGCCACTGCCTGCAACACCAGCATCCCCATCCTGCATGGGCGCCAGTTTGAGTCCCAGTTGCTTCACTTCTGATCCAGCTCCCTGATAATGCACCTGGGAAAGTGGTAGAAGATGACCCAAAAGCTTGGGCCCCTACACCCACATAGGAGACCCAGATGAAGCTCCTGGCTCCTGGCCTTGGCCTTTCAAATAAATAAAGT
The DNA here is from genome assembly GCA_949820135.1 of Sylvilagus floridanus. Classification (NCBI taxonomy): domain Eukaryota; kingdom Metazoa; phylum Chordata; class Mammalia; order Lagomorpha; family Leporidae; genus Sylvilagus; species Sylvilagus floridanus. The sequence goes on along the minus strand of OX463239.1, from coordinate 28,665,509 downwards.
GAATCTTAAAAAAGGCTTACTTAAAACTAAATGAGGCCAGCGCCATGGCTCAATAGGCTAATTCTCCACCTTGCGGCCCTGGCACACAGGGTTCTAGTCCCGGTTGGGGCACCAGATTCTGCCCGGTTGCCCCTCTTCCAGGCCAGCTCTTTCCTGTGGCCCAGGAGTGCAGTGGAGGATGGCCCAAATGCTTGGGCCCTGCATCCGCATGGGAGACCAGGAGAAGCACCTGGTTTCTGGCTTCGGATCAGCACATCTCCAGCCTTAGTAGCCATTTAGGGGGTGAACCAATGGAAGGAAGACCTTTCTCTCTTTCTCTCTCTCTCTCACTGTCCACTCTGCCTGTCAAAAAAAAAAAAGAAAAAAAAAACAAAAAAGCTAAACTAAACTAAATGAAATCATGGATCATTTTTTCCTATTATGTGTGTTTTAAATCAGTAGTTTCTCAAAGTATTATTTGTATCAAATGAATAGTTTATATGTATATCTAAAAAGGAATTTCAAATACTTGTGGCTGTGAACTGCTTCTTTATCCAATCTGTTGAGTAACAGAATTAAATCAGTCAATAAAAGCATCACTATGAGTTGCTAACGTGATTCTTTTGAAAGTTTTCTTAATCGTAAGTTCATCGACTTCTGGAAATTACTTGCAAAATTTTATGTGTACAAGCATATATTCATTTTTCCCCCTTGAGGAGAAACTCTATAGCAGTGTTCATCCAATTTTTGAAAGTGTGTATGACCATAAGAAGATGGAGTGCTACTGTCTGAGGGAAGGAGGAGGACTTGAAAGGAATGAATAAACTGAATTTCCTTAGAAAAAATTATGTTTTAAAAAGATAAAGAAAATCCTCAAGTTTCCAAGCAAGAAAAGTTTTTTTTTAGGAAGGAGTAGCCCTTTCTAACAATGAATTGAATATGCTCATGTAGTTGCCTAGAGATAATAAAAATCCATAAATCTCATAATCCTACTCATTCTTTCTGAAAACTACTTCTAAATCTAACCTTTTTAAAAAAATTAATGCACTATTATACTTTCTGCTATATTTGTAAGGAGCTAACTGTTATTGGAAGCAATACTTCAGACCAGAAATCAAAAGATTGGTTTATCTATTTTTAAGGCCAGTGCCGCAGCTCACTAGGCTAATCCTCCGCCTGCGGCGCTGGCACCCTGGGTTCTAGTCCCATTTGGGGCGCCAGATTCTGTCCCGGTTGCTCCTCTTCCAGTCCAGCTCTCTGCTGTGGCCTGGGAAGGCAGTGGAGGATGGTCCAAGTGCTTGGGCCCTGCACCTGCATGGGAGACCAGGAGGAAGCACCTGGCTCCTGGCTTCAGGCACAGTATGCCAGCTATAGTGGCCATTTGGCCATTTGGCCATTTGTAAAGACTTCTTACATATGCAAATATTATTGATATTATGGTCATTGTTTTACCAGTAGTTTATTCCCTCTTTTTTGTCCTTATTTCTTTGGAAAATTGATTACATTATTTGAGAGGCAGGGAATGAGAGAGAGTGAGCAAGTGAGTGAGAAAGAAACTTCCATTGGGGGCTGGCACCGTGGCACACTAGGTTAATCCTATACCTGCAGCACCGGCATCCCATATGGAAGGAAGACCTTTCACTCTGTCTCTCTCTTTCACTAATTCTGCCTGTCAAATAAAATTAATAAATAAATCAAAAGGTTGGTTTTATTTATTTTTTTCCATTGCTTGATCATTTAGTGTTGGGAGAGAAAATTGTGATGTTTAATCAAAAAATGTGAGTTAATTTAAAAAAATACATTCTTTAGTTACCTGATTTTGAAGAATCACAGCTAGGTGATTAACTGCTAGAAATGTTTCCCTTTAAATTAGTCACACTGATATGAAATACTTATGATTTTCCCTTTGCTTAGATATTTCTATTTGTGAAACAAATTTAAGTAGCCATGTAAGTTCCCATTTTCTTAGTAGAAATGCTAAGCAAAAATGATACTATATGTAAGCTTTTGAAACTCAGAAAATTAAAATACTCTGTATTTCCAAGAAAATTCAGATTGAGACAACAGAAAATACAAAGCGTATGGATCATGCCTTTGTGGTTTCTGTTTCCAATACGTCATGCACGTCCAATAGCTTAGATTCCAGACCTATCCCTCTCATCCCAGACAACCTGGTAATGTAATCTGGGCAAATGTGGATTGTCATTTAGGACATACATTGTGATGTTAGTGAAATGCTAAGGACACACATTTCATTTTGAATCACTGGTCAAGATTGCAAAATGTTATATCAGCAAATAGCAGGCCTTAGGCTTTCAAATACCATAAAATTCCTCAAGAATATTCTGTTTTTAGAACTCATATAATCCTGACACCATACAGTGGCATTTCATTTTGACTAGTGCGATGTGGTATTTTTATATTTTTTAAATACTTCATTAGGAAAAAATTTGCCTGCATTGAAATGCACAATGTTAATTGTAAAATTCAATGAGTTTTGACAGGTCCAAAGATAGATATAAATAACATCTCAATCTAAATATAAAACATTTCAGCATCCATGGAAAGTTCTCTATATACACAACTCCCATAGGTGACCACTATTAAGATATTTATCACTATGGATTAGTTTCAATTATACAAACAATTCAAGTGGATAACATAAACTTAATGCTTTGTAATGACTTCTTTCATATGCAAATATTATTGAAATTTGGGCCATTGTTTTACCAGTAGTTTATGGGCACCAGGTACTAGTCCCAGTTGTGCCTCTTCAAGTCCAGCTCTCTGCTTTGGCCCAGGAGGGCAGTGGAGGATGGCCCAAGTGCTTGGGGCCCTGCACCTGCTTGGGAGACCAACCAGGAAGAAGCACCTGGCTCCTGGCTTCGGATTGGCATAGCTCCAGCTGTTGTGGCCATTTGTGGAGTGAATGGAAGGAAGACCTTTTCTCTGCCTCTCTCTCTCTCACTATCTGTAACTCTACCTCTCAAATAAAAAAATAAAAATTTAAAAAATAAAAAAGACTCTTCTTAAAAAAAAAAACAAAACTCCCATCATCTCTTATCCTCTGGCTCACTCCCCAAATACCACGGCCAAATCCTACAGCCAAGAACTCAAGACAGGTCTCCCACATGGGTGGCAGAAACTGAATTACTTGAGGCATCACTCTGCCTCTCCAGGTCTGCCTTAGCAGGAAGCTTAAATCAGAGGCTGGAGGTGGATATTAAACCTAGGAATTCTGTTATGAGGCATGGGTGTATTAACTGGTAGGTCAGATGCTACCTTTAATATGCTTTTTATTTGATTTTTGATGTAGTATTTTCCTCATTTTAAAAACTGGACTGTCTTTCAATTATTAATTTTATGAGTTTTTATGTATTTTGTACAATTTTTTTTTTGTCAGGCATACTTAGAGAGAGAGAGACAGACAGAGAGAAAGGTCTTCATTTTTCCATTGGTTCATCCCCTAAGTGGCCGCTACGGCCGGCACATTGTGGCCGGCGTGTTGCGCCTATCCAAAGCCAGGAGCCTATTGTAGGCCTCCCATGCAGGTGCAGGGCCCAAGGACCTGGGCCATCTTCCACTGCACTCCCAGGCCACAGCAGAGAGCTGGACTGGAAGAGGAGCAACTGGGACAGAATCCAGCGCCCCTACCGGGACTAGAACCCAGGGTGCCAGTGCCACAGGCAGAGGATTAGCCTAGTGAGCTGTAGCACCGGCCCGTATTTTGTACACTTTGTTGTGTGTGTGGCTTGACTTTCCATTTTCTTAATGCATTTTAAATTTTGACAAAATATTTATTGTTTTGTTTGTTTTATGGTTAGTGCTTTTTGTGTGTTCTCCAGGAATTATTTCCTTATCAAAGACTGAACATATTCTCCCATGAATTCTTATAGATTTATAGTTTTACCTTTATCATTAAGTCTGTGATCTATTTTTTTTTTTTTGGAATAAGGTAGTTTGTGTTTTAATCAGTTTTCCCACCACAATTTGTTGAAGCACTCTCCTTTCTCTACTAATCATAAATGTGTTGGTCTGTTTCAATTTGTTTCTCTGATCTATGCCAGTGCCACACTACCTTTATTACTGTTATAAATTATAATGTTATAAGTTTTGAAATTGTTTTGTTACTCTTCCAAATTTGCTTTGCATCCAAAAATAGTTTTGATTACTTCATGTTCTTTGGGATTTAGTACACATATCTTGGAATTCATTTAATGTGCTAGAATTTTGGTCAGAATTGTTTTGAATACATAGATAGTTTGGAGAGAATTAAACTGTTTCAGTGGTGATCCTTCTAATCCAAAAACATGGTATACCTCTCCATTTATTTAATTCTTCCTTAATATTTCTTAAAATGTTTTATAATTGCTGTCATTGGGTATTTTACAGTTTTTGCTACTATAGATGAAATTATTTTAAAATTTCATTTGAATTATTTAATAGTAGCATGCACAAGTACAACTTTTTACATTGACGTCATAACCTACAACCTTATTAACCTTATATTTTCTAGTGTTTTTCTAATTGCTTCTCAGCCTTTTGGCTAAGATCAAGTGTTTTTCTATACCTTACTTAACTTTTTAACCATAACATTTTATAAGAAATTCATAAAATTTTTATTTTTGTGAATAAGGATTTTTTACATTTCCTTTACGATCCTTATGCCTTTTGTTTATCACACTGCTGGGGACTGCCATCTTGACTATCTCTTGAGGAAAAAGGAATATCGTGCCTGCCTTCCTTGGAAGACCAAAGATGCAGGAAAGAGTCCTCTTGTGGCTTTTTGGTGGAAGGCTCACGCCACAAAGGTCTTGGATGTTTCATGCTTGCATCCTTTGGAAGGCCAAGGATGCTGGGAGCTGTCCTGTTGAGCCTCAGGTCATGAGAAGGCTCACAACACTGAGGCCTAGGACTTTATGTTGCAAGAAATGGACAGGTGTCTGTTTATTGCGCAGGACGTTCCTCCTTCTCCTCCTCATGATGCATACTGCCACACAGGAGAGATTATCTGAGCCTCCTCTGGGTGCAGGGGCCCAAGGACATAGGCCACCCTCTACTGCTTTCCCAGGTTCTTTAGCAGGGAGCTGGATTGGAACCTGAGCAGCTGGGACTAAAACTGGGGCCCATAATGGATTCCTATACTGCTGGCCACAGCTTAAAGTGCTGCACCATAGTGCCAGCCCTGCATTTTAAGTTTTGCATCTACTTTCATGAGAGGTATCAGTGGGGAGAAAATCTGAATAAGAGAGTTTTGCTGCAAATTGAAATTAAAAAATGGGACAATAGTGATAAAAAGTGTTATAAGTAGGATCTTTTCAGGTAACATTTTTATATTTTCCTATAATAATTATACATCTATATGGGGTACAATGTTATAATTTTATATGTGCATACAATCTTTTAAAATCTGGTTGCTTTTATTTTTATAAAGATTTATTTATTTTATTTAAAATGCGAAGTGACAGAGAAAGATGAAGAGACAGAGAGAGGGATTAGTATTCCAACTGCTGGTTCAAATGGCCACAACAGAGTTGTGTGAGCCATGCTAAAGCCTGGAGCCAGGAATTCCATCTGGGTCTCCTATAGGTGTTAGAGGTCATCTTGGCTGCCTTTTCAGAGGCCATAATGGGAAGCTGGATTGGAAGCTGAGTAGACAGAACTTGAACCAACACTCCAGTATAACTTGGGTATCTGTTTTGTCTGGCTGCTCCCAGAATCTGATTTATACTTCTTGTTATAGTTAAAATAGCATGCTATTGTGCTGGTCAGATTGCCTTTTTTATTTGTAAAATGCATTCTGAAAGGTATTTGTCTTTACAAGGCAGAAATACACATTTTCTTGCATATGTCTTCATAATTTACTCTGAGTTATAATTGTGAGCTAACTCTATAACTTATAATTTTCACGGGTCAAGAAGAAGTTTTTTAAACACATGTTATTTAAAACAAAAACTCATTCTCTAATTTACCTCTGCTTATAATAGAGCTGGTACCATATGAAACTTAGATCCTATATTGTTTTATTTAGTTCAAATTAAATTTGAAATTTGAAAATGAAATATTTTCAGGAATTTCTAATTTTTAATTTCTTTTAAAGATTATAAAATTAATTTTTAGAATGTCTATCTTCACGTACTTGAATGGTAGAGCAGGAGAGAGAGAGATATGAAAGAGATATCTTTTATTCAACAGCCAGCAACAGACTAGGACTGGGCCAGGCCAAAGACAGGAACCTAGAACTCTATCCGGGCATCCCATGTGGGGTGCAGGAGCTGAAGAACTTGAGCCGTTATCTGCCATCTCTAGGATGCCTTACCAGGAAGCTGAATCAGAAGCAAAGGTGCCAAGGCTAGAATCGGCACTCAGATATGGGATGCAGGTGTTGCAAGTGGCAGCTCAACCCACTGCACCACAATGTTCACCCTTGAATATTTATTTTTATTTATTTTTTAAAGATTATATTTTTTTATTTGAGAGGTAGAGTTACAGACAGTGAGAGAGAGAGAGACAGAGACAAAGGTCTTCCTTCCGTTGATTTACTCCCCAAATGGTCTGAGCTCTGCAGATCCGAAGCCAGGAGCCAGGAGCTTCTTCCAAATCTCTCCTGCGGGTGCAGGGGCCCATGGACTTGGGCTATCTTCTACTGCTTTCCCAGGCCACAGCAGAGAGCTGGAATGGAAGACAAGCAGCCAGGACTAGAACCAGTACCCATATGGGATACTGGCGCTGCAGGTGGCGGAATAACCTACTGCACCACAGTGCCAGCCCCTCACCTTTGAATATTTAATATGCTTTAAATTCTCTTAAAATATTATTACTTCTACTACATTTAATTTTTCTCTTTTGTAGTTTGGATGCTTCTATCACAAACATGCTCTTCACTTAACTTTGGCATTTCTTTTTTCTTGACATTAGCCCTTGAGAGGATCTAGATCACTTTTGCATTTCTGGTTGTGACTGTCCAGATCTTTAAGAAATTTTATTTATTTGAGAGTTAGAGAGACAGAGAAATGGGTATGCAGAGAGAGCTTCCATCCATGGGTTCATTTCCCAAATTCTTGTCATGGCTGGGGCCAGGCTGGGGCCAGAACCAGGAGATAAGAACATACTCCGTGTCTCTCTGGTGAGTGGTAGAAGCCCAGTTAATTGAGGCAACCTCTGCTCCCCTCCCTGGAATCTTCATTAGCAGAAAGCTGGAGTTAGGAGATGGAACCAGGTACCAAATCCAGGTACTCTGATTTGGAACACAGACATCTTAATTACTAGGCTAAATGCCAAGTCCCTCAACTCTTTTAAAGTTCAGGTACTTAGTTGAGACTTTGGAAGCTAAAAAGAGTATGAGTCCATTTCATACCCACATTCCTTTTCATTCATTTATCCAAGTTTTTCTCCATGTTCTTAGAATGAGTTTCTTTTTGAATGTTCGTCTCTTCTCCAAGGACTGGTAAGCACCCATACTTTGACTAGTTGCTTTCTGGAAGCAAAAGTTATCTCTTTCTCAGTTTTATTTTCTATGGCTTATTCATCCATTCACACTCTTCCTCAAAGACTATTGTATTAAAATTCTTAATTTAATAAACATCATGGCAAGAATTTTTTGTAAAGAAGAAAATCATCCTAAAATGCACTCAGGAAGATGGATTGATCAATGGGCTGAAATTTTATGACCTATGTATTGTCAATGCATTTATAAAACCACTTGTTTATATACAGGGAACGTAAGCACACCCAGCAGAGCAAAGAATCTTTCTGTGTGGCTTAGAATTCGTCAGTATATTGATCCTGGACAGCTCTATGAGTGAAATGTGCAGGGCTGAAATATAAAGGCAAATCCAGTGCTGGAAACAAGAAGTCGTCTGGACCATGATTTACCCGCCTTCATTTTCTGAGTTCAACCCTTAAAAACGTCAAGTGTAGTGAATAGAACGAATGAGAGCAAATTAAGTTTCATTTTCTGGCATGCGGAGATGGGAGATGTGCAGGAGTGAATCAATCACTCTGCCACTCGCTGCACTGACAGCATTCATCCGCGTGCGCAAACTTCTGTGTGGCCTACGCCAGTAAAATTTATTTCTCAGAGCGAGTTTACTGCTTACATTCAGGGTGTCTCATCTTTCTGGCAATCAGGATAAATTGTGTCTCAGTAATAACATTGTAGCAAGCTATTCTTTACTGTGAGGAGCTGGTAATGACTGTGTCTTACATTTGCATTAATTCTGACAAGATTTACTGGTGGTTGCTGATCTGTAAATTTTAAAATGGCAAACAGCAGCAAAGGTCAACACGGCAATAATATGAATGGCTTTAGAAAAAGGTTGAGAGTCTCAGAGATTCCACACGATAGCTTGGGTGAGAGAGAAATTCAGCGAATGTTTGTCATCTTCACCCTTTCAATTTTCCATCCTTTCTTTTTATAAGGTAATTACAGTACCCAGCAAAGGAAGAATGAGGTCGCAATAGTCAATAATAGAGAAGGTATCTTAATCAAAGGTAATATTTTTCTAGAAGCCGTCGTACCTTATGAAAACACATGAGAAATCTGGTAAGAAGGTAGAGATCTTTGGATATTACTGTCTTTTATCTACAGTACATGGTGGAAAGTTTTTGAAGATTAGATAACTCAGCAATACTTTACGACTCTTCTAATATATTCCTCATTAAATGGAAACCTCAAGAGTTAGAAAAGCATATTTAAATATAGATTCTCAGTTGCCTTTATTTTTTAGGTTTCTATAGGAGAAAGTTATTCAACATCAGATGGATTTTCCATTTTGTGTGAAATCTTTCCTGTTGCTTTCTAGGAGTCTCTCTTCTATATCACATCTTACCCATCTGGCACAGTAGCTTCTTGCTGATGATACCCTCTGTCCTAGTCTGATTTGTTGTTGCTATAACTGAATATCTATGGTTGAGTAATTTAGAAATGAATGAGATTTATTTTTGGTTAAAATTGTAGAGGTTGGGAAGTCCAGGATCAGGTGGGTACATCTGGTGAGGGCCTTGTGCTGCTTCAACTCAAGGAGGAAAGTGAAGAGATAAGTGGGCATTTTCAGAAAAAAGGGAGACAAAAACTCTCATGATTACCAACCCACTCCTTGATCAATCCATTCACAAGCACTCTGCCCCATGACCCAAACATCGCCTATTAGCTTCCACTTCCCTATATCAATCCATTGAAGAATTAACAGTGACACATAATTTTGGAGAACAAAATGCAAACCATAGCAACTCATGCATTTCTTGTAATTTTTTTGTTTACTTACCATTGACCCCTTCTAGACTCTAATGTCTGAAGAGTAGAAATTGTGTATTTTTCATTGAATAGTGTATCCAGCTTATTATATTATTGTAGTCAAAGGCAGAATGTCTGATGGCATCTTGATAACTTTGGACTTTGTGTTTGGATACTTCTTCAGTCCATATATTAGAAGAGGAGCCAGATAAATTTAGGGTATAGAATAAAAGGTTCTTATGGGAGAGCTATTGAATACCTGTGATGTGAAGAACATTCAGACACTGGAATCACCACAAGGCAGTTGATTGAAACAGTCATGTATGGCTTGACTAATCCAGATACATATCTTGAATGAAATATGGATGAGTTATTTAGTTTAGGCATCTTGAAGACCACAGAAGAATGGATGTAAAATCCTTTGGCTGGTGTTGTGGTGTAGCAGTAAAGCTTCTGCTTGTGACAATGGCATCTCATATGGGTGCCAGTTTGTGTCCTAGCTGCTCCACTTCAGATCCAGCTCCCTGCTAATGGCCTGGGCAAAGCAGTGGAAGATGGCCCAAGTGTTTGGTCCCCTGCCACCCATGTGAGAGAGAGCCAGAAAAAGTTCCTGGCTTCTGCTTGGAGCAGCGTTGGCCATTGTGGCCATCTGGAGAAGTAAACCAGCAGATGGAGGATCTCTCTCTCTCTCTCTCTCTCTCTCTCTCTCTTTAAAGAATAGCTGAATCCACTGTATGGGAATAGAACTGTGTAGTTCTGTATTTAAATACAAAGGATATTATATCCAGTAAACTATAAATGACATTGAAATTCCTGGTGGAAAGTCTGCTAGGTTATTTTTACTAAGGATATGAAGAAAATTCTAAAACAGAAAAAAAAGTTCGCTATGTATGTGTTATGTGTTCCTTATTTGTTTTGCAATTTTAAGTTTTCTAGGTTCAGAAACCAAGGTTTCCCTTGCATTTTGCATTAGAATGCTTATTATTCTTTGCAGAAAAAACCTCAGCCTTTACTTATAGAATCTGTACTGATTAGATTCCAAAGGAGATTTGATCTCCCACCAATGAATTGATACAAATGCTCTTAGATAACATTTTCGTCTATTTGTAGTCCTGCTTCTATTTATCTGTCTCTGATCTTTGTGTGCAGTGAGTTTTTCAGTATGTACCCTAAATTATCACTGATGTGGCAATTGGAAAGGTTTATACATTGTCCTTTTTTGTGAGGAAAGTTGTTTCCTGAATGAATGAGAGCTAAACCAGAATTCATATTGGGCTGAAAGGCCATGCCAGCTGCTCTGTGACACAGTTCAATATCCTTTCTGTCTGAAATGGATCACTGTTTTCATTTTGAATCATTTACTTCTGGTGAGACAAAAATCTTGGAGACATACAGGCTGAAAGCGAGCAAGCATATCCTCTTATTTACACACTTGTTACTGCTTTCATGCCTGGGGTCTAACAAATGGAAAAATTATAAGGAATGACTACTGTAATTATGAAATTAATTACTTGTGATAAAATTAATCACCACACCCAGTTATTCACCTGATCTTATATTAATGTTATGAAAATAGGAATTCTTCCATTGCTCGCCAAGTATACTTTAAACCTCTAATTTGGGAGATATTTTTGTGCTTTGCTTTTCCCCCCAAGTTCATTTATTTATTGTTGTTTTTTGAAAGGCAGAAAGAGAGAGAAATAGAGAGAGAGATACTTTTCATCTGCTGGTTTTCTTTCTAAATGTTATAACAGCCAGAATTGGGTCAGGCAGAAGCCAGGAATCAGGAACTCCATCTAGGTGTCCTGTGTGGGTGGTAGAGATCCAAGTACTTGAGAAATCATTTCCTGCTTCCCAGGGTGCACATTAGCAGGACAATGGATTGAAAGCAGAAGTGAAACTAGAACCCTGGTACTCTGATTTGGGCATGTGTCCCTAGCAAAGTCTTAACCCTGTGTGTTATAATGCCTGCTTTTTATTCTTTACTTTGAACAACAGAATGTGAGCAGGCACACAAGAAGAATGGAGAAATGTTTGCACAGTTGGGGCTTCCTTGTTGTGTCTTTGTCATTGCTGTGTGAATTCCCCCCAGATAGCAGCTGTCTTGTCACTATAGGAACAGACAAACATAATGGGTGTGAACCTTTTTACCTTTTGCTTTTCAAACTATATATATATATATAATATATTATATATTATACAAATATATAAATGATCTGTGTTTGAGTTCACAGATTCTTCAGATTCTTTCCTCTGCTTCATCAAGTCTTCTTTTTTTTTCTTGACTCATTATTGTGTTTTTAATTTCCTTCATTGTATTCTTCAACTCCAGAATCTCTATTTGGTTATTTTTATTTATGGTTTCTATCTCTTCTTAATGTTCTCATGTTGGTCACATATTCTTTTACTAATTTTGTTAAATTATCTACCTGTGTTGTCTGTAAGTTCACTGAGCTTTCTTAAAAATTTGTTTTGGAACCTTTTTCAGGAAATTCACAGAACTTTGCATCTTTGTTTAATTGAGCTTTGTTAGTTTCCTTCAATAGTACCATGTTTATCTGATTTTCAGTGTTCTGTGTAGCATCTTTTTGATGTCTGTGCATTTAAAAGAACAAATGCCTCATCTTAGCTCTGTAGACTGGTATTTGCAAGTGTAGAATTTTGTTGGCAGAGTTCTTAGATTGATATGATTGCTTGCCTTTGAGACTGCAGTTGAGTGGTGCTGGAGCAGACCATGTAATTACTTCTGATCCACAGGCCCGTTATCAGGCATAGTTCCTGCCAGCTCCAGGTAGATGGGACTGCCTTCAAGAATGTGGTTGATGGGACTGCTTCCAGCTTGTGGTTGAATACATGTGGAATCTGGCTAAAGGCTGCATTTGGTTTCACAAGTAAGTCTGCAGACAGCATGCCTATTATTGTGGTTATGGATGGATGTGGTTCCTAATACCTGAATGAGCAACATTTAGTCTTTGGGCAAATCTTTGGGTTTGCAAAACTCCTGTGATGAGAGCGGTAGAGAGACTTGAGCTATTTTCACAGAACTATGGTTCTGTGATCTGTGAGTCTATTAATAGGAGTATACTGGATTCCAGTATAAGTAAGACTGGTAGGGTTGCAGTAGAATGAGGTTGGAGATGCATCACAGGCCTGCTTCATCATCTATACTCAGTGCTGAGGTTTGTGGGTCTGTTTTAGGGGGTATGGATAGATGTGGCCGTTTGGTGGAAGGGGGTGCTAGCAAAACTGTGACCAGCCAAGCCCCTGGGAGAATATAGCTGCTTTGGGCAGTTGGCATCATATTTGGCATGCCTGTTACAGGGGTGAAAGCCTGCTATATTGAAGTGGCCATCCTTGGTCTAGGTCTTCACTGGGGTTCCACGTACTAAGGTCCCAAACCTCCACATGGCACATGTGTCCATGAATGGCTGCCAGATAGTTGTATGGGAAGACATTGGCTGGATACCAGTTGCTTTTGCCATCTTGCTGATGTCACTCTCTCACAGAGGTATATTTTGAGGAATAAGAATAGAATCATTGTTTTTAGCTTTTAAAAATGAATGTGGCTCTCTTTGAGATGATCTGGCTGTTATCACCATTTGTGATAAAATATTTAGCATCATATACTGATGAAATATGGAAAAAGTATGTCCTTTCATTATTGCAATTTGCGTATGCTGGACAAATATTTTCCTTCTAAGTTTACAGAAAAAGTTTGCTAATTATATAAGAAGCTTTTGAAATTTAAGCTATAATTAATTTGTTAGAAACTCCTAGGCTCATGACCTCCTCCCAAGCAAGCAAAATGACCATTAGCTTTAGCATTAAGTAAGCAAATGATGGGAGTTTTTGGACTGTAATTAAGTTGCTTTAAAAAAATAAATGTAATGAATCATATGATATTACACTGAAGCATTGAAGGGTGGCACTGTGGTATAGTAGGCTAAGTTTCCACCTGTGGTGCTGGCATCCCATACAGGGGCTGGTTCTTGTCCTGGCTGCTTCTCCTCTGATCCAGCTCTCTGCCATGGCCTGGGAAAGTAGAAAATGGCCCAAGTGCTTGGGCCGTTGCATCCATGTGAGACCCGGAGGAGGTTCCTGGCTCTAGGCTCCTGGCTTCAGATTGGCCAAGCGCAGGCCGTTGCAGCCATTTGAGGAGTGAAACATTTGATAGAAGATCTTTTTCTCTCTCTGTCTATAATTCTCTCCCTCAAATAAATGAATAATAAAAACCTTTAAAAAAATGAAGCATTGAGAAGCAGATACCATTTTAGTCTTAGATATCAAGCACAAGTCCTAGTCTTCGTTCTTTTGTTATTTGAGTGATTAAATAATTTACTGTGGCACTAAATGAACAGAGAGGATGAATAATTCTGACTCTAGGACTTTTCTCCACTTATATCTTCCTTGGTTCCTGACATGTAGCATGCTAATGAGAATAATTCTGTGAGGAAGAAAGGTCTTCCATTGAAGTGATACTTCAAAAAGTTCATGGAAAGTTTATATCACATAAAACTATGCATGGAATTAAAAAACTTGCATTAAATAAACTTGTCTTTTAATTCAATTTTCCACAGATTTTTAAAAGTACCCTCATATAATGAGTAGGCATGATATAATGATGGATCTAACCAGGAGTAGTAGTAGGGTATTCATTATCAAAAATTTCTTCTAGAGGAAAATCTAAAAATAATAAATGGATTTTGACAAAAGTAAGAAAGTGATAGGAAAATAAAAACATGAATACTGCACTCCTGAATTTTTGCTGTCTGACTTCTGAACCCATTTATTTTTCATTTTTATGCTTGTCCTTACTCCTTAAATTCCTTTTTTTCCTTGACATCTATATTTATAGTTGTTCTTTTGCATAATAGAATACTCTGCTCATGTGCGTTGGATGTGTATCCTTTAAATATATGATGAACAAAGCTACTTTCTATGCTGCATCAAGAATGTTTGCCTCACAAGTGCAGGAATAATATACTTAAGATGCATTAATGGAACTAGGTTTAAGTGAAAGCCATTATTCATTTCAAACCATCCAACACTCTTCTTTTAAAAGAGAGTGAGTTTATTATTCAAAGCCATATCTAACCTGAAGAATTTTGCCAGGGTTAGCTACCCTATCTCAAAGTAAAAATGAAAATTGTGTGCTGCTTATAGCCCAAGTACAATTGTCTAACTGGACATTTTAGCATATTATACCAGTGCTGTGACTTATAGGGAATCTATGCTGAGAATTTTTCTAAGTTACTAGTCAAGAAATGCATTTAATTTCAATCAGATCTGGTACACACTGAATTATAATCATTAATGGAATATCTCTACTGTTCTTTTAGGAGGAACACAACAGCTCATTTGTTCTCTATTCTTTGTTTTACATTCCTTCAGACAGTTTAAGTGACCACTATAGAATCTTCTGTTAATTTTTGTCCAAACTTATTTTGCTATCAAGTAAAAGATGCCATTTTGGAATAATTTGTTCAGCTATTGCGATTTTTAGGTTTCCATTTTTGTTCACTGAACAAATTCTTAATTATCTCAGGGCAATTGAAATGCTCCACAAATCTTTGTGCAGTCAAAGTTATTTCTGTGAATAATGTACAAACTAACCTCTTGGGAGCCCATCTATATTTGAAAGGTTTACTAATGGGCTGCTTCTTCCCCTTGCACATATGCTGGTTTATAATTTACAGCAGCCCTCCAGGAGCTGTGTCTAATCCCACAGCCCTGCTGCACATCACAGCACACAGCTCTCAGCTGCCGCAAATCCCTGACTGGGAACTTTCTGTTCTCTCTTTTTCTTTGGCCCATAGTTTGTGGCATTTTGTTTCCATAGTTTTAGCATTTCCGGTTATTTATCTGGATACAAGCCATGTGAATTTTTAAGCAGTTAAAATCCTCCACTAGCATTTCTTTGAAGATACAGATTTACATTTTCTATAATTTTTTCACATTTGAGAACAAGACACAATTGTCATCATTTCTTTTAATAATCAAGTAGTTGTTAGGGAGTCAAACAATTGGAATGCTCTGAAGTATTTTTATGATTGTTTCTCCCAACGCTGTTCATTACCATACATCCTGTGCAAGATCTGCCACTTCCCCTGCCTTTGTGGATATCTCTTCAAACTAAGGATGAGTCTCCTTGGGAGTAGCAGTTGTCTTTGTCTTTGTGCTTCTTAGTCATATGTTCACACTTGGATTCGTAGAATGGAAGAGAGCCAAATTAATTACTATATTCTTTCAGTTCTTGACATGCATTTTTGAACATGCTGCCATCATGTTAACTTATTGCCTCCCATTTTAGGAGCTTCTATTAAAGGAATTAATAGCATTATTTTTTTTTATATTTTATATTCCCAAGTACTTTAAATGATTAAATTTAGAAATATTTTACCCCCTCTTCCACTTTTTAAGCTGTTACATTTTTTCCTAAATACAGCTCAATGTCTTAAGTTGATATTATATTTTTACTGCCAATTTATTTTTTTAGTTGTCCACTACTTTTTCTCCATCTTACTTCTAAATAGATGCAAACTAAATGTAATAGCCTTTGGGTCTGAAATGACAAACAGTTAAGCTCTTCTTTCAAGAAGAAATTCCTCTCTGTAATTAGAGAAAACTTTCTTTTGCCTGCTTAATTTAAGGTGTACCTGTAGTCAAGTCATTTGATTTCATGAGTCATTTTTTTTCTTCACATTGCTTCCAGTTTTATTTTTGCTTGGTATAGTCCTAAGAATTGTACCTGTTAAAGGAAAAGGTTTTTTTTTTAAATATTATTATTATTATTATTATTATTATTATTTGACAGGCAGAGTTAGAGAGAGAGTCAGAGAGACAGAGAAAGGTTTTCCTTTCATTGGTTCACCTCTCAAATGGCTGATATGGCCAGCGTGCTGCCGCTGGTGGGCCACGCAGATCCGAAACCAGGAGCCAGGTGCTTCCCCCTGGTCTCCCATCCCAAGCACTTGGGCCATCACCCACTGCACTCCCGGGCCACAGCAGAGAGCTGGACTGGAAGAGGGGCAACCGGGACAGAATCTGGTACCCCAACCGGGACTAGAACCTGGTGTGCCAGCGCCACAGGTGGAGGATTAGCCTAGTGAGCTGTGGCGCCAGCCTAGGAAAAGTTTTATTATCTGTCTTTTTTATTTAGAAACTTAGTTTTTTTGTCTCAGTGATTCAATTTATTAAAAGCTGTATTTATCAAAGAACATATAGAAAGCAATTTTTGTACTAATAATTATTCTAAATATTTTTACTGTTTCTTGAGCTTGTAGCATTCTTGGGGCTACCTTAAAACTAGTTATGAGAACTAGTGATGGTTCTCTATTTTCCTCTCAATTTTGACATGAATTTAAGACTGTGCAAAAAATTAAGATTATTTGTTTACTTATTTAAAAGAAGAAGAAAGAAATTTGCCAGATTCATATAGAGAAGGGACATTCAGCCTGTCTTGGACACAGTATTGTGAGATTGCCAATGGAAATTCAGCATTAAGATCAGAATGGTTGATTTACATTGGTAATACAACATTTTTCCTTTCCTATTAAATGCTTTGTCAAGAGAAATGATTAATCTTGAGACATTTTCTTTTTCATTACATTCTCTGTGATGAGACTATGAGACTATAAAATACCTATTATATTTTATGAATAATGGCTGAGTACAGTAGTATTTTTTGACTACTCTCACTTTTGGTTTGACTACGCAAGTTTACAACTGAACATTCTGACTGAATGGTTTATGCAACTAGATAACCCAAATGCAAAATACTAAGAACCTGTAATTCAAAGGCAACGTAATTCACAATATACTATTTTCCCATTAAATCAATTGAAGAGATATTTGCTAATATCAAAACATGAAGTGTTCTCATTAAAATATTGATATTCAAATTTGAGGAGGAGCAAATTGAAACTAATCATGCTCAAATAATTTATTCAATATTTTCCCTTTAAACATAGTAACAGTGGGTAATAGTACTAATGGGTCATTGGGCAACTACACAATTTTTTAACATAGACACAAAAGGCCTGCTAAGTATAACAATAATAAACCAGAATTTCAGAATGTTATGTTACTGTCAATTACTAGTCATAAATTACTGGTGATCTCTGATGGTAGCTGTAGCCTTGGGACAGGGGAAGGAAGTAGGGTACAGGAAGTTAGTAATGTATTTCCAATTCCAGGGGGAGTAGGCTATGTTCTTTGATGATGATGATAACTTTGCTTCAGTTTCCAGTTGCAAGTCCTTACATTCTTATTAGGCTTGATCATCTTTCCCTTCCTGGGTGCCTTGACAATATCTATTTTGACTTTCCTGGAAGGATAACTAAGTACTGAAATCTTGGGAAATCTGAGATGAAAATTTTCAACAAAATCTCCTTGCAAACGTCAAAGGTATTGCTATTCATTTTGATTCAGTGTTGTGACAGCTCAGCTCAAATTCCTAAGGTCACTGTGAAATGAATCCCATTCTCTGCATGTTTCTTGAGTTATTATTAACAGTGAATGACACCATGCTACTTAATACACTCTGCTTTGTTCCTCTGTCACCTTCATGAAACAATAATCATCTTAAAAGTAAGAATGCTGAAAAAATGTCTCATTGCGTTACTCACCGTTTTAACTGTGTGATGCCAATGCCTTAAACATATAACAGATATTTAATAAATATTTATCTAACTTACTTGTGAGCCTAACAAGAGGAAATGAGCTTACCTTCTGCAGCAGATAAGATTTTAATAACCTTCACTGTTGAGCTTGCCATGTGGATATTAAGTGACTCTAAATGGCTATATCCGTATTTACAATGAAAATTTTAAAAAATTGATGAAAAAATTCATCAAGGACACAAAAACAGAAGAATCAATATTATTAAAATATCTTTTGTATCCAAAACAATCTACAAATTCAATGCAATCTCTATCAAAACACCAGTGATACTCTTTACAGAATTAAAAAAAAAAACTAAAATTTACATAGAGTCACAAAAGACCCAGAATAGTCAAAGGAACGCTGAGCAAAACAAAACAAAACAAACAAAAACATTCAACCTGGATCATGATACATGACTTCAAAGCATTCTACAAAGCTATAGTAATTAAAACAGCATGGAGGTGGCATAAAAAACTGATAGATAGAACAATTGAACAGAAAAGAAAGCCCACAAATTAATCCATGTAAATAGAGCCAATTGATTTTTGACAAAAGTGTCCAAACCAGACATTGGAGAAAGGATAATCTCTCCAATAAATGGTACAGGCAAAACTGGATTTGTATGTTTAGAAAAATGAAATTGGATCCCCATTTCTCACCATATACAAAAATCAATTCAAGATGGATCAAATACCTAAGTTAAGACTATAGAAGATGAAGCCTCTGGGAGAAAATGTAGGGGAAAACACTTCAAGACATGGGTGTAGATGCATAGGCAACAAAAGAAAAACTACAAATGGAGCTATATCAAATTGCAGTTGCTTCTGCATAGCAAAGGGAACAATCAATAGAATGAAGAGACAATCAACAAAATGAGGAAAAAATATTTGCAAGCTATTTATTATATAAAGGATTAACATCCCCATCCCCAATATATGAGCAAAACAAAAAAACTAAACAGTAAAACAACCAATCCTTGTAAGAAATAGGCAAAGGATCTCAATAGACAGTCAGAAAGAAAGAACAAATAGTCAACATGTATATGAAAAAATGCTCAACATCACCAGCCATCAGGGAAGTGCAAATCAAAACCCCAGTGAGATATTACCTCACCCCTGTCAGAAAGGCTACTATCCAAAAGACAGAAAGCTACAAATGCTGGTGAGGATATGGAGAAAGAACTCTTTATACATTGTTGGTGGTAATGCAAATTAGTGCAGCCACTGTGGAGAACAATACGAATATTTCTTAAAAAACGAGAAATAGACTTGTTATATAATCCAGCAACCCCACTATTGTATATATACCCAAAAGACACAAGCACATTATATCAAATAAATACTGCACCATCATGTTTATAGCAGCATTGTTCACAATAGTAAAATGTGTAATCAACCCAAATGTATGTCATCAGATGAATGGATAAGGAAGATGTGACACTCATGCATACATATGATGGAATATTTTTCAGCTATCCAAAAGAATGAAATTCTACCATTTGCATAAAAATGGATGCAACCAGAGGACATCATGTTGAGTGAAAAATGGCAGACACAGAAAAACAAATTCTGTGTGTTCTCCCTTAGATGTAGGAACAGATTAAAAAAGAAAAACTCAACAGAAACAAGAAAAGAAATGCCTGTGTATATCAGTATTGCTGAATATATATATATATATATATATTTAGAAAGATTCATTTATATATATTAAAGACAAAGTTACAGACAGAGAGGGTGAGACAGAGAAAGATCTTCCATTTTCTACTTCACTCCCCAAATGGCTGCAATGGCCAGGGTTGGGCCAGGCTGAAGTCAGTAGCCAGGAGCTTCTAGTAGGTCTCCCATGTGGGTGCAGATGTCCAAGTACTTGGGTATCTTCCCCTGCCTTCCCAGATGCATTATCAGAAAGCTGGATTGGAAGTGGAGCAGCCAAAACTCAAACCAGCACCCATATGGGATGCTGGCTTTGCTTTGGTAGCTTAATCCACTAAGCCACAATGCTGGCCCAGCAAATACAGTTTTGTCAAACTTTTTTATTTTATTTTATCAAACCAATGATTAAGCATTGTATACTACAATAGTTTTAATGATCAATGATTATTTTAAAATTACCCTGTATGAGTGAAATGGTCATCTTTTTATTGCCTATATTCCCACGGAACTAGGATCTTTCTGCATGACTTTGAGAATGTAATGAATTAGTAAATTATGTCTTTGTCTAAATGGCTCATTTGTTAGCAACATGTATTGAGTTCTGAATGCAGAGTGTTGTGCTGGGAGCCAAGGGCAGAGAGGGTCATTAGGAGCACATGCCTTCAAGGAGCTCCTAACAACAAGATATCTTTAGAGACATTTAATTGTAATAGTGCTGGTGTGGAGAAGAGGTTAGATCACAGAACTGCTGAGGTCCAGATAACTGGTTTGACGTTTTCAGTCCTTTAGCCAGATACCAAAGACTTCTCACATGACTTCTCTCAGCCTATGTTGCTGGTCACAAGTGTCGGTTGAAGTTTTGTGAATCTGCATCATCACTGCTATGGGGAAGAACTCTGAAACATGTTACCGAAGGTGATCAGTTGCATTCTCTCCTACAAAGAGTATTTTCACTAAAAGGTTTTGTTGTTGCTGCTGTTTGTTTTTCTAGTCTTAACAGTTATGTGAGCTAACTATTTGATTTTGTACTCATTTTCAAAATTGATTTTGAATGATTGATAGGAAAATGGCTTGGTCTGTGGGCTTCTTTGTATAATTATTGCTGACTGTAGTTGTTCTATGACAGGCTGTAGTACAAATTGTATTTATCCATCACGTAGGCAATTTCAGTCGTGTGTCATGACACAGGGCTTAGTGAATAGAACATGGATTTAGGTTTTAGCCCTGCTCATACCCTTTGGCATACATCTTTGTGCACTGGACAAAATATACAACCCTAGGCATTAGCTCTGGCATTTGAAATTGGAATGAAATATAATTTTCCATCTATTATAGATAATGCCTAGTTGTAATCTTAACAAGATGGTTGATCCTGGGGCCGGTGCTGTGGCTCAGCAGGTCAATGCCCTGGCCTGAAGTGCCAGCATCACCTATGGGTGCTGGTTCCAGTCCTGGCTGTTCCTCTTCCAATCCAGCTCTCAGCTATGGACTGGGAGAGCAGAGGAAAATGGGCTAAGTCCTTGGGCGCCTGCACCTGTGTGGGAGACCTGAAGGAAGCTCCTGGCTCCTGGCTTCAGATCACCACAGCTCCGGCCATTGTACCAATTGGGGGAGTGAACCATCAGATGGAAGACCTCTCTTTCTCTGCCTCTCCTCTCTCTGTGTTCTGCCTTTCAAAATGAATAAGTCTTTTTTGAAAAAGAGATGGTTTATCCTATTTTCATGAATACTATCCATTAAAAATAATTTTTTTGACAGGCAGAGTGGACAGTGAGAGAGAGAGACAGAGAGAAAGGTCTTCCTTTTCCGTTGGTTCACCCTGCAATGGCTACTGTGGCGGCGCGCTTTGGCTGGTGCACCACGCTGATCCGAAGCCAGAAGCCAGGTGCCTCTCCTGGTCTCCCATGAGGGTTCAGGGCCCAAGCACTTGGACCATCCTCCACTGCACTCCCGGGCCACAGCAGAGAGCTGGACTGGAAGAGGAGCAACCAGCACAGAATCTAGCTCCCAAATGGGATGCTGACGCTGCAGGCAGAGGTTTAGCCTGTTGAGCTGTGGCACCGACTCATTGAAAATAATTTTTTTTTTTTTGACAGGCAGAGTGGACAGTGAGAGAGAGAGAGACAGACAGAAAGGTCTTCCTTTTGCCGTTGGTTCACCCTCCAATGGCCGCCGCTGACGGCGCGCTGCGGCCGGCGCACCACGCTCGTCCGATGGCAGGAGCCAGGAGCCAGGTGCTTTTCCTGGTCTCCCCATGGGGTGCAGGGCCCAAGTACCTGGGCCATCCTCCACTGCACTCCCGGGCCACAGCAGAGGGCTGGCCTGGAAGAGGGGCAACCGGGACAGAATCCGGCACCCCGACCGGGACTAGAACCTGGTGTGCCGGCGCCGCAAGGCGGAGGATTAGCCTGTTGAGCCACGGCACCGGCCAGAAAATAATTTTTAAAAATAAGGTGGGGTGAAATTTTTGGAGGTAATGTATATGTTGGTGGCATAGATTGTGGACTTAGTTTACAGGTATATACTTATTTCTCAACTCAAAGTTGAATACATTAAATATGTATAGTTCTTTGTATGTCAGTCATACCACAAAAAAGTTATTTAAAAAAATCTGACTCTGTGAAAGACATATCTCAGGACTGGTGATGCCAGGCCTCTTACATAAAGTTTAAAGAACTAGGTAACTTGAGAGATCAGCTTAGTGCTGTCATGGGTTCTCTGAGCTACGTGTAAATTGAAATCATAGGAAAGTGAGGAGCATTAAATATCTGGTTTTCAAAAAGTGAGAGGTGTGTAATACATGTTATCTTTATTCAACGTATAATATTTATGTTCTCTAGAGTTTATGCTGCTTTGCTTATTTGTGAAGCACCAAGCAGAATTATTAGATATTTTAACAACATCATGGTATCTTACAAGATCTCAGTGTTAAAAGGCTACATTTCCCTTCAAACTTAATCAATTAAGAAGAAGAACCTTTTTGGGGCCGGCGCTGTGGCTCACTTGGTTAATCCTCCGCCTGTGGAGCCGGCATCCCATTTGGGCACCAGATTCTGTCCCGGTTGCTTCTCTTCCAGGCGCGCTCTCTGATGTGGCCCAGGAGTGCAGTGGAGGATGGTCCAAGTGCTTGGGCCCTGCACCCCATGGGAGACCAGGAGGAGACACCTGGCTCCTGGCTTCGGATCGGCACAGAGCGCCAGCCGTAGCGGCCATTTGGGGGGTGAAACAATGGAAGGAAGACCTATTCTCTGTCTCTCTCACTAACTCTATCTGTCAAATAAAAAAAAAAAGAGTAAAAGAAGAAGAGCCTCTTTAAAAAAATTTAGTTATTTGAAAGGTAGAGTTACAGAGAGGCAGAGGCACAGAGAGAGAGAGAGATCTTCTATCCCCTGCTTCACTCCTCAGATGGCAGCAATGGCTGGAGCTGTGTTCATCTGAAGCCAGAAGCCAGGAGCTTCTTCCTAGTATCCCACTTGATTGCAGGGGCCCAAGAATTTGGGCCATCTTCTGCTGCTTTCCTAGGTCATAGGAGAGAGCTGGATAGGAAGTGGAGCAGTCAGGACTCGAACTGATGGCCCATATGGGATGCCAGCACTGCAGGCAGTGACTTTACCCACTACGCCACTGCTCTGCCTCTAAGAAGAGCCTTTTAGCATGTGTGGACCTCACTGGGTGGTTCTGTATTAATAGCAGCACAGTGATTACCTGCTGTCACTCACTCTTCTGAATGTACACTGCATTATGTGTGCTTTATATCATTTAATTTAAATAAGACAAAATGACATCCCTTCCACTCTCCCCTGCTTTTTGGTACAGCAGAGAAGTGTAAACTATACTGTGTTAAGAATCTTTCTGGGGGCCGGTGCTGTGGTGCATTGGGTTAACACCATGGCCTGAGGCACTGGCATCCCATATGGGGGCCAGTTCGAGACCTGGCTGTTCCACTTCCGATCCAGCTCTCTGCTCTGGCCTGGGAAAGCAGTGGAAGATGGCCCAAATTCTTGGGCCCCTGCACCCACATGGGAGACCCGGAAGAAGTTCCTGGCTCCTGGCTTTGGATCGGTGCAGCTCTGGCCATTGTGGCCAATTGGAGAGTGATCCAGCAGATAGAATACCTCTCCCTCCCTCCCTCCCTCCCCCTCTCTTTCTTTCTCTCTCTCTCTCTGCCTCTCCTCTCTGTGTAACTTTAACTTCAAATAAATAAATAAATCTTAAAAAAAAAGGAATCTTTCTGGTTTTTCATCCATTATGAAGTAAAACTTATTGCAGCTTTGTTGTCTGATTCATTCCAGTATTTCAAGATTCAATAACAGTGTCACTACATTGAGTGTATTCCAAATATATATATTTTTAAATAAATAATAAGTTAGTGGTTGTTAAATATGTCATCATTAAATCTTTATTATAAAATATGCTGATTTTTCACACCTACATTTTGACTAAGTGGAACCTTGAATGTCCAAAGAAAAGTTGGCAATCCAATTTAGGATATATTTAGCAAAATTTGAGTTTGATGCCTGCATGCTTCTTTGTCAACTGAAAGCTTGTAGGAAGTCTACAGGAAACATAAGTCTGTGTCATAGTTGGTAGAACACCAGGTACAGCTAATGAGAAATTAAAGGTTTTTTTTCACCCTGCCATTATCTTAGCCCTCACCATTGTGGGTGGTTCTGGTCAGACTGAGGCTACAGAAATGAGGGTGGGACAAATTTAGAAAAATGTACACCAAATAAAAAAGACATATTTAAGGCTTTGATTTCCCAATGTTATTAATCCTAGTATGTGTTTTTGCTAGCTTTTAGTAGGCACAGGGTAAATTTTTAGTAGGTTGATTATGTAATTTGTGAAGCTAATCTTCAAACATATAGTGAAGTATATATAAATACACACACACAAGGGTACTTCAGAAAGTTCAAGGGAAATAAAGGATAAGATTTTTTTGCTGCAAAATATTTGAAATCTATGCATACAATGGATATTCAAAAATTTCGTGGAAAATATGTATCATAAAAACTCCATGAATTTTCTTAGAGGAATGCATTAATACATTCGATTCTGAGCATCGCAGCAAATACATGATAGTTACTACAACACAAGTCTCATTTTATGTGATATTAATATAAAGAGAACAGATCAATGTAGTTCATAGATACAATTCTAAGAATATAGTTCTTTGTTTATTGTTTTTGAGGCAGTATATTTTCACTTTACTTTGTAGTCAAATGCTTAATATACAATTAAATAAAGAGTTCATCCTTTGAAAAATGTTATTTATATCCTTAGCCTATTTGTCAAATAGATTGCTTGTTTTGTTGTCATAGAGTTTATTGAGGCCCTTGTATATCCTGAATTGGTCCTTTATCCTTTTTAGATTTAGGTCCCTGATCCATTATGCGTTGACGTTTGTGTAGTATAAAGGTAGGAGTCTTGTTTCATACTTCTGCATGCAGAGATCCAATTTTCCTAACATCTTTCTCTAGGGAGTGATTTTAGCTCATTTGTTCAAATTTGTTTTAGATGCGTGGATTAATTTTTGGGGCCTTCAATCTATTCCATTGGTCTACATGTCTATTCTGTGCCAGTACCCAAATGTATTTTATTATAACTTCCCTGTAATATTGCTTGAAATCTGGTATTGTGATGGCTCTATTTTTACTATTTAGGATTGCTTTAGCTATTTGGAGTCTCCTGTGATTCCATATGAAATTTAGGGTCATTTTTTTATCCCAGTCTGAGAAGAATGTCTTTGATATTTTGATTGGGATTGCATTAAATCTGTAAATTACTTCAGGTATGATGGACATTTTGATGATATTAATTCTTCTAATCCACAAACATGGAAAAGTTTTCCATTATTTTCTTGTCTTCTATTTCTTTCCTTAATATTTTATAATTTTCAGTGTTGAGATCTTTCACATCCTCATTTAAGTTGGTTTGTGATTATTTTGAATGTGACTGATCTCACAAGTTCTTTCTCAGCCATGACATTGTTTGTATATACAAAAGCTATTGAATTTTGTGTGTTGATTTTATTTTATTTAAAGATTCATTTATTTATTTGAAAGTTAGAGTTACACAGAGAGAGAAGGAAAAGCAGAGAGAGAGGTCTTCCATCCATTGGTTCACTCCCCAGTTGGCCACAACAGCCGGAGCTGTGCCAATCCAAAGCCAGGAGCCAGGAGCCAGGAGCCAGGAGCCAGGAGCCAGGAGCCAGGAGCCAGGAGATTATTCTGGGTCACCCACGCAGGCTCAGGGGCCCATCTTCCACTGCTTTCCCAGTCCATAGCAGAGAGCTGGATAAAAGTTGAGAAGCCGGAACTCGAACTGGTCCCCATATGGGATGAAGGCACAGCAGATGGAAGCTTTACCCACTATGCCACAGCGCCAGCCCCTGTGTGTTGATTTTATATCCTGTAACTTTGCCAAAGCTGCTTATGAGTTACAAAAAATCTCTTAGTGGGGTCTTTTGGTTTCTCTATGTATTGGATCACATCATCTGACAATAGGGCAATTTGACTTTCTCCTTTCCCATTTGTATCCTTTGATTTCTTTTTTTTTCCAATGGCTCTGGCTAAATCTTCCAGAACTTTTTTGAATAGTAATAGTGAAAGTGGATGTCCTTGCCTGGTTCTGGATCTTAGTGGACATGTTTACAGCTTTTTAATATGATTCTGGTTATAGATTAATCATATATTACCTTGATTGTGTTGAGGTATGTTATTCTATAACCAGCTTGCTTAACATTTTTAAAGAATGAAATATAAATAGGCAATAGACACGTGAAAAGATGCCCAGGATTACTAGCCATCAGGGAAATGCAAATAAAAAAGGCAGGGAGGTTTTATCTCACCCCAGTTAGAATGGCTATCATAAAAAAAAAAAAAAGTTGACAAAGATGTGGGGAAAAGGTACCCTAATACATTGTTGGTGGGAATGTAAACTAATACAACCATTATGGAATACAGTTTGGAGATTCCTCAGAAATCTGAAAATAGATCTACCATGTGACACAACATTTCCATTCAAGGGAATTTAGCTAAAGGGAAGGAAATCAGCATATGAAATAGTTATCTGTGACCCCGTATTTATACCAGTTTAATTTACAATAGCTAAGATATGGAATCAACCCAGATGTCCATCAACTGATAACTGGATAAAGAAATTGTTGTATATATTCATTCATATGTACATATGAATGAATGACACAGTACTACTCAGCCCATAAAAAAATGAAATCCTCTCTTTCATAACAAAATGGATGCAATTGGAAGCTATTATGCTTAATGAAATAAGCCAGTCTCCAAAAGACAAATATCACATGTTTTTCTTGATTTGTTGTAAGTAATATATAGATTTAAAAAGTAATGTATATGAGCAAAATTGATATTTTGAGATTTGACTATTGTTCATAGCCCTTGTCTGTACTCTTGAGGAACAGTGGTTTGCTACATACTACATATTGAATTTTTTATATAATGTAGGGTTAAGCTTGTGATTATAAAGTAAACTGAAAGTATGTCATTGTAAAAATTAAAATTAAAATAAAAAAGGAAGAAGGAGGGGAGGAGGGGAGGAGGGTAGTGTGGGCAGTATCATTATGCCCTTAAAACTGTGTATATGAAATACATGAAATTCATTCCCTTTTTTATCAATAAAAATTAAAAAGTAAAGAATTCAAGTAAAAAGTGAAAAAGGGCATAGTTCATTGAAAATATAGGCAAGACCTACAAATAATATTCAAGTGAAAAGATGCCCAGTTCACCATATATAGTAAATTTTGAAATAATAAAAGATCATTATAACTAGTTTTAACTATATCATTATTACTATTTATTTGATAAAGGTATATAACATAAATTTTTTTTACTCCATTTTCCATGAACTTTTCAAAATTCTCTCTCTCTCCCCCTCTGTGTGTATGTGTGTGAGTGTGTGTAAATTCTATTTGCCAGAAATATCTCTGCTTTATTTTAAGAATAAATGCTTCATGAATTTTAACTTGAATTCTCTATAATTTGGAAAAAAATAGCAGAAATCTTGACTTGGATTGTCCAGAATCACAAATGAATGCAAATCAGGCAATTGTTAATATTTCCATTTTTTACTTGTATGTATCTCATAAATACAACATTAGGAACATAGTAATTCTTTCCACCATACCCACCCTACTACTCACTCCCCGGCCCTCCATCTCCTGTTTAGTCTGAAAAAGAAAAAAAGAAACAGAAAGAAAAAAAAAGAAGGAATGGAATTAAAAAAAAAAAAGACTAAGAGAACTGTTTCTCAACAGTCTAGACAAGGGCTGTTCTGTTATTGCTTCTGAAAGCTGTTTTGTCTTGAAGGTGATTTCACTTTTTTTCTCCCTTCCTCTTTTCCCTTCCTTCCTCCCCTTTTTTCCTTTTAAAAACTTAATTTTCTTTAAAGAATAACCCAAGGATGGTACATCTCTTGTGAGTTCTCAGACATAACTTTAACCTATGAGACATAGTATTATTCTCTATTTAATAAACTAAATGGAAGTGAATCTTGAGAACAAGTTTTACTATTAAGTATCACAATACAACTCTTTGGGGACTGAGGCCCTGCATTAGTAGTTAGTGCACAGTGACTCTTGTTGTTTATTTAACAAATAATACTCTTATACATGACATCAGTGATCACTCAAGGCTCTTGACATGAGCTGTCTTAGCTATGGAAGCCTTTTGGGTCCACTGGCTCAACAAGGCCATAAGCAAAGTGGAAGTTCTCTCCTTCCTTCAAAGAAAAGTACATCCTTCTTTGGTGGCCATTTCTTCCCACTAAGGTCTCACCCACAGGGGTGCTTTATGTAGGACCTTTTTTTTCTATAGTGTCTTGGCTTTCCATGCCTAAAATGCTCCTCCTGAGCATTCCTGCCAAATATTTGCATTTTGCTGCTAATAAATTGGTGTGTATTTATGACTCCATAAGCCAATGCTCTGTAGATTATTGTACTTGGTATTTAAGGAAGTAGAGCATATTAAAATAGCATAATTTGAAGTGATATATGTGTTGTATGCGTGTGTGTGTGTGTGTGTGTGTGTGGTGTATTTGCTCCATTACATCCTATGAATGAACAGATGGAATGCTTCAGCATTATAATTTGACCTTATGATATTCCAGAATAGAAATGACTTTAATATATGGCATAGAAAGTATCTTGTTTTAGAGACTCAAAGAAAGGTCCTATATAGGAAGATCTCCTTTCCCCTGATAGCTATCTTATTTTATTTACATTCCTTTTATCTAAGATCAGACCTGTTTTATATCTGCTACCACAGCATAATAGTTTAAGATTTATTTATTTATTTGAAAGAGACTTACAGAGAGGCAGATGGAGAGAGAGAGAGAGAGATGGAGATGGCCACAATGGCCAGAGCTGGGCTGATCTGAAGCCAGGGGCCTGGAGTTTCTTCTGGGTCTCACACGCAGGTACAGGGACCCAATGACTTGGGACATCTTCTCCTGCTTTCCCAGGTCAAAATAGAGAGCTGGAGCGGAAGTGGAGCACTTGGGACATGAACTGGTGCCCATTTGGGATGCCAGCACTGCAGGCAGTGGCTTTACTTGTTACACCACAGTGTCTGCCCCCATAGCATAATTATTATTAGTGACCCCTTTCACTCTTGAAAGTGTCCTTGTTTTGACAAGAAATTATTTGAAGGTGCTACTACTAATTATTTGCCTTGAACACTAGACTTAATCATTTATAATGTAATTTAGAACTTACAGGGTTGTTTTTTTTTTGTTGTTGTTGTTGTTTCTGTTAAAAAAATCTCATCAGTAGGAGACAGACTCCTAATAAAGGGTGCATAATTAGATGTTGGGGAAACAGAGACAATCTATTTCACCATTTTTCCAGAAAAACACTATTCAGGAATCTATGCTTTAAGCAGATTAACATAGTTTGAATTTTGACACATGCTGATGTAATTGTTGCCTTTGATCAGATGTAATTGATCAACTTTACTGTGACTTTAATTGTATTTGTATAACAACATTGCTTTTTGATCAGCCAACAGCATTTTTTGGGCATATGCTATAGACTCAGGACTCTGATAAGAATTATCAAAAGTTTAGTAAAGTTGAGCAGTAACTCTAATACCCAAAAAAGGAATTGAAGTGTAGTTAGAGAAGATATAGATGAGGTGACAACATTTGAAATTTTAGTGAACAATTGAAATCAGAATGAGGGATATTCCCAATTTAGAAATAGAACATTTTTTAAAGATTATTTGTAAGATAGTCATTGTATGCCCAAGATTTAGGGCCAGGACAAGAAAATCCAATTCCAACAGGTCAGGGAACAACTTGGAGTGATTTGTGGGTTTCTATCTGCTTTACTCAAAGTGGCAATGGAAATGCACAAGGAACAGCCACTTGCCCACAGTGACAGTGAGGCCACAGATAATGTCTGCCTTTGTGTTTATGGCAACAGTCAGTCAAACACAGACATCTACATACATCTACACATAGCCACATACATGTGTCCACATCCATCCACAAGCAACTGCACACATCTCCACATCCACACATAGACAGCCATATACAAGTCTCCATCCAAACATAGGGAACTGCATCTAGCCATGCCCCCTAGTTGCTTATATGGGTTTACAGATAAAAGTGGCCCTAGCCAATCTGTTAGATAATGGAGCTGTGGGCAGCTAGCCAAGCTGGTGGACCTGTTGGTTACCATGACACTAGTTACCATAGAGGCACAGAGACATGGCATCATAGAGATAAGGGTGCAAGGGCAGAAAGGCACGGGGACTTTATATCATGACTTTCTTAAGTTCTTTCTCTTCAACAGTCATTTGACAATCAAAATGCTCTTTTCCTCACAGGAAAAAAAATCATCTGTGGCCATAATAATCCAGTCTAGAGAAGCTATTTTTGCTTATAATTGAGTGTATTACTAGTGCCCCTCAGAGAAGATAATCCCAAATTTTATCTGGTAGAGTAGAAATACATGTTCCTACTCTAGTACAAGGGCTGGGATATGTCTCTTGTAGCAGGAGGATAAATCATAAATGTCAAAGAGGGCAGCAAAACATCTGAATATGGATGTGATTTCCAAAACCAAGTGTAAAAAATTAGGGCAATTTAAAGGTAATGAATTCCTAATGTGTATGCTATATAGTATGTACTATTGAAGATAAAAAGAGAAGCAGATTAATGAAAACTTGAGTAACATTGGTAGACTGTAAAAAGGATATACAAAACTTGAATTCAATGTTAAAAAACTGATGACTTCTTATCCACATTTTATATATTTATTATATTTATATATATATATATATATTATGTTTGTATTTCTTGGGTTAGTTCCTCCTTTCATCACCAAATGTCTTAAATAGTTTGAAATCTGACAGTTTGTTATTCTTGTACTTTACTGTTTGTGAAGCATTTTTTTAAGATGGTAGAGAAGAAAGGTAGTGAGAGAAGAGAATCCAAGCCATGGCTTCGTACTTCAGTACATGAAGGTGACTTTTTATCTGCATGAGGACCATCTTTATTTGTATATTAACTTCAGAGATATCTAAGGACTGAGAAAATTTCTCTTTGACAACTTTATAAACTCAGACATATTCCTACACTGTTAAATGTTGTTATGGTATGTAAATGTATGTTATGTGAAGAAAATAGGAAAGGTGCGCTTTCCTTGAAAGCTAACAAAAATGCATTTGAAAGTACAATTTCAAAAATCTGGTTATCAGGCGATGAATGAAAATGTTGTACAACAGAAAGGGCATTAGACTTGGAGTCAGAAGACCTAGGAGTTGGCCTTGTTGGCACCTTTGATTAGGTCTGTGATCTTGGTGAAAACATTGGACACTAAGGTCCAATTCTTTTTTTATCTGGCAGAAGTAGCTAATAATACAGGCCGATTTATCACATAGAAGGTTGTGAGATTCAAATGAGAAAAAATTTAATGATACTGCTGTGGGAATGACTCTACAAACCCACAGGTCACTTTGTTACTCTCTTGTCCAGGAGTTATAATCTCAGAGTTTATATGACAGTATTTCTAGAGTTGAGTGGCTCCTCATAGTATTTATTCTATCATGCTGCCTTTTTGGAGGTAAATAAGATATTCCCTAAATTTATAAATTCAGAGATATGACTTGTACATTGTTACATGGACTACAAGTGGTTGAAAACTGAGATTACCACCCCTCCACCATATCAGACTAGCTTTTGTAAATCATAATGATCTCACTAGAGCAGAATATTTTTGAAAGTTCTTGGCTCATTTTTGTCATGTAAATAAGGAAACATGAGTTATTTAGCAGATATATGAAATATCTAAATTAGTTTCTACTTTAGAATCCTAAATTTAGAAACTAAGACGTATAATTTCCATAATTTTATTTATTAAATTAATATTAAGCTTAATTTAAAATATCATTAACATGCAGACGAGTGTGCTTTCAACCCTTTTTACTTGAGTATTTAAGATCCTTAAATACTGCACAGGTTATTTATCAATGCTGAATATGTGGGAATCAGACAAGGTATGAATATCTTGTAAATAAATACAATGGTATTTACGATGTTTACTAATTAAAACAATTGGTATTATTTAAGAGGATAAGCCTTTATTGAGCATTCTTCCCATGTGATTAAAGAGGATCAATGGAGCTCAGCCTCTACTAGCTGAGGGCTGTAAATTGGCAAAAAAAATTCACTTTTATCTTACACTTATTCCTGTGGAGTTAGGAAGCTATTAGAGAGGTGCACGTGCAGAGAATCAACCAAATACACTTTATATTACTGTCTTGATGAGTTGCCACTCTAGCAATAATCAAGGAAATTTTAAACATAATGAATAAAGTAAAGAAAGGTCACTAACCAAGTAACAGAAAAATTTTTGATTCCCAGTCCTAAGAAAGAATTTATTATCTTTTGTTTATTACTAATTGCTATAAGATGAGAAACAGAGATTTTCAGTCTTTGCCTGGCTGTTTTCTTTACACTTAGAGCACCACTGTGCTAAAGAACTTCTGTGGTTGGATATGAAACTTGGCTTCTGGCTCTGTGAATAGGGCAGAATATGAAGTGTATGCAGTGATGTCATTTAATTGACTCATTGCTGTGCTCAATATGAAGTTGTAGAATATGATTCTTCATAGTACAATTTTATAGAAATAAAGGTGTTCCTTAAATGTTCCAACTTGGAGAAATTACGTTATAAATCTTGATTTCTGAGATTTGTTCTTATACTTCTAATCAAAGAGAAAATATATGAGAAGAACTTTGTAGTGGTGATCAGGTACTCTGGTCTTGAAGTCAGAACAGTAGGATGACAGAATAATATTACGGCCGGTGCTGCAGCTCAACAGGCTAATCCTCCGCCTTGCGGCGCTGGCACACCGGGTTCTAGTCCTGGTCCAGGCACTGCATTCTGTCCTGGTTGCCCCTCTTCCAGGCCAGCTCTCTGCTGTGGCCCAGGAGTGCAGTGGAGGATGGCCCAAGTGCTTGGGCCCTGCACCCCATGGGAGACCAGGATAAGCACCTGGCTCCTGCCATCGGATCAGCGTGGTGTGGTGGCCATTGGAGGGTGAACCAACGGCAAAAGGAAGACCTTTTTCTCTGTCTCTCTCTCTCACTGTCCACTCTGCCTGTCAAAAAATGACTGCTATGGCCGGCACTGCACTGCCCATGTGGGATGTTGGCACTCTGCAGCAGCTTTACCCGCTACACCACAGCGCTGGCCCCAAGGGTTTACATTTTCATTTCATATGGGGAGACAGGGCTAGAAAAAAGAGAAATAATTGGTACAAGGCTCGTCCAAAACTCACCAGGGCAAACATTAAATCCTAAAATTCCACATCTGGTATCTGGAGCATACTGTGTTGGGGCAAGGGAGAGTTGCCACATCACTATGTACAAGACAGGCCAGGCATGAGGGTCCTATATCTGCAAGCATAGGGAATCCCTTCATGACTCCTCCTCCAACAATAAACAGATAGAAAGGAGCAAGACACCAGCCACTGTGGGGTAGGACATGAAATTGAGCACAGGGCTTTGTCTTGGATCTGGTTAAATCATCACTGGGTAAGTGCTAACAGTCACTATTCCCAAGTCAGTGCCCTTGGACCTACCCCACTTCTATTACCATGTGGAGACTTGGAGGGCGATGCTGATTTGACTTGTATCCCAACCAGCATCACTGGTGGTTGGTTCCAGTGACTTTGGGCTAGAAATGTGCTATAGCAGTAAACAGCCCCTTGCAAAGTAAGCCTTGGCGTTATCCTGTGCAGTGCTGTCACTGTATATCTAGTATTGTGGGCTCTGGAGTGATCTAGAATTTTGCATAGAAACCTGGGGCTGGCACATGGGGCATCTTTGTGCCCCTGTGGAACTTCAGGCCACTGATACTGAGACCTTGACCACGTGCTTGCCAGTTCCAGTAACTAATTGACCCCTCCAGGATTCTGGGCTCTCACAATCTCACAAAAGCAGACCTCACTCTATGGGCTGCTGCTGCAATCCATTCACCCCTTGTCTGACAGAAAAACACTGTACCCCTACTTCTGCTGAATTCAATTTCAGTGGAAGAAGATATAAGGAGACTAGACTGCAGCACCCAACTGAAATACAGCCTACAAAACTGATAAATTAAAACACATTGTCAAGAAACAAACAGAAAACACTATTAAAGCCATGTGTTAAAAATCACAGAAACAGCTAACCTGCCATATGTGTAATTACTAAGTATGGACACAGGAAGTATGAAAAAGCAAGGTAATATGATACCCCTGCTTTAGTAACAGACTTCAAAGAAAAGGAGATTGGCAAAATGCTTGATTTCCCCATTCAGTGTGGAGTTGTCTGTGGATTTGTCATCTACAGCCTTCATTATGTTGAGGTGTGTTATTTCTATACCTAATTTGTTCAAGTTCTTTTAGTGAATAGATGTGGCATTTTTATCAAATGCTTTTTCTAAATGAATCTTCATGAAGAATGAGAGTAGGAGATGGGATGGTTTAAGGGTGGGAGGGTGGTTATGGGGGGAAAAACCGCTATAATCCAAAAGTTGTACTTTCAAAATTTATATTTATTAAATAAAAGTTTTCTAAAAAAGCTTTTTTGTGTCTATTTATGTGATACATCTTTACTGTTGAGAGGGACAAAATTTTACTCAAAGGAAAAAAATTGTTTGAAAATTTCACTGTGCTACTTTTTAACTTTATCACATTTATTTATTTTTTCCAGCAGCAAGTTTTTGTCAGCAAATTAAAAAATATTTACCAAGGTTTTCCATTAGCAAGATTCTGTGCAAGGTACAGAATTACTGAAAAAATAGGCAGAGTTTATTATTTGTTTGGAATTTTATGTGCTTTATTTTTATTAGCTTGATTTTCCACTAATGAGTTTAATATTTAAGTCCTTGAAGCACACAATTTAAAACCAGAGTTGTGAATTGGATATCACTTACCAGACAAAAATGCAGACTTCAGATATAAATATACAAATTTAAATGTCATTTCTATAAGTTGCAAACTATGCGATCCCAGGCACTATTCCTGAACTTTCCCTCTTATATCTGTAAAATGAAGATATTTATCTTCATAGTGGAATTAATATGATAATATTTGTGAAGCCCTTGCAGAGTTCTAGGCAAGTAATGTTATATCTAACAAATGTTATCTTCATTAAGTGTTTTGAAAGAATCTTGTTAACCACAAAAATAAGTATTTACATCTCAGTTATAGAGCGTTAGCCTTTAATTCATGCCTTGCCTTCTGATGAGAGTTAAATGCATGTTAATGTGACTATATCTAATCCTTGCTGTGACTGCTTCAAAGTTTTAAGCCTATATTGAATTTTAATCTTACATTGCCATTTCTCTACATCAGGGGAACCTTTACATTTTACAAGAGAATCTGTTGTTTTTTTTGTTTTTTGAGAACATATAAGATGACAGTCAGAGATAACGAAATTTAGCTATTTCCAAAGCAGTGAGTACTGAGCTTGTGTGTTCAGCTTCTGCTTATGGAGGGTTCCAGAACGGTATCCAGGACTACATCTAAGGCTCTACATTTTTTTAATTGGAAGTTATTTATCATAGCTACTTCCCAGGACTGCAATGTGCCATTTTGGAGTAATATTATTTGCTCAAAAGAAATTATTAATTTTTGTATTGTCACCAATATATTATCAAACTTTTTGATTTTTTAAAGATTTATTTATTTGAAAGTTACACAGAGAGACAGACAGAAGAAAGACAGAAGGAGAGACAGACAGAGAGAGAGGTCTTCCATCCACTGGTTCACTCCCTAGTTGGCTGCAATGGGTGGAGCTGTGCCGATCCAAAGCCAGGAGCCAGGAGCTTCTTCCAGGTCTCCCACATGGGTGCAGGGGCCCAAGATTTGGCCATTTTCTACTGCTTTCCCAGGCCATAGCAGAGAATTGGATCAGAAGTGGAGCAGCCAACCATTCCTAGAGCAAATGTATATTAGCATAAAACCAAGGAAATAAGTGAAGCTACAAATAGGGCTGTAAAGATAAAAGTTTCTTTAGCTTAACTGTGAAAAGATCCAGTTGTTGATCATTCAATAAATGTTTCTCTGTATAGAAAAAAAAAAAAAAAAGAAGTGGAGCAGCCAGGTCTTGAACTGTCAGCCGGCACTGCAGGCAGCAGCTTAATCTGCTATGCCACAGTGCTGGTCCCAAACTTTTTGATTTTTATTAACTGTATTTTGCTAAATATGTTTATACATTTTTTTTTCTTGTTGTTGCTTTAAGTGATTTCTAAGGAATGAAGAGAGTTATTTGAAATTACTCTGTCTTAAAAGTAGAAGAGTGGGGCCGGCGCTGTGGCGCAGCAAGTTAAAGCCCTGGCCTGAAGTGACAGCATACCACATGGGTGCCGGTTCCAGTCCTGGCTGCTCCTATTCTGATCCAGTTCTCTGCTATGGCCTGGGAAAGCAGTAGAAGCTGGTCCAAGTTCTTGGGCTCAGCTCCGGCCGTTGCAAGCATCTGGGGAGTGAACCAGTGGATGGAAGACCTCTCTCTCTGTCTTTACCTCTCACTGTAACTCTTTCAAATAAATAAAACAAAATCTTAAAAAAAAAAAAAGTGGAAGAGTCCCATGGCCATTATGAATGGACTGGGTCTGTTAATAACTTTGGATAAAGGAGGAAGCTAAGTAAGTGGTCATTTGCAGTTTTGATTCTATTGCCCATAAGGGATTAGACCTGGAACAAGCAACTTTCCTAATAGGAATGTGTCAGTTAGAACTTACGAGTCAATCAAATTCACTCCCTTACTCTCTAAGAGTTTGAATTAAGACTTTGTAATTACTTTATCAGAGGCACTTGGGATGAAAAGTCATAGAGATATTCAACAGGGTTCGAGATACTTAGTTCTAATTCAGGTAAGTAAGAAATAGAACACAGCAGTATAGCGAAGTGGAGGAGCAGTGAAAAAGAGAAGCATCTATCAAAGAAACCAGGTGATTTCTGAGAGGAAACGCATCCCACCTTTGGGTCCCTTTTTGTTCCCATGTGGCTTGGCAATGGTATGTCTTATTCAGTTCTGTGAGGTCTTTGTTTTCCTGTGATATCATTGATGATATTTATAGCAGAAGCAGTATATCTGTTTGTTGTGTGCATAAAATGAAATAAAAAAGAAAGGATCCAAACATAGGACTGATGACACTTAAATTAGAAATGCTAAAATAAAAGCAAATGAAATCACATACATTGAAATATTTGCTCATATAATGGAAAGTTTTGCATCACAGACAAATTTTTGGAAATATCTGTATATTGAGAAACACATATCAAAGAGTTAAGGTGGCCATATATGGTCCATGCTAATATGAGTTCATCCCAGAGAGGACATGAGAGAGTATGTTAATTAGTGCAGTAAATTAATAGAGCACACAAGTGACAATACTGTATCTAAAGTAATTTATTGGTGTTAATTTGTTCATTTGCAAATGTACAAAGTTCACTTGTTGAAATGGATGTTTTAATATATACTATAAATTGCTTCTGAACTTGCACTTTTTAAAATTAGCTGTAGTTTAGTCAAGTTTGTGTAAGTGTGTTAGAGTGGACCTTTCTCTCTTAATCCTGTGTAATTGAGGATTTGTGTTTTATACATATTTAGAAGTAGGCACTGCCAGGTCATAGATAGCATTTTGAAGGATTACTTGTCTAACGGTGTCGTTGGACTCCCCTTTTCTTGCCCAGCCTCTTTTGCCTTTCAAAACCTACTGTTAGGAGAGGGTCTGAAACCTGTTCATACTAAAGTTTGTGAAACTGACAAAATTTATAAAATACTAACATTATTATCAACAATATACTTGCTATTTTTTCACATTTTATACTTTACAAAACATTTCCACAAGCCACGTATCATTTAATTACCTACTCTATAAGGAAGATGACATGTTACCTTTTACAAATGATGAAATTAAGACTCAGATACCAAAACAGAGCTATGAGTTCAGATCTCTAAAACTCTGATTTTCCATAGCAAGAGCTGCTGTATGACACTACTATACGTCAGAAAGGATATACAACTTAAGCTAACAGAATCCTTCCCATTATAGAATTTATGGTAGAATTAATTATTTACACTGCCTTTGTTTTCTAGGTTGAGCCATTTCAGTTCTTTCCATGGTCACAAGCTAATGGGCAGTAGCAGGATCTGACAGATGACTAGGATGCAGCCATGTCAGTAGGGGGAAAAATCTAAATAAAGTACAACAATGGGGCTGTCATTTAATTTAGGGGAAAATAATTCATGTAGTTCAGTAGTCTCTGAAGACTGCTAAAAAGAATTATGTAACATCCAACAGGTCTCCCACGTGTGTGGCAGGAATCCAATTACTTGAGCCATAACCACTGCCTCTCAGGGCCTGTACTGGTGGGAAGTTGGAGTCAGGAGCAAGAACTGGGAACTGAATCCATGTACTCCACCTGGGATGTTTGTGCCTTAGCTGCTAGGCTAAATGCATCCTATGTTGGTTATCTGTTAGTTACTGCCTCCCACACTGGACTGTAAGGTTCTTCTTACTATTGAATGAATGAATCTTTCTAGGAGACTAATTGCTATTGAAATTAAGTGTGAGCAAAAGTAAGAGTACCAAAGACAGGCTAGCTAACTAGGTTGGATGAAATCTATGTCCCTCTTTTCCTGGGACATGCCAAGTCTTTATATTTTTCAGTCTACCTTGTAGTTGGGTGTAGCCATATGATAGATCAGGATGTAAGCTGGAGGAATGTAGACCATCCTAAGGCCTGGCCCATAAAACCTCCCATGCATAGAGTTATTATCATCTTAGTGTGTCTAGGACAGGTATGGGATACATTTGTTGCCAACTATGTTTAGTAGTCCTTCCTCTCCCTTAAGTATCCCAGTTCACACAAATTGTCTAGATAGCACCTTCTGCATGACACTCTAGATCCCTTCCTCCTCGGAAGCTTTTTGAGCTTTGTGGTTCTGGAAACTGCACATTATGGATTGTGTAGCCAAAAGAAAGAAGGATTCTGAATCCTTAAATTATTACCTGGAAAAGAATTGCCCATCCACCTACCTTCAATATATTTGGATGAGAAAAAAAATTTTGTGCTTGAGCTATTATACATTTTGGGATTTTTTAAAATTATAATAATTAACTTATTCTTTCTTATAGAAGAATCTAAAAATTAAATTGTTGGTATTCAGAATATATGAAATTAGGAAATATAGGTGCTAACTCTTAGCAAATACAAACATATTTTGACTTCCAATTATATATTATTTCAAAAGGCCTACCGAATTAAATAGCTATAATATTTTAATACTCATGGTTTATTTTATAAGGCCAGTGTTAGTAAAATTCAACACAGAGTCATAATAAATTGAGCCTGGACTGTCATTTCCCACAGGGATGTTTAATTTGGCAATTCTGTGGAACGTTCCCTGTGCATGTAGGAAAATATTGTATGATTGGTTGGAATAATTTGATTACTCTATGTTCACCAACTGGAAAGCTAGTCATAATAGCATTTTTAGCTTCATTTTGTCCCTTGATAACCAGTTCATGAAACTAATCAGCTAAATGAAATCTTTCTGGAAGGCAGAAGTCTTACAAACTATTTCTGATACCATCTGCTGCACAAAAAAGGAAAATATGGTGTTATAATTGGTATGTTATGAAATAGCCAAGGGACTGAAGTGGTGGTTTTTGACTTAGTAGACTTCTGAGAGACCTCAGATTCTGATGGGTACACAGGAATACAGAAAGAACTCCACACCTGAAGCTGGACTGGCGTCTCTCTGCCATTGTAACCACCCAGACAAGAGAGAGAGCAGCTTGCTTTTGAACAATTATATGCATCTTAATTTTTAACTTAGCTGACACAGGCTTACTGAACCATATCCAAAAATAACAGAGCCATGCATTGAAATATAAAGTAAGCTTCTTCCACCCCTGCCCTCTCCTCAGGCTTCCTCTCCCTCTCCCCACCACTCCCAATTCAATTTCTTCTTAAAGAGCCACCACAAAAGATAGCTTATTTTGGGCGACTTTTATTTTGGAAACTTTTCACAAAGATCTCATGATGCTTGTGATGTGTTCATCAAAATGTCAGGTGGGAAATTCATGTGGGAAAGTAGACTTTTTTGGCAAGTGAGTTTATAGCCAGGAAGTTATTGTATCTGGCAAGCTGGCTTTTTTTGCTATGGTCACTCACCTCCAGTATCGATATCTGGAGAGACATCTCCCAACCTCTGAAGTCACTGGATCTGTGTCGTCATAGTCTGTACACCATACTTCTTGGAAATAGGGGAAAAGGTGGGGAGCTGAGGGTCATAATAGTCAGTATGAAGGTTTCCCTTTAATCGTCAAATTTTTAATCTTGGATCTCGACCTCTTTCCCAACCCAAATGCTCCTGAGTTCTCAGGTTTAGATCTTCCTGGTTCAGTTTCACTGCAGTTAACCTTTCATCTCTGAGGTGAAGTTGGATATTGCTGACTTGCTGTGCTGAAAGAGAGAAAGGCAGAGTCTGGAACTTTGACATGTTTTCCTCTATGACCCATCCTCTCCTTATGTGGTACCATGTAGCTCCATTGTAGACCCTTTAATTGTTGTGTGATAAGAACTCTCCCTACTAGATACCTCTGAATGTCACATTCTGTGGATTTAAGGACTTGCAAATTATTTTCAATTGTGTAATACATATGGACAGACATATATGCAAGAATGAAAACTTTTTTTTGGCTAAAATATAACCTTTATCATGCATTAGTCATATGTTTTTAATATCAGTCTCTGTATTCATTGAATGGATTTTAAAAAGATTTTATTTATTTAGTTGAAAGAGTTAGAGGGAGGCACACACACACACGAGAGAGAGAGATAGATAGAGAGAGAGAGAGAGAGAGAGAGAGAGATCTACCAGCCACTGGTTCAGTCCCCAAATGGCCATAATGGCCAGGGCTGGGCCAAGCTGAAGCCAGGAGCTTCTTCTAGGTCTGCTATATCAGTAGCAGGCTGCCAAGTACTTGTGCTATCCTCCACTGCTTTCTCAGGCTCATTAGCAGGGATCTGGATTGGAAGTGGAACAGCTGAGACACAAACTGATGCCCATATGGGATGCTGGCATCACAAGCAGTGGCTTTACTTGCTATCCCATAATGCTGGCCCCTACTCAGTGGATATTTTTATGAAATTCTCTAACATAATAATGAAAGCCAATATTCAGGTATCTTTGTATTGTCTTTTAGTGGAAATATCCTTTACTTTGTTTTGACTACACTATTATATAACACATGACACTTTCCTATTGAACTTGGAATAGCTGGCTTAGGTTTTTCTTATGGCAACATTTATTAGAAAGAGGTAATTACTAGGAAATATTTTATGGTGTATTATTCCCAGGAAACAAAACATTGGTGTCTTTTCCATGAGTTTGATATCACTAGAACAAAGGAACTTTTATAGGCTAATCATAAAGTTGATATAATAATGCAGAGCTTTCATAAGAATAGGGATGAGATTGCACACCACATTGACACCCTATCTAAATCAGCACACATTCAGCAAGAGTTATAAAAGAGAATCTGGGAAATTCTAATTTGAGCAAAAGGCTGATAGAAAAGTTATATTTCTTTATGAATATTGGTAATATATATTATGCACACTAAAAATGACACAAATATATAGTATATAGACAAGGGAAATGGATCAATACAATTTGTATTCTATAAAATCTCTGAGCAAGTTTAAATGATAATCATTTTCTTAGTCTGAATAAATCTCCCTTGGTAGTAAGAAGATGATATATATAAAGATATCTTATTTTGTGAGAGAGCCTTCAGTCAATATTTGAATTTGTTGTTTAGTATATGGAGGTATTTATCAAAATAATCAGTACATACCTCACTATGCTTAGTTTTTTAATTAAAAAAGCAAACATTTGATGTCATTGTGTTGTAAGCAAAATCAGATGACTCTAGGGAGCCTTTGGGAAAGCAGCTCCAGGATCTGTATTAGTTTCCTATTG
The DNA here is from genome assembly GCA_949820135.1 of Sylvilagus floridanus. Taxonomy (NCBI): domain Eukaryota; kingdom Metazoa; phylum Chordata; class Mammalia; order Lagomorpha; family Leporidae; genus Sylvilagus; species Sylvilagus floridanus. Next base: position 28,623,452 of record OX463239.1, on the reverse strand, counting down.
CTGTTGTAACAAATCATCTCAAATTTAGTGGCTTAAAGCAACACAAATTTATTATTTTACAGTTTTATGAAAGTCCCACCCTGGTCTTATTGGGCTGACATCAAGGTGTTGGTAAGGCTGTGTTTATTTTCTGGAGCTTCTAGGTATGAATCCATTTGCCTATCTTTCTGGTTGTAGAGTCTACCCAAAAACCTTAGTTTTGGATCCTCTTTTTCCATTTTCAAAGCCATCAGTGTAGCATCTTTGTGATCCTGCTTCTGTTGTCCCATCTCTTTGTGAAAGAAAAGATTCTCACCTCTAAGGGTTTGAAGCTAATGTCCCCATCTCAAAATTCTTACCCTGAACTGTATTTAGAAAGTACCCTTTGCCATATAAAATAACATACTGAGGGGGGCTGGCATTGTGGGATAGTGGGTTAAACTGCCTCCTGTGATTCTGCCATCGCATTTGGCCAGTGGTTTGAGTCCCCACAGCTCCCTTCTGATCCACTTCTGTGCTAATGTGTCTGGGAAAGCAGCAGAAGATGGCCCAAGTTCTTGTGCTCCTGCCACCCATGTGGAGACCCAGATGGAGTTCCAGGCTCCTAGCTTCAACCTGGCTGAGTCTTGGCTATTGAGGCCATTTGGGACACCAGCTGAAATACCTCCTCTCCATCAGTCTTAGCCTCTCTCTCTCTCTCTCTGTAACTTTGCTTTTCAGATAAATAAATCTTTTTAAAAATAATAACATATTGGAAGGCTCAGGGGAATAGGGTGTGAATATTTTAGGGGGTCATTGTTCTGCCTACAAGTTCTAATCTTGGGTTCTCTGACAAAGCACAGGTGCAGATAAATTCTTAGATATATATATTTTTTCATTTATACAGCATGGTTCCTATCCTCATACTGTTTTGTTGGCATTCTCATCATTTCATAAGAGCTACTGTAATTTTCTTCCTGCAACTGACAAATATATATTGAATTGCTATTGTCTTCTAGGCACTTTTCTAGGACTGATGAATTAAAGTGAAAGACAAAGGCCCTATTTTCTAGGATTTTTTTTTTATTTGACAGGTAGACTTACAGACAGTGAGAGAGAGACAGAGAGAAAGGTCTTCCTTCCGTTGCTTTACCCCCTAGATGGCTGCTATGGCCGACACTGCACTGATCCAAAGCCAGGAGCCAGATGCTTCTTCCTGGTCTCCCATGTGGGTGGAGGGGCCCAAGGACTTGGGACATCCTCCACTGCCCTTCCTGGCCACAGCAGAGAGCTGGACTGGAAGAGGAGCAACTGGGACTAGAACCCAGCGCCCATATGGGATGCCAGCACCACAGGTGGAGGATTAACCAAGTGAGCCACAGCACTGGCCCCTGTTTTCTAGGATCTTAAGCATAGTAAAAAGACAATTTCATAAAATCATAGTGGTGAGCATGGGATGTTATGAGATTTTACAGGGGTACCCACTACAATATTAACATTTCAGGCATGATGTCCCGGAGAGAATGACATCTAACTTGTGGGCTCATCCTGCAAAGCCCACACTGTTGGCATGGTGGGGCGATAGCATACTTCGACAAGAAGCACCAGAGTCAGTTTTGGTGAACTTGTTTGTTTATTAACAGTTGAGCACAAGGGCAGGCAAAGGGAAGTAGCTAGTTCAGAGTAGCAACACTAATTCTATAGGATAAAGCCAATACTGGCACCTCTTTGCTTCTCCAATCACCTTGAGGGTCATGTAGCTTACATAGCCTTCCAGGCAGTCTTATGGGGCTGGGACACACTTGGGAGCTATTCATCTAGTTGACAATCACAAGGCCCTTCAACAGGAAGTAGGGGTGGATGAAATGTGCCTGGGCATATGCCATCTGCCAGCAATCAGGTCATATATGGGTCTCAGTGTGCTGATCCCCGACCAGGGTCTTTCCTGGGAGGTGTGGTATGCCATGCCCTCTTAAACCTCCTGCATGGGCTAGGCTAGCAGTCTCCCAGCCAGGCACAGGATCACCCACACTAACTGTTTGAGTGTACTTTGCAAAAAAGGCATGTGTGTGTGTGTGTATTGAGACTAGGGAATAAGAGAAGTTATAAGACCATTGTATTTTTATATATTTTATTGCTACATTCTGGAGATAACGGTGGCTCAAGGAACAGACAAAATTTCTGCCTTCATAGTGCTCAAAAGACCCAATGAGTTGGGTGTCCTAGTCTAGTAGAATTAGAAAGTGTAAGAACCTTCACACATCAAAGGCACAATCAGTAAAGACAGAGAAATGAAGGGAAAGAACTGAAGCAGTTAAGAAATGTGATGGTCAAAAGAAGAGCACAGGAAAATGATAGAAGGTGCCCATGTGAAAGCCTAGTTTCAGAATATGAGAACATTGAAGACAGCAAGGGTATTTTAAGCCTGAAGCAGTTTAGTTTTTACGAGTGATTTTTTAAATAAATCTAAGGGGACATTCTCAGTTATTCATCATTTTGAGTATTTTTACTCTTTTCTTGACCGTCTGTTGAGATGGGCTTAGCTGTGTAAAGAGGTTGCTTGGTACAAACAGAATAGAAAGAATTATAAGCAGTACAAACTAATTTCTATTGAAACCAGGTATCATTTCCTTGGCAAAAAGAATTAATTTACAATCATCTGATTCACTAGCCTGGCCTTATTTTGTGGGATTATGGTGCTAAGCAGTTGATAGCAGTTGATGTATGACCTGATTATACATGATTACTTACCACTGCTGTATCCAGCAAGTTTTACAGAGTGTTTCCAGTTGTCCTGTCACCTCTTCACATCCCTCTCCCTCTTCTGTGGCCCTGAGCCCTCCCCACAAAGCCTCCCATCCCCCTCCCCTCAAATCTACCAAGTATTCATGTTACTGATACGCTAAGAGCTCCCAAAGGACCATGTGATTTCTGGAAAAATTAGGAGAATGTTACTAAAATTTGTGAGGGATCAAGGTCACAATCATATTTGTGACATATTATCTGGGGGAAAAGACTCTCTTTTCAGTCCTGTTGTTGCCTATTTTGTGACACTGCATTTTATATGTTGTATTTTGTAATTCTGCACTTTTTAAAAAAAGATTATTTATTTGAGAGGTAAAGTTACAGACAGAGAGAGGGAGAGATAGAAAGAAAGGTCTTCCATCTGGTGTTTCACTCCTCAAATGGCCACAACAGCCAGAGCTGGGCTGATCTGAAGCCAGGAGCTAGAAGCTTCCTCCAGGTCTCCCATGCAGGTGCAGAAGTCCAACCCCTTGGGCCACCTTCCTTTGCTTTCCCAGTCCATAGATGATAGCTGGATTGGAAGAGGAGCAGCCAGGACATAAACAGGCACCCATATGGGATGCTGGCGCCACAGGTGAGGCTTAACCTACTATGCCACAGTGCTGGCTGGTCCAAGTCTGCACTTCTGACTTCACTTGTTTGTAATAAAACCTCTCTGGATTTTTGGATTAGGTCAGAGAGCTTAGTTTAACAACAGGGTGTTACTGCTGCATAAAACTCAGCCCTACTGAGGTATTGTGTTAATTACCTAAACTAATCTAAATATTAATGTTGACAAAAATAAACAGATGAATAGTACATTTTAAACTAGAGTGGCAGGAGGCAAAATAATAACTACAGATATGCTTATTATCGATTTTTTCATAAAAGCTTGGAATACTTAAATCCTATTCTTACATTGCAATTTGAAAAGATGGAAAATTTTGAATTTTCTAGTGGAGTGGGAGATGTTTTAATAAAATGTGAAGAACATGCATGTTATTATATTATAAAGATTTGCAATTATGCCTTGATTGCAGCTAAGGGATTACATATTTTTAATGAAGTGCACATTGTCAGTGTGCAAAGCAATAAAAATGAAAAAAGTTACAGAACTGAAAATTTAATATATATGGTAATACACATAAATCTATTAGAGAAAGAAAAGCTGAATTAATTATAATTCAGTATCCAGAGGGTGAATAAAAATACCATAGATTTATGAAATAAAAAATTCATTTTGTAATTAGTTTAGCATAGTAAAATTAGAAAATGAATCAGTTTTTTTAAAGACTGATAACTTATAAAACATTACATAAAAGGAAAATGGGAAAAATGTTAATTATAAGCAGTACCTGAGAAAGAAAAAAAAATCTGTGTTATCTTGAAATGACAATGATTACATTTCTAATTAATTCATGGTGTCATTTTCAAAAGTAATCACAGTGATGTTTGGCATATTCTAAATATCCAAGTGAAATGCAAAGATATGCCCAAAGCATTTGTGAACCTCAATGCTTTTGAGCACCAATAATCCTCTCCAAGGCTTTTTGGAAAAGCAACATGACATTAAATTATTTTATCTTTGGGGTTATTTTCCATAGCTGTTAATCTTTGTGGATGTTCTGAATGTCAGTGGTCCATGTATAGATTTGATTGTTCTTAATATGTCAAGAAATATATTTTATTTACATAACTGTGGATGTTTTCATGATAGAGTTTTTACTATATGAAGAAATATTTTAAGGAATGAAATAAACATATAATGACCAGGATCCATTCTTTGTCTTTACATGTGGTGAATGTCTACAACAGTCTAAAAGCATCTAACAGATAACTCTAATTTACAACAAAATAAACATAACTTTAATTTCACTTTCCACAGAGTCTAGATTGACCTTCTTACAGTATCCAAGTAGACAGGTTTTCTGGGTCATATTAAATGTTTTGTGATCATGTATTCTGATGTCCCTGTGTAGAGAGGCAGGAGAGGAGGTTGTAAATGTGTTGAAGACCCAGGCCATGTTTCTCCTTTGTTGCTTTGGACCTTGCTGTATTAAGGGTACTGTGTAAATACACAGGAAAAGTGAAGCACTGATCAATGAAGCAAGTATTTTCTTTGTTACTTTGGTTTCATGTGAATTATTGTGTTCTTAATGTAGGCAGATATTTATTCATATATTTTATCATTTCAGTGGAATGCTGGCCATTTTTTCCTACATTTTATTAGGCCAGTGTTTCTAATGATTTCAGAGCAGTAGCAGTGTTACCTGACACTGATCTCAAAATAGGCCTGCCCATCTTATATCAGATTTTTATGTCTTCATCCTTTGAAGAGTTCACAGTGGGTACTGATGTGTTAATATATAAATTCTATTAGGAGGGGAGGGAAAGACTTCTACCTTCCTATTAATTCTATTTAATTGACTGTCATAAATTTTGTTTTGAAAGTTTTTTTTTGGTTAAGAACTAGTTGATAATAACCATGTTTTTATCAATTAACAACTTGTCTTATTTTCTCTTCACTGTTTTATTGGAATCTATACTTTTTATTATTATCTCATAGTTCAGGTGAGATAGATTTTTTTTTTTTTGAGTAACAGTTCTCAACAAGGGAAAAAACAGTGGCTGCTGTTTTCCAATTTTTTGAAAATTAAAACATATATTGCATGGGCACTGTTATACAGTGGGTTAAGTCACTGCTTGGGAAGTTTCCATCTCAGAATGTGGGTTTGGGTCCCTACTACTCTGCTTGTGATACAGCTTCTTGCTAATGAACATGTGAGGCATCTGACAATGACTAATGTAAGTGGGTTCCTATCTGGGGGCCATGTGGGAACCCAGATGGAATTTCTGGCTCCTGGCTTTGGCCTAGCCCATTCCTAGCTGTTGTCTTCATTTGGGAAGTAAATGAGCAGATGGAAGTTTCTCTCTGACTCTCTTTCTCTGTTTCTTCCCCCATCTTTAACATATAAGAGATAATTTTAATTTCTCCTGATATAAAATGTGACAAAAAGTCCTCACCCACATTGGGTCACTTAATAAGTCACTTAGCCAGAATCATGAGTTCACAATGACAGAGTGATTAAGAGAGTTTCTTTTTAAAGCAATCAGAAGTGGTTCATATCAGAGAGCTAGAAGTAACTATTGTAGGTTGTTTATTGTTATTCAAACTTTTAAGTGATTTTTCTAACACTGGTACTTGGGTTTTAGTAAATTTCTAAAGAAGTGGGAGAGAGACAGGAAGCTGTAATATAAGAATGCATATTTTTAAAACAAAAAGATTTATCTATTTATTTGAAAGGCAGATTTGCAGAGAAAGAGGGAGAGACAGAAAGAGAGATCTTCCATTGACTGGTCCACTCCCCAAATGGCTGCAACAACTGGGGCTGGACCAGGCAAAATCCAGGAGCCTGGAACTCTATCTAGGTCTCCCACATGGATGGCAGCGGCCCATGTAGTTGGACCATCTTCCCCTGTTTGCCAGAAGCAATAGCAGGTAGCGGGATCAGAGTGGAGCAGCTGGATCTAATTGGAACTAACCGCTGCCCATATGGGATGCCACTCTCGAAGGTGGTAGCTTAACCTGTTGCACGACAACATGGGCCCCAGCAAGGCATATTTGAAAAGAAATTCTGAAAGAGTCAATACACTGAGGATTTTTTTTTATTAAGATGGGTAAGATTTATAACAGTTTTTAAGTACTTGAAAGGGAATTATGAAATAATTTTGTTTAATTATCTCTCTCTCTGTACTGGGATTGAAAGAGAAGTAGGGGAATTCTTTTGCAACAAATGGAAGAATGCATTTAGCCAGAGAGATTTAATTTTGCTCAAATTACGATTAAACATTTTAACAGTTGACTGAGAGCTGTTAGGAGTCCTTCATTAATAAACAAAGTGAAAGATCAATCTAAGTCTTCATATGAACGCACATTTTCTCTTCATGATTCTTTGATGATCTTGTAAGACTTTAACATTTTTCCAGAGTTAAAAGCATTAAGAGGAGTTATATTTCTTGGAAGATTTCCTCCACGAAATACATTATTTTTCTTTTATCCTTTAAGACAAAACTCAGCACATGCTGCCTGCTTTGATGTCTAAACATGCTATGATCATTCATATTAAAAAGAAATGTGAGAGTCCAAGAAAAGGTCATTTAATTTTTATTTTCTTTTCCTCTTTTTCTGTGGTCACAGAGAAATGCAAAATTTGTTTGAGAAGCTGCTGTGAAGTGTGGCTGCTGCATTTCCTGGGAGCACACCTCACCTCCTGCCAGTGACTCCGAAGGAAGACAGACTTGTGGCACTTTTCAGGTTTGTTTCTTAAACTCTGGAGAGCTTTTCAGCTGACTCCAGGAGTGGAGTATCTTGAAATTCGTCTTTGGGTTGCAGAAATTATATACAGTACCCTGCTCACATATTTCTAAGTTCAGAGGTTGAAAATTACTGTCTGCCTAGGGTGTTTACCTGAAATTAATCAGCCCACATTTGGGACAGGTTGAGTTTCACATTGTGAACGTGTTGTTCTACCCCTGGAGCAATCAATCACAGAGCAAGTAACAGCTAAGAAGGAAAGAAAAGAAGACAGTAATTAAATGTTTGGAAATTAGAAGATTACACAAAACCTCAGAGATATAATGGTTATGAAGACAAGTTACAGAGATACAAGCTTCTAATTCTGGCTGTGCAACTTACTTCCCACTCTGTACACTCATGAGCAAGTTAATTCAATCTCTGTAATCTCAGTTACTTCATCTATAAACATGGAATAATAAAAATAACCACCTCATAGGCTTGTTATGAGAACTGAATCAGGCCGTGGATACAAAATGGCAGTTAATGTGGTAAGCACTTGTATTTTATCTGTGTCTGAAGACATTCAGGAACAAAGGTCAAAGAATACCGTGATTGACAAAAATCTGTGGTTAAATTACTTGTCCTGGAAAAGTGCTTCTTCCTGGTAGCCTGAATATTTCTTGTTGCTCAACCACACTTCTTTTGCTTCCAGAGAGTCTTATCCTACACTTGCTGCTTTGAAGTGCACCTGTGGCTCCTGTCGGCAAGTTCTGGAGAATGCAGGGCTTTGGTCCAGCCTTGTCAAATCAAGAGGACAATCTCCTGTCCTCAGTAATATTGAACACTCAGGGGTTTCTAGATGTTTAGTTACCACTTACTCCCGGCTTCATCCTCTGTAAAGTAAATGTGTAGTTGGCATAGATTTTATAGTCACCTTGAAGGAGAAAAGAAACCAACCTTGCAATTATGGATGTTGTAGAGAATTTAATCTGATGCTCACTTCTTAGCAACTCCCATGCATTGTGTGAATATTTTTCAGCTCTTGTAATAGAATTCAAGTTCTTTCTCTTTTAAATAATGACTTATCCCAAAGGATATTTTTTTCATTAATGACAAAACTATACAAATTTATCAGATGTTTAGGATGGTATTTATGCTCTTTCATTTATTTGAAAAGTCATAATTTATGTGCCTTCTGCAGAAACATTAATAATTACCAACAGTTGTTGGACACTTCCTATGTGCCAGACTCTTTCCTAAGCCCTTGTACATGTAGGCTTATAGAAGTATTAGGGGAAAGAAGAAGAGTAACACCTTTTTTTATTTTGGTGGAGAGATCAAGACTTGTGATCTTACCTCTGGTGAGATAACAGCATTCTTGGTCTAAATGAGTGTTGACTTTGCTTTGAAAATGAGGCACTAGCTTATTACATTAGTTAATTATCTTGTAAGTGTCTGGGTCCTTAGTGATTCATTTTAAGTTTTAAACAGTCTGTAATATAGTTGAGAGACTGGCAGAGAGAGGGAGAGAGGACCTATTCATTGGTTTACTCCCTAAATTCCTGTAACAACCAAGATGGCTGAGGCTAAAGACACGATGCAAGAATGCAATTCAGGCCTGCAATTTAGCTTGGAAGAGCTCTAACATGAGCTATCACTGTTGCTTCTGAGGGTCTGCAAAGGCAGGAAGCTAGAGGCAGGAGCCAGAGGCAGGCCCTTCCATGTGAACTCAGGCCTCTTAACTGCTAGGTTAAATGCCTGCTATCTTTAGTGGCTAACTTTAAATCTTACCCAAGTTTCTTTTTTCTTCCACATCTGGCCTCCTAGTGAGGATTCAGATCATATAAGCTAACATGATTTTGCATTTAATTAATGTATATTTTGAACAGTTATGTCATTAAGTAACTATTTTTTTTCAAAGATAAATGTAAATTGACTTTAGGATTATCTAAGGTTTCCTTTAAGAGGGAGAACAATTGGCTATAGTTCTGAAATGAAGGGAAAAATAAGGAAAAAAATTGCAGAATAATTTTTTAAATTTTATTTTTAATTTAATTTTGGTAGGTAATATAAACAAAATATAAAGTCTGAAAGACAATATAGACAGTTGTAATCACTAATCTCATTTTAAAATTCTATTATTCAGTCCTTTTAAGAATATTTCTTTAAATATCTGCATTCCATCTCTTATCACCTTTATGCACTCAATGAATGATTTCTGCTTGTATCTGAGCTGCTACTACCACAAAATGGAGTTGACTTTAAGATGATTTTAACCAGAATCCAGTCTGATGGGAGCACTGCACTGAAACCTGCTTGTATGGGAAACTACATACTGCCATTTTAAGATTTTTTTCTCTTTCTTTTTTAGAAAATTTATTTTGCTTTGAACTGAGACATAAAGAATTGTACATTTTTTTCTGGAGTAACATGCAATATTTCTAAACATGTAGATATTGCATAATAACCAAAGACAGTAAACATTTCTATCTCCTTACTCCTTAAACATTTATGATTTCTTTATGGTAAAAACATTCAAAATCCTTTCTTGTAGGTTTGTTTAAAGTCAAATATATAATGCATTAATCTTTTGTCCTACTTCTGTGAAAGACAACTGTGGAACTTTTTACTCCTGTCTAACTATAATTTAGGAATTTAGGTAGACACAATAAATTCTTTTCAGGGATCCTATGAAGCATGTTCCTATACTAGAAAGGTATCTTTTTGTCAATAGGGTTCACATTCCGTGCTTCTCTTGCCTGTAGCGACATGAACAGGCAACCAGTACATCATTATGTTCTATGTCTCATGTTAGCACAGCCTTTGAAAAAAATATCTTGAGTGACTTTAGTATGTCTACAATAAGTAGATATTTAACCTTACTTGTTTTGTATCCCCAAAAATCTGATAAGGATTTTAAATGACAGTATGCAAGAAATACATAGATTTATATTAAGTACCTTGGTACAATGATAAGAAAACATGACAATGGTTAAATTCATAAGGTATATATAGGAAAAAAAAATGTGAAAAAGAAATTGTTCAAACATGTAAGTGATACTAAAATGGTGGTATTACTTTTATTATATGGTTTGAAAGCAAAAACCAATGTAATTGGTAAATTGAAACAGTTAACTCTAAAATAGGCCTTAATTATTCCATATGTAAGAAAAATAGTGAAAAAAGTTACAAGTTATTTCAAGTTTCTACTGAGTCTAAATTATTTCAAAGTGCGGATTTTCTTGGTTCACATCAATGGGATTATGGTAATTTAAATTTGGTTTTCATATGAAATAACATATGACAGGAAAAAGAAAATTGGATTTTTTTTTTCATGTTAGAGGCCATTATAAACCCTTTACTTTTTGCTTGCATTTGCATGGGCATTTAAAAATGATATAAATCATGAAAATTTGAACTTAGTCATTTGTTATATTTCCAAATTTCCACAAGATGGCAGAATTTCAGAGCATTTTAAAGTATTTGCCCAGATAGGTAGCTAGAATTATTTTAAATTTTGTAACTAGGTTAAGCACAAATCCTGTTTTCTGATCACTGATGCACGTAATATGCACACAGAGCAGGGTCTGGTTCTTCCTTTTGTTATTTTCAGATTCTACTAAGTTGGAGTAATGAAACAGCGGATTGCACAGAGTTTACAACACTCCTCGGGTAGACAACCACTCTCTTGTTTTATAACTCTAATTTGAGGTCATTCATAATCACCTAGGAACATACTGCCACATCTGTGTATTTCATTTGTTTTATTCATGAGGGTCAGAGATGAGCTGGGATGCAGACTTAGACAGATGGATCTCCACGTCCTGATATTTCTGAGGTTCTGGCCACATGGCAGTATGGTTCTTAAAGCAGTGAGGAGCAGTCAGTCCTGTCCATCACCAGGCTTGTGCCTATAAATATTTAAATGATCATGTTTTACTCATTAAGAGTTTGATATACTCGAGGTGACACAAGCTTACTGTTAAGTTTTAGACTCCTCAGGCAAGCAAACTCTACCTTTGTATCCTTTTTCTTCCTTTTTCTTCTCTCCTTTCTTATTTCCCTCCCTCCCTTCTTTAATTTTCCCTCCTCTTTTTCTTTCTTTTCTTCTTTGTGATGCCAGTAATAACAGAGTTGCTATTAGTGACAGATCTCTGAACAACCATTAATGCTTCTTAGTTTCTTGGGGATTCCTATTATAAAATCTTATAGGCTAGTTAGTTTATAAACAACAGAAATTTATTGATCACAGCTGGGGAGGCTGGGGTTTGTCCAAGACTAAGACACAAACAGCTCATCCTACACTTCGTGGATGGTGTTTTCTAGCTATGTTCTTATGAGACAGAAGGGACAACGAAGCTCAAGGACACTAATCCCATTCAGGGGACTCTATCCTTATGACCCAATTACTTCATATATGCCCCACCTCCTGACAACGCACTTGGGATTAGTTTTCAATCTATGAATTTTGGGATGTCACGGCCTCCATACCCTGAGAAAGGAGAGGGTTCCTGGACCCAAACTGAAGGTACACTAACAGCCCTGACAGATAGAGATTTGAAGTTAGCACCCAGTTCAAACCTTGCTTGGATTTGTATTTATCTTACCCTGCCTTTATATAAGTTTTCCATTTTCTGTAATGTCTCTCCTTTCTTTATCTATGGATAGGATCATTGAGGGATAAACAACTCTTCTTGGATGTTTCATTTTAAAATTAAAGTGTAGTTAGAGATCTCGAGTTTCTTCATTTGGTAAGTAGAATGTGTGTGAGTTAGCAAACCATCTTATCTGCGGAGAATCCTAATGTTAAGGTTACAGCTCTGTACTTGAATCCACCTGAATCTCATCTAGTGCTAATGGGAAGGTGTTTATGTTGCAAGATGCCACAACTGATTATGAAGAAGAAATGACAAGTACTGACAGCAAGAATCTCTCAGAGTAAGAACTTGTTATCTCATAATGTTGCAGCTGTTAATTGTGATATCTGAATTCAGGAAATGATTATATTTGGTGGTTAGGTGGATGCTTGTATGTTTAACAGAAGCACAATATTTCTTAAGATTTTGGGAACCAAGTTTTAACCCCCCAGTGACTATATAAAGGACATAGTCATTAAAAAGGTGGCACTACAGAAGCAATAATATGTAGAAGTTTTTTCAAAAGATTTTTATTTATTTATTTGAAAGGCAGCTTTAGAGAGATAGAGATTGTCCATCTGCTTATTTACTCACCCAAATGGCAGCAACAGTTGAGCCAGGGCAAAGTGAAGCCTGGAATCCACTCAGCTCTCCCATGTGGGTGCCAGGGTCCCAGAATCCCGGGTATGTGGACCATCTTCCGTTGCTTTTCCCAGGAAAGGTAACAGGAATCTGGATCAGAAATGGGTAAGCTGGTGCTCAAATAGGTGCTGATATTGGATGCTGGCATCTCAGGTGGTGGCTCAATCTGCTGCACACAATGCTGGCCCCAAGTGATTTTGAAAATTGCTTTATTCGTAGTGGATAAAGCTTCTGCCTGTGGTGCCATCATTCAATATGAGCACCAGTTCGAGCCCCTGCTGCTCCACTTCTGAACCAGCTCCCTGCTATTGGCCTGGAAAAAGCAGCAGAGGATAGTTCAAATGCTTGGACCCCTGCCACCTATGTGGGAGACCTGGAAAATTGCCTTATTTTCTATTCATAATGCTGGAGACAACTTTAAGAAAGAATACAAAATTCTTCTGTATTGCACTTCTTCATCTGTGGTGTGCAGACTGCATGGCAAATCTTCTATTCCATTTCATAAAGCACTAGGAAAAATCCAAGGTGATTCTGCTTATAAAGAACTATCAGTGTAAAATGAATATCTACTGGGATAAAAATTATTTCTGACTCTAGAAAATTTCTGTCAGTTTCCATTCCAAGTACTTAGAAAATAGCTAGCTATGTAGAAATTAACCACACTTAAAGTTTAGAAACCATTTTTGTATCTTAGTCTAATAGTTAAATATGCAGGCAAAAATTCAGAAGTGGAGAACTGAGTCCATTGTATCTAGTTTAAATTCAACGGGTCTGTTACTGAAAAGGAAGTCAATTATAGACTCATTGAGAGGGCTGAAGAGACAGACTCCAAAGCCATACCACATGGATGGACTACAAGGTTACCACTGCTTATGCCTCAATCAGGTAGTTCCCTGTTGAGAGGGAAGCTACTTCTATAGACTGACTCCGGAACAAGGTTGTCTTTGCATAGCAGCACATGGAGGTGTCATCCCTGCCTTTTCTCCAATTTACCTCATTTTGCAATTCAAGTCTGTTATCAGTATATCAACTGAAAACCAACAAACCAACAAACAAGTCTAAATCTTGATTAAAACACTAGCTGCAAGGACATTAGGCATATTTACCACAAAGAAATAATGCAAGGCCGGCGCCGTGGCTCAACAGGCTAATCCTCTGCCTTGCGGCGCCGGCACACCAGGTTCTAGTCCCGGTTGGGGCACCGGATTCTGTCCCGGTTGCCCCTCTTCCAGGCCAGCCCTCTGCTGTGGCCCGGGAGTGCAGTGGAGGATGGCCCAAGTGCTTGGACCCTGCACCCCATGGGAGACCAGGAAAAAGCACCTAGCACCTGGCTCCTGCCATTGGATGAGCGCGGTGCGCCGGTCGCAGCACGCCGTCCGTGGCAGCCATTAGAGGGTGAACCCACGGCAAAGGAAGACCTTTCTCTCTGTCTCTCTCTCTCACTATCCACTCTACCTGTCAAAAAAAAAAAAAAAAAAAAGAAATAATGCAAAAAAAACCCCTAAAATTTTAGAAGTAATTTTATCTGGATAACACCTTAACTGAATACTTGACATGCTGAATTTTTTTCTGTCCCAAGTATTAACTCAAAATAATTTTGGAAGCTTTCTTACACCTGCCTTCTCCTAGGTTTACCCTCATATAGAATATGACATGTTAGATAGAGTGCTATGTGTAGTTCTGGTCCCAAGTCACACAAAATAAAAGGCAAACAAATCATATAAAGAAAATTATACCAAAAATAATGAAGAAATTGGGGCAATTTCAGGTAAGATCAGAAAATGAAAGCAGAGAGAACTTAAAGGAACTATAAACTTGAAGGAATACGTGGGAAGAAAAGACAAAACTAGGAGATGGCTTGGATCTTGAATTGTGGAGTTAGAAATGTGCCAGGGGATTCCAATACAATCCCATCAAAGTGGCATGTACCAAGGCCATCTCACTAGTCCAAGTGATCAATTTCAGTTCACAACTGATCACACTGATAGGTCTAAGAGTCAAAGGGATCACACAAACAAGACTAGTGTCTGCTAATACTAACTGATCGAATAAAAAAGGGAGAGAATGATCCAACATGGGAAGCAGGATACACAGCAGACTCGTAGAATGGCAGATGTCCTAAATAGCACTCTGGCCTCAGAATCAGCCCTTAAGTCATTTGGATCTGGCTCAAGAGCCCATGAGAATATTTTAGGCATGGAAAGCTAAGACACTCTGAAAAACAAAAAAAAAAGAAGACCTAAATGAAAGATCTCTGCGACTGAGATCCCAGTGGAAAGAATGGGGCCATCAAAGAAGGAGGTACCTTTCTCTGAAGGGAGGAGAGAACTTCCACTTTGACTATGACCCTGTCGGAATAAGATCGAAGTCGGTGAACCCAAAAGGCTTCCATAGCCAAGGCAACTCATGACTAGAGCCATAAACAATCTCCATAGGGAGATGACTGACGCCATAAACAAGAGTGTCAAATTGTTAAATCAACATCAGGAGTCACTGTGTACGTACTTCTCATGTGGGATCTGTCCTTAATGTGTTGTCCAGTGTGAGGTAATGCTGTAACTAGTACTGAAACAGTATTTTTACACCTTGTGTTTCTGTGTGGGTGCAAACTGATGAAATCTTTACTTAGTATATATTGAATCGATCTTCTGTATATAAAGATAATTGAAAATGAAAAAAAAATAACTTCATGTTAAATTGGAAATTGCATTAATAGAAAATTAATCAATTCTTTAAAAAAAATCATGTAGGATCTCTGTCCTTAATGTGCTGTACATTGTGAATTAATACTATAACTAGTACTCCAACAGTATTTTTCACTTTGTGTTGTTATGTGAGGGCAAACTGTTGAAATCTTTACTTAATATAAACTAAACTGATCTTCTGTATATAAAGAGAATTGAAAATGAATCTTGATGTGAATGGAAGGGGAGAGGGATTGGGAAAGGGGAGGGTTGCGGGTAGGAAGGAAGTTATGGGGGGGAAGCCATTGTAATCCATAAGCTGTACTTTGGAGATTTATATTCATTAAATAAAAGTTAAAAAAAAGGTAAGTATACGCAGGTGCTACATTGCCTAGACTCTGTGGGGACTTAGTGAATTTGAGTACCTTGAGGAGCACATACTTTGTATGTACCCCGATATTTCTTTAACATTAATAAATTAATTAAAATATAAAATGAAAATCATTTTAAGACATTAAATTCATTCTTGAAAGACAGATTATCAAAAACTATCAAAGGCTGAATATTTCTAAGCATGTAGACTAAATTGTAGCATAATAGAAAAGCTTTGTGTTTAAGGAGAAATTTTAATCCAATTTTGTCATTTGCTAGTTGTGTGATCTTAAGCAAATAATCTCTTGTAGTTTCTAATTCTTTCTCTGTAAATTGGAGATTAGAAATAGTAGAAAAATGTCTAGCTTCATGCTCTAATGCATAGCAGACAGGAAACTGGTTATTTTTATGGCTACTTTGTTTGAGAAGGAATGTCAGTAGAATAGCAATTTTCATTTCTTTGTATATATGTGTAATCCCTTGTGGCAGTCTTCATATCCTTATGTATGTGGGCCACGAAGAGCCATACATTTTTCATGTTGTATTAATTTTATGCTCTGAATCTTTGTGTTCCCCCAAATTCACTGGTTGAAATGTAGGCACCAATGTGATGTTAACAGAAGATGAAGCCTTTGGGGAACAATATGTTATGGGGGTGGCATGAGGGGGATTAATATCCTTGTCAAGGAGGCCCGAGGAAGCTGCCTGTTTCTACCATGTGCAGTCATAGTGACAAGCAGGTGGTATCTAGGAGGTGGAAAGTGGGTTCTCACTACACACGGAGCCTTTCAGTGTCTAGATCAAACGTGGACTCCAGAACTGTGAGAAATAATTTTTTTTCTGTACAAGATGACTGGCCCACAAACTAAACCAGTGGCTTAGCTGATTGTAGGAGCTGCATGACAGATTGTTGTGATGCCTCTTATTCCCATTGTAACCCGTATTCTACACAATCATTTAACCATGATAATCCCCTTTTCAGGTGACCACACTGGGTTAACACTGAGTTTATAATTGTGAAAAATGACGGTTCTATTTCCTCAAAATCTCTTTTGGTGAAGGAGGGAGGAGGAAGGAAAAATTTGGGGAGAGAAAAAAAAGTGGATGGGAAAAGTACATAGGGAAGTTCGTATTCAGGTAACAATCCAGGTAGATAGTAGGTGGGTAGATTAATAGGTATTTAGATAGATAGAGAGAATATATAAGGATGGAAGGTGGAAAGGCAAGGGAGGAGTGGGGTGAAAATGGGTTGTGTTAGTGTGTTTTGCACTACCATAATGAAATATCTGAGGCTGGGTAGCTTAATGAAGAAAACAGATTTATTTAGCTCACAGTTCTGGAGTTCAAGGACCCACATCTGGTGATGGCCTTCTTGCTGGCAGAGATTTGGGTGAGTAAGAGTACAACATGGCAAGAGACAGGAAACCTGCTTGTGTGTCTCTTCTTGTCTCTACCTCTCGTTCAACCTCTTTTTTTTTTTAAGATTTATTTATTTATTTGAAAGGCAAAGTTAGAGAGAAGGAGAGGCAGAGGCAGAGAGAGAGAGAGGTCTTCCATCCATTGGTTCACTCCCCAAATTGCTACAATGGCCAGAGCTTGGCTGGTCCAAAGCCAGGAGCCAGGAGCTTCTTCTGGGTCTCCCACATGAAGGCAGAGGCCCAAGGACTTGGGCCATCTACTACTGATTTCCCAGGCCATAGCAGAGACCTAGATCAGGAGTGGAACTGCCAGGTCTTGAACCGGTGCCCATATGAGCTGCCGGCAGTGCAGGCAGTGGCTTTACTCAATACACCACACCACCGGCCACTTCATCCTGTTCTTGTAAAGTCACCAGTGTTCAATCATAGGGGCTGCACTCTGATGAATTTATCGAATCTTAATCTTCTCCTAAAGGTACCACCTATAAACTTTGAGGGGATCTGTGATTCTAATCACTTGGGTTTGTGTCTTGTCACCATGAAAAGACCAGACATGAAAGAGAATGTAGAGCTGAGGTAGTTTATTAAAAAAAAACAAACAAAACAAACAAACAACAACAAAAACTGCCAGCAGTGTGAAGAGGGATCCCTGAAGAAGGGAGCTGTTGAAGGCTGATTGTCTGGGGTTTTGTATAGGCTATACAAGGGGAAGTTCTCATGATTGGACTGGGAGAGGCATCGAGAGGTATTGGTTTTATTTGGTTCTATCTGTGGGCTCTTTTATCAAATGTCCACTGTGCCTTCAACTGGGGCTGAAGTCAAAAAATAGGAACACACTCTGGGTCTCCCATATGAACGGCAGGAACCCAACACCTTGGGCACCACTGTTGCCTCCCAGGGTTTGCATATGCAGGAAGCTGAAGTAATTCTCCAATCACAGTTGTCCTTCCTGGAAGCTGGTTGCTTCTCTCAGGCCCTCAGAGACTCATCTCCAGATGCCAAGGAAAGGCCCCTCTGGTCCCTCTCTGCAGAGTTGGGAGTCTATCAGTAACACCAGATTGAATTTCCCTCTCTTAACACCTCACAATAGGGATTAAATTTCAGTCCATGAACCCTGGAGGGGCACATTCAAACCACATCCAAGGCACAGCACTCGGGTTGGATGGTACAGCATGCACATGAAGATTGGAAGGCTCAGCTTCTGAGCTTTTTACCTGAGAGTCTCTCTTTTTTTCTTTTTAGATAGAATATTCTTCAGATATATTTTTATTTAGTTGAAACACAGTGCTACAGATAGAAGGAGAGATGGACATAGAGGTCTTCCATCCACTGATTCACTCCCAAAATGGCCACAACTGGGATTGGGCCAGGCTGAAGCCAGGGGCCAGGAGCTTCTTCCAGGTCTCCCTTGTGGGTGCAGGGGCCCAAACATTTAAACCATCCTTTACTGCCTTCCCAGGTCATAGCAGGGAGCTGGAACAGAAGAGGAGCAGCCAGGACTAGAATCAGCACCATATGGGATGCTAGTGCCACAGGCAGAACCTTAGCCTACTATGCCACAGTGCCAGCCCCTCTGAATTTTGATATAAGCTGTTTGGTTCATGTGATCTAATGTTCTATGCCTCTCAGTGAATATGGAAAACACATTGTGAAGGCACAATTATACATGTTATGTCTTTATAATGAATCTAAGATTTGAAGAAGCACTTTCATTTTTTATTTTTTTTTTTTTAGTAAATATAAATTTCCAAAGTGCAGTTTATGGATTACATTGCCCCCCCCCCATAATTTCCCTCCCACTCGCACCCCTCCCATCTCCCACTCCCTCTCCCATTCCATTCATATCAAGATTCATTTTTAAGTTTCTTTGTATACAGAAGATCGATTCAGTATATACTAAGTAAAGATTTCATCAGTTTGCACCCACACAGAAACACAAGGTGTAAAAATACTGTTTCAGTACTAGTTATAGCATTACTTCATATTGGACAACACATTAAGGACAGATCCCACATGAGAAGCACATACACAGTGACTCCTGTTGTTGACTTAACAGTTTGACACTCTTGTTTATGACGTCAGTCATCTCCCTAGGCTCTAGTCATGAGTTGCCTTGGCTATGGAAGCCTTTAGGGTTCGCCGACTTCGATCTTATTCCGACAGGGTCATAGTCAAAGTGCAAGTTCTCTCCTCCCTTCAGAGAAAGGTACCTCCTTCTTTGATGGCCCAGTTGAAGAAGCACTTTCATAGGATCCCCTTACCAACGCTGGGTGTAACTGATATTTAAATATTTCTCAATCATGCAGCTGAAAAATTAACATTTCTTATATGTTTATTTTCCACTTCCTTGTATATATCTGAAGACACTTTTTTATTGTTTTTGGCCACTGGTAGTAGGCAATATTATACCATGGTTAATTATGACATATTTTCAGAAAAAATGTTATCAATTTCTCTGTAGGAAACCACAGTGAGTGGTTTGCTAAGCAAGTTTCTTTGTGTGTGTTATTATTTTACATACAATGCTTAAGAAAGAGAATTTTGAAAACATTTTATTGGATAATTACCTTATAGCTTATATACAATAAAAAGAATTAAGAATCTCTCCTTGTATAAAAATTGGTCTAATTTTAGATTTTCTGTTGTATTGTTTTGCTAGTAGGGGTTCCTTGACAGAAAACTCTGTGGTGTGTTATGTTACTAGTGATTTGACCATTTTTACTCTGACATATCTTTATTTCCCAGCATAAGTTCAACTTGTTCTAACTCTAATTTTCAGAGTTTCCTGATTTAGAGTCCAGCTTGCTTTAAAATGACTGTGTTAATGACACAACTTTCTATGAATAATGTCAATGTCATAGATAATTACCCAATTTAGTTTTATTCTCTCTGAAATTATTCTATTTTAATAAACTCACAGGGCCCAGTGTTGTGACGTAGTGGGTACACCGACAGATGATAGAGAACTAGTTCATGTTCTGGCTGCTCCATTTCTGATCCAGCTCCCTGCTAATGTCCTAGGAAAGCAATGGAGGGTGGCGCAAGTGCTTGGGTCCCTGCCACCCACGTGGGAGACCTGATAGGAACTCCTGGCTCCTGGTTTCAGCCCGGCCCAACCCTAGGTTTGTTGGGACGATTTGAGGAGTGAGCCAGCAGATGGATGCTCTCTCTCTCCCTCTCTTTCTCTCTCCCTCCCTCTCTCTCTCTCTCTCTCTCAGACTGCCTTTCAAATAAATAAGCAAATATTAAAGAAAAAAGAACTGACAATGCATCTCTTGCATTAACTGTAGATATGTTTATCATCCTTCCTTATAGAGCTTCTCATAAAATTTGAGATGACCATTTTTCCATATAATGTTGAAGAGAGTGAGGATAGAATTCAGGCCCTTTATCAATATTTCTCTTTTAATTTCAAATTTCTGGCCAGCGCCGTGGCTCACTAGGCTAATCTTCCTCCTTGCGGCGCCAGCACACCAGGTTCTAGTCCCTGTCAGGGCTCCGGATTCTGTCCCGGTTGCCCCTCTTCCAGGCCAGCTCTCTGCTGTGGCCCGGGAGTGCAGTGGAGGATGGCCCAAGTGCTTGGGCCCTGCACCCCATGGGAGACCAGGAGAAGCACCTCGCTCCTGCCATCGGCTCAGTGCGGTGCGCCAGCCGCAGCGCGCCGGCCGTGGCGGCCAATGGAGGGTGTGAACCAATGGCAAAGGAAGACCTTTCTCTCTGTCTCTCTCTCTCTCTCTCTCACTGCCCACTCTGCCTGTCAAAAAAAAAAAAACAAACATAATTTCAAATATCTGATTTTCATTTAAACCCATTTTTCTTCACTGATGAGTTCTGCATGGCTTGTCTATTAATGTGCAACTAATACACAAAATATTTCTTCCTGAGTGGAGAGAACAAGATAATTTGGAAAACATTCAATGCCAAATCTGCTCTTATCAGGTTTACTTTATTAGCTTTAGTGTCTGCATATGCACAGCACACCTTATTCCTCATACAAGTGAAATTGTTTTCTAGGAGAGGAAAACATTTTCTGCCCTTGAGAAACCTTCAAAGTGAATGAAAATTGCTGTGATGCAAACTCTAGGAAGCAATTTGTAAACCTTTGGGCCACTGGCATTGCTATTTCACCTTGTAGTGTCTTTCTTATTTCATCCCCTTTTTGTAACAAAAAACCTGCCTTGTTATGTCAGAAGAATTATTTTGTTTGCTATAGTATACACTGGGATATGATCAGGAGAAAGTATTAAAATACCAAGACAATGTAACCCAGCAAGCAAGGACAGTGCTGAAATTTAACAAAAATTCCATAGAAATGAGATTTCATTGACTAAGCTTTTCCTTCCCACCCCCTTCCTTCATTCACTTCTGTTACAATTCCCTTTCAACCTCATGCTTTTTTTTTTAATTTTTATTTATTTATTTATTTTTTTTGACAGGCAGAGTGGACAGTAAGAGAGAGAGACAGAGAGAAAGGTCTTCCTTTGCCATTGGTTTACCCTCCAATGGCTGCCGCGGCCTGCGCGCTGCGGCCAGTGCACTGAGCTGATCCGGTGGCAGGAACCAGGTGCTTCTCCTGGTCTCCCATGGGGTGCAGGGCCCAAGCACTTGGGCCATCCTCCACTGCACTCCCGGGCCACAGCAGAGAGCTGGCCTGGAAGAAGGACAACCGGGACAGAATCCGGTGCCCTGACTGGGAATAGAACCCAGTGTGCCGGCGCCACAAGGCGGAGGATTAGCCTATTGAGCCAAGGCGCCGGCCCAACCTCATGCTTTTACAGTTTAAGGAACCACCAACCAAAAAAACTTTTATTCCACAGCATCATTTGCATCTTCTTGAGAACCACCTGTGATGAAAGGTCAAGGTTCTGTTTAATTAAGAATTAATTTTAATAATAATTAATTTTATTAATATATAACATAATACATAATAAATAATATAATTGTATATTAATAATAATTAATTTCATTATTAATACAATATAACCAATAATAAACTTTAATTACTAATAAGTTTAATTAATATAAATTAAGAGTGATTATTAATAATAATAATATTAATTATTCTGTGATAGACTTAATGCTTAATGCATTAATAATTAATGCTTAATGAATTGAACTGAGTGAAAACAATCCCTAAAGGTTCCGGAACATAGACTATTTAGCATTGAAGTTCCTAGTAAATTTCCCAATGCAATGCTGTCTGCAATTTTTTTTTTACTTCAGTGTGGAGTTTTTTTTATTTTATTGGAAAAGTAAGAAGGTAAATAGCCAATACATTGATTGAAAGCAAATATTTTACTTTACAAAATATTCTAAGATAAAAAGCAAAGTAGAATATTTGAGAGATAAAATATTAAAAAAAAATAGAGAATTATCTTTTACAATGTAAGTAGGAAGTATTAAGTAGTTGGTTAATCCTATGGTCTAAATGTGTCCCACCTCATTCCCACCCAAATTCTAATGTTCATATCCTAACCTTGATGGTGATGCTATTAGGAAGTGGGACTTTGGGAGCTAATATTAGGGTTTTCCAGAAAAAAGCAGGCCAATAAGTATAAATTACTTGAGAGTGGATTTACTATGGAAAATGGCTCACGTGATTATTGGAGCTGAAAAGTTCCATGATGTGCCACTTGCAAGCTGAAGGATCAGGAAAGCTGGTGACATAGTTCATCCGAAGAAGACCTCAAAACTGGTGCACGCACTATTATAATTCCAGGAGTCCGAAGGCCTAAGAACATGTGAGGCTTTCATATCTAAGGGAAGAAGATGAAGGTCCCAGCACCAGAAGAGACAGTCAATTTTCCCTTTCTCTGCTTTTTTGTTCTATTTGGGCCTGCAACAGATTGCATGTCTGCTCACATTGGTACTCAATCTACTGGTTCAAATGCTAATCTCCTCCAGAAACACCTTCTGAGATACATCCATAAATAATATTATATATCAGGTATCTGGATATCTGTTAGATCAATTAAGTTGGTAATTAAAAGTAACTGCTACAGCCCTCATGAATGTCATTAGTGCCCTTATAAATGAAGCTTATTAATGGGCAGATGTTGTGGTACAAAAGGTTAAGCCACTGTGTGGCATGCCTGCATCCCACATTGGAGCCCCTGGTTTGAGTCCCTGATACTGCGCAGCTCTGAACCTGCCTCCTGCTCATGCATTCTAGGAGGCAGCAGATGATGGCTCAAGTGCTTGAATCCCTGCTGTCCACATGGGAGACCCTGATGGAATTCTGTGTTCCTGGATCACACTGGCTCAGTCCTGGCTATGGCAGGCATTTAGGGAGTGAACCAATGGATGAAAGATCTCTCTCTCAGTGTCTCTGTGTGTGACACTCTGCCTTTGAAGTAGGATGAAAACAAACAAAAAAGGGCCAAAAAGAACTCCCTTGTCCCTTCTACTATGTGTGGACACAGTGAGGAGACAACTATAAGAAAGGAAATGAACCTCCACAAGATGCTGAATTTGTTGGTGTCTAGATCTCAGACTTTCAAGCCTCCAGAACTGTAAAAAATAAGTTTCCATTGCTTATAAGTCACCCAGTCTGCAGCATTTTGGTATAGTATGACTAAAACTGCTACTAAAGAACAAACTCAAATCTCCATTTATTTCACATTGTTACAAGAAAAGGGAGCACAAATATTGCCAAATCTTGACCAATGGGTAAGAATTAAAGTTAGGAACTAGTGGGAATAAACTCTAACAGTATCTATTAGAAAAATCTTGGGTGAGACTAGCCATAGGTAGGGTGAGATAAGCCATAGATAGGGTACAGTGTGAAGAGTGAATGGCACAACTGGATGGCAGTAGTTGAGCAGGAATGCAAGCCTGAACGAGACAAGCAGAACTGAAGGAGTACAGCATGCCCACTGAAACAGGCTGCAACTTGCCCATGAGTGTGACAGGCACCAGCTGCCACAGCCTTGTCTTTAATCCTGAATGCTAAGGTCCTGTGGTGACAAGTTGATAGAATCTCTAATGAGAAGAATCCTGTTGCATCTCATGAATGAAAATCGAGTTACACCCTAATGCCTGCCTGACTTACAGAGTTTTCAGAAAAAATTTAGTAGCTCCAGAATTTGCAGTTTTCTTATGGTCTCCGTCCTCCTTCTGATGCTTCTGGCTATATTCCTATGTTGGAAAAGGATACAGTGAAATTAAACACAGTGGGAAAATTTTGAACCCTCAATTCTTCCTCCTTGGATATTCCAACAGGTTAAGGCCGTACTCCTTAGTATCTGTCTGTTTACTCTCCTTATCCATCCCACCACCCAGATCTGGTTTTGTTTTTCTCTGTCCAGGTATGTACCGAAGAACGAGCCTTGTGAAGTGCTGCTTTTTCTGGGTTTCCTTGTTGGCTGCTTGTGGTTGGATTTCACCAAAGAGACAATGGCAGGAGATGAGAGCAAGATAAGAGAGGCTGCAGGATTTCTTCCTTCCCTCTTCCTTCCCTCTTCTGGCAAGTGCTGCATTCACCACTACAGTTCCTCAGGCAGTGCCCCCTCTACACTTCCTGCTCTCAAGGACCGGGGAGTGTTTTTCTTCTGGTACCACAAGTCCTTGTAGTGGTGGTGGCTTTCCACTATTGCGGCTACTTGGGTGCTTCTTCATCTGTTACTTCTTCCAGCTATCCCTGCGCTACTCACCTTTATAGTGAATTCTTCCAAAAAAACCTCTTTATTTGAATCACCTGGAAGGAATTGCATTTCCTACTGGGAACTCTACCTGATGCAATATCAAACCTCAACGATCTTTCATTCCTTACTTACTTGTGATGAAAAATAGGACTTTTTCGGTGCTCTATTTTACCTTTGAAGTAAGGTTCTTATACTCCATAGGTGAGTAGAAAAGGAAAAAAGGGAAAAAATTGGGTAGATATTAGGCTTTCCTAAGCCATTCTGGCCTATTGTCATGTGTTCAGCCATAAATAGCTTGGGAGACAAAATTAGAATATTTTTGCTCCCCTAACATCACTAATATTTAATATTGGACCTTTTTAATTTGAATAGCAATTGGTAAGCCAAGAGTATATAAGAGAGCAGAGTCATGCCATTAAATATTTCTCAAATCATAACACAGAGATGAGGGTATAAACACTTTTGTGATAATGCATGGGTTTTTTTTGCAAAGAAAGTAGCTCTTTTTTAAAAGCGGCTTATTTCTTATTTATTCAAAAGCCTGACCTCCCTCTCCCCCAACATACACACAAAGAGGGAGAAAGATTCAGAGGGAGCTTTCATCTACTGATTTACTTCCAAAATGGTCATAGCACCAGGGCTGGGCAGGCTAAAGCCAGGAACAAGAAACTCCATCTAGGTCTCCCACATAAGTATCAGGGATACGAGTACTTGTTCGTCATCTGCTGCCTTCCTAGGTACTTTAGTAGGGAGCTGGGTCAGAAGTGGAGTAGCAAAGACTTGAACTGGTGCTCCAATATGGGATGCCAGGGGTGCAGTTAAGTGGAGGCTTATCCTGTGCCACAGCACCTGGCATATGCCCATAAAAAGTATCTAGGAAGCTTGAAGTCAGATCTGTTTAGTTTTTTGTATGCTATTTTGCTTGGGAGATGCATGCTAAGTACTTTTGGAGAAAAATAATTAAATATGGCTTAAAACTCAAAATATAGACATATGCATTTCTTGTGAATTAATTTTATCACCACCCACTTCAATACCATTAAATGAATTCTGACCTTCTATTGGGACTAAATGGATCAGAAGAAGAAATCATTGACACAATGTGTTTTCCTCAAAGTGATTATTGTTGGTATTGAAGCCTGAGAAAACTAGAGAACATTTGTGGGATGACATGTGCGTGCTGGCGATTGGCTCCATATTCATTCACACATGATGGAAACATAGCCTGATTAATGTGAGGAAAGTGGACTTGCTGTTTCATGTAACCAATAAGTATGTGGAACAGAGCTAACTTTTGGATAAGTGGATTCCGTTAGGCCACATTCTCTCCACATTTATCATCTTTTCTTTCTTTTGTGTTGGCTTTAATTTCTGGCTTTATCTTACTGAATGGTGATAGAGTTAGCTATAGGAAAGAAGTCATACTCATCTTCATAGCACGAAGCTCTAATCAAAAGAACATGCCAGGGCCGGCGCTGTGGCATAGTGAGTAAAGCTGTTGCCTGCAGTGCTGGCATCCCATATGTGTGCTGATTCTAGTCCCAGCTGCTCCACTTCTGATCCAGCTCTCTGTTGTGGCCTGGGAAAGCAGTAGAATGGCCCAAGTCCTTGGGCTCCTGCACCCTTGTGGGAGACCTGGAAAAACTCCTGGCTCCTGGCTTCGGATTGACACAGCTCTGACCCTTGCAGCCAACTGAGGAGGTGAAGACCTCTCTCTCTGCCTCTCCTCTCTCTGTGTAACTCTGACTTTCAAATAAATAAATCTTAAAAAAAAAAGAACATGCCTCTTTTCTATCACTTGCAGATAACATTCCAAGGAAAGTTACTATTAATTTGGCCAGGTCTTGTAACAGCCCTGAACATCCTTATGACCAATTCTTAGAGTGCTCTGATTAATGTACCTTATGTCATGTCATAACCCCTGTGGAAACTATGTAGCTACAAAATGGGTTTTCCATGAAAAAGATAGACTAGATGAACAGAAGCACAGTGAATGGACAACAACAATGTCATTGAAGTCTATTACCATTCATTACTTGATTGCTTAACAAAAAACTTTCTTCTCATATGCATTATTTCAAATGCCACTGATTAACTATTGAAAATATGAACAAGCAATAACCAAATCATCTCCATGATAAGGAGGCAAGTCATTGTCTCATCCAGGTATTTCTTTCACTTCCTAAGTATTTGCATCTATCAACTCCTTCCTTTCCACATTTAAATTCTACTTGTAACATTACATTCTCTGGTGTTTCTGTTTTAGTCAGGGCTGTTTTATGGAAAAGTGACAGAAAATCATTTCAGCCCAAAAGAAATCCAGGTGTATCCTATAAATGAAAAGTTTTATGGTTAGATATCATTTACAATGGATTCAGCAGTAAAAAATGATGCTATGAGGTCTTTGCCTTTCCCTACCTGAGTGCTATTTTCCTGTTGGTTGAATTTTAGTACAAATTTACTACCATGATAGCAAAGCTGGCCACTGGCATTTCTATGCTTACCTCAAAGGCAAAGCCAGAAATCCCGATGATTAGGTTCAACTTCAGGTTCAGCAATATTTCTAAAGATGGATCTAATTTATTTGAGGGAAATGCCCATGCTTAAACTAATCACCTCAGCTTGGAGTGTGTGCATGTGCAAATGTGCTCTCATTTGGGCGGAATGGAGCTGGATGGAGTACTCAGATTTGTTACCTGGGTGTTGAGGTCCTCAGTGGTGGTGCTGACTGGGTTACACAGGATGGATTTCCCATGAAAACTAGAGCCTACTTCCAGTAGAAATAAGTTACATAGAAAGAAAAAAAATGATGACAAACACCATGACTATCATACTATATGTGATAGAATAGAGAAAAAAATTGGTCATTGAATTCTTTTAATATATCATGTATCTAGTTATTTTGCATTCATTAGGTAAATTTTCTTCAGATCACATAGTAGCAAGTGGTACTACAAGGACACCTTGAATTTGTCTTTTAAGCTGCAACACTGAAGTGCATTCCTTATAACATTAAGGAAGGTGGCTTGGATTTCCTTTTTGGAAAAAATATCAGATTTAATAAAACTATGAGCAGCCTTAAGGCAGATGAACCACCATTTGATGATACTGAATTAGAAAAGGGGAGTGCATGTATGAAATAAGCATGGAGTAGTCTGATTGGAACTAACCAGAGAGACCTCAAAAGGGAGCAATGAGAAATATTATTAGTGGGCCAACCACAGTGGGCTCTTTTCATAGAAATCCTTAAATTTTCAGCTGGGAAATTTTGCTATGTCCTGAAATATTAAAAATAATAATAATTTAAAAATTAAGACAGGATATATTTATGACAAAAGTGTTGAGAATATCACACAGTATTATACAGAGTTTAGGAAGAGACTTTAGCTGTCAGACTGTTATCAGTTTCTTTATGCCTAGTGATAAGTCTATTGAATACAGACTACAGGTATAGCAGAAGCATTTGAAAAACCCGACTTGGATGAGCTAAAATGCATCTCTCCTAGATGTTCAGATTCTATAGGTTAGAGGGAGGATGCATGAAGCAAGCACTCAAGATGATTCTGATGCAGGTCATTCACAGACCACAATTTGTTTCAGAGAAGGAATAGGAAAATGTTTGATTAACTATGAAGAGCAATCAAGCTGGAAGGAGAAGGAGAGTCTGCATGCTGATGGTAATTGGAAGGTGGGGAAGGGAACCTGATTGTAGGGAGAGTTGATCAATTCTTCTTTTTTTTTTTTTCTTCAAGATTTATCTGTTTATTTGACTGACAGAAGGGATGGGAAGAGAGAAAAAGAGAGAGAGATTTTCCATCTTCTGTTTTACTCCCCAAGTGGCCACAACAGCCTGGTCTGGACCAGGCCAAACCTGGTACTGCTTATGGATCCACCATGTAGGTGATAGTGACCCTGGTATTCTGGCCATCTTCTGGTTTCCCAGGCGCATTAGCAGGGAGCTGGATTAGAAGTGGAGCGCCTGGGTATTGGAACTGATGCTCCAATATGAGGTGCTTGTGTTGCCAGTGGTGGGTTAATCAGCTGCACCATAAAGCTGACCCACAAAGCTGGTTCTTCATGTTTATGTCTGAACCTGAGTTTGCAGATTTGAGTTGATATACCAAACAGCTGATAAAAAGGATGATTGAAAATGCAAACTATTAGATGCCTGTCCTTAATCAGCAATATTGGAATTGTACAAGATATACTATTTCAGTGCCAACATCAAGACCAAAGGAGTGGGTCTGGTGCTGTGGCACAGTGAGTTAAAGACCTGGCCTACAGTTCTGGCATCCCATATCAGAGCTAGTTTGAGTCCTGGCTGCTCCACATCTGATCCAGCTCCCTGCTAATGCACCTGGAAAAGCAGAAGAGGATGACCCAAGTCCTTGGGGTCCCTGCACCCACATGGGAGACCTGGCTTTGGGTCAGCTCAGCTCCGGCGGTTTCAGCCATTGAGGAGTGAACCAGCGGATGGAAGACTTTCTCTCTCTCTCTCTCTCTCTCTGTAACTCTTTCAAATAAATAAAATATATTTAAAAAGACCAAAGGAGATAACAGGTTACTTGATTCCTTTCCTTCTCTGTTAACTCATTTGTTTATTTGTTTCTGTTTCCCACACTCCTCCACTCTATTCTCTCTTCTGCAGTCTTCCTAGGCTATCCATAGTGTACATTAGATTATATTTTTGTATACAGTACTTGTACATGGACTGAAATGTCATTTCCATAAAATCCTGGCTACTTAATTCATATATATGCAGCTATTACTCTCAGTGGTTGATCTCTTTCTGTCCATCTTTCAATTGAATTGGGGGAATGGGTATCTAAACTTAGATTAATATTTGCCTGAAAGAAAGCAGTGGTCATAGGTAATTTCTTCTGCTACTTTATTATGATCCTTTGATAACTTTTGAGGCTGACTAGAAGAATGACTAAATTTTTAAAGAGGACCATAAAGGTACTTGTAATTAGGATTTATAGATAATATTGTCCAACTGAATTGTTATCTCAGGCAGTTTGTCTCCCTGTGGTGTTGTCTTCTGTTTATATCCTTAAACCAGAGTACATCTGGTTATGTCACTAATCTTTTTATTATACCACCAAAGAATGGACAAGCATAAATTTAAAATCAACACACACACATGCACACACACACCAGAAAAAGTATCATTAGTATTTGTATTATTAATTAACTGCCAGAATCATGTTTGGAAAACTTGTTCCACTTGTCTGAGTTTTAGTTTTCCTTTCCTAAAATAGAAATGCTAGAACCTTTTTCTCTATCATTAGATTTTGTGAAGAATAAAGAAGCAATTAAATATTCTCTATAGTAGTGTGTGAATGAAGTATGTAAAAATTTAAATATTACTTTGGAGAAGTATTAGAAACATTGTCATTAACCCACATACACTGAAGGATCCTCATGTTGTGACCTAGATTTCTTTCCATGTGCTGTTTCCCTCATATGTGCTATTTATCTAAGGTTTTTACTTTCAAGCATTTTAGTAAATATTTGTTTTTTTATTTATTTAAAAAGCAGAGTGAGAGAGAGAGGACCTCAGAGATCTCCCGTTTGTTGATTCACTCCACAAGTGGCAGCAACAGCCAGATCTAGGCCAGGCCAAAGCCAGGAGCTAGGAATTCCATCCTGGTCTCCCACATTTGTGGCAGGAGCCCAAGTATTGGCTAGCCTTCTCTTCTTTCCCAGGTGCATTAGCAGGAAGCTGAATCAAAAGTAGAATAGCCAGGGCTCTAATCAACACCTTGGTAAAGGATGCCTGCCTTGCAGTGGGTGGTGTAACCCACTGTGTCACAATGCTAGCCCACTTTGAGCATTTGGATACTATAATTTCCTTAATAACTTTACCGAAGTGCAATTTTCACACCTAAAATTCATATGTTATACACACATAAAAGAGTGAATTTTAGTAAATCTGTGGAGTTCTGTAGCCATTATTTTTTAAATTTTTTTTGACAGGCAGAGTTAGACAGTGAGAGAGAGAGAGACAGAGAGAAAGGTCTTCCTTCCGTTGGTTCACCCCCCAAATGGCCGCTATGGCTGGTGCTGCACCTATCCGAAGCCAGGAGCCAGGTGCTTCCTCCCAGTCTCCCATGC
The DNA here is from genome assembly GCA_949820135.1 of Sylvilagus floridanus. Classification (NCBI taxonomy): domain Eukaryota; kingdom Metazoa; phylum Chordata; class Mammalia; order Lagomorpha; family Leporidae; genus Sylvilagus; species Sylvilagus floridanus. The sequence goes on along the minus strand of OX463239.1, from coordinate 28,592,900 downwards.
GGGTGCAGGGCCCAAGCACTTGGGCCATCCTCCACTGCCTTCCGGGGCCACAGCAGAGAGCTGGACTGGAAGAGGAGCAACTGGGTCAGAATCCGGCACCCCAACTGGGACTAGAACCCAGAGTGCTGGCGCCACAGGCAGAGGATTTCTGTAGCCATTATTAATCTAGTTTTTGATCACCCTCAAAATTGCTCTTTTGGAGATAGTGTCCAGTCCCAATGTTCTGATTTCTGTATCTATAAATTTTCCTTTTATGGACATTGCATATAAATGAAAAAAGACACAGTCTTTGTGCTTGGCTTTTCACATTTTTATAATGTTATTGCAGTTTATTCCTGCCTTTAGTGCATTAATAGTTCATCTCTTTGTATTACTAAATAGTATTCCATTGTATTGATGTAATGAATTTGATTTACTTGTCATCAACTTGTGGACATTTATATTGTTTCTGTTACCTATGGTCAAATGCTGCTATGAATATGTCTTTATGTAGACATATGTTTTAATTTGTCTTGGAGAGACTCTGGAGGAATGGACCATATTGGGTGCATTTTTAACTCTTTAAAGTACTGTGATAATCTTTACTAAAGGCTTCTGAAGGGCTGCATTTTCCTTGTATCCTTGTTTTTTTTTTAATAGAACACTTTTATTTAATAAATATAAATTTTGAAAGTACAACCTTTGGATTATAGTGATTCTTTCGCCCATAACCACCCTCCCACCTGCAAACCATCCAATCTCCTACTCCTTCTCCCAACTGATTCTTCATTAACATTCATTTCTAATTATCTTTATATACAGAAGATCAAATTAGTATATACTAAGAAAAGATTTCAACAGTTTGCACCCAGACACCCAAAGTATAAAGTGCTGTTTGAAGACCATTTTTACCATTAATTCTCATAGTATAACATATTAAGAACAGAGGTCCTACATGGGGAGCAAGTGCACATTGACTCCTGTTGTTGATTTAACAATTGACACTCTTATTTATGATGTCAGTAATAACACAAGGCTCTTGCATGAGTTGCAAAGGCTATGGAAGCCTCTTGAGTTCACAAACTCTACAACCTTAACTAGACAAGGCCATAGTCAAAGTGGAACTTCTCTCCTCCCTTCAGAAAAGGTTACTCCTTCTTTCCACTGGGATCTCACACACAGAGATTTTTTAGGTGTTTGTGTGTTTTTTTTTTTTTTTGTTTGTTTGTTTGTTTGTTTTTGCCACAGTGTCTTGGCTTTCTATGCCTGAAATACTCTCATGGGCTTTTTAGCTGGATCTGAATGCCTTAAGGGCTGATTCTGAGGCCAGAGTGCTTTTAGGGTATTTGTCATTCTACGAGTCTACTGTGGATCCTGCTTCGCATGTTGGATCATTTTCTCCTTTTTAATTCTATTTATTATTAGAGACACTGGTCTTATTTATGTGATCCCTTTGATACTTAATCCTATCTCTATGATCAGTTATGAACTTAAACTGATCACTTTAACTAGTAAGATGGTGTTGGTACCTGCCAACTTAATGGGATTTGGAATCCCACGGCAAGTTTTTAGCTTTACTCTTAGGGTTAAGTCCGATTGAGCATGTGCGAAACTGTACATCTCCTCCCTCTCTTATTCCCACTCTTATTTTTAACAGAGATCAATTTTCAGATGGATTCAAACACCTAAGAATAATTCTGTGTTAATTAAAAAATTCTACCACTGGTATTAAGTAGAAAAAGAAAATACTAAAAAGAATAAAATACTAAGCTGTTCCTTGACAGTTGGGACAAGGGCTGATCAAATTATTGTTTCTCACAGTGTCAGTTTCACTTCTACAGGTTTTCTTTTTGGTGCTTGGTTAGTTGTCACAGGTCAGGGAGAACATATGATATTTTTCCCTTTGGGACTGTCTTATTTCACTCAACATGATGTTTTCCAGATTCCTCCATTTTGTTGCAAATGACTGGATTTCATTTTTTTTACTGCTGTGTAATATTCCATAGTGTACATATCCTATAATTTCTTTATCCAGTCTTTTGTTGATAGGCATTTAGGTTGATTCCATGTCTTAGCTATTGTGAATTGTGTTGCAATAAACATTGAGGTGCAGAGAGCTCTTTTATTTGCCAATTTAGTTTCCCTTGGGTAAATTCCAATGAGTGGGATGGCTGGATCCTGTGGTAGGGCTATATTCAGATTTCTTTGTATCCTTCTTAACACTTGGTATTATCTTTTGATGAAAGCTATTCTCGTGGTTTTGAAGTGGTATCTTGTGATTTTAATTTACATTTCTCAGTTGGCTAATAATGTTAAGCATCTTTTAATACAGTTATCAAACATTTGTGTATTTTTTTTGCTGAAATGTGCATTTTACCTTTTGATTTTTTTGTATTTTTAGATTGGGTTGTTTTTCTTGTTTTTGTTTTGTAAAGTTATTTATATTCCCTGGTTACAAATCCTTAATTATTATGTGATTTTCATCAATGCATTCTTGACTTACCAAAATCTTATATATATTGATAGTATTCTCAAACAATGTAAGAAGATAGAACATTTTTATCCATTTACTTCTCTCCCAACACATAATGATCTATATTCATGTATTTTAATTATCTTTGTCATTAATGTCTGACAGTGCATTATTATGGATGTTTCATGGTATAAACATTCATTCATATATATATATATATATATATATATATTTGTTTCTTTTCATTCCTTTATGTATCTTTGAATTTCCAACTGTGATTATTTTTCTGTCTGAAGAGAACTATTTAGTATTTTTATCTTCTACTTTATGAAAACAAATCTATCTATCTATCTATCTATCTATATCTATAACTTGCATACCATAAAATTCATTCATTTAAAATATTCAATTTAAATATGATTTCTCACTCCTAGTTCTAGGAAACTACTAATCTACTTTAATTTTCTATGCATTTCCCTATTATTATATTTCTGTTAGTGTAAATCTATGCTGAATTCATTTTTGCCCAGAAAATGTTCTTATTTCATATTTATTCTAGATTCTATAGAATTCTGTGTTGCCAATGACTTTTAGAAATTTAAAAATGTTTCATTATATTCAAATTTTCATTGTTTCTGTTGATGTCATTAGTAAATCCTTTGTTTGCTATTGTTTTTAATGTGTCTTGTTTCCTAACTTCATTTAAGATATTTCTTTTTCTTGTGTTTTCAACATTTTTAGCATGATGTACCTATTTGTCTTTATTCTGCTTAATTCTTACTGTGTAACAATTTGTACCAAATTGGGTAAGATAAATCAACACCACTGTATTACAAATTGAAATTACATTTGTTGGAGTAGGTGTGTGACACAGAAATTAACATCACTTCTTGGGATACCTGCATCCCATATAAGTCTGCATTATTCAAATTCTGGCTACTCTATTTCTGGTACAGCTTCCTGCTAATGCTTACCCTAAGAGGAAACAGATAACGGTTCGATTACTTGGGAGCCTGTCATCCACATGGAGGGCATGGATTGTGTTGCTGTCTCCTGACTAGCCTGGCTCTCCATATTCTTAGTAAATCTTGTGTTTGCTTTTGTGGTCATTAGAACAGTCAACAGAAGATAGAAGTGCTCTGTGTGTATGTGTGTGTGAGTGTCTGTCTCTCTTTCTCTCTCACTTTCAAGTAAAATGAAAATAAATAAATAAAAATTAAAAACAAAAGAAATTCTATGTGTCAGGAATTTAGACACAGCACTACCTGACTAACATATTTTTCTCTAAGATACCTGTGCTCTCATCTGGGATTGATGAAATTGGGGTAACTGGAATTATCTGGGAGGCTTCTTCACTTAAATATCTAGCTTTTGTACTGAGGTGACCTGGGTGAGCTGTGTCTGTTGACCAAACAATTTATGTGACCTCCCTATATGTGTATCTTCTTAGGTCAATCCACATACCATCTTCAGGCAAACACTGATCAGATTTCTTGTCATGATAGTTTAGATTAATATTTTTACAGCTAAATATAGTTTCAGTTATACTGTATATAGACTTCTCTGTGTATTTTTTGTTCTCTATAATATTATCGAATTTATCTACAGTTGTTGAGTTGTATAACAGGTGGCAATACCACATTTTGTTCATCTACTTGACTGTTGATGAAATTTTGTATTGTTTCCAGTTTTAGATATAAATAAAGTTACTTTGTCATGGGACTCCAAGTCACATTAAAATTGATGGTAAAAATGCCATCTTAATTGTTAAAGTGATCATATTAAGAGTTAAAGTGAACATCTAGATAAGATTAAGTGTTAAAGAGATCATATAAATAGCATCAAGTGTCTGATAATAATAATAGAAAGAATTAAAAAAGGAGGGAATGTCCAAAATGGGAAACAGTCCACACAGCAGACTCATAGAATGACAGTTGCTTTAAGTAACACTCTGACCCCAGGATCAGCCCTTAAGACATTGAGATGTGGCTGAAAAGCTTATGAGAGCATTTCAGGCATAGAAAGCCAAGACACCATGGCAAAAAATATTCTACATGAAGGATCTCTGTGAGTGAGACTCCAATAGAAAGAACAGGCCATCAAAGAAGGATATACTTTTTTCTGAAGGGAGGAGAGAACTTCCACTTTGCTTATGGCCTTGTCTAAATACTGACAGAGTTTGTTGTCACAAAAGGCTTCCACGGCTTTGGCAGCTTATGGCAAGAGCCTCGGGTGATCACTGACATCGTAAATAAGTGTGTTAATTATTAAATCAACAACAGGAGTCACTGTGCACTTATCCTCATGTAGGATCTCTGTCCTTAATGAGTTGTACTATGAGAATTAACTGCAAAACTTGTTCTCAAACAGTAGTTTATAAATTGTGTGTGTGTGTGTGTGTGTGTGTGTGTGTGTGAACTGTTGAAATCTACTTAGTATAAAGGGGGTCTTCTGTATATAAAGTTAATTAAAATGAATGTTAATGAAGAATGGGATGGGAGAGGGAGTAAGAAGTGGGATGAGAGTGAGGTGGGAGGGTTGGTATGAGGGGAAAAACTGCTATATTCCTAAAGTTGTACCTATGTAATTTGCGTTCATTAAACAAAAGGTTAAAAATAAATAAAATTACTAAGACCATTTATGTTGAAGTGTTGATGTAGACATATGTTTCATTTCTCAACATTTCCTTATTTCCTGTCACCTTGCCAAACAGCCTTATTAATTATAAAACCTTTCTGGTTCATAGGGCTTTCTGTATTCACTCTTTTGTCTTCCAATAAAGATAGTTTTACCTTTTCCTTTACCATCCATTTTTTTAAGAAATTTGTTTAATTTATTTGAAAGCAGGATTACAGAGAGTGAGACAAGGAGACACACACACACACACACACACAGAGAGAGACAGAGAGAGAGAGAGAGAGAGAGAGAGACCTGACCTTCATCCACTGGTTCACTCTCCAAATTACTCCAATAGCTGGAGCTTGAATGATCTAAAGCCAGAAACCAAGAGTTTCTTCCTGATCACCTATGTGTGGCTGCAGAGGCCCAAGGACTTGGGCCATCCTCCTTTGCTTTCACAGGTGTATTGGCAGGGAGCTGGATGAGATGTGGATCACCCAGGATTCGAACAGGCACACATTCAGGATGCCAGCATTGCAGGTGACAGCTGTATGTACTACATCACAATGCTGGTCCCTACCACCCTTTTTTTTAGGACCTTTTATTATCTTTTTTAATCTCATTGGTTAGTACTTGAAAACACAAATAGGGATGGTCTGAGTGGACATCCTTGATGTGTTCCCAATTTTAGGAGTTGCGTATTTTACATTAGATATAATGTTAGCTATAGATTTTCTTGTAATACTCTTTCTTAGAGTGAGGAAGTCTCAATGTTTTACTAGTGTGCTATTGTTTTTATAATGCGTAGGTATTCCATTTTGTCGTTGAACTTTTATGTATTTACTAGTGAATATGTAGTTCTGTTTTAGTGTATTAGTAGAGGCAGTTATATTGATTGGAATATCAACTTAGTCTTGCATTTTTGGGGATAAACCTCACTTATTATGATGTATTACTATTGTTATATATTGCCAGATTAGGTTTGTTGATATTTCATTACGGAGTTTTGCATGTATAATGAGAAATTCTTCTCTAGTTTTCTTTCTTTCTTTCTTTCTTTCTTTCTTTCTTTCTTTCTTTCTTTCTTTCTTTCTTTCTTTCTTTCTTTCTTTCTTTCTTCTTCTTTTTTTGTGACAGGCAGAGTGGACAGTGAGAGAGACAGAGAGAAAGGTCTTCCTTTTCCTTTGGTTCACCCCCTCAATGGCCACTACGGCTGGCGCGCAGCGGCTGGCGCACCTCGCTGATCCGAAGCCAGGAGCCAGGTGCCTCTCCTGGTTTCCCATGCCGATTGCAGGGCCCAAGGACCTGGGCCATCCTCCACTGCACTCCCAGGCCACAGCAGAGAGCTGGACAGGAAGAGGAGTTTTCTTGTAATACCTTGGTCTGTTTTTTGTTTCAGGGTAATAGTTAGTCCATAAAGTTAGTTGAGCAATTTCACTCTCTTTATTTTGAAGAGTTGTAATAGAATTATATCACTGCTATTTGAATGCTTTCTAGAATTCAGCAAATGAAGCATTGTGCTTTTATCTTTGGGAAAGTTTTAAAATTTGGGATTGACTTATTCATACATAATCTACAAGTATATCATGTAACATATAATATAGTTTAATATGATATGAAGTAATGAAATAAAATAAAATATAGCATACTATATGAAATTTAGATGTTCTGTGTTCTCCTGTGCTCATTTTCATAATTTTTACCTTTCATGATTTTCTCATTTTGATTTCAGTTTTGAATGTATTGAAGTTGTTTATGAGCTTCTCTTATTCTTTTAATATTGGTAATATTTTTAATAAAGGCCATTTTACCTACATTGTTGAAATTGGCAAACTTTATCTTTCATCAATCTATGGTTTGGTAGTGATGAGTTTTTCTTCCATACTTTTTTTTTTAAAAAGATTTATTTGTTTATTTGAAAGGCAGAGTTACAGAGAGGCAGAGGCAGAGAGAGAGAGAGAGAGAGAGAGAGAGAGAAAAGAGAGAGAGGTCTTCCATATGCCGGTTCACTCCCCAAATGGCCGCAATGGCTGGAGCTGAGCCAATCTGAAGCCAGGAGCCAGGAGCTTCTTCGAGGTATCCCACGTGGGTTCAGGGGCCCAAGCACTTGGGTCATCTTCTATTCCTTTCCCAGGCCATAGGAGTCCCTTTCATTCTTGACATTGATAACTTGTGTCTTCTGTTTATTCTTGTTATTGTTGCAGGAGTTTAATAAGATTTAGTTATATTTTTAAAGAGCCTTGGGATATATTGACTTTTCCACAATCAAAGGGTAATCTTCAAACTTTTGATTTTATAAATTCAGTAAATAGTGGTGTCACTTACATTACTCTTATGTCATACTGAAGGGATCCATTCAAAGCCAAGAGCCATCAGGGTCTCCCATATGGATGCCAGGGTCCCAAGAACTTGGGACATTTTCCACTGCCTTCCCATACATACTAGCAAGGAGGTGGATCAGAAATGGAGCAACCTCGACTTAAAACCAGGCTCTGATATAGGGTGCTGGTATTGCAAGTGGTGGATTATCTGACTATACCACAACATCAGCCCTTAATTTGCTCTTTAAAATACTTTTAAAGTAGAAGGTTAGATCATAGATTTTAGACCTTTACTTTTCACTGACATAAACCTTCTGGCTATAAATTCTTTAAGACAGTCATAGTTACACATGATAAATTTTGAAATATATTCATTTCTTCATTTTTATATTCAGTTCAAAATATTTCCCATGCACTCTTAGAATAATTTGTATTTTGCTTTTATTGAGTGGCATGTTCCAAAAAGTTCAGTTAGGTCAGTTTATATGTTAGGAATCTTCAAACCTTTTACATATTTATTCGCTTTTCATTTACTTTTTCTCTTAATTCAGTGCTGAAATTTCAACTATAATTTTAAATTTGTCTTCTTTCATTTGAACTATATACAGTGCTTAGTAATGGAGATTATTTTCATTTCGATGTAAGGTCCTTAGGCTATTGCAATACAATAACCATCAATTATTACACCAGCACCAGTACATGGATTGCATTTTGGTATCTCTTTTGGAATCACCATTAAAGAATGATGATGGCCATCCAAAAATTTCTCAAGTAACTTCATTTGAAACTTTAAAATGATCAGGATTAACTCTTAATATGAAAATGATATTGCTTTAATAACTAAAAGTGACTGAAAGTTAAGGATTTATTTTAGATATTACTGAGAAAGCTCAATGCCTAATAAAAAACATGTCATATCCTAGGTGATTGCAATTATTTTAAATTTTTTTCTAGAGAATGTGTGAAGATAAAATGAAGTTATTTTTATCTGCTTAAATATTTAAAGAAATTTTTGATTAACGATAATTGCATGTATTTAGCTTACAGTTCTTTATTTCAATAAATGTATTCTGTGTATACTGCTCAAAGCAGGGTAATTAAAACTTTCTTCTCCTAGTTATTACTGTCTTTTAGAGCCTTTTTGCTTTTCTCTTCCATTTGCTCATAAAACATGTGCTAGTTCATTGTGAATTATAGTCACTCCACACTGCTGTGGAACATTGGAACTTACTCACTCTAATTTTTTATGGCCATAATGTCCTCCACTTCATCATTTTGCAGAAAATGACAGGATTTCATCCTTTTTTAAAAGATTTTATTTATTTTATTTGAGAGTTAGAGTTACAGTGAAAGAGAGAGATAGAGAGAAAGGTCTTCCTTCTGTTGGTTCACTCTCCAAATGGCCACAGCGGCTGGAGCTGCGCCAATCCAAAGCCAGGAGCCAGGAGCTTCTTCCTGGTCTCCCATGTGGATGCAGGGGCCCAAGGACTTGGGCCAACTTCTCCTGCTTTCCTAGGCCATAGAAGAGAGCTGGACTGGAAGTGAAGCAACCGGGACTCGAACCGGCACCCATATGAGATGCCAGTGCCACAGGCAGAGGATTAACCTACTGCGCCATGGCGCCGGCCCCAGGATTTCATCCTTTTAAACCTAAATAGTGTTCCATTGTGTATATATTTTCTTTATCCTTCATCCATTGATGGACATTGGTTGAGTCTGTATCTTGGCTATTGTAAATAGTGCTACAATAAACATCAGGGTACTGACGTCTTTTGGTATAACAATTTTAGTTATTTTATATATACTCTTGGTACTGATTGCTAGATCATATTGTACACCTATTTTAGCTTTTAAAGTACTCTCCATACTGCTTTGCATTATGCCAGTACTATCTTTTAGGAATACCAGTATTGTATAAGAGTTATCCTTTTCTGCATCCTTTTCAGCATTTGTTATTTATTACCTTTTTTGATAATTGCCATTCCTTTTTAAAATTATTTATTTATTGATTGATTTAAAAGCCAGAAACACACACACAAACACACACACATACACACACATACAAAAAGACATCTATCCTCTGGATCACTCCTCAAATGGTCACAACAGCTAGGTCTTGGCCACTATGGAGCCAGGAGCCAAGAACTTCATCCTGGTCTTGCACATCAGTGGCAGAGATCCATGCAGTTGGACTGTCCTTCACTGTCTTCCCAGGTGCATTAGTAGGAAGCTGGATCACAAGTGGAGAAGCCAGGATTTAAATTGGCACTCTGGTAGGGAATGCTACATCACAAGCAGCGTTAACTCTCTGCGTCACAATGCTGGCCTCTGATAATTGCCATGTCTCATTATGGTTTTTCTTTGCATTTTCCTAATCTTTAGTGATATTGAATATTGGTATACTTTGGCTATATAATCTTTTTGATAAGTGTCTAATCAGATTGCTCATTTTAAAGTTGTATGATTATTATTAGTTATTATTGTACTGTTGAGATGTTTGAGTTCCTTATCTATTCCAGGTGTTAATTCTTTGTTGGGTAAATAGTGTATAAATGTTTTCTCCCTTGCTACTTTGTATTGATTGATTTTTTTTTTTTTTTGCTGTTCAATGTTTCTAGTTTTATATAATCCAATTTGATTATTTTTGCTTTTGTTGTCTGTACTTTAGGGTCCTTATCCAAAGAAATTACTTATTTTAATGTCTTCAAGTGTTTCACTTATATATTCATCTAGAATTTTATAGTTTCACATCTTACATTGAGGTCTATGATCCATTTTGAGTTCATTTTCTGATTCATTTGAGTTCATTAAGTTAAGAAGTAGAGATCTAATTTCATTCTTCCACATATGTATTCTAATTTTATTTTATTAAGATAAGCTATCATGATGATTCTTTTCTTTCTTTTTTAACAAAGATTAATTTTTATTAATATAAAGAGAACAGGGTTCATGTATTTCATAGATACAGTTATAAGAAGATAACTGTACTTCCCTCCCTTTCTCAATCCCCTCTCTTTCCTTTCTTTCCTTTCCTTTAATTTTTGTAATAACATACTTTCAATTTACTTTATAATCATAGGCTTAATACACCACTAACCATCATATTCAGCAAGTAAAAAAGTAGATAGACCACTGTTTCTCAGGGATATAGACAAGAACTATAAACAATCAGTTTCAATCTCATACATTACTTATTTATTTAATTATTTGAAAAGCAACATGGCAAAGAGAGGGAGAGACAAGGAGAGAATGAGATCTTCCATCCAGTGGTTTATTCTCCAAATGGCTTCAACAGCTCAGGCAGGGCTAGGCCAAATCCAGAAGCCTGGAGTTCATTTGGGTCTCCCATGTGAGTGACAGGGGCCCAAGCATTTGGACCATCTTCTGCTACATCCCCAGGTACATTAATAGGGAGTTGGATGGGAAGCAGAACAACCTAGACTAGAACCTGTGCTTGGATAAGGGATGTTGGTGTCAAACACGGAGGGTTAACCCAATGCACCTTAATGCTGGTCCCCAGTTTTGTCAGTTTTTTAACTTCCTCCAGCATATCCTAATCGTACTTGTTGTATCCTGTTATTATAAGCATGCAAGCCTAAATTGTTTTTCTTGGATATCATGGCTTTCCCCAGGTTAAAAACCAGGAATATCCAAAGCTAGGAGAGGAGCCTCTCCCAGGTCTCCCACATGGGTGCAGGGGCCCAAGGACTTGGGCCATCCTCCACTGCCATTCCAGGCCATAGAAGAGAACTGGATGGGAAGAGGAGCAGCTGGGACTAGAACTGGCGCCCACATGGGATTCCAGTGCTTCAGGCCAGGGCATTAACCTGCTGTGCCACAGCGCTGGCCCCAAGAATTACCTTTCAAGATCATTTCCCAGTGACCTAGGGATTTTTCACTAGATCCTTCTTCATTAGTCCCACTATAATCTGTCCAAGCCTCCACATCAGTTCATGACTTTGAGACTTAACTGTCTGCTTCAGTTCAGGAGCCATATCCTATTCAAATCATAGTACATAGGAAGAAATATGTTGGGGAGGGTATGCTACAAACCAACACAAATATTTTATTTTTATTTGCTATGCTTTTGTTGCTACAGATTTTCTGAATCAGAAACGTTATATGAGTCAGTTAGTTATATTTGAAAACGTGCCAATATACTCCTTTGAAAACCAGCAATATAAGAGACTGTGCTTTCTATACTATCTCATTCAGTCTTTGCAAAAATATTGTTTTAATTATAAAGTTGGTATCAAGTTTTCACACTTAATTTATTCCAAATGATATGATCCAGCATTATAATGAGCAATAATAAAATAATATTTAGAACAATGGTTCTTATGTAAAGTTCAGACTCATTTCTTGACCATTTCAAAGTACACAGATCTGAGTAGTATATGAATCTACCAAGGATAGCAAGAATGCAGTGTGGCTGGAGAGAAGAGAGTGACAGGAGAAGAGGACTGGGTGTTAAAAGGAAGCAAATTACATTGGTAATGAGTAAGTTGTGCATTTACCTCTCTTTATTTTAAAATATTTATCTCTAATACCTTTCATTCCATAATTGTATCTAAGACAATTCCAGTTTATGGGAATATCTCTTTTATTGGAAATTCTATTATACTGTCCTTATGGTACATGATTATGGTAATTCATTTAAAGGTTGCATTTCAAATTATTTTCTTGTAATTTATGTCTCCTCTCTCAGCCCATGTGTTAATTCTTTCTTCTTTACTTTAAAATGCATCTATCATTAATTTGTTATCTCAGCAAGAAAAGTCTATATTATCTTTCTTCTTCATGTCCTGATTTAATATTCATTCTTGTCAAATAGTTTGGTCACGGCTCAGATGTTGCTGTGAAATTGGAAAGAGTACAGCATTATTCCACGACATTTTTGAAAAACTGCTGTATCTTTTATATTAGGTAAATAGACACAGTTCCAAAAAGGAATATACATCTCCATTCTAATTCTTTTCATGCTGATGTTACATAAAGCATATTCTGAGAGCCAAGAATGAACAACAACTGCTTCTTAAAGAAGAAAGGATAAAGCAAGATAAAGACATCAAAGCCATTGCCATTACATTTTATCCTGAAAGAAACAAGAAATTACCAGGAAAGATCAGAACTTAACAAAAAGGGGTTACTGTTATGAATCCTACTGGGAGTTTCAGAAGGGAGCAGGAAGTTTTTGGAGGAAGGGAATATATTTTTCTAATGCACAATAGGTCTGAGAAATTATACAGTTAAAGCAAACAAAAGGCAGGAAATTTAGTAGATGTTTTGAATTTCTATAGGGAAAATATCTAAAATGCATGAATTGAAATATGCCTAGTATCATGTTTTGAAAATATTTTAAAGGCACTTCCAAGATTTCTCAAAGTACAGATTCAAGTTCAATGTGAACTCCTTCAGAACATGTTTCGGGCTGGCGCCACAGCTCACTTGGCTAATCCTCCGCCTGCAGCACCGGCACCCAGGGTTCTAATCCCAGTTGGGGTGCCGGATTCTGTCCCAGTTGCTCCTCTTCCAGTCCAGCTCTCTGCTGTGGCCCCGGAAGGCAGTGGAGGATGGCCCAAGTGCTTGGGCCCTGCACCCACATGGGAGACCAGGAGGAAGCACCTGGCTCCTGGCTTCGGATCGGTGCAGCGTGCTGGCCGTAGCGGCCATTTTGGGGGGTGAACCAACGGAAAAGGAAGACCTTTCTCTGTCTCTCTCTCTCACTGTCTAACTCTGCCTGTCAAATAAATAAATAAATAAATAAAAGAAAAAGAAAGAACATGTTTTCCCAAGAACAAATACCAGCATCAACCAACATCAATAGGTTGTTAGGCCTAATGTTTCCCATGGTGCCAAGAAATGAAGAAATGTTTCCTGCTACTGTGTTATATTTCATTGGTTTAGAACATGTAGAAAATGCCCAGTCTCTGCAAGCCACTGTGCTAGCAAGAACAGGATTCAGTGGTTTCTGAGGTAATTATTCCACCCTCAAGGAGAAAATAGTAGTAAAAAGTAGCAATTGCTGACATCTTTAAAATTGTTTATCAAAAAGTTAATTTAAACAAAATCAGTGACTTATAATGAAAACTAAAACATCTCATAGTTTTAGCTTTATGAAATAGTTTATTCTTCTGCACACTCGATTTCTCTTGTTACCCTTGTGAGAATTCCTCTTATATCCTCTTCCTAGTCATTCATTATCCTTATATCGCTTAGCACTGAGATGACTTCTGTTGATTTGTGCTTATTTATCTTTGCCTCCCCTTACAAGAATATAAGTTAGAGGAAAGATCCTGTAAGGCAAGGGCTCTGTCTCTCTGCTCAGTGCTGCATCTCAAGGTCTATAAACGTACCTCACACATAGAAATACTAAAACAATTTTGAGTGACTGAGTGCAATTATTTCTATGGATGATAAATCCTGTGCTGCCTAAACTCTATTTCTAGAGAAGAGGATACTAACAAGAATTAAAATCATTTTTATTATTTTCTTTCAGTGTGTGAAATAAACTGTTTTGAATTTTAAAGGGTACAGTAGTTACATTTGAAAACAATGAACAAACTGAGATAAGATGTACTCACACTTTTTTTTTTAAGAATGCTCAATTAGCAACCTTACTTATTATAATTGTGTGCTGACCATGAAAAATAAAAATAAAAGTTTTTTTGGATTTTAAAAATCGTTAGATCTGTACTTCATGTTAAAATAAGGTGAGAGGCAGGTGTTGTGGTGCAGTGGGTTATGCCACTGCTGTTTGTAACTAGCATTCCATATCAGAGTGCCCATTCGAGCCTTGGCTGCTCTTTGACAATTCATCTTTCTGCAAATGCATCCTGGGAAGTAGCAGATAATAGTTCAAGTGCTTGAGCCTCTGCCACCTTTGTGGGAGACTCAGATAGAGTTCCAAGCTCCTGGCTTCACTCAGGCTTAGTCTTGGCTGTTGTGGGCATTTGAAGAGTGACCAGCAGAAAGCAGATCTCTTTTTCTTTTTTTGTCTGTCTCTCTCTGTTGCTCTACCTTTAAGGTACATAACAGTAAATAAAAAAATAGACATTAGAAGAAGAAACAAGATGAGTTTTTATTCATTCTTATATTACTTTCGTTTGAAGTCAAAAGACTAAGTCATAGTTTTAAAGTCTTAGTTCTATAGTCTTTAGCTCACAATTTCACAATAGAGTCGTACTCTTTTTTTCATGTTTTCTAACTGCTTTGGGTACACATTATCTTCTGTGAATTTTACAGTGCATGAGCACATTTCTTTCATAAACCCTGATAGTCACCCATGTGCAATAGAATACCAGAACTTCTTACTCCTATTTATAACTCAATATCCATTAATCAACCTTTCCCTATCTCTCCTTCTCCTTTTCCCTCCCTAGCTTCTGAAATCAATTGTAATACTTTTAAGTGCCATGATACCACCTTTTTTAGACTCCACATCTGAATGAGATAATGCAATACTTGCCTTTTTACGTTTGGCTTATTTCACTTAACATAATGACCTCCAATTCCAACCATTTTGTTGTGAATGACAAAATTTGAACCTTTTATAGCTAAGTAGCATTCTGTTATAAATACATGCTATGTTTTCTACTAACCAGTAGATAGCCACTTAGGTTGTTTCTATTTCTTGGCTATTATGAATAGTGCTGCAATAAACATCGGAGAGCTGATGTCCTTTGATATACTGATTTCATTTCTTTAGGTATGTACTCAGTAGGGGGACTACTGGATCTTATGGTAGTGCTCTTTTCAGTTTTTGAGGAATCTACATATTATTTTCCACAATGGATATACTGATAGACATCTCCCAAATCAATATTCAAGGATTCCCTTTTCTTCACATCCATTCCAATACTTGTTATCGTGTGTCTTTTTGATAATATCCAATTCAACTATAGTGAGGTGATATCTTATTTTAGTTTTGCTTTGCATTTTCCCAATTATTGGTGATGTTGAGAATTTTTTCATGCATTTTTTGACTATTTGCATACCTTCCTTTGAAAAATGTCTGCTTATATTTGCTGCCCATTTAAAAAGTTGATTAAGTATTGAGTTATTTGAGTTCATTTTATATTGTTTTAACCCCTTGTATAGTGTGCAGAGATTCTTCTTTCATTCTGTATGTTGTTAGTTTTTCCTTGCTGTACAGAAGCTCTTTAGTTTGATAATATCCCATTTGTGTTTTTTTACTCCTGTTTCCTATACTTTGGGTGGCTGATCCAAAAATCCTTTGTCCATCCCCAGTGTCCTGAATTGTTTTCTTCTAGTAATTTCAACATAGGAGGCCTTACATTGTGTTCTTGATTGATTCTGAGTTGATTTAGTACACGGTGAAAGATAAGGTCCTAGTTAATTCTTTTGTATGGGAATATCCAATTTTTCCAGCATCACTTATAGAAAGAACTGTCTTTGTTTAATGTATGTTCTTAGCACTTTTGTAAAAGATCACTTCACTGTAGAAATGTGGGATTACTTGCAGGATCTCTGTTCTGTTCAGTTCATCTATGGGCCTTTGTTTATGTCAATACTATGATGTTTCACTTGGTTTAGCTTAGTAACACAGTTTAAAGTTTAGAAGTACAATGTCTTCTAATTTGTTCTTTTTGCCCAATATTTTTTTGGCTACTTGAGCTCTCTTGTGGTTCTATACAAATTTTAGTGGTGTTTTTCCTAATTTTGTGAAAAATGTCTGGTATTTTGATAGTTGCATTGACTCTGTAAATGGCTTTGGGTAGTATACACATTTTAACAATGTTGATATTTCCAATTCATGAATACAGAATGTTGTTCCATTTCATTCTATCCTCTTCAATTTATTTAATCAATAATTCATAGCTTTCTTTGTAGAGATTTTTAAGAATTTGTATATATTTATTCTTTAGTATTTTAATTTTTTACAGGTATTAGAAATAGGATTGCTTTATTGGTTTCTTTTTCAGATGATTCACTTTTAGAATATACCAATACTACTGATTTTTGAACACTGACTTTGTATCCTGCAATTTACTGAATTTTTTTACTAGTTCTTAAAGATTTTGGTGAAATTTTTGGGGCTTTCTGTGTATAAGATCATGTCATCTACATACAATGACAGCTTGAATTCCTCCTTTCCAATTTAAATGTTTATTTCTGTTTGCTAATTGTTCTTACTAGATCTTCCACTATAATATTGAATAAAAGTGATTTAGGTAGGCATTCATGTCTTACATATTTTAGAGAAAAAGCCTGCAATTTTTCTTCCAGTAAATATCATGTTAGTTTTTGGTATTTTATATGGTTTTCCTCTCTATCTCATTTGTTCAGAATTTATCATGATGGGGATGTTGAATTTTATCAAATGCCTATTCTATATTTATTGAGATGATCATATTATTTATTCTTTTTTCTATTGATGTGGTGTATAATGTTTATTGCTTTGCACAGTTTCAACCATCCTTATACCCTTTGGATGAATCCCATTTGATCATGGCAAATAGTCTTTGTAATGTATTGTTGAGTTCCATCTGATAGTATGTTGTTGAGATTTTTTTACCTTTGTGTTCATTAAGGATATCATCCTCTCACTTTCTTTGCTATATTATTGTGTCATTTTTGTGAGGACAATTCTGCATCATGGAATGAAGTTTGGAAGAATTCCCTTCTCATCTATTTTTTAGACATAACTTAAGGAAGATGTATGTTAATTCTTTAAATTTTGAATTCAGCAGTTAAGTGACCTGGGCATCTCTATGCTTTTCTTTGGTAGGAGACTTTTTTTTTTACTATTACTAATTCAATATCATTATTCATTATTGATCTTTTTAAGTGTCCTATTTCTTCAATCTAGGAAAATAGTATGTTTCCAGAAATTTTTCCATTTTGTTTAAATTGTCAACTAGTTGACATATAATTGTCATAGTAATCTCTAACAATCCTTTGCGTTTCTGTGTTGTCAGTCATAATGTCTCTGTTTTATTCATCTTTTATTCATCTCTGATTTTATGTATTTGAAACTTCTTTTTTTTGTTAGTCTAGCTAAGGATTTTTCATTTTGTTTACCTCTTCAAAGAGCTATGTCTTTTATTTGTGTCCTTAGTTAATTTTTTATTCCATTGATTCTGAATTTGTTTTTGCTTTTCTAATTTTTTGAAGTATAGTTATAAGTTTTATTTGAAGTCATTCTGCTTTTTTGAAGCAGACATCCATAAGTATAAACTTTTCTCTTTATACTTATTTTTCTATACCCCATAAGGTTTGGTATATTGTGTTTCCCTTTTAATACATATCAAGAGAATTTTAAAAATTTCATCCTTCATTTTTTCTTTGATTCATTGGTTATTCCAGAATTAGTTGTTTTAATTTCCATGGATTTGTGTAGTTTCCAAAGTTTTTCTTTTTACTCATTTCTGGATTTATTTAATTTTTGTCAGAATAGATACTTCATATAATTTCTATTTTTCAAAATTTCTTGAGATTTGTTGTGGGACCTACCGTATTATCTATTCTGAAAAATGTTCCATGTGCTGTTGAGAAGGCTTATTCTGCAGTTAGATGCTTTGTCCATGTCTGAAAAGTCCAGTTGATTTAGGTTGCAATTTAACTCTTGTTTTTTTTTTTTGTTGATTTTCTGAAAGTAGTCTGTTAAAGTCCCCTAGTATTATTATATTAAAGTCCTTCTTTAGATCTATTAGTATTTGTTTTTTTTTATTTTTGGGTGCTCTAATATTGGGTTCATAAATATTTGCAATTATTCTCTTCTCTTGTTGGATTGACTCATTGGCCATTACATAATGATCTTTCTTCATTGCTTTTGACTTAGCATCAATCTTTTATGATAGAAGGATGCCTACTCCTACTTTTTTGGGGGGTTCTATTTGCATGTAATATTTTGTTTCATCTTCTCAATTTCATTCTATGTGTGTTCTTAGAGTTGAAAATTGTCTCTCATAAACAAGAAATACTTGGGTCTTGCTTTTTTAATCAGGCTGTCACTCTGTGTCTTTCAATTGGATGATATAATATATTTATATTTATGGTAATTATTGGTAGTTAAGGTCTTACTGCTTTCATTTTAAAATTGTCTTCGAATTTTATTGTTCTCTCCCTCTCATAATCTTCCTTTCTGATTTGCTAGTATGTGTTTTGATTCCTTGCTTATTTTTTTGGTTAGTCTAATATATTTCTTTGTGGTTACCATGAGGCTTACACAAACTTTTATATAACATTTGGTTATAACAAGCTGTTTTGAAATGACAACAATTTCATATTGACTAAAGATATGTAAAGAAGCAAAAACCAAAGAGATAAGAAATATTGATAGAGAGCTTCATATTTATATTCCATTCCTCCTCACATTTTGAATTTTTGATGGTCCTCCTTACATGCTTCTATACTACTTTATCTCTCTTAATATTTTAAGGTAGTTTTTGAAAGATTGATTTATTTATTTGAAAGTAGAGTTGGGGGGTGAGGGGGAAAGAGAGAGAGAGAGAGATCTTTGATTGGCTTGTTTACACCCCAGATGGCCACAACAGCCAAGGAGGGCCATGGTGAAGCCAGAAGCCAGAAACTTAATTCAGGTGTCCTACATGTGTAGCTGGGGTCCAACAGCTTGGGCTGTCTTCCACTGGTTTTCCCAGGCCATTCAGGGAGCTGGATTGGAAGTAGAGCAGTGAGAATGTCAACTGGCGCCCATAAATGATGGCTGTCTCACAGGAGGTAGCTTCACCTGTTCTGCCACAACATTGACTCCATTTTTTTAAAATCTTCACACTAGAGATATGAGTCATTTATGCATCATATTTATAGTATTAGAGTTTTCTGAAATTGTTTGTATAGTAGTATTATTAGTGAGTCCTCTATTTCCTGATATTTCTTTTTTCTCATTAGAATCTCTTGCAGTTTGAGTATTTCTTGGAATTTTGTATGGGGGTGATTAATTTTCTTTTTTTGCTTGTCTGAAAATGTTTATCTCTTCGTCATATCTTATGTATAACTTTTCTGGGTACAGTATTCTTGGCTGGCAAAATTTTTCCTTCACTCCTATGAGTCTTGGTCCACTCTCTCTGCCCCGTGGGGTTTGTTGTGAGAAATCTGCAGTCAGGCAAATTGGGACCCTTTTATGAGTTATTTGTTTCTTTTCTCATAAAGCTTTGACCCTTCTCTCTTTATCATTAACCTTGGAGGTCTTTAATATAATATATTGTGGATGTAGACTTGGTTTGGTTGAATCTTACTGGTGACCTTTGACTTTCCTCTACCTGAATAGTTGTACCTTTCTTTAGGTTTGGGAAGTTTTCTGTCATTAAATCTTTGAATATACTTTCTAATCTTTAGGCAAGTTGCCCTTAGACCCCAAAATTTAATTTTTTCCTTTTTCATGCTGTCCCAAATTTCTTGTTTCTTCATTTCCCTTTTCTGTTTTCTTCTACAACAAATATATATTTTCAAATAGTTTGTCTTTGTAGTCCATGATTCCTTCAACTGTATTTATTGATGCTTCCTTTTGTGTTTTAATTATTGCTTAGTGTACTTTTCAGTTGAAGGATTTTGTTTAATTGCTTCAAGTACTGTATCTGTTCTCTGTTGGAAAGTTATGTCATGCCTGTGTTCTCTTGAAATATTTTGAGAGTCCTTAAAATACTTATTTGACATCTTCATCCAAACATTTATAAATTCTAATTTCTAGATGGTTTCTTTCTGGTACTTTTGCTCTTTGGTGAGATCATCTTTCCCAGGAAATTTTTGGTGGTTATTGGTGTACATCACTGTCTGCACAATGAATGATTATAGACTGTGACTTCATTTGTGACTGTCTTCTTGCATTTCTAAGTAGTCTATTTATTTTCTATGAACCTATTGATACTTCTACTATTTGAGCAGTAGAGAGCACCCTAAGTCAAGATGTGCCCAGGTCAGCTTTTGTTTTATTTTTTTTTTCTCACTCTTTGAATCTCACAAGTTTCCCAAAGTTCAAATTTGTCCCAAATCAACTGTTGATGTGTTATTCAGAATGAAGTGGGAAAGTACCTAAAAAAGAGTAGTCAGTTATCATAAGCCTCTTCCTGGAGTGAGTAGGCCCAGATTTCCAGTCTTGTATCCACCAATGCCTTGACGCTAGATTGCCCCTAAAGCCCACAACCCACCAAGACTAGTACAACTTGTAGTTTGACGCAAAGCCCACCCTTCTATTATTTGTGTAATGCTGAGGTGGACTCACTTTCTGTTGCTACTCCTACCAGCCATTACTGATACCAGCTGGGATATAAGACTTATTAGTTAAACCTCAGAACTCCACATGTCACAAAAGCAGATCCAGAGGCTCTGTCTTTGGTTGCCAGTATGTGAACAGAGACTGTTAGGATCCTTTAAATTTTGCGTTTTACCAGCCTGGCTCTTTGTGCTGAAACAATACTGTGGTTCCTTGCTGTCTACCCAAGTTTGTAGGGTGGGTGATACAGGCAGCCCCACAGCCACATAGCACTAGTAGATGATTCATCCCTGGGTCTCATATTCCTTTGGCCATGTGTACTCCTGGAGGTACACACCAGGTCCATGTGAAACTTGTGATTATAAATGCCAAAATAACTTTTTCAGGGTACAGGTATTTACCTGATACTGGGATAAATCCAGAGACTCTGTCCACATACACTTTCATAGGGATAAGGACTGTTAGATTCTGTCTAGTATTTGGCTTTACCAGCCAAGCTGTGAGTCACAAGATTCCTTTGGCTCTCTGCCAATGCTGAAGGAATGTGATAAAGGCTGGCCCCATGCAGACAGTCAGAAGCTGGGTCACATTCGGTTCCACAATCACTGAGTCCCCCAAAGTCCCGTGATGCATGCCAAACCTGAAAACCCTCTACAGAACAGGCCTCTGCACAATGCCAGGCAACTCCAGAGGTTCCATTATGAGCAGTGGGTTGAGGCTTTTGAGTTTTATCAGGTGTTGATCTCACGGAGGCAGGACAGGCTCTGGGCTCCATGGAAGTTTTAAGCTCCCCCTCTTCTTCATACTCTGCTTTCTGCTAGAGGCTGGAATGGGAGGTACATAGCTGATGGAGGCTGCCTGAGCAGGGAGGGTCTGTTTGGCCTGAGGAAGGAGCTTCAGAGCTCTGTCTGACTTTGAGTTTTATCCCAGTAAGCCTGGCACTGGGATTCAATTCGATTTCCTTTCTCCAAGCAGGAAGTGTCTCTGTCTGAGCTGTACTCCTTGGAACTGTCTATCATTTGAATTCCATAGATCTTCTGAAGGTAATTTGGTACATGAAAAGCTATACAAAGTGGTGATTCTATGGAGAGGTAGTTGCTAGAGCGTCTTAGTCTGCTGCCGTCTTGATTTCTACCTCCCCCATTATTAATATGAAACATTTATTGTTTTATGTTTGTGGAAGAGGTGATCACTCATATTTTTTGACATTTCAATATTTTTCTCATAGATTTAGTATGACTTTTTTGTATATCAAAAAAGAAGTCCTTGGCTATTATTTTCATTGCATAAATTAGTTTTGTATTATGAAACATTATAAATACAGGCAGTGCATAGCTTATGAAGGTTCTACTTAAGATTTTTCAGCTTTTCCATTATGTATTAAATGCATTTTTGACTTTTGATATTTTAACTTACAGTAGGATTATCTGGATGCAATCTCTTCATTATTCAAGGAGCTGTATTGCTGAATCACCCTAAATAAACAGTGAATCTTACAAATCCAGGAATTTGTTGTAAACATTCTGATTGCAATACATATGTTGACAGACTTTCTTTTTTGTTGTTGTTAGTTAATTAAGTACATTATTTCTTATTTAAGAAAACAAATACCATAAGTACAGCTTTAGGAATATAGTTATTCTTCCCACTATACCCTCCCTCCCACCCACACTTCCATTCCTCCTCTTCCTCCCATTGCCCTTTCCAGTCCCATTCTCCATTGAGATTCATTTCCAATTGACTTTGTACACAGAAGACCCTCTATACCCTCTATACTACCTCTATACTCTATACTAGGTAAAGATTTCAACAATTTGTAAACACACACACACATACAACTGAGAACTAGTTTTACAGTTAACTCCCATAATACAACTCATTGAGGACAGATATCCTGCATGGGGAGTTAATGCAGTGACACCTGTTGCTAATTTAACAATTAACACTCTTATGTATGACTTCAGTGACCACCCGAGGCTTTTGACATGGAGCTGCCTCATCTATGGAAGCCTTTTGAATCCACAAATTCCTTCAGCATTTAGACAAGATCATAAGCAAAGTAGAAGTTCTCTCCTCCCTTTAGAGAAAAGTACATCCTTCTTTGATAGCCACTTCTTTCTACTGGGTTCTCACTCACAGAGATCCTTCATGCAG
The DNA here is from genome assembly GCA_949820135.1 of Sylvilagus floridanus. NCBI lineage: Eukaryota > Metazoa > Chordata > Mammalia > Lagomorpha > Leporidae > Sylvilagus > Sylvilagus floridanus. The sequence goes on along the minus strand of OX463239.1, from coordinate 28,570,159 downwards.
AACATTTTGTGAAACAGTATCTTGGCTTTCCATGCCTAAAATGCTCTCAGGGGCTTTTCAGCCAGACCAGGAAGCCTTAAGGGTGGGTTCTGAGGTCAGAATGTTACTTACAGCAATTGTCATTCTATGAGTCTGCTGTGTGGACTGCTTCCCACGTTGGAACAATCTCTCCTTTTAATTCTATCTATTATTATTATCAGACACTCGATCCTAGTTATATGATCACTTTATTTATTTATTTATTTTGACAGGCAGAGTGGACAGTGAGAGAGAGACAGAGAGAAAGGTCTTCTTTTTTGCCGTTGGTTCACACTCCAATGGTCACTGCGGCCGGTGCACTGCGACCGGCGTACCGGTGCTGATCCGAAGCCAGGATCCAGGTGCTTCCCCTGGTCTCCCATGTGGGTGCAGGGCCCAAGCACTTGGGCCATCCTCCACTGCCTTCCTGGGCCACAGCAGAGAGCTGGCCTGGAAGAGGGGCAACCAGGACAGAATCCGGTGCACCGACCGGGACTAGAACCCAGGGTGCCTGTGCCGCAGGCGGAGGATTAGCCTATTGAGCCGCAGTGCTTGCCTATATGATCACTTTAACACTTAATCCTACCTATCTGTTAACATTAACACTTAATATGATCAATTTAACACTTTTTTTTGAAGATTTATTTATTTATTTGAAAGAATTACACAGAGAGAAGGAGAGACAAAGAGAGAGGTCTTCCATCTGTTGGTTTAATCACCAATTGGCTGCAACAGCTGGAGCTGTGCCAATCCGAAGCCAGGAGCTAGGAGCTTCTTCTGGGTCACCCATGTGGGTGCAGGGCCCAAAGACCTGGGCCATCTTCTACTGCTTTCCCAGGCCACAGCAGAGAGCTAGATTGGAAGTAGAGCAGCCTGATCGCTAACCGGCATCCATATAGGATGCCCGTGCTGCAGGCTGAGGCTTTACCTGATACACCACAGTGCTGACCTCTACTTTAACACTTTTTTTTTTTTTGACAGGCAGAGTGGACAGTGAGAGAGAGACAGAGAGAAAGGTCTTCCTTTGCTGTTGGTTCACCCTCCAATGGCCGCCGCGGCCAGCGCGCTGCGCTGATCCAATGGCAGGAGGCAGGTGCTTCTCATGGTCTCCCATGTGGATGCAGGGCCCAAGCACTTGGGCCATCCTCCACTTCACTCCCGGGCCGTAGCAGAGAGCTGGACTGGAAGAGGAGCAACCGGGACAGAATCCGGTGCCCCAACAGGGACTAGAACCCAGTGTGCTGGTGCCACAAGGCGGAGGATTAGCCTACTAAGCCGCGGCGCCGGCTCTACTTTAACACTTAAAATGCAATTTTTACCACCCAGCTTAATGGGATTTTGGGTCACATGACAAGTTTTTAAATAGTACCCTTAGAAGTAAGTAAGTAGGAATGTATGCAGAACTAAACAGCTTTACATTTACAAACTTTCTCCCCTCTCTCTTATTGCAACTCTTATTTTTCACTGAGCTCCATCCTCATTGACTGTATACACATATGAATAACTTTATGTTAAGTAAAGAGTCCAACAAATAACATGAAGAAAAAAACTAAAAAGCAAAAAAAAAAAAACAAAACTGTTCCTCGTCAATCAAGACAAGGGCAGCTCAGGTCATCCCTTCTAGAAATGTTAATTTTGCTTCTATAAGTTTCATTTTAGGTGCTCTATTAGCTCTCACAGACTAGGGAGCACATATCGTATTTGTCCTTTTGGGACTGGCTTATTTCACTGTGTATGATGTTTTCTAGATTCATCAATTTTGTTGCAAATGACTGGTTTTCATTTTTTATGCTATGTAGTATTCCAAATTTCATAATTTCTTTATCCAGCCTTCGGTTGATAAGCATTTAGATTGTTTCCATGGCTTAGCTATTGTTAATTGAGCTGCAATAAACATGGGGGTGCAAATAACTCTTTTATTTACTGATTTCATTTCCCTTAGGTAAATTCCCAGGAGTGGGATAACTGGGTCATATGGTAGGTCCCTGATGGCTAGTGATCCTGAACATTTTTTCATCTATCTGTTGGCCATTGGGATTTTCTCTTTTGAAAAATGTCAGTTTAAGTCCTTTGCCATTTTCTTAACTGGGTTGTTTGTTTTCTTGATGTAGGCACCAATTGCTATAAACTTGCCTCTTAAACATTTTTTTCTGTATCACATAAGTTTGATATGTTGTATTTTCATCTGCATTAATTTCCAGAAAGTTTTTGATTTATCTTTTGATTTCTTCTATGACCCACTGGTCATTCAAGAGCATGTTGTTCAGTCTCCATGTGTTTGTATATGCTCTAGAGATTCCCGAGTTGCTGATTTCAGCTTCATTCCATTGTGGCCTGAGAAGATGCATGGTATGATTTAGATTTTTTGAATTTGCTGAGACTTGCTTTATGGCAAGTATGTGGTCAGTCCTAGAGAAAGTTCTCTGAACTCGTGAGAAGAATGTGTATTCTGCAACTGTAGGATGAAATGTTCTGTTTATATCTGTTTGGTCTGTTTGGTCTATAGTGTCGATTAACTGCAGTTTCTTTGCTAATTTTCTGACTGGCTGATCTGCCCATTGATGAAAGTGGGGTGTTGAAGTTCCCCATTACTACCTTATTGGAGTCTATGTCTCCCTTTAGATACGTTAACATTTTTTTAATAGCTAGTTGCCCTGTAATTAAGTGCATATACATTTATAATAGTTACATCTTCCTGTTGAATTGATCCCTTAATCATTAAATAGTGTCCTTCTTTGTCTCTTTTAACAGTTTCTGTGTTTAAGTCTATTTTGTCTGATATTAGAATTTTTTGATTTCTGTTGGCATGGCATATCTTTTTCCATTCTTTCACTTTCAGTCTGCGTGCATCTTTGTTGATGAGTTGTGTTTCTTGTAGGCAGTAAATAGAGGGTTTTGTTTTTTGTGCTTTTGTTTTGTTTTGTTTTTATTTGACAGGTAGAGTTATAGACTGTGAGAGAGAGAGAAAGGTCTTCCTTCTGTTGGTACACTCCCCAAATGGCCACTACAGCCAGCGCTATGCCAATCTGAAGCCAGGAGACAGGCGCTTCTTCCTGGTCTCTGATGCGGGTATAGGGGCCCAAGCACTTGGGCCATCCTCCACTGCCCTCCCGGGCCATTGCAGAGAACTGGACTGGAAGAGGAGCAACTGGGACTATAACCCCACGCACATATGGGATGCCAGTGCCAGAGGCAGAGGATTAATCAAGTGAGCCACAGCATAGGCCCCAGGTTTTGTTTTTTAATCCATTTAGCTAGTCTGTGTCTTTTAACTGGAGGGTTGAGGACATTTACATTCAAGGTGACTATTGATAAGTAATGACATTGCCCTGCCATTTGTACAAAAATATTCCTATTTTTAACTTTGAGTTTCCTTTGAACTTTTACTTGCAGATTTTCTTTCTTTACCTTCTTCCATAGTGATGACCATATTTTTGTGTTTCTGTGTGCAGCACATGCTTAAGCATCTTTTGTAGGGCTACACAGGTGGTGACAAATTCTTTCAGTTTCTGTTTGTCATGGAAGGTCTTTTTTTCACTTTCATTCATATGAGAGCTTTGCAGGGTATAGTATTCTGGGTTGACAGTTGTTTTCTCTTAAGACTTGGATTAATTCTCACCATTCTCTCCTAGCCTGTAGGGTTTCTGAAAAGAAGTCTGCTGTAAGTCTAATTGGAGATCCTCTGAAAGTAATCTGACATTTCTCTTGTGCACATTTTAGAATCTTTCTTAATGTTTTACTGTGGTGAGTTTGATTACAATGTGTCATGATGAAGATATTTTCTGGTCATGTCTACTAGGAGTTCCATATTGCTTCCTGTTCTTGGATTTCCCTTTGATCTTCTAAATTAGGGAAGTTTTCTATTACTATTTCATTAAAAAGGCCTTTTAATCCTTTCTCTCTTTCCATGCCTTCAGAAACTCCTAGAATCCATATGTTGGATCATTTGATAGTATTCTCTAAATTCCCAGTAGTGCTTTCTTATTTTCTAATTTTTTCTTCTTGTTTTTGGTTTGACTGTATAATTTCCTTGCTTTGTCTTCTAAGTCAGATATTCTTTATTATGCTTCACAGATTCTGTTGTTAAGGCTTTCCACTGCATTTTTAAAATTTGTTCTATTGAATTTTTCATTTCATTTTGATTCCTCTTTAAGATCTCAATTTTGTGTGATAAATTTTCTTTCATGCCATGTATGGATTTCAATAGTTCATGCATTTGCTCTGATTACTACTATGTAACCTTATGATCAATCTTTTGAATTCCATTTTTGGCATTTCTTCAGCCTCATCATCTTCACAATCTAGTATTGAAGTGTTGTATTCTTTTGGGGGTGTCTTCTTGTCTTCCTTATTCTTGTTTCTTGAATTGATTCATTTGTTATTCACCATTTGTGGAGATACTCGTTGGTTTCTTCTTTGTTTTCTGCTGTGATGGCTTTTATCTTTGTACTATGCCTCTCATTCTCCAATGCTGGTACATAGGTTCTTGGCTGCTGTGGTCCTGAGTTGTGGACTTCTACTCCCTCCATGTAGGTCCACTGTGTCCCTCTAATTTGCATAGAGTTTCCTCTGATGTTTTCTCCCTCACTCTTCCCTGAGACTGCAGTCTTTCCACATTTTAACTTATTTTAATTAATTAATTAATTTATTTATTTATTAAAGATTTATTTATTTACTTGAAAGTCAGAGTTGCACAGAGAGGGGAGAGGCAGAGAGAAAGATATATATATATATATATATATATATATAGAGAGAGAGAGAGAGAGAGAGAGAGAGATCTTCCATCTGCTGGTTCACTCCCCAATTGGCTACAATGGCTGGAGCTGAGCCTATCTGAAGCCAGGAGACAGGAGCTTCTTCCAGGTACCCTAAGTGGGTGCAAGGGCCCAAAGACTTGGACCATCTTCTACTACTTTCCCAGGCATAGCAGAGAGCTGGATTGGAAGTGGAGCAGCCGGTACTTAAACTGGTTCCCATAAGGGATGCCAGCACTGCAGGCGGCAGCTTTACCCACTACGCCACAGCACTGGCACCTCTCTCTACTTTTTTAAAACTATCTTCTCCTAGAGTAGAGTGGTAAGCTCCCGCCCTACCCTGCCATCTTGGAAGAAGTTCTGGGTGTTTTCTCTGACAAACTTTCATTCATGGTTGATCATAATGAAAAATCTATATCCATTTTAGGTTAGTACCTGAAAGTGCAACATGATGAATGCTTTAAAATTGTGACAGCAGAGAGCTGCCAATCCAGTAACATACACCAGGGAAGTATAAATTGTTATACTACAAATTCTATCATCATTCAGCATGTCATCAGTCTTTAATGGGTAGACAACAATTGTTTGAAATCCAAGTAGCTTCTTGCTTTATCAAAGAATGTTAAAAGGCACAGTTATGATTGATTTTAACAGGTGAATTCTTGGAGCTATCTGGGTAGGAAATGTTACTTTCATCAAAAGTATAGTTATTCATTCCTTGAGGATTAGATGGCTCTGGGGATAGTGTTTATGAAACGTGTAAGAGGTTGTTCTCAGAGAAAGAGCTAAAAGGTGAGAATTCAAAGTTCCTTGCTGAACATTTTTCTAAAGATATAATGACTGAAGATAAAATGAGCAGCTCTTGGATTATTTAAAAGATAAAAAGTCAAATTTATTGTTGAGTACTGCTGAATGCTTATACAAACTTAAAATGTCCTCAAATTTATTTTCAATATCAAAATTTATATTTGTTTTGGGAATTGTGAGGATACTAGAGAAACATCTAAAAACAACATAAACCACACTAAGCTAATTTTAAAACATTTAACCAGTTTTTAAATGTCTATTTTTTAAAATTTATTTTAAGGAGGAGAGGAGAGGAGGGGAGAGGAGAGGAGAGGGACAGTTTCCATCCTCTGACTCATTCTCCAAGTGCCCACATCTGGGGCTGAGCCAAGAAATCAAAACCAGATCTGTCAGATGGATGCTAAGGACCCAAGTACTGAGGTATCAACTACTGCCTCCCAGAGTGTGTATTAGCAGGAAGTCAAGTTTGAAGCAGAAGCAGAGCTTAACCTCTAGCACTCTGAAATGCCCATCCCATAATTACATAAATAATATGCTTTAAATATTCTTTTGAGAGAAGAGATGGAAAATTGGACACATTCTGAATTCTAATTCATTCTATAGTAACATGTAACTTAACAATGGGGTATATTCTGAGAAATGTATCCTTAGGTGATTTCATCATTGTGCAAACATCATGGAGTATAATTGTACAAACCAAGTTGGCAATGACATTACTAGGTGATATAGGAGACTATGGTCATATGTAGTTTATTACTGAGCAAAAGATTGTTATGTGGTACGTGACTATTGTATGAGAAAGGATATATTGTAATTAAAAATTTGGTGCTGGCATGGGTAATTCATACTTAAAGCAATGAGACTGGCTAAAACTACATGGGCAGTGTGTAAAAATAGAATAGAACAAGATGAGGAGAATCTAACAAGATGCTGAGAAATCAAATCAGTAAGCAAGAGAGAGCCTACAAGAGAGTGATGTTCCATATGCCAGAGAGGAAAAGTATTTCAGGGCAAGGAAATGATTACGAGGTGGAATTGGAAGAAAAATGCGCATTTGGATTTGGGCAATATGGAGTTCCTCTCCGGCCTTGACATGATTGTAGGAGGTTGGCTATTATGTTAAGTAAAATAAAAATAATAGCAAATCATAATAATAATAGCAAATAATAATAATAGCAAATCAATCACTCATATGTGGAATCTACAAGAGTTGATTTCATACAGTTTAGAGTATAATAGTGGTTACCAGAAGCTGGAGATAGGAGGGAGGAGGGTGCGATGAAGAAAAGTTAGATGACATTACAAAGTTGTAGTTTGATAGAAGTGAGAAACTCTGGTGTTTTATTGCACAGTAGGGTAACCATAGATAAAGAGAGTATATTGTGGGGCTGGCATTGTGGTGTAGCGGCTAAAGCCGCCGCCTGCAGTGCCGGCATCCCATATCGGTGCCAGTTCGAATCCCGTCTGCTCTACTTCCAATCTTGCTCCCTCCTAATGTGCCTAGGAAAGCGGTAGAAGAAGTCTTGATGAGGCAAAGAATTATTAGAGTTGGAATAAGAAAATCCAAAATCATTATTGTAAAGAGTGGAATCCTAAAAACTGAAACTGTGGAGTAAGTGTAGTTATTGGGTAAAAACAAGCTATAGATACCAGAGTCCACTGGCTTCCAAAATGCAGTCACTGAACTGGCCACGTCGCTATCACTTGGAAACTTGAGAAATACACATCTTCAGGTTCCAGACCTTCTGAATCCTGAGCTGTGGTAGCAGACTCAGCAGCAACCTGTATTTCAAATGAACTTCCCTATGGTTAAGATCATTGTTAAGGTTTGAGGACTTCTTTTTTTCTGGTGTATGATAATGAAAGTATTTGTATGAGTTAATATGTCAAGGAAGATAATTGTAATAAAGAGGTTAAGGAATTAGGAAGATGCTGAGATCTTCAAGAACTGTCAGGAGTGCTGGTGTGGAAAGGAGAGCCAGCAGTTAAAGCTTCAGGAAGGGGAGGAGTGACCTGAAGCCTGGAAATGTCTGAAAGAAGAAAGGATACTGAGGGAATCCAGAGGGTTTCAAGGAGGAGGCTCAACAACAGTTTGCAAGTTTAGAGCAGTGAAGAGCAAGGAATTACCCATGGTGTACATGGGATGTAGGGGAGAAGGCAGTCTCACTCCAGCAAGCTGCAAGGAAAAGCAAATCTTCCCATGAGAGTCAGGTTTCCAAGCATGAAGGTGAATGAAGACAGGTGTTGAGGACAGACCAGGAGTTTCCTAGCACAAAGGGGAAGCATATGTGGAGATGAGGGAGGAATGGGAAAACATGTCCGAAGAGGGGTTGCATGGAACTGGATCCCAGGGATCACAGAGTGCTGCAGCCATAGGCTTCATGTGATTACTGGAGGCAACCAGGGCCTAAGGAGTTAGTCCCGATAAGAGTTTTAGGGACGATAGCAAGATCTGATTAAGACCTTCTTCCAAGTCAGGTGTTCTCAATTTGGTCACACATTAGAATCAGCTGGGTGACCTGTTAAACTTCCCCAACACATAAGCTTCACCCTGGACCAATTAAATCAGAATCTTTGTTGGAGGGAGAGGTTGGAGGATGTGGACATCAGCAATTTTAAAGCTCCCCAGGTGATTATAATGAGCAGCCATGGCTGAGAAAAAGTTTTTTAATTTGTGCAGCCAAAAGAAGCAACAAGAAATTTTGACTCTAGGGCCTGGGATCTGCATCCTGAGACACCCCCTCCAGTACTGTGTGCACAGAAGGTAGGAGTATGGTTTGCCCTCTTCCTGGGTCAGATCATTTAATGAGCTACTGCCTCTGAGAGAAGCAAACCAAATCACTCAAAACAGCCCAATGAGTGTGTTTTATCAGCCAGTAAAAAGGTAGAAAAGAAAGTTTCCTCCCCCAGAGCCGAACAATCAGTTTGATTCTGTTCTGCAGGACAGCAGGTCACCGCGGAAGTGGCAATTGATTATATACATGCATCGCTCTGAGTGCTCCTTAAGAACTTTTAGAAGACTGTCAGGTGAAAGGTTCACAGCACAACTTTTCACGGTTAATTAGCAGTTAGAATTGCTTCAAGAAATCAAATGGGGAGGAGCAGATGGACTGGAAGCTCACCTTGGGGCAGTAATTTGTATGTCCCAGCCATTAGTCTTGGTTGCTAACAACATTATCTGGAGGTAACATAATCTTACATTTTGTGCTTATGTTTCCATTTGGTTGCTAAATTAAGTCCAAGGTCTGATTTCTGGTAAAGAAAAAATAAATGAAATGTTTATATCATAGCTGTTGATTTGTAGCATGTTGACATCATAACCTCTTGGCTTTTGTGCAAATGCCATAAAACACATTTGATTGCTTTAAATGCTCAGAAAACACTGATATACTCTGATAATGAAGAAATCCTGCTTACAAATTGCAGAGAACACATTTTGTTGGCACATTAGAAAAGTGAGTTTAAAAAAGAGAAGTTTGCTTTTGTGATTTAAAAAATCTTTTTATTTTAAAAAACAATTCAAATGGTCCTTTTTTAAAAAAATGTAATGTTTTAGAAAAGCCACTATGATTTTCCCTTTGTTGTAGAAGTTGGTTTTGTTGCATTTTAAAAATAAGTTGTTACTCCACAAACAGTACTCTGAAAAGCTTTTAAATCATATTTACTAAAGCTGTAACTTTTGAAATTGAAATGCAGAAGTGGGATCTGCCATGAACTCTTTTACATTTTGTTAAATCTGTGGGTCCAAGTGACATCGGCCTATGAGCGAGTAGTGATTCTTGTCACCTTCCTCCACATGGAAATGTGCGTGAATCCTGTTTGAAAAGAAGGCACTACTTAAATTTAACTTCTTATTCTCCCAGTTGGAGCGACAGAGAATGCTGTGTGGCCTTTGTGGGGTTACTTATTGTCTCTCTGAAAATTTCCTCCAGCTGAACTACAGAAAAATACCTGCTGAGCTAAGGACTATGGGAAAGACGATGCCTGTCAAACATGCTTGTGCTACTCTGCAGGAAGAAGTCATCCATGATAAATAGACTTCCAGGACGAATTTTCTAAAATTCACCTTGTGTCAAACTTTTCCAAGTTTATCTTGTCATCATCAGGCTTTCACACTCTTATTTAGCTACAACGATAAATCAGAACTGCTTCTAGGCATAATATTGCAATGAGTAGTTTAAATTTATACTTCATCTTTCTATAGCTTTCTCCACCAAACCTGCATGTCATCTTCCAAATATTCTAGTATACATGGTACTAGGTATGGTTTTGTCTTGCTACAAAAGAACTCCATAGGCTAGATTAGCCCATTTACCCCAAACCAACTAGATCCATAACTCTGAGGCTATATATTGGAGAATATTTAAGTTTAAAAGATCCCCAAGTATTTTATGTACAGCTTGGGTTAGGTACCACTATCTTTAGTCAACATGATGGCTCTTTAAGGTTCTAATTTTAAAATAAGCAGATTGATAAAGAAATGCATAGACTAGAAACCCATCAGGCCATCTATGATCCTAGAACAATGAGACTGCATTGTCTCATTAGACAGAAGGGTGATAGTAACAAAGCAAACTATGCTATTTTCTATTGCTATCCAGTTCCCAGTATCCATGACCTTCATTTTCTTTAATCTCAAACTGGTTTATTGTGATCATCTACCACACATTGACTGTTAGCTAACTTATATTTGATAACATGACATCCACTAACAAGAGAAGAAATTCTGATCTGGAGAAGGTGGGTAGGAAGCACTCTAACTCATTTAACACTGTGCCAATAGTGAATCTCTGGTTTTAAGAAACATTACAATCACCAAAATGACAGTAGTCTATTTTAAATATATGCTTTGCTTAGTGAATTTGCAGCTGTCCTGGTACTGGCTGTCTCTCTTCAGAATAATTAGGGAGGACATGCTCAGAACTGTAGGAATGCTGGGAGATTGTTTACAGCCATGAAGACTTTGGGTTCAAGACCATAATTTCCTAAGCTTATCATGTTTTGGATATTGGACGAGTTATTAGATAATAAATAAATTTGTTAGCTTCTAGTATTTTTTAGAATTTATATTCAAAATAGCCTATTTTTAATTTACATTATACTTAAAGGCTTAAAGCTTCACTATTTAAATAAAGAGTTCAGGGTTTAAAGACATTACATAACACTGAATAATTTCCCTCTTGCAAAACTTATGAGTCCTTTATTGGATTCCAATTTTAATTAAAATCAAAATTAAACTTATTTTCATACAGAAGTTCTTTTTTTTAACTTTTATTTAATAAATACGTATTTCCAAAGTACAGCTTTTGGATTACATTCGCTTTTTCCTCCCATACTATCTCTCCCACCTGCAACCATCCCATTTCCCACTCTTTCTCCCATCCCATTCATGTCAAGAATCATTTTCAATTATCTTTATACACAGAAGATAAATTTAGTATATATTAAGTAAAGATTTCAACAGACTGCACCCACACAGAAACACAAAATCTATTTGAGTACTAGTTATACCATTAATTCACATAGTACAACACATTAAGGACAGAGATCCTACATGGGAAGTAAGTGCACAGTGACTCCTGTTGTTGATTTAACAATTGACACTCTTAATTATGACGTCAGTAATCACCTGAGGCTCTTGTCATGTGCTGCCAAGATATGGAATCCTCTTGAGTTTGCCAACTCCAATCTTATTTAGACAAGGCCATAGTCAAAGTGGAAGTTCTCTCCTCTCTTCAGAGAACGGTACCTTCTTCTTTGATGACCTATTTTTTTCTGCTGGGATCTCTCTTGCAGAGATCATTCATTTAGGTCATTTTTCTTTTTTTTTTCCAGAGTGTCTTGGCTTTCCATGCCTGAAATACTCCCATGGGCTCTTGAGCCAGATCCGAATGCCTTAAGAGCTGATTCTGAGGCCAGAGTGCTACTTAGGACATCTGCCCTTCTACGAGTCTGCTGTGTATTCGGCTTCCCATGTTGGATCTTTCTCTCCTTTTTAATTCTATCAGTTAGTATTAGCAGACACTAGTCTTGTTTATGTGATCGCTTTGACAATCCTATCATTATGGTCAATTATGAACTGAAACTGATCACTTTGACTAGTGAGATGGCATTGGTACATGCCACCTTGATGGGATTGAATTGGAATCCCCAGGCACTTTTCTTTTTTTTGTTTATTTTTTTAACTTTTTATTTAATGAATATAAATTTCCAAAGTACAGCTTATGGATTAAAATGGCTTCCCCCCCATAACTTCCCTCCCACACACAACCCTCCCCTTTCCTGCTCTCTCTCCCCTTCCATTTATGTCAAGATTCATTTTCAATTCTCTTTATATACAGAAGATCATTTGAGTATATATTAAGTAAAGATTTCAACAGTTTGCATCCACATAGCAACACAAAGTGAAAAATACTGTTTGAGTACTAGTTATAGCATTAAATCACAATGTACAGCACATTAAGGACAGAGTTCCTACAGGAGGAGTAAGTGTACAGTGACTTCTGTTTTTGACTTAACTAATTGACTCTCTTGTTTATGGCATCAGTAATCACCCTAAGCTCTTGTCATGAGTTGCCAAGGCTATGGAAGCCCTTTGAGTTCACGCACTCTGATCATACTTAGACAAGGTCATAGTCAAAGTGGAAGTTCTCTCTTCCCTTCAGACAAAGTTACCTCCTTCTTTGATGACCTGTTCTTTTCACTGGGTTCTCACTCGTGGAGATCTTTCATTTAGGTCATTTTTTTTCTTTTTTTTTTCCAGAGTGTCTTGGCTTTCCATGCCTGAAATACTCTCATGGGCTTTTCAGCCAGATCTGAATGCCTTAAGGGCTGATTCTGAGGCCACAGTGCTGTTTAGGACATCTGCCCGGGCACGTTTCTAACCCTACCATCAGGAGTAAGTCTGATTGAGCATGTGCCAAACTGTACATCTCCTCCCTCTCTTATTCCCACTCTTATTCCCATTTTTCAGTTAAATTTCAACACCTAAGAATAAATGTGTGTTAATTAAAGAGTTCAACCAATGATATGAAGTAGAACAAAAAAAAAATACTAAAAGGAATAAAGTAGTAAGTTGTTCCTTGACAGTCAGGAAAGGGCTGATCAAGGCATTGTTTCACATAGTGTCCATTTCACTTAAAAGGTTTCCTTTTAGGTGCTTAGCTAGTTGTCACAGATCAGGACGAACATGTGATATTTTCCCTTTGGGACTGGCTTAATTCACTCAGCATGGTGTATTCCAGATTCCTCCATTTTGTTGCAAATGACCAGATTTCACTTTTTTTTTTTTTTTTACTGCTGTATAGTATTTTATAGAGTACATATCCCATAATTTATTTATCTAGTCTATTGTTGATGGGCATTTATTGATTCCAGGTCCTAGATATTGTGAATTGAGCTGCAATAAACATTGAGGTGCAGACAGCTCTTTTATTTGCCAATTTAATTTCCTTTTGGTAAATTCCCAGGAGTGGGATGGCTGGGTTGTATGGTAGGGTTATATTCAGATTTCTGAGGAATCTCCAAACTGACTTCCAAAGTGGCTTTACCAGTTTGCATTCACACCAACAGTGGGTTAGTGTCCTTTTTTCCCCACATTCTTGCCAGCATCTGTTGTTTGTAGATTTCTGAATGTGAGCCATTCTAATGGGATGAGGTGAAACCTCATTGTGGTTTTGATTTGCATTTCCCTGATGGCTAGTGATCCTGAACATTTTTTCATGTGTCTGTTGGCCATTTGGATTTCCTCTTTTAAAAAATGTCTATTGAGGTCCTTGGCCCATCTCTTACACAGGTTGTTTGTTTTGTTGTTGTGGAATTTCTTAAATTTTTTTTATTAATTTTGTTTTTGACAGGCAGAGTGGACAGTGAGAGAGAGAGAGAGAGACAGAGAGAAAGGTCTTCTTTTGCCATTGGTTCACCCTCCAATGGCCGCCACTGGTGCAGCGCACTGATCCGATTGCAGGAGCCAGGTGCTTCTCCTGGTCTCCCATGGGGTGCAGGGCCCAAGCACTTGGGCCATCCTCCATTGCACTCCCGGGCCACATCAGAGAGCTGGCCTGGAAGAGGGGCAACTGGGACAGAATCCGGCGCACCCTGGGACTAGAACCTGGTGTGCTGGCGCTGCAAGGTGGAGAATTAGCCTGTTGAGCCATAGCACCAGCCCTGGAATTTCTTGATCTCTGTAGATTTTGATTATTAAACCTTTATCGACTGCATAGTTTTCAAATATTTTTTTTTTCCATTCTGTCGGTTGCCTCTTCACTTTCCTGTTTCTTTTGCAGTACAGAAACTTCTTGGCCGGTGCCACAGCTCTGACCACAATGGTCCAGCGTATGGTCTATTCTATAGAAAATTTGTTATACTGATGAGAAGCATGTGCATTCTGCAGCTGTGGGATGAAATGATCTGTAGATGTCAATTAGGTTCATTTGGCCCATAGTGTAGATTAGCTCTGTTGTTTCTTTGTTGATTTTCTATCCAGTTGACCTGTCCACTGATGAAAGTGCATTGTTGAAGTCTCCCATTATTATTGTGCTGGGGTCTATGTCTCCCTTTAGATCCATTAACATTTGTTTTAAATAGCCATTAATCAATGCAGGACCGCTTCTCTGGGCAGAGGGACAGTCACACAAGGGAGAGTCACTGAACATCACTGATACATCTAATATAATAAATATTCATGTGTGCATGCACATACATGCACAGACACACAACGTGGTCACCATCACATTTTGTCTGCTTATTTTAATGCATGAACAGATGGTTTAATTCTACGTGATTACAGAGACCTAACCTACAGCCAATGACTCAGTTATCAAAGCTGGACATATTTAATCTTGATACTTCAACTCTGAATTATGAAAATGATGCCTAGAAAACTAAATCATGCTAATGTACAATGGTAATATATATATTTATCTACCAAAACCCAATTTTGTACAATACTGGTGGAGGTGATTTGACTTTAATTTTCAACTACTATGTCTATAGACCCATGCCTACAGTCTCTAAGACAATCACTCCCAGAGAGATACAGTCTAGGAAAGTGTGGAATCAGACTATGTGTTCCGTGTTTGTAAAAGTTTTCTAAGTGACAAATTGATAGCTATTTTTGCATAACCTTGGCCTAAGAAAACATTATGGTCATTAGGACTCATTTCAGTCATATTTACTTGAACTTCCAAGTGGATCTTATTAATTCTTAGTATTGGAAATGAGAATAAACATAAAATAATTAGATATTATTATGGATAATTTGCATTTTTCTAAATAATAATCACTTTCACTTATTTAATGGTACTTTTCATGGTTTCTGGTACTTTTAAAAATGTTTTACTTATATCTGCTTATTAAATTTTCACACAATCCTATGAAAAAATATTTATCTTTATGCTACAGATAGAAAATGGAGGAATAAGATTTTGAAGGTCTCTGTTGAGATCTCATATCTTGTGTATGACAGGGCCAGGCAGTTTCACTCCAGGGCTCAGACTGATAAGATGATGCTGCATCTATTTGTATACATACATATTATTAATGTTATATATCTAACAATTAGGCACAGAGGCAATTAATTTTACCATGTACAATTCAGACATAGTGATGTTTAATCACAAAGCAAATCTTCCCTCTCTGAAGGATTAATAAATACAATTATTCAGTGTTGAAAGTGAGGTTTGCTTCTGTCCAAAGTCCTGCATTCTGTCCTCTTTCAAGCCATCTTTTCCTTCTGTCTCTGACATGCACTCTCTGCTTGTTGGTGATCTCAAATTTCAGATTGCTTCCTCACTTGATCATCATCATATTATTAAAAGGCAAAGTTTCCAAATTTTACAAAGACAAGTTCCTAAAACTGGCAACAATTACTGTTTTATCACCTAGTAGTTATTTTTAATTAGGCTTTGTTTGCAATGGGTTAAAAAAAAAGTCATTGTCCTGAAAGTTAACTTTTGGTTCCCTTTCAATCTTAATATTCTTAGAAAACTGATAAAGATAGAATGTCCACTTTGTTATAAGCTAATTTTTATAGTAAAAAGAGGTTTCTGAATGGTAGACTGCAGCTAGACTGTATGAACTATAAATACTTCAGAATCATAAATTTGGGCATGTCCTGATCATCATAATTAGACACATCATGTGGCATACATTCTCCAGCTCAGAGTTATGATCTGATCTAGAGAGCTTCCTGATTCTGAAAGTATTTGAGTTTGTAGCAACTAGTCTTCTGTAAAGGGGAGGAATTTTATTATCTGATGTGAGATTAGAGAGAAGTTTATTGGAACACACACTCAAAACTAAACTCAAAATGAGATTAAAAAACATTTTTCCTTTTTTTCTTAGTCATGCATTTGCCATATAACATGGATAAATTATGTTGTACATCCAAATCTATAGAATGAACTTCAGAATCATTTAAAATGTCTAAAAATGACATAATGTTCATATTAATGATTTTAGATACTAATATATTTAAATGTTTCTTAATAATTATTTTGACCAATCTCAGATAATTTACTTTTAAGAAATTTTCATGTCATTATTGTGAGTTCTCAAGATCAGTATATAATGGAATCTTTAAATTCAGTTGGTTCAGTTTCATCAATCACATATAATAAGTTATAAATAATGTCTAAACCTGTAACTACTGGATTCAGCAAAAATTACATTGAATAGATCTAGTTTATGCTTGTGAAAATCACATTTTAAAGAAAGAAATAACCAAAACTACTCTGAATTTTAGAGAATAATGTAGCACAGAAAAAACAAATCAGACCCATACATTCTCTAAATTGGCTTCAGTATATCATTTCATATTCACCTACTCTTAGAAGGGTAAAACTATTTGTCTTAGAAATAGAATTCAAATTACTAAACAGAGTATTTTCCTCCAGTGTAAGCTCAATACTTATGAACTTATTTTAATAAGTAAATTTGTTCAATATGCAGATTAAACTCCAATGTTAATTAACCTCTTTCTGGAAAACCCTGAATAATAAAATTCAAACAGAGCTTAAATTATAATTTATATAATATTTGATTTCCATTCTGATAAATTACTTTCTCACAGTAACTTGCATTCTAATTGGAAACGCAATAATTCCATGTAACCAAATTTTTTAGCTGTGGAATATTTCACTAGGATGTATAAGCCACTAAATTTTTATCATAAGTGAAAAGTACAAAGTGTAAGTTGGGTCAACAAATGGGGAGAAAATAGCTGAAAGTGAAAGGATGAGGTAAGGGAAGAAGTAAAAAGAACCAGAACTGAAAATAAGTTGACCAGTTGTTGCAGTAGGAGAGGAAAAAAGAATTAAACTCCTCCTGACCAAGAGACATTCCTTGGATAGAATAATAAGAATCCTTAAATTGCCCAAGGCTATAGGCCTACTTTGGTCTGTCCTAAAATCTAGACACAAGCAGCTACCAAAGAACAATAGGTACAAGAAAGTGTAAGAAAAAGAAGGTTGGATAATTTCAGCATAAAGCATGACCCACTTCAGTGCCACTTCAGTGGCCACTTGTCTAGAAATGTCACTCAGGGGGTACAAATAAGATTTTCAATGAGGGACATCAGTACTGGGACTGGAGATACCATTCTAAATGCATACTTCAGTGCTGTGAGCACTCAGAAAAGTGGCTCTCACGTGGGACAATGGCTAAAAGCTAAATGGCATATTTCATCATAAGAAAAACAATAAATTTATTAATAGTTGATGGAGTAGCTATCCACAAATTAATGCATTTTAGGGAATTCTTGTTAGCACTCTCCAAATTCACACATTATAGAGATTGTTCCCAACAGATTCCAGTTGCAGTTAATTCATTAGTTCACAGAGCTCTTTTTTTTTTTTTTATTACACTGACTCTTGACAGCCAATAATACCCAGCACAATCAGATGTGTAAAATGAGAAAAGTTCAAGTTGAAAACTGAGTACAAGAACACCAGGGTAGTAGAAGAATTTAGAATGGCAGTTTCCAAATTTAATGTGCATGTAAATCAACCAGGGAGCTTATTAAAATGCAAAGTCTTATTTAATATTTCTTGGGATGGGCCTGAAATTCTGCATTTCTAATAAACCTAGGTGATTCCACTGTTGCTGCTCCATGGAACACACTTTGAATAATGAAGAATTTGAGAATGGAGAAAATTTTTAGAAATAAGGAAAAGAAAAAAATCTTAGCACTGGATACTGTATAGTACAAAACAGAGGACAACATAATTACTATATTGAGTTAATATATAATAAGACCACAAACAATTTAGTGCACCACAGTTCTGATCACTACAACCTTAGCAATTCCTACTAGTATGATTAATAAAGTCCACAATAAATGCAACACTGGTCCAATGAAAAAATGAACATAAATATGTTTTTTCACAAGGTAAACTATGGTAGACTAATACATTCCCACACTCAAATTATTTTAATTAATATTAAACATTTATGGGATTTTATCAAATTTTATAGTTTCCCATAAATATTTTTTAACTACAATCAAAAAAATTGTAGACCCTATGCAAATTCATGAGTTGTTGGGAATGTTAAGTGTAACCTAATGTGAAAAGATGTTCAAAAGTAAAGGATGCTTTTCCATTAATCTTCAGAGTAACTGATACAACATGAGATCAATATATAATAACTAGAGAAGGGATTAGAATAAAAATGTATAGCTTATATGTGATACAGCAAAACACTCTTTTAAATAAAGTGAAAAAGTAGAATGACCCAAAAGTAAAAAAGTCAAGAGTTTGTGGCATCCATACATAAAATGACAACCAACCTACACAGGTAGTAGGTGGCTATAGAAGATATTGCATAAAGTGCAATAGCACACACACACACACACACACACACACACACACACAACGGAGAAACCTCAGGGAAAAACCTACAAATGCTACTATTGATACTTTGTAGAAAAAGAGTACATGGATGCTTACAAAGGATATCTTGAGAGGTGGGGAGGGGGGCCCTGGGCTGGGATCTGGAAACTTGGATTTCAGGAAGAGTTCATAGCATTCCTAGAACTGATAAGCATCCCTCACTGTGCCTAAACTCTACAAAAACAATATGGTTTACGCTGAACACCAGAGGATTGGAAACTTGGTCCAAGCTATGTAGGAACTACATACATGAGTATGTAGCCCCCAACAGTAATGTTGTGCACTGGTTCTTCTTATGACCTTCCCAGGTAGAAAATATTTCACACGTGTCATGACAACAAATTGCTGTGGGAGTAAATATTTTCTGTGACTCTACTAGGGGAAAACTCCCTAGAAGCTAAACTTGGTTTTGTTGGGACCTTGATGCATAAACCTTTTGCTTTTGCTGATTTTTTCCTTGAGTCCTTTCACTGTAAATATGATAGCCATAATTACAACCATATGCTGAGTTCTGTGAATCTTCCTAGAAAAATCACTAAACCAGTTAATAGTCTTGGGGACCTCTGATACTCCAGTCACAGCCATGAGGCATAAAATAACTATGGAGAAAAGCCAGACACACTGTGTGTGGTTCATGCAAAGCAATGAGAAGTGGTATAGATGAAAACCAAATTAAAGCCTTGGTGGTTCTGGACCATAGTACTGGGACACAGAGTTCCAGAAAGGCAGCTGATGTGTCAAATGGAGTGACCTGTCCTGAATGGCACTCCTGTCGTTCTGGCTACTGTCCAGAGGGAAGAGAGGATTTTTTAAGCCTGTGCTTGCTAAAGTTGAGTGACAATTTCACTGTGTTCTTCAGACTTGACTTTGCTTTGGGGACAAAGCATTAAGTATCATAACTTGTAAGGGCTGAATCATCTGACTATGTAGTAATTTACTGTCCCCTACTCACCACTCACTGGTGGTTAGTATTTAGGTTTCCTGACTGTTTTCAGTTCTTCCAGAGCCATGTTCCCATCTTCATTAGGAGCTTTTCTCTCAAGCTGTTCCTTTTACCAAGAAAGCTGCACTTTGCCTACATTTTGCCCCACTAACATTTAACAGTGCTTAGGGAACTAAATATAATTCCCCTAATATCTAGGTAGGGTTATATGGTAAATACACTTAATACACACTGTACTTCTCTGCTTTATTTTCTACCACTAGCATAATTACTACCAATGTGATTTATTCTTTAATTTCTATCTCCCCCACTAAAGTGTAAGTTCTATAATGTGATGTACTCCGTCTATACTGTTTATTCTCATGATATCATAAATAAGAATTACATTTGGAGACCAGGGTCATGTTGTAGTATATTGGGCTGCCACTTGTGACATCAGCATCGAACCAGAGTGCTGGTTTGAGTCCTAGCTACTCCAGCTGCCTGTTAATGTACCTGGAGAATAGTCAACTGGTTGGAACCCTGCCATCCATATGGGACCCAAAATGGAGTTCTTGACTCCCAGCTTTGGTCTGGCCAAGACCTAGCTGTGTTGCAGCCACTGGGGAGTAAACCTGCAGATGGAAGATCTTGATTTTTCTATCTTTCCCTGTCTTTCAGATAAATGAAATACAAATAAGAATTGCATCTGACCCACATTAATATTTTATGAAAATAATCAAAACCAAAGGATTTTATCTAAAATAATAAAAGCAAAGCTAAGAAAGCACACATATGGCTATCTTACCCAACTTCGATATATGAACCATTAGGGCATATACAAATAAGTAGAGGAAGATACTGCAATTGTAGAGATTTGAGGAAATGAAGGTCTCAGCACAGTAGCAATGATTGAAAGCACATAAGCAGCATCAAGAAATAATAATGAAATTATTCATTGGGGATAACCTCAAATAAGGAAAGAGGGAAAAAAGGAAAAAAGAAAAATTTAATGCTTTAACACTGAATGAACTAAGAAGTTTTTACTTTGGGCTATGACAGAATTAGTACCAGAATACTGCTGCTCCTAGAAACTAAATTTGAAATATGCATTGGACAATAATCAGTACAATCCTATGATACCCTGAACTATTGAGAAACACATGAAGTGAGATCTACAATTGTCTTCTCTCTGTCTGAGGACAGTTTTCCAATCAAGTTCAACAAGAGCATAGCAATTCCAATGAGCTAGGAATGCAAAGATCAGAGTTCATGGCAGCTGAAGTGTCTGGAATTTATGAGACAGGATACCTAACAGGACAGAATGGGGCACAGAATGCTATTTGAGGGTCCTCCATGGTCCTTGGCTGAGAGATAAACTGCACAAGCACAAGGTAAATGCCTTTACCGAGAATAACTCTGATCAGAGAGAAGTGTCCGTGGGTTAAAAGTGAAAGTGGACATGAGAACTAAACACTGTGCACAGACATCGGAGTCCTAGTCTGCTGGTAAAATTTCATTTTTTTAATATGATGAGCCTTGCTTTAAGGTCTAGGGTATGGTCTAGCTGGAAATTAACAACTTAAGAAATTCTAGAAAATATACAAACACGTGGAAACTGAGCAACATGCTCCTGAATAAACAGTGGGTCATAGAAAAATCAGAAGGGAAATAAAAAAGAATCCAAGAAATAAATGAAGATAACAGCACAACATATCAAAACTTATAGGATACAGCAAAAGCAGTGTTAAGAGGAAAGATTATAGCAATTAGTGCCTACATCAAGAAACTGGAAAGGATTCAGATAAATGATCTAACAATGCATCTCAAGGATATAGAAAAACAAGAACAAACTAAACCCAAAATTAGTAGGAGAAAAAAATAGAGAAGAAATTAACAAAATTGAAGCAAACAAACAAAAATATAAAAAAGATCAGAAAAAGGAAGAGCTGTTTTTGAAAAAATAAAATTGACAAGTCATTGATTCAACTAACAAAAACTAAAAAAAAAAAAGAGAAGACTAAAATAGCAGAATCAGAGATGGAAAAGGAGATCTTACAACTGATATCACAGAAATAAAAATTATCATCATATTAACTACAAACATTAGAAAGATCAACCACTCAGACCAAGTGGGATTTATCTCTGGTATGCAAAAATGGTTCAACATGCACAAATCAATAAATGTGATGCATCACATTAACAGACTGAGAAATAAAAATGAAATTATTTCAATAGATGCAAAGAAAACATTTAATAAAATATGCTTTCATGATAAACACATTAAGCAAATTGGTTATAAAGGGAACATTCCTCAACACAATCAAGACAAGATACAATAAACCCACAGCTAGCATCATAGTGAATAAGAAGGAGTTGGAGGCATTTCCACTAAGATCCAGAACCAGACAATGATGCCTATTTTCAAAATTACTAATCAATGTAGTCCTAGAAACTTTAGTGAGAACCATTAGGCAAGAAAAAGAAATCAAAGGGATACAAATTGGAAAGGAGGAAGTCAAATTATCCCCGTTTGCAGATGACACTATCCTATATATAGGGAAACCAAAAGACGCTACTAGAAGACTAAGAGAGTTTTATAAAGTTGCATAATACAGAATCAACACATGAAAATCAATAGCCTTTGTATACACAAACAGTGCCATGGCTGAGAAAGAACTTGTAAGATCAGTCTCAATCCCAATTGCTACAAAAATATTTAAGTACCTTAGAAAAAATTTAACCAAAGATGTGAAAGATCACTACAATGAAACTCAAAAAGCATTAAAGAAAGAAATAGATGGTACAAAAAAATGGAATATTTCATGTTTGTGGACTGGAAGAGTTAATATCATTAAAATGTTCATACTGGGGCTGGCACTGAGGCACAGCGGGTTAAAGCCCCAGCCTGCAGCACTGGCATCCCACAGGGGCACTGGTTTGAGTTCCAGCTGCTCCACTTCCAATCCAGATCCCTGCTCATGCCCCTAAAAAAGCAGTGGAAGATGGTCCAAGTCCTTGGGCTCCTGACCCATGTGGGAGACCCAGAAGGAGCTCCTGTCTCCTGGCTTTGGATCAGCTCAGCTCCAGCCATTGCGGCCATTTGAAGAGTGAACCAGTGGATAGAAGGCACACCTCCCCCACCTCCCTTCTCTCTCTCTGTAACTCTTTCAAATAAATAAAATAAATTTTTAAAAGTAAAATAAAATAAAATGTCCATACTACCCAATGCAATTTACAGATTCAATGTAATCCCAAACAAAATACCAAGGACATTTTCTCAGGTCTAGAAAAAAAATGTAAAAATTCATGTGTAAGTACAAGAAACCTTGAATAACTAAATAATCTTAAACAATGAAAACAAGGCTGCAGGCATCACAGTATCATATTTCAAGTCTGAGAAATAATAATCAAAGTAGCCTGGTACTGGCACAAAATAATAGACATAAAGAAAAATGTATCAGAATAGAAACCCCAGAAATTAATCCATGTAGCTACAACCAACTAATCTTTGACAAGTGACCTAAAATAAATCCCTGGAGAAAGGACAGTCTCTTCAAAAAATGGTGCTCCGAAAACTGAATCTGGGCCAGCACCACGGCTCACTAGGCTAATCCTCCGCCTTGTGGCGCCGGCACCCCGGGTTCTAGTCCCGGTCGGGGCACCGGATTCTGTCCTGGTTGCCCCTCTTCCATGCCAGCTCTCTGCTGTGGCCCGGGAGTGCAGTGGAGGATAGCCCAAGTGCTTGGGCCCTGCACCCCATGGGAGACCAGGAGAAGCACCTGGCTCCTGGCTTCAGATCAGCGTGGTGCGGTGGCCATTGGAGGGTGAACCAATGGCAAAGGAAGACCTTTCTCTCTGTCTCTCTCTCTCACTGTCCACTCTGCCTGTCAAAAAAAAAAAAAAAAAAAACAAAAAAAACAAAAAACCAAAAAACTGAATCTGTGTATGCAGAAGAGACAAGACCTCTACTTATATTTTTCAAAAATCAGCTCACAATGGATGAAATATATAAATCTACAATTTGATACCATTGAATTACTAGAGGAAAACATCAGAGAAACTCTGTAAGACATTGGCATAGGCAAGGATTTCTTGGAAAAGACCTCAGAAGCACAAGCTAATAACAAACTTAGGGGCCAGCGCTGTGGCTTAATGGGTAAAGCTGCCCCATATGGGTGCCGGTTTGAGTCCCGAGTGCTTCACTTCTGATCCAGTTCTCTGCTGTGACCTGGGAAATCAGTGGAAAATGGTCCAAGTCCTGGGGCCCCTGCATCCACATGGGGAACCAAAGGAAACTCCTGGCTCTTGGCTTTGGATTGGCGCAGCTCCAGCCATTGTGGCCATCTGGAGAGTGAGCCAGTGGATGGAAGACCTCTCTCTCTCTCTCTCTCTTTCTCTACCTCCGCATCTGCCTCTGTGTAACTCTGCCTTTCAAATAAATAAGTAAACCTTAAAAAAGAAAGAAAGAAAGAAAGAAAAAGACAAATGGGATTGAATCGAGGAAACACTCAACAAAGTGAAGAGGCAACTGACAGAATAGGAGTAATATTTGCAAAATATGGAACTGATAAAGGGTTAATACCCAGGATATAAAGAGCTTAAAAACTCAACAATAAAACAAACAATCCAGTTAATAAATGGGGAAAGGACTCAAACAGGTACACTTCACAAGAAAGTCAATGGCCAACAGACACATGGAAAGATGCTCAGGATCACCAGCCATCAGGGAAATGCAAATAAAAACCACCATGAGGTTAGAATGGCTATCATCCAAAAATCAAAAAATAAGAATGTTAAGCTTGTGGGGGAAAATGTACCCTAATATACTGTTTGTGGGAATGTGTACTAGTACAGCCAATATGGAAGACAGTTGGATATTCTTCAGAAATGTCAAAATAGATTGACTCATAGAGGTCGAGGAAATGTTTTAGGATGATGGAGCTTTTCTGTATCTTCCTGGTTGTGATGGTTACATGACTACACAATTCCCTAAATCCATCAATCAATACACTAATAATGGTTAACTACTGTAAACTATACCTCAGAATCCCAAAAACTTCAGCAGTAGAAAAGTAGAAGTTTGGGTTTTAGATGTTTGTGTGTTGGTTGAAAGTTTAATTACAGCTTATCTTGTTTTTCCATGGTTTCATGATGTTTTAACCTTATGGTAGTGTGAAAGTGATACACAGTATATACAAATGGTACTTTAAATTTTGAATTTTGACCACTTTCCAGGCTATCAGTAAATAGTAGAATACTCTCATGAGGGTGGCTAGTACTCACAGAGAACTAGCTGCAGCTCCCAGTCACTCCGCTGATGGTTAGAATGAACAACTAATACTCTATAATGTATTGTGTTGCTAAGTTATGATGTTTGGTAGGTTAGTGAATGCGTTTTCAACTTTTGATAGGTTTGTTGGAACATAACCCAGTCATCAGTCTAAGAGCATCTGTGTATTTTAACTTGAAGTAGAGGAACCCATGAAAACATTATTTGAAAAAAAAATTAGATGTAACTTAATAGCCTGTATATCTTATATAATTAATAATTGATATCAAAGAAATTTTGTAAAAGATTGAATTTTTACAAAGCACATTGAGATATTAACTTCATGGGTGATAAAGAAATCTGTTCAGGGTTACAGAACAAAAAAGATAATAAAGCAAGAAATCACAAAAAATTTTGATTCCTTTGAAAGAATAGTTTGAAGAAAATTATCTTTTGGTTCTGTGATAAATTTGGTAGAATTAATTATTGATGTTATCATTAACTTGAGGTAACTGATTTCTAATTTTAATATTTCATAGCAAGCTAGAATATTACACTTAATATAGATTATCCATTTTCACAGGCTTACATTAGTTTCTATTTCATGACTCACTTCTTTCCTGCCAGTTCTTAAAATTAGTTGTGCAGTTATTGCAGATTTCAAGCCAGCTGATAGATAGACTCAGTAAGTGCATTAAGTATAGCAAATGGTCAAATCTGACCTTTGCATTCTGGCAGCGGAGGGGTAATTGTGTTGAAATCATGTCCCTTCCAGAGGAAAACCTTGCTGAACATCAACCCCCTGCTTAAATAAAATGGGGTTATTTTTTCCTTACCAGGTGAATCTTTTGACATTTTGATTCCAAGTATCATTACCTTTGTGTAGCCTGTGGATTGCTGAGTTCTCTGTAAGTGTGCTTTAATAGCCTCAATATGTCATGAAATATTTATAGTCTTTTTGTGCTGTGAAGGTTTTGAATAATTTTACTTATACCCATTATTTTAATGAAAGGGCTTATGTAAAAGAGGCCACAATGTATCTAAGGTGTCTTGTGCAAGTACAATTTTTCTGACATGAGTGTGTATTTTGAATATTTTGATGGAACTTATTGAAAAGTCAAATATTTGTTCAAATCATTTGGATATTATCTTTTACACGTTTCAAAAGGATGATTCAATTGAGAAGAATAAATTAACTAACATTTTTAATAAAAGCTCAGTTTTAAAACCTGGATCAATTGAGTCTGAGAAATGTATACAAATAATAAATTAATATGTATTGAGTACTTGAAATTATGCCAGGCACTGTGGTAAGTATAAACACATTAATGAAATAGCACTTTCTAATTCAAAGGGATTTCTTTTCATTCTTATTATTTATTATGTGTGTGGGGAATATATGTCTAATATATATAAAATATAAATATATGGGGCCAATGCTGTGGCACAGCAGATTAAAGCCCTGGCCTGAAGCACTGGCATCCCATATGGGTGCTGGTTCTAGTCCTGCACGGTTCTAGTCCCTGCTGCTCCTCTTCCGATCCGGCTCTCTGCTATGGCCTGGGAAAGCAGTGGAAGATGGTCCAAGTGCTTGGGCACCTGCACCCATTTGGGAGACCTAGAAGAAGCTCCTGGCTCCTGGCTTTAGATCGGCACAGCTCCGTTGCAGCCATCTGGGGAATGAACCAGTGGATGGAAGATCTCTCTCTCTGTCTCTACCTTTCTCTGCAACTCTGTCTTTCAAATAAATCAAATAAATTTAAAAAATATATAAATAAATGATTAGTATACAATAACTGTTTTCACTTAATACTTACTGTGCACCCAGGCACACTAATTTAAGTGTTTTATGTGAATTAATGTATTTCACCTTCACCACAAATGAATAAAATACATACTATAATCATTTAATGTTAAAGAGAAGGTAACTAGGGTATAGTGATTCTGAGTATTAGTGTCCCCACAAAAGTCATAATTTGAAATATAATCAATAATGATAGTTTTAGAAGGAAGACTTTTGGGAAGTGAACAGGCCATGAATGCAGAACTATCATGAATGAGATTAATACCTTTCTACAAAAAACCCAGAATTGATTTGCCTTTTTACCACATAAGAATAGAGCAAGATTGTGTAATCCAGGAAGTAGAATGCCAACCCTGACTAGATAACAAATCTGCATTAATTTTGGAGTTCTAAGCCTTAAAAACTGTGAGATTAAATTTCTGCTGTTTATAAGTTATCGATTTTATCATAATAACCCAAAATAATCTAAGAGAATTTAAGAGGCTTCTATACTTCACCCTGATGGTTTTATTTAGATTATTCTATAGCTAATGCTTTTTACCACTACAGTTGTGATATAACTATTTTCTAAATTTAGTATCTAAAAAGTGTTCTATTTGGTAAGAAAAGCAAAAGGATATGGCATGTAAAGGAGACTGGAAAAGTAATGACCTAAATTATTTGAATTCTAATTTTTAGGAGATTTATTTATTTATTTGAAAATCAGAGTTACTGAGAGAGAGAGAGAGAGAGATCTTTCATCTGTTGATTCACTCTCTAAATGGTCGCAGTAGCTGGGGCTGAGTCAGGCTGAAGCCAGGAGCCAGGGACTCCTGTGATGAACTGGGTCTCCCAGGTGGGTGGCAGGGGCCCACACGCTTGGGTATCTTCCATTGCTTTTCTTGCTTAGGTCATTGGCAGGGAGCTGAATTGGAAGTGGAGCAATTGGGACACGAACCACTGCCCATATTGGCATGGCAAGCAGTGGCTTTACCCACTATGCCACAATGCTTAATTTTTTTTAAAAAGATTTCTTTCTTTATTCAAAAGGCAGATTTACAGAGAGAGAGAAGAGACAGAGAAAGAGATGTTCCATCTGCTTGCTCACTCTCCAAATGGCAGCAAAAGCTGGGGCTGTTGGGATAAAGCCAGGAGCTACATTTAGGTCTTCCACATGAGTGACAGGGGCCCAAGTACTTGGGCCATCCTCTGTTACTTTCCCAGATGCATCCATAGGGAGTTGCACCAAAAGTGGAACGACTGGGACTGTAACTGGCATCTATATGGAATTCTGGTCCCAAAAGTTCTTAATATGTGATTTCTGAAAAACTTTCCTGGTCTTGGTATATCTTTTCATTTCCTTTGTTTAAACAATTTTTTTAAAAAAATTATATTATACATAATTTCAAATTCAGCATGCATGACTTTTGAGGTGAACATTCTTGTAAGGAGAATAGTTGGGTTTTGTATTTTTATCCATTTGGTCAGTCCATGCATTTTAAATGAAAATTTTAATCCATTCACATTTAAGGTAATTATTAATAGGTCACTTGTTGATAGTTGTCACTTCTAGTTTTGTTGTAGTTTCTTTCTCTTTTACTGTCTCTGATTTTTCTGTGGTGATGTAATTTTTCTTTCATAGTGTGTTTTAATTCCTTGCCTATTATTTTTCATAAGTCTTAAAGATTTTTGTTTTGTGGTTACCATGAGAGGCTTTCCATGAACATCTTGGTTAAAACAAGCTATTTTGAAGTGAAAACAACTTGAAATGAATAATAAAGATAGGAAAAAGACAGAAGTAAGAAAAAAGAGAAAAATATTAATAAAAAACTCTCCCCTTGTGCTCCATTTCCCCGTGTTTTGAATATTCAGTGTCCCTTTGTACATCTCTCTACTGTCTGTTAACATATTAATGTTGTTATCCTTTGAAACTGA
Source organism: Sylvilagus floridanus (assembly GCA_949820135.1). Taxonomy (NCBI): domain Eukaryota; kingdom Metazoa; phylum Chordata; class Mammalia; order Lagomorpha; family Leporidae; genus Sylvilagus; species Sylvilagus floridanus. Next base: position 28,541,778 of record OX463239.1, on the reverse strand, counting down.
CTCTTTTTCAGTTTTCATACTAAAGATGTTAGTGACCTCTTCACCATATTTACGTGTTGGAACATTATGATTAGTTGTATAATTCCTCTTACCAGTGTGTTTGTTTTATTTTATCTCCTGATATTTTTGTACTCATAGCATCTCTTTGTTTTACTCTGAAGAGCTCCCTCTACCATTTCTTGTGAGACAGGTCTAGTAGAGATAAGCTCTTCAGTTTTTGTTGATCTGGAAATGTCTTTATCTTTCCCTGCTATCTGAAGGATAGCTTTGCTTGGTACAGCATTCTTGGCTAGTGGGGCTTTTTCCTCCTTTAGTGGTGTTCGGTTCTCATCACATTTTTTCCCAGTCTGTAAGGTTTCTGCTGGGAAGCCTATGGTCAGGCAAAGTGGGACATTTGTGTGTTATTAGTTTCTTTTCTCTTGCAGCTTTGAGAATCCTCTCTTTAATTTTAATGGGGCTGGTGCTGTGGCCCAAATACTTTGTGTAATTTCAGTCTTTTAAAATTAATGGAGACTTGTTTTATGGCCTAACATATTTTATCTCAAAGAATATTTTATATACAATTTTAGAAGAGTGTACATCTATAGTTAGGGTGATTCAGAAGAAGATAAAGGGGGCTGATTATGTGGGCAGCAGCTTAAACTATAGCCCGCAGTGCTGGCATCATATGTCAGAGCATCACCAGTTGGAGTCTTGGCTGTTCTGCTTCCACCCCAGTTCACTGCTAAGGCACCTGGGAAAGCAGCAGAGGTTGACCCAAGTTCTTGAGACCCAGATGAAATTCTTAGCTGCTGGCTTTGGCCTAAACCAGCCCTGACATTTGCAGCCATTTTGGGAGTGAACCAACAGATAGAGAAACTCTGTCTCTCCCTCTCTTTCTCTGCATCTCAGATAAAGCAAAATAATTTTTTAAAAAGAAGACAAAATAATTATGCAAAGGCAGAGAGGAGCATTAGATTAAAAATCATTTATAAAGCTCAGATCTTCTATTTAGGATGTATAAAAGTATGTGACTGGGTCATTTCAGGGCAGCTTAAGGTTGAAAAACAATACTTCTCTATTGAAATTAGAGCTGTATTAGTCATTAGCAATGAATTGCTGCCAGATTTTCTGAATTATGTAGCGATTTAACTTGTGTAATAATATGTATGTAGATTTGGTCTTGATAATAAAATGCCTGCCTTGCCTTTTCATTGAACCTAAACTCTGGGGTGTGTATTATATAAATTTAGCTTTATCTATCTCTTAGGTATATTTTGAAGGCTAATACCAATTTTAAAATTTAGGGCTTTAATAAGCCCCTTGGAATAATGTACAGTTATATGGATGCTATAACAAATAGATTACATATTATGTGGAAAGATTTTTCCTTTTGAGAATTAAACTCAAAATTGGCTTACCTTTTAATTCAAGGCAGCGTGGGAAAGAGATACATGCATTCCCATTTTTAAAGCAGCACTATTTACTGGAGAAAATATAAAAAATCACTCTTGATGTTCAGCAGTAGATGGATAGATAAAGCAAATGTGGTATATATACACAATGGAACAATACTCAGTCATAAAATATGAAATCCTAATGCTTGCATAAAATGGATAGAATTGGAAATCATGCTAAATGAAATAAGCTAGACACAGACAAATGCTATGTGTGCTTTCTCATGTATGGAAATTATATGTATAGTAAAAAATGCATTGATGCCATATTATTTGGTATATAGATATTTATAAATGTTGCTTTATTGAAATATACTCCTTATATAAAATATATCAGTCTTTCCTCATATTATGATATTTTTTCATGAATTCTTCATTATGTGATATTAATATAATTGCCCCTGCAAGGAAAGTATATATGTGTTTGTATGTGTGTGTAATGTTTACATATGAAGCAAAAAATTCTCAAAATGTTAAAACTTGTTAAGTCTGTATATTGATTGAAATCTTTTATAATATTGTGAACTATTCAAAATATTTTAGTACAAAAAATAAAAATTTTCTTAACCATTTGAAAATCAAATTAAAATGAGAGCATATCAGGAGTTAGTTTTAAATCTGTTTTTAGTTTTCAAAGGTGATAATTTATATCAATGCTGAATGCTCACAAGATAGTAGTAGTAGTAGACTCTATTGCAATGGAAGCTGGAAAACAGCAACTGAAGTGAGAACTTAGAATCACTGGAGAAGAATAGGAAAAACGTGGCACATAAGCCACGGAAGCTGAGTATTTTGTGAAGGGGACAAAATGTCAAATACTTTAAAGGGATTAAAACTAAGAAAATGCTTTTGATCCAGCTATTAGAAAGAATTTTATAATTATTTGATTATTTTATCTTGGCCCTAAATTCCCAACATATGAGACACTGTGGCCCAACACTAGCTTTTCAAACTGAATCTAAACTTGAAGATTTTCCAAAGGAAAAATGTAATGAAATCATCTATCAAAAACTAGTCTCTATATAAAGTACACGATGGTAAATAATTTGTTTTTCTTATTCCTGACTGTTCTAAAAGATAATGTTATGTAGAGCAGTAATTTAACAGTGTGTTAGGTGATTACTGAATACAAACAAGTGAAATAAAGGACAACAATATCGCAAGGGATGTGAGGGATGAATTGGCATGCTCTGTATCAGGTACCTGCATTATACATGAGGAAGAATAGTGTTATTTGAAAGTGCAATTAGATTAAACTGTATGAGGTGGACTTTAGAACAACTACCCACATAAATTCTAAAACAGTGTAACTGAACAACTAAGAGAGAAAGACTATCTTCAGTTCTTTAACAAGATTTCTCTACAGGGCAACTTATCATATGGCCAATTGCTTCATTAATGCTAACAAGAGAGAAATTGCTAGATTGTGGAAGCTACAGTCTACCATTACATAATCATGGAAGTGACATTCCTTCACTTAGACTGAAGTCAGAAGTCCTGCCTGCTCACAAAGGGAGGATGTTATATAAGAGTGTAAGGCCAGCAGATGAGGATTTATTGGGGGCCACCTTTGATTCTCTCTGCCTTAGTCGTTGCTCTTCTGGTCTGAGGGACATTCCCTATGGAAAATGTAACTGTTTATGGCATGACATGCCACAGCGAGTTGAGAAGGAAAATCCCCATCTATATCAATCTTCTAAACTATATTTAGTTACTTTAGTCCCCCAAACTATTTCTATCTTGTGTGTGTGTGTGTGTGTGACTTCACAGATACTGTGCTTTTCTTTCAGAGAGTGCAGAAGTCACTAGCCTTGAATCATCTGCACTGTGTTTTCTTTCACGCTGGGTCCACAAGTCTTTATCTCTGCTTTACAGTCTTTCCTCTGGCTTACATGTAGAGAAGTATCTTTTGTCACTTCTCAGCCTTTTGGCTAAGTTCAAGTGTGGAGAGACGCATCATTTTCCTTTCTAAATGACATGCACTAGCATCTACCCACTTTTTTTTTTCCATTGACAAGGTTTTATTCCACTAGCCTGCCAATATGATCATAATTTCCACACACAGACATTTCCTCATCTTCCATATATCTTCATAGTTCCCACTTTCGTTTGAATTTTAAAAGAATTAAAATAATATTCCAGAGTTAATGTTTGTATTTTCTCACTTCCTAAATCTAGTATCACATGGCTTCTCATTCTAATATTCTAAGGGACACTTTTAAATATTATTTTTTATTTTCCATTTCCAGTGATTTCTTCATTCTTAGCATATTAACAAAAATTTTCCTCTTATTATGTTTTTTCTCGATGTCATAATACTCACCCAATTGGTTTTCCAATTCCCATACATTCTATGCCAATTTGTCCTATACACTGCAGCTCAATAAATCACATACAGCTTCAATCATGTTACATGATTCCCAAGAACAATTTAATTAAAGGTTAAAAAAAATCCTATATTTGGTGTTAATAGTATCACACAATTTTTTAAAAGATTTATTTTATTTATTTGAAAGAGTTACAGAGAGGGGTAGAGACAGAGAGAGAGGTCTTCCATCCACTGGTTCACTCCCCAGATGGCCGCAATGGCTGGAGCTGCGCCAATCCAAAGCCAGGAGCCAGGAGCTTCTTCCAAAGTGGCTGCAGGGGCCAAGGACTTGGGCCATCTTCTGCTGCTTTCCCAGGCCATAGTAGAGAGCTGAATTGGAAGAGGAGCAGCCGGGACTAGAACCAGCGCCCATATGGTATGCTGGTGCTTCAGACCAGGGCTTTAACCCACTGTGCCATAGCACCGGCCCCTATCACACAAAATTTTAAAAGTAATTGATTCAAAAGTAATAACCAAATTAATTCCATAACTGTAGGTATATTATTGTTTATTCTTTGCTACCCATTGACTATTCTCCATGGTCTAAAACAAAATGTAGCATGAGAACATAGCCAAATTTTAATACTTTTGATTCTAAAATTAGCTAGCTATATGACTTCAAGTAACTCTCTTCATTTTTCAACTTATTACCCAGTCTGATTTTTGTAATATTAAACATTTGTTTTATTTGATTTTAAATGGATTGTTGCCACTCTTGAAAATGATAATTTTGTGGCTAAAGATGTTTTTATTAGACATCAATGATATTTTGTTTCACCTGGATCTAATCAGTTGTAAATATATAAGATACTCAATAGTACAAAATTTTAAAAATCAAATATCCCTAGTACTGTATTTGAACTGTACATTTTTTTTGCAAAATTAGAGATAATGCTGGTTTTTCTCAAAGAAATTTATTTGATATTCAAAAAGTCACTTGATATTAAACATGGATTAGGAACAGCCTCCTGTTCTTTAGACTAATATTTTGAGTTTGAAGTATCTGTATAGACATGATCTTCTGTCAGTTTGAACAGAATCTTACTAATCCACCTGACATTAATTCATTTTAGTCATCTTCTTGTGAGCGATAGAGAGGAAAGCTGTCAGAAAGTTCTTATCATAGCTGAAATGCATCTGCCAACGTTTATTTTTCATACTGTCAGATGGCCAAGCAGGATTATTCTTAGTGTGCCAAATATATTTTCATTATTCTTGACTTTACAAGCATAGTATGATGTTTCCTTTAATGAAAGTGTTGTAGATTCTTGTGTTCTACAAATGTGTCAGTGCAATGTATTTTAAGAATTATGAATGTTTTAAATTTCAGTATTGACCATTGTTTGATATTTGCCTTATAGAAGATAAAATAGTTTTAGATAAGTAATGTAAAAATAATATCCTCAATGAAATAACATTTCATTTTTATCCTTGTAAGATCAAGACAGAATCTTTACACCTATTTATGATATGATAATCAATGTTTTACATATTTTAATTTTTTAACATTACTTTTAATACTAAGTTATTAAATGTCTGTTGAGATTTAGGCCTCATGTGTTCAAGTGTCAAAAGTACTTATATATGATGTTTCATTCATTTATTTTTCTATGTCAAATTACTTGTCTAGAACCAAATGACACAAAGAACCTGTGACTGTGCTTCATGGGCTCATCTGGTCTAGTAAAATCCTATTTTAAATAGACAACTCTAGAATAACAGGCACAAAAACATTGATGTAAGAGATAAGTTATGAGTTCATTCAGTAAGTAAGTATTGAGAAGCCCAATGGTAACACTGAGTGAAATTTAAAAAGTGATCCCTTAATTAAGATATATTATGGCTCTCTGGTGCAATGCTACTGTAGTAAAAAACACAAATCTATGATGTCCACAATGTAAATTTGCTTCCTGTAATTGTGCAGTGCACAGCCTAACACTGACGGTGATGAAGAACAAATATAGGCCGGCGCTGTGGCTCACTAGGCTAATCCTCCGCCTTGTGGCACCGACACACTGGGTTCTAGTCCCGGTAGGGGCACCGGATTCTGTCCTGGTTGCCCCTCTTCCAGGCCAGCTCTCTGCTGTGGCCCGGGAGTGCAGTGGAGGATGGCCCAAGTGCTTGGGCCCTGCACCCCATGTGAGACCAGTATATATATGTATGATTTTAACATAAAACATGCTAATTATACTCTTAGTTTCAGGAAATGGTTACCAGAAAGGAATAGAGAAATGAATAAAGCAATAACTAAGTAACTTTAGCTGCATTTATAATTCTTATTTCTTTTTAAAATAGATCAATCTGAAGAAAATATAGCAAAGTTTTATTGCTGTTTAATCTTGTTCTCATTATACTAATCTGTATGTTAAATCTTATATTAAAAAAATGTTGGGACTCACTATTACATGTGGGTATCATTCCTCAAGGATTACCCTATATTGGAACATCCCAGGTCAACTTAAAATTGTTATTATAAAATAAGACATACAAGCTGAAGAGAACTGAAAATAAATAAACAGAGCTTAAAAGTAGCTGTAATTACCACTTAGATCAAGAAATAGAACATCGTGCCTCTAATACCAAAGTAGAATATTTTCTTATTTTTGAACTTTTTGTAAATGAGAATTTACTATAGAAATCATTTTATATGTTGCAGCTTCTAGCTCTTTTTTGTGTTTGTAATTGTTATCCATGATGTAACATTTGGGTGTCAATTTTCACTGCCCTAAAATGATTATTCAAATACCTGTTAATGGACATTTGGATTGTTTCCATTTTTAGCTATATGAGAAATGTTGCTTTGCACATTTTTGCATGGTATGAGCACATGTGTGAGTTGGGTGTGTGTGTGTCCTGGTGTACACATGCATACATTTCTCTAAGCCAAATGTTTAGGAATGAAGAATTGTGGGAGATCCTTATTTTCACTTTGCAACTATTGTAAACTGTCTTCAAAGTGATGGTACAAGTTAGCATTCCTATAAGCCATTTACCAAAATTCCAACTGATCTGCTTCTTCACTATCATTTATTATATCAAAATTTTCACCAGTTAGTTTAATGTCTAGTAGCATATCTTTGCAAACAAAATCATTTTTAGTTCCTTGATTTGTAATGTGGTTGAGCCCAGTTTCAAAGGATTGAGTTACTTGGATTTCTACTATTTAAATGTTCCTGTGTATGCCCTTCCCAATTATTCTTTTTGGATGCTTAAAATTTTTAACTGATAAACTATTTTTATTTTTTTCTGCATAATAAGTCTTTTTCTGCATATTAAGTCTTTTTTAGTCCTGGTCTTCTAACAGCCTTATCTCGTTAACATTCCAACAGTTTAGTTGTTTTTTAATGAAGAGTTTGAAATTCTGTTTATGTTTTATAACTTGAGTCTTGTCTGGAAGTCCTTACCTGCACTGATGTTATGGAGATGCTCTCCTGGATTATCTGCTAAATATTAATAGTTCAGATGTTCTCATTTGATTTTAACTTTGGTCCATCTGGACCAAATTACTCCATCTCAAATGTAAACTTTGTTTCTCCTACTCCTCATTTACCTAGCAAGTTGCTGAAGAAAAGTGGAATCTCTTCGAAGTGACTCTTTAGGAAATGTTGAAGAAAAGGAATGGGGATATAAGATGAGGTGGCTCCCATAATATGCATGTATTCAATGGAGAAATAGATCAGTAAATTAAAAAAAAAACTTAGAACTCAGTAAGAAAAGGATGTGTCTGAATGAATTCATTGGCCACATAAGGCATACTTTAATGGTTAGCTGCTATTAGTCAAACTTAGGGCTATGAATAAAAGCATTTGAAGAAATGATAGGTGGAGAAAGAAACGGTGGAACTGGGAAAAAATGTAGGCATGAAAGGCTTCATCAATTTTTTTAAAAAATAGAAGGTACTTAAAAAAATTTATTTTATTTGAGTGCTGGTTCACTACACAAATTCCCAGGAACTAGGAACTCAGGGTAGGTCTCCTGCATGGTAGGGACCCAACTACTTAGGACATCAATGCTGTCTCCCAGAGTGTACATTAGAAAGCAGCTTCAGTCAGTATTGGAGATGGAACTTGAATCCAATTTCTTGAATGAACGCAGGCATCCCCAAGTGACATCAGACACCCATCCTGAGTTGAATTAATTTTTATATTTTCCTTGGCAATAAACAGAATTATGATCAACTGCAAAAGGTAGATAAATTAGAAATAATTTAGGTGACTGAACTTGTATGAGTAAACATAGTATGGGATGTAGAGTTTTGGTTATGCTTGTTTTCTGAAATTTAATTCAAGCAAAAATATTAAGTGTTAAGAAGATCTGATTCAAGAGTTTGTTAAACTTTCCTCTTTTTAATCTTATGTCTCTCCTTAAGGTTACTTTGTAATGAAGTACACTCTGTATGACTGTTACAAATTATAGGCTAAACATTCTCATCCCTGTAATAACCCTCTGGAGCTACAAATGCCAAGTGAAAATTTAGATTTTCAAAGATTTTTGTTTTCATTATGATTCAGCTGAACTATCAATAATTCAATTGGGGTAGAAGACTCTAGTTTCTACAGTAAATTAGAAAGTAGAATTTATCATCAATGTGGCTTACTTTGGTTTTTATTTGTGAGTGATTGACATATACCCAAGATTTATTTTATTTTAATGTAAAACATGTTATTGATGATGAGGAATGGCAGCAAGTTAATGCTTTTGAGTTGGGTGATGGATATGTGAACATTCATTATACTCTTCTCTCTTATTTCCTGTGTTTGAAAATTATCACAACAAGAGTTTTAAACAGTAAAGCTATTTTAACAAAAATTTTGTAGTAAGGAATAAAAAATGGAGACTCCATGTCTTCTGATATGAGAAAACTCCTTTGTAAATATATATTCATGTAGACATCTCTTCATCCATTTATGTTCATCTATTTTCCCATATAAACTTCTATCATTCAACAATCCCATACTGATACCTCAGTGCTGTAAGATAGTGTGCATATCACCCTACATTATGCAATTTTGTAAGAAAAGATCCCAGAGATATAGAATTGTGGAACTTGAAGAAGATAGGGGGCTACATACCCTGCCCTATTTTTTATGGTTGGGTACTCTAAGGCTCAAGTGATTAGGCAATTCACTTGCGATCACACAATATTTGTAATGACAGAAAAACATATCCAATATTATAATGTTTTATCATGTGATATGTGATGCGGTATAGATACTTAACAAAAATATTTGTTGGTTCTGTATACTGCCATTGTGAAGGTTTCCATGTGAGTAGAGTGCAACTGTACTTCTCTATATTTTCTTAAAAAAATCATTTACTGGCCCTGGTAGGCTGAACCCATTGTTTTTCAGTGAGAACCAGTTATGCTATATTCCTACCCATCTTCAAGTGCTGGGAAGACAAAAACTTCCAAATGTGCAAGTGTAAGAAAACATGCATTATCAACCTAAATAACTTTGGCAGATTCACCTTAGGGATTTTCCCAGAAAAGGCAATTTCTATTGGTTAAAAAGTATTTTGACATAGAAGTATCTTAGTAACTCTTTAAGGTTATCAGTTTTTCTTTGGGGAATTTTCTCTTTCAAGATACATGTCAGTTTTACCTTTCCTCAGATTTCAACATGAAAGTCTAAAAGGCAGCAAATAACTGGTGACAGGAAAATAAAATTTTGTTAATAAAATTTTGTTAGAACTATATGAAAAATACTCAAAATTTTGCAGTACTCAAAATTTTGCAGAAAGAGGTATATAGTTTAGAAATAAGTGATCCCATGTAGGCTGATGTCTGATCAACTTAGTATGTACTAAGTAAGGATTTCAACAATTTGCACCCACACAGAAACACAAAGTATAGAGTACTGTGTGAGTAATAGTTTTACAATTAGTTCGCATAGTACAACACATTAAGGACAGAGATCCTACATGGGGAGTAAGTGCACAGTGACTCCTGTTGTTGATTTAACAATTGACACTCTTATTTATGATGTCAGTAATAACCCGAGGCTCTTGTCATGAGTTGCCAAGGCTACGGAAGCCTCTTGAGTTCACAAACTCTGCTCTTATTTAGACAAGGCCATAGTCAAAATGGAAGTTCTCGCCTCCCTTCAGAGAAAGGTACCTCCTTTTGTTTTTATTTATTTATTTATTTATTTTTTGACAGGCAGAGTGGACAGTGAGAGAGAGAGAGAGACAGAGAGAAAGGTCTTCATTTGCCGTTGGTTCACCCTCCAATGGCCACTGCGGCTGGCACACTGCGGCCGGCGCACCATGCTGATCCGAAGCCAGGAGCCAGGTGCTTATCCTGGTCTCCTGTGGGGTGCAGGGCCCAAGCACTTGGGCCATCCTCCACTGCGCTCCCGGGCCATAGCAGAGAGCTGACCTGGAAGAGGGGCAACGGGCACAGAATCCGGCGCCCCGACCAAGACTAGAACCCAGGGTGCCAGCGCTGCAGGTGGAGGATTAGCCTAATGAGCTGTGGTGCCAGCCAGTACCTCCTTCTTTGATGGTCTGTTCTTTCCACTGGGATCTCACTTACAGAGATCTTTAATTTAGGTCATTTTTATTGCCACAGGGTTTTGGCTTTCCATGCCTAAAATACTCTCATGGGCTTTTTAGCCAGATCCAAATGCCTTAAGGGCTGATTCTGAGGCCAGTGTGCTGTTTAGAACATCTGCCATTCTATGGGTCTGCTGTGTATCCTGCTTCCCATGTTAGATCGTTCTCTCCTTTTTAATTGTATCAGTTAGTATTAGCAGACACTAGTCTTGTTTATGTGATCCCTTTGACAATTAATCCTATCATTATTATCAATTGTGAACTGAAACTGATCACTTTGACTAGTGAGATGGCATTGGTACATGCCGCCTTGATGGGATTGAATTGGAATCTCCTGGCACGTTTCTAGCTCTACCATTAAAGGTAAGTCTGAGTGAGCATGTCCCAAACTGTACATCTCCTCCCTCTCTTATTCCCACTCTTATATTTAACAGGGATCACTTTTCACTTAAATTTAAACACATAAGAATAATTGTATGTTAATTAACGAGTTCAAGCAATGGTATTAAGTAGAATAAATAAAAAACACTAAAAGGAATAAAATAGTAAGTTGTTCCTCAGCAGTCAGGACAAGGGCTGATCAAGTCATTGTTTCTCATAGTGTCCATTTCCCTTTAAGGTTTCCTTTTAGGTACTCAGTTAGTTGTCACAGATCAGGGAGAGAATATTATATTTGGACTGGCTTGTTTCATGGGAAGGATTCTTAAAGAGAAACTCCTTAACTTGGAAGTGACCCATTTTCCCCTTATCTTCTTTTCTCTGCTTCTTGCCTGAAAACAGAAAAGGATATTGAACTGCTATTTTGCAACATGAAGTAATCTTGAAGATGGAAGCCATGATTTAAAATGTTTGAGCACAAGAAGGAATCTGAGAATTCACTCACTTTGTAGATCTTAGCATCCAGTCTTTATCTACTTCTTAACTTCTAAAAGAAAAACAATTAAATGTATACTTTCAGTATTTAAACTTTGGTTTTTGCATAAAGTTTATTACTAACAGCTGTGTGAAAAATTTAACCAATGAATAACCTCATAGACCAGTTTGAAGACAGTTTGAAGACAGAAGTTCCCAGCTCCAGAGACTCTTTCTTAAGGCCCAGGGACAGCTAGGTTTGGAACTGCTAGAATGGAGAATAATGCTATAGTTTTCTGGGTCATGATGATTTTATTTCCATGATATAAGGCTTTTTTTCAATTCTAGGGGGAAATTTATATGAAATGTTAGAAGGTAGAACAAAAAGGACTAGTGCACGGGCATCATATATGCATCACTCCTCCAAAATACTTGTTCCAATTCCAAGGGGTCAATGTTCTCATTTTCATGAATAAATGTCAGCTTTGGAGGAAAAAAAGTATTAGACAGATTTTGTACAGTTATAGGTATTAAGAATTTGTCAGAGAAGAAAATTAAGTTATCATCTTGCCATAATAATGGAATAATTCTGAAATCTTAAAATTAACAGTGACTTGATCAGCTCTTGTGCGGACTGTTGTTGTACAATGTAATACTTATCCATTTTAGTATTTTTTTTATCCTAGTACTAGTGGTTGAACTCTGTAATTAACACACAATTATTCTTAGGTGTTTAAATTTTAACTGAAAAGTGAACCCTGTTAAATATAGGATTTGGTATAAGAGAGGGAGGAGATGTACAATTTGGGACATGCTCAATCGGACTTGCCCCAAATGATGGAGTTAGAAACGTGCCAGGGGATCCCAATACAATCCCATCACGGTGGCATGTACCAATGCCATCTCACTAGTCCAAGTGATCAATTTCAGTTCACAATTGATCACACTGATAGGTCTAAGAGTTAAAGGGATCACACAAACAAGACTAGTGTCTGCTAATACTAACTGATAGAATCAAAAAGGGAGAGAATGATCCAAATGGGAAGCAGGATACACAGCAGACTCATAGAATGGCAGATGTCCTAAATAGCACGCTGGCCTCAGAATCAGCCCTCAAGGCATTCGGATCTGGCTCAAGAGCCCATGAGAATATTTTAGGCATGGAAAGCTAAGACATTCTGGAAAAAAAAAAAAAAAAAAAAAAAAAAAGAAGACCTAAATGAAAGATCCCTGTGAGATCCCAGTGGAAAGAAGGAGGTACCTTTCTCTGAAGGGAGGAGAGAACTTCCACTTTGACTATGACCCTGTCAGAATAAGATTGAAGTCGGCAAACCCAAAAGGCTTCCATAGCCTTTGCAACTCATGACTAGAGCCTAGGAAGATGATTGACGCCATAAACAAGAGTGTCAAATTGTTAAATCAACATCAGGAGTCACTGTGTACTTACGTCTCATAAGGGATCTGTCCTTAATGTGTTATCCAATGTGAAATAATGCTATAACTAGTACTGAAACAGTATTTTTACACTTTGTGTTTCTGTGTGGGTGCAAACTGATGAAATCTTTACATAGTATATACTGAATCGATCTTCTGTATATAAAGATAATTGCAAATGATTAAAAAATCTTGGTGTTAAATTGGAAATTGCATAGAAAATTAATCAATTTAAAAAATATCATGTAGGATCTCTGTCCTTAATGTGCTGTACATTGTGAATTAATACTATAACTAGTACTCCAACAGTATTTTCACTTTGTGTCTCTATGTGAGGGCAAACTGTTGAAATCTTTACGTAATATGTACTAAACTGATCTTCTGTGTATAAAGAGAATTGAAAATGAATCTTGATGTGAATGCAAGGGGAGAGGGAGTGGGAAAGGGGAGGGTAGCAGGAGGGAGGGAAGTGTTGGGGGGGGAGCCATTGTAATCCATAAGCTGTACTTTGGAAATTTATATTCTTTAAATAAAAGCTTTATATATATATATATATATATATATATATATATATATATAATTGATTTGGGAAGTCAAATTTTAACATTGAAACTCAATGAATGTGGTTAGTTTGTGGTTATCAGTGGAGCCAAGGACAAACTTGCTGATTCATCCTGATACTGGGCTGTATGACTAAATCAAGGTAAATTTCAGATCAAGTTCACAAAACATCAGTGCTTAGAGCATACTTATATTAGAGAATAAAACACTTCTTGGCTCAAGAAAAGAATACTCTTGACAATTATATGTCAGCCACATTTCTTGGTATGAGTCATAATATTTCCTTATAGCTGGTGTGAATCAATGATGTAATAAATGAACTTAAGAAGTCAACTGGTCACAAATATGGCAGTTTCATTCAGCAGGATCAAAAAGCCATTAGCCAGTATGATGAAACCTCTTCTGTGAGCGAGGTCTACAAGGGTCAGAATTACCCAGCAATTCAACATTCATTATTTCTCTTTCTTTAAAACAGAAACCCATTTGGTTCATGTTATAGCAGGATGTCTCTCTGATAGGGTGCTGCATTAAGATCCTGGGTAGTACAAAGGAATGCCATGATGATTAGGATTCACTTTGATTCATTCTATTCCTGAGCTCCAGAGCTCTAAGGCCAATTTTTATCAACACTCAATAGTTGCTACCTAGAGTGGGATGAAAAACAAAATCTATTTTTGATATCTCAGCACCCTTCTGGAGAGATGAAAATCCAAGGTTATATCACTCCACGTGGAAAATAAAAAGCTTATGGTGTTTATTTTAGATGGAAGCTTACACTGCTTTCCTTGGTGAGCATTTTCTGGTGATCACTTTCCTTACAGTGTTGATTGCCATCGCCCATCTTTTGAGAGTTGACTGCATTTTTGAAGCACTTGTGGGCCTTTGAGAATGAAAGACACTTTCCTTACTAAGTGCCAGCCACTTTTATTGTTATTATTGTTATTAAATCAATTCCCAAAGTCATATCAACTAACATGGCATTTTCAAAAATGACATATTGCAGCAGTGTACTGGGAAATGCAGTTTATCTGCCTTTATGATGCCAGCCTCATAAGTATTACTTTCATGGTAGGGCTTTTGGGAATGGCACTTCTCTTTGGTGGTTCAATGTGCCCACAGGTATAAAGCTATTAAGGGAATTGTGATGGGCAAAAGCAGGTGGTAGATCCTATATGATGGCTCATCTTCCACAGAACGCATCTGTTGTTGAAGAATGTATGTAGTCACTGTACATAAAGAATCGCTCTTGAGAATAATGCAGAGTGATGATATTCAAACACATTCTTTTAGAACCGTTAGGGTAATTGGCTTAAAATGCACTGTGTTAGTAGGCATCTATTCCAAGAAATATGCCAAGTTTGTGGAAGCATGGCTTTTCTATTTAATTTCCAGAGGGAATTTGTGTAATGCCTTTTCATTACATGATGGCAAAATCTATAGCGCACATATAATGGAAATTAGGCAACCATATGGAATGAGAATCCAGGGGAAAAAGTTATCATCCAGATTTTCACAGCACTAAAGTAAGACATGAGTACACATCAAGGATATAACTCTCAAAATATTCATTTGATGGTAATGATTGCTAACTTAAAGAAATGGAAAAGAACTTTGGGAAAAGATTTCTAGGGACCCATATCTGTGCATTGGTTTGAATGTGACATAATTTAGCATTCTAGTGTAAAATAATTTAGAACAGGCTGTTTCTATTTTTTCACTGTTGCATCTGTTAAATGCTACCTATCCTAGATAAAGGACTGACAGGGAGAATGATTGAGTTATGGACAAGGTGCTTAGTCCTAGTGTAAGCTTTGTTTAAGAAGTATTATTACTTATATCCCCATAACATTTCTCCAGCCATATTTTAAAAAAACCATTTGTTTATTTTCAATTTTGTTTCAGAGAGAGAAAGAGACACAGATAGACAGGTGGAGAGATATCTTCCATGCACTCTCCAAATGCCGTATAATATTTAGGTCTTGACCAGACTATAGCCAGGAGTATGGAGCTGCCATCCAGGTGTCAGGGACTGAAGTATTTGAGCCATCATCTGCTACCTTTCAGGGTGTACATTAGAAAGAAGCTGTATTGGATGCAGAGTAGCCACGACTCTGCCGGGCACTTTGAATTGTCATGTAAGCATTCCAAGAGGAGACTTAACTGCTATGACAAAGACCCGCCCCTCCAGTCATATATTATCCATCAGATATTATGGAAGTGGCCAGGAACTACTTAAGTAGGGTTAATTCCATATTTAACACATGCATCTCTTCAACGATCACATGTGATAGTATGATGGACTTCATAAAACTAGATATGAGCACCTGAATGACAGGCCCTATGCGTGCTTACTTTTCTCTAATCACTGACTCAGAAAGTGTCCTTACAAGGAATCAAAGTATATTTCTGAACCTGAATTGACTGAGCTGTAGAAAAATATAGCATTGCAACCCAGGTGTTCTGTGTATACTAAACACTCAGGAAAATAGCTGTTTAAATAAAACACAGAGCATACATTTATATAGTTTCATTTTCTTTTCTGGTTCTATCTTTCAATACAAATAGACCAGGTATTCTCTTTCAAGATAAAAATTAAAGGAAAAATAGAATGTGATTTAAAAATGTAGGACACTGAAGACTCTAATAGGGTCCAGAGATATTTATTCTGCTATCTTTTGCAAATAATATCTTGAAACTCTCGAATAACTAATGGATTATCATTGCTTGCAAAAAGTTACCCTTGGCAGAAAAGAGAAATGGATTCCATGTATCTGATTTTTAAAAAGGAGTGAAGGGCATCACCCAAACTTTATGTAACATAAAGGAATAAAAAGGGCTCTAGTTACATAATTTTTAACTTATCTACTTCAGTATTATGTTAAGACTCAGGATGACCTGTTTGTACATTTATGAAAGACAATCCCTACCCAGGTTCTCCACCCTTAAATTTTTCTCTTTTCTTTTGCTCCAGGCAATAGAAACATCAGGACATAATTCTGCCTCTAATATCATCCTTTGAATAGTCAATAAATGTGATAACATCTTTGCTAAAAGTGATTAATGATTTCATTTAATTATCTGTCTTTTTGAAAAGTCGAAAATCCCTTTGTTCTCCTCGTCACCTAGGATAACTGAGTTAAGGATCAATAGACTCTCATGAAGTTAAACTGAAAGTAGAACTTATGATTCTAATTGAATAACTTTAGTTGCCTACAGGGTTCTAGATTGTCCATACTGTCATCCTTCCACAGTGTATGGGAATCCAGAAATTAATTAGAAATTTGGAAATTTTTATGATTTTGTCTCAATTTTTTCAACTTATTAAAGTTGAAAAGTTCCATAGACTCTATTGTGAAGCCAAGATGCTTTTATATAGATGTAAGTGATTTTTTTCTCAGTAATAAATTTGTTACTTTATTGAAATATGAGAAAAATGCTTATTTTGGAATATTTAAATGGAAAACATTTGCAAATTTAGAGCTTACATTTGATTCTCATCATTCCTATTAAACACTTTTTATCATCTATAAATTTTCTTCAACATAATTAATGAAAACATCAAAAACTCAGTAGAATTAGATTTAAAAAGGAATAGAATAATCTGGTTAGCTAAAATAGTGTTGTTTGACAATTGACAGTTAAATAACATGATATTCTCTATTTTTCAAGATGCATGGTGCTAAAAGAGTTCAAAAAAGAAGTAAAGATTGTTACCTTTCTTTAAAGTTGTAGTTCTGAGATGCTAATCTTTCTAGGTCCTTTCTAAATTTATCATTTACAAAAGCATGTATTTTTCTGAGAAGGATGATTCACAGTATGTTTTGAATAATTGAAGACAGTACTAATCATCTTCTGGAGCATAAAGAAAAGTCATGAAGATCTACTGTACCCAAGATTACACAATTATGAATTATTGGTGATTTATTTAAGTGGGTAATTTAAAAGCGATTTGAATCTAGATTTTAATAGATTAAAAAAGAAAAAGCATACTGGAGTGCAGAAAGAACTTAGTCTTTGAGGTAAGAGCCAAGGTTATGAATCTCTGTTTTGTCCCTTTCTAATTATGCTACTGTAGGTGGGTTACTTAATTTTTCTGAGATTCAGTTCCATTTTACAGGAGTACAATAGTGCAAATCATGTAGAGTTATATAGTTAAATATGCACCCAAAACAAGAATCATTTCATTGTTATATTCTAACAAATCAACAATAAGAATTAATTCAAACAGATATCACATTTCTGTGAAGTTAACCAATTAGTAGACATGCAAGAGTGCTTGTTTGGCCTTTAGTGAATCACACAATTTTCCCTCAACTCTATGTGTTTAAGGATTATTTAAATTAATTTTGGTTGTTTTTTTTTTTAAAGTTGAAGTTAGTATCTTGGTTTTGATTTAAATGAAATGTTTTGAGAAAGATTTTCACTATACTTAGTGGACAAGACAAACCTGGTGATTGGTGGTATCTAGGGGGCACTTAAGTAGCACATTTTCCTGAAAATATTCATTTCAAGGCTCTCCTTTGAATGGTACAAACTCTCAAAGGATGACAGTCCTTCACATCCTTATGCAAATTAATTGAATCGAACGTGTGCATGATTCTTAACACTTTTTAAAACTAAAGAAATGAAACTTTTGGAGGATTAGCCTAGCAGAGGTAGGAAGGATCATTTAGAGAAATTAGATGGAATAAGACACAGTTGAGGACAATATAATGCGATTACCAGAGGCAAAGGGCATCTTGAGAGCTTTATTTATTTATTTATTTTTGGTGAGCAAAGTGGATGCATGATACTCATATATGTAGAAATGTGTCAAAGACACATAACAAATTTTCTTCTGAGGCACTGAGTGGAAAGTTTCCTTCTTTTTTCCCTCAGTGTTTAAACTGCTTAGAGGGTGTTTTACAGTATGAGAGTTGCCATAATCAAAATGGAGTCATTTTTGTTAAGCTCTAACAAAAACAAGCAAATAAACCATGGGTCATGTAAAACCTGGTAACGGGAACTGTCAGAAGACTACCAAAGCAACAACTTTCACAAAACTCCATGCAAGACGGTCTGCACAATTACCATCTGTTCATCCTTGGATTGGTGCTGCCCTTATTGTTGAACCTTGAATACCCTTGTTATTAAACCTTTTGACTAAGGATTATTGTATCAACCCCCCCCAATAAAAGCCTCCTCATTTTTGCCTTTAAAAATTTCCCCTTGCCTAAGCCTCTTGGATTTTGCATTCAGTTTACAACACATGTATTCTTAGAGCAGTGCCACTCCTGAAAAAACAATTTTTGGAGAATCTCTGTGTTTTTATTGAGGTTGACCACAGACTAGGATCCCCACTTCCTAACTGCATGGGGAGTTGTGGCCATTACAGATACTCTGGAGTGAATTGAGGAGATCAGATTCTATATTACAATTAAATTAACCTGGCTTTTAAATGAATTTGATATCCAAGCTAGCCCTCATTTTAATTTTTGCCTTTTGGGAAGATCTAGTTCTGTCTTTAATTTTATTTGCACATGCCATGAGTCATTGTAATGGATGGATGAGGGAGAAAAGTGACTAGACTATAAATAAACTCATTTATCACTGTTGGAAAGTGAATTCTGCACTTACATCTTGTAATGGCTTTGAATTAATATATTAACTGGTGAAAAATAAAATATTTCAATTCTACTAAAGTTAAATTTATTGTACTTTTAGGCAAACCCTTTAGAAAGCTGTGATCTTTCATTTACTTGTATTCTATTGTGGGTAGTGTGTCACTTTTTGTTCTTCCTAAATAACAGTGTGCTATCTCCTAGTATTGGCAGTCTGCTACTTTACTATGCATAAATCCCATTATACTCTGCAGTTGATGCTTTTAAGATGAGATGGTGGCTCTCTGGGCCTATTTGTTGATTTATTTTAGCAACTGAGAATGTATCAAACCATTGGAGCTGTGTTCTATTAATCTATGCTGTTTTTTTCAGTCTCTAATTTTTATTCTCAAAGTTGAAGAAGAAAGAGTGCCACCCAGTAAATATAAAACTGAAAAAATATCTTACATTGAATGAGAATCACCATTTGGAAATTGATTGTTTTCATGGCACTGATATAATGAAGGAACTATTTTAAAATATGCTTATCTGCCTTGCCTGAGAGATTCTGTGTCAAAATTATATGAAAGTCATTGATGTCTAAGTTTTTCTTGGTTTTAAATTAGGGTTTATGCCCCGACACAGTATTACTTTTGGAAGAAATAAGCTTATATGTATTTTGATAAGTAGGTTCCAATCTTCCAAGAAAATAATTGGTTAAATGCAAGGACATGCTTTGTTTTTAAAGAAGAGGATAGGTACCAAAGATAAATGTTCGAAAACTGGTATTTTGCTTATGTTTCCTCTTTCTGTTTCTTTGTTGGGGGGGGGGGTTAAAACAGAAATGCAAATAAGTTTTGAAATTTGCAACTAAAATATTCATTAGAATAGAAATTCTGATGGCACACTGATGGTGGTTCAGATACCAATATCCTGTGGGAAGTAAAGTTACCTTCATAAATACAAAAAAATTAAAGCATTATAAAAACTATTGTTTTGAATTAAAGTAGGAATAGCACCATGGTTCAGTTTATTCACCCTCTCTGAAAACGGGTGAGTAAAAAATTGAAGTTGTCATGACTCTGACATTATTTAGACCTTTTAAAAAATTATTCAAATAACATTGTGATACTAAAATAGTCATTTATATCTTAAATCAGTAAGCATTCATCATCCATCTAATATTTTAGGATGTATAGCAAGTCACCCTGATTAATAGCAGTTTAAACAAATGATTTGTTATCTCACACAGTTGCTAAGGATTGCAAATCCAGAAGAAAAGTTGAATGTTTCTGGTTTAAGATCTCTCAGAGGACTGCAGGCACTGGGCCGACATTGTGTTGCAGTGAGGTAAGTTTCCATCTCCGATGCTGGCATCCCATACGGGTGCCAGTTCATGTCCTGGCTCTGCCACTTCCCATTCACTTCCGTGTGCTGGGAAAGTAGTGGAAGACAGTGCAAGTAGTTGTACCCCTGCCAACCGCATGGGAGACCAGGTTGGAGTTCCAGGCTCTGGGGTTCTGCCTGGCTCAATCCTGGCCATTGTGGCCATTTGGGGAGTGAACCAGTGTTTGGGAGGTTTGTTTCTCCATTTTTCTGTAACTCTGCTTTTCAAATAAACAATAAATCTTTAAAAAACTAAGATTGCAATCAAGGTATCAACTGGGGCTGCAGGCGTTTGAAGATTGAATCAGCTAGAGGATGCACTTCAAAGCTTACTTAGCGGCTGTTAGTAGGATACATCAGTTTTTCATTAGGTGGAGTCACTCCCATGACAGCTGTTGTTTCTCAGATTGAGTGATTCAAAACAACAGACTACACCCCAACCAAAGATATTGTGCCTCTGGTGATCTATTCTTGGAAGAAACATTCATCATTTCTGGCATATGCACAGGGAGATGATGACGCAATGTAGGGTTGGATAATACGAGGTGTGAGTATCAGTGGAAACCACATCACTTGGTGATGCTAGGTTGGGTAATATGAGGTGTGAGTATCAATGGAAAACACATCACTGGGTGATGCTAGGCAGTAGGCACAGAGATGGGGATGGCACAGACTCCTAGCCTTAGGATTGGTTTTTGTGTTTGTACAAAAAATTTAAGATCAGATTTGTTTTTCTTCTTTTTTATAATACTTCTCCTTACGGTGTAAAAATATCCAATTAAAAATCAGTTTCACATCTAAAGCAATACTTGAGCATAATTTAGGATATGTATCCTTAGTTAATATTTTGAGTTTTAAAAAAATCTTGTTGGGTTTTTCTCCCACTAAGTGGAAAAAGTCAAAATTATATAGGGTTTGATACTATCTATGCTTTTAGACATTCACTCAGGAACCTAGTTTTTTGTTGTTGTTGTTTTTTTTTTTTTTGACAGGCAGAGTGGATAGTGAGAGAGAGAGAGAGAGAGAGACAGAGAGAAAGGTCTTCCTTTTGCTGTTGGTTCACCCTCCAATGGCTGCCGCGGCCAGTGCGCTGCGGCTGGCACACCACACTGATCCAATGGCAGGAGCCAGGTGCTTCCTCCTGGTCTCCCATGCGGGTGCAGGGCCCAAACACTTGGGCCATCCTCCACTGTACTCCCTGGCCACAGCAGAGAGCTGGACTGGAAGAGGGGCAACCGGGACTAGAACCCGGTGCCCGTATGGGATGTTGGTGCAGCAGGCGAAAGATTAACCAAGATTTACACAAGAATATTACAAACATCCAACACCTATTCCAAATAAGTCTTAGTAAAATAGCAATAGAAACAAACATTCTCAACCTGATATAAAACATATATTAAAAATCTATAACAAATCACATTTATGCCAAAAGTAAGAATTTTGTTTTCACTAAGATCAAGAACAAGACAAGGAAGTAGGAATTTGGCTTGGTGGTTAAGGTGATAGTTCTGACACCTATATCCCATATTAGGGGTTCTAGTTTCAAGTCTGAGCTCTGTTCTCCATTCATCTTCCGGCTCATGCATACCCTAGGATGTAGGAGGTGTTGGCCCAAGTAGTTGTGTCCTTGCCACTCATGCAGGAAACTCCCTGAATACATACTTATTTTTTTGGCTGCTTTTTTTTTTTAAATTAACTAACACAAAATTTCTGCATATTATGGGGTACTATGTGATGTTTGATGCATTTACACTTTGTGCATATATATTGAACTTATATCTTGCTAAAATTCTTTATTGGTTTTAGTAGTTTTTTGGTATATTCCATAGAATTTTTTACATTAAAATTTATGTCTACTGTGCTTAAGATACTTATGCTTCTTTTCAAATTTGGGTGACATATATTTGTTTTCTATTGCCTTTTTGCATGGGGTAGCATCTCCTTATAAATGTTGCCAGAGAGTGGTGACATCCTTGTGTTGTTCTTTTAAATGTTTTTATTTATTTGAAAGGGAGACAGGTAGAGAGAGAGAGAGAGAGAGAGAGAGAGAGAGAGAGAGAGAGACCTTCTGTCCACACTTTTTTACCCAAATGCCTGGGGCTGGACCAGGTCAAAAGCTCAGAGCTGGGAACTCAACAGATCTGGTGCCCTTCCAGCCGAAGGTTTGCTCTGCTTTAATTTTTCAGTCAGAGTTGTATAAGCTGAATCAACTGAGATGTCTGTGGTGCTGGCTGTTGTATCTGATGTTATCATTAGTCCCCTTCTATTTGGGCATAAGCAAATTTAAGAAGCTTGCAAATAGAGTCCCTGAAAAAGAAAGATGGAGAAAGAAAAAAATATTTGATGAAATGATGTCGGATTTTGCCCCCAAATTTGATAAAATCTATAAACCCACAGATTCAAGAAGTTAAACAAAACTCAACCACAGGAAAAATACATCGAGGTACTTTATCATCAAAACCAGTAAAAAAAAGCAGATCAAAAAAGCAGCAAAAGAGGTTACATACAGAGGAACAAAGATAAAGATCATAGCAGATTCCTCATTAGAAACAATACAAGTGGTAAAACAGTAGAGGTTCAACTTTAAAGTGCTGAAAGAAAAAAAGTTAACCTTGAATTCTAAACCCAGCAAAAACATATTTTTACCATTAAAGTAAAAGATTTTTTCATATTGCAAATTCTGACAGAATTCATCAAACACAAGGAAAATAATATCAGATAAAGGAATAGAGCTAAGAAAGAAATAAAAAGTGCTAGAATTATAATTATGAAGGAAATATCTAAAATATATTATTTAAATTCTTTAAAATATAGCTGTTGAAGCAAAAATAAAATGTCAGGTGTTGGTAAAAAAGTATGACAATAGCAGAAAAGTTGGGAGTAAAAGAGTTAAACTATATTGCTATAAGATTGTTGTACTATACCTGAAGTTATCATTTGTAGGTATACTGTGAGAAATAAGAGAAATAAAAGTATATATTTATTATAAATTATGAAGTAGCAAATGTAAGCTATCTGCTATAAACTATGAAGTAGCATAATTATAACTGTAACTATAATTATGCTACTTTTAAGGAATATATAAATATATATGGTATATATATTTTTATGGTTTTATGGTATATATAAATTTCCGGGACTTTAATTGAAACCTTCTTAAAGTTGTCTCAAAGCTAACTGGTCTTCTTTACATGTTTTAATTCCTATTTTCTTTTTGGTTGTATTTTAAATAATTTATATTGCTATTTTGAAATTCAGTTGTAATTTCTTCTGTTGTTTAACCTACCATTTAATTCCATCCAATGTATTTGTTTTCTCATATATTGTAGTTTTCATTTTGAAGTTTTATTGGTGTTCTTTGTGAATATCTTCCATCAATACTTACCCTTAGCTTGGGTTGCAGCTGGTATATAATTTTAATAATTTTAAACTTCCTTCTCTTCAAATACATCTATGTCAATTCTAGATCAATCTTTGTTGATTAACTTTTTTTTCTCCCTCATTATGAGTTGTATTTTGCTACTTCTTTGAAGATTTAAAAAGTTTTATTCAGTTATTAACATTTTGAACATTTGGTAGAGTACTGGATATTTTGGGGTACCTATAAACATTCCTGAACTTCATAAGGATATATAGTTAAATTATTTGAAATCATTTGATACTTTTGGTTAAAGGAAGGATAGGAGCAGTACTCAGCCTCATGCTTATTATTTCCCATGACTAGAGAAAGATTTTTTGGTACTCTACTCACTGACCTTGTTCTTTTACCTCTTCAAGCCTAAAACTGAAATATAGTACCTAGAAATATAGCAGCCACCAAGTTCCCATGACTAAAAGCTAATGAAATTTACAATGTTATCTCAAAATCTTAAAAAGAGAAATGAAGGAAAGAATTTGGGAAAGAGGCAGGGAGGGAGGGAAGCACAATTATAATCTTAGAATTGTATTTATGAACTAAATGGAATCTCTTTGTATTAATATAGTTCTGTGAGGATCAATGAGAAAGCATTTGCTGTGACCCTGAGAATCTATGTATTAACAAGTTCCTTTAAATTTAAAAAAAAAATTAAAAAGCTACAAGGGTCAGGTCAGGAAGATGAACATCTCTGAAGACATACCACTCTAGAGTCTTGACTTCCTAATGTTTTTATTCTCATACAAACCGTGGTAATCTAATATAATATTATGGGATTTCAGTGAAGTATTCTGATTCAAACCAAATGTTTTTCCTACTGATATAATTTTTAATAGCCAAATGAAAAGGTCATGTAGGAATGTAGGAATGGTTGTGTGCCTTCCTCCACTTCAGTGTGAAACGACTTAGACTTGTCATTGGCCATGGAACTGGATTGCTATTGTTGGCACTGTCTTCATTGTCCAGATTTAGTAGGAAAGATAATTAGTGAGAAAAATCATTCCTTTGAAGAAAACTGAGAATAGAAAATATTTCCTTAACTTTATACATTTTTAGTGGACTGTGTTATTCTGCTTATATCTAATGTTTTTAAATATTAATTTTAACTTCTAGGAAAAATTTTATATAAATGTATATTTTCTATACAATGCTGGGAGCACAGTTCATAGAAGACTTTCTGTATCATTATATATGATACTTTCAGATAATTCTTTAAAATACTGTTATTTTATGCTTTATTCTTGCTATGAATGATTATATGATAATTGCAAAAAGAATAATTCTCATTGTCATCATGAGCATCATGAAACATACAGCTACCTGCATATTGCAGTCTAAACTACATGACAATTGATTTTATTTCATATAGGAGGAACACATTTATTCAAAAATATCTCTTTAGATAAACAAGAGAAAGAGAAAGAAAGAGAAAAAGAAAAAGAGAGAAACTCCCATCTTCTGGTTTGCTGTCTAAATGCCTACAATAACTAGAACTGGACTGGGCTGAAGCTAGAAGCCAAGGACTCAATCAGTGTCTCCCACATGGGTGGCAGGAATCTATTTACTTGAGCCATCACCACTGGCTTTCTGGGTTTACAGTAGCAGGAAGATGGCATCAATAGGCAGAGGTGGAGATAAAACCCAGGCAATGCAATATGTGATACAGGCAACTTAACCAGTGTATTAATCACTAAATACCTACCCCTAAAGTCATTAATTCAAAGCACCTGAAAGACAGCATAAATGGAATCAAAATACTATGCCTTTTATTTCATAATTGAGATACTGATAGGGCCATCAATATCCAAAAGTATTTAATTATTCATTATCCCTAAAATTGTCATTTCTTTTGAATAAGAGTCTATTGATATGCATACTCTACAGAATGAATAACACTAATTCTATTCTATATTTAATGAACCATACTGACTCATTCTTTACTGACTCATTCCAAAGTCAAAATTATAGAATATCAAGCTATTTTAAAATAAATCCTTCTTTCCCTAGCCTGCAAGTAGAATTGATGAATAGTATTGCAAGAAGAAGCCTAATAAATACATTTTTAGTCTTATTTGAGATTCTGAGTAAGTTTAAAATAGCAAAGAAATATTGCTTCCAGTAGAACATGAATATATAAAGTAGTTGATTTGAATGAATTCATCACTTTTTAAAATAAGAATGTGACTTATAAAGATTCAGATTGATCCATTCCAACTCTGACCTTTCCCCTGCATTTCGTTAGCATTTTAGTTCTACTAAATTTATTCATTGCTTTCACTTTAAATTAAACATATATCAAACAGAAATTATTGTTTTATTTCTAATTCCTCTTCCAGGCTTCGTTGATTTGGTAAAATTATGTTGATATTATCCTTATTGCTAAGGATGAACATTTGTCAGTTAGTTTAACTCCATCCAATTTCTTTGCTTCCGTATCCAATAAGTCTTCACATTCCATGGTGATTGCAATTACTATATGCAATAGCTCCCTCTTCCCTCTTCTCCATTTGCAGTTCAGCGATTCTTTAGCCCCAACTCAGCCTAGACCCTGAAGATCCCAGCATAATCATCTTCTGCTATCATCTCTTGGAAATTTGTTGTCCTTTCATAACCAATTACTTCATGTTATTTTCCTACTGTTCTGGAATTGCTGGTTAGTGTCCAACACTGAAGCCAAAAAGGCATGAAGTGCACATTTTACAGAAATTTACCAAGAATCAGAACAAACATTCTGAGACTTATGAAGAGGGAAGACCTATAGTCAATATTCATTTTTGTTTCTCTTTTGAGATACCCTTTCTATTGTTCTTTATTCTCTTCCAAATTCCACATTTCTATCAATGATCACTTTTATCTGTTTGCATTTCATCATCCTTTGTCTTTCTCAAAACATCTTTATTTTGATTCATTTTCAAAAGATATTCTTGACATATATAAAATTATAGCTTTGCAATTATTTTTTTTAGCAATTTAGAGATGTTATTCCTTCATCTTCTAGCTGTCATTGTTTATGCTGAAAAATCAACTGTCAATCTTACTTCTTAGAAAGACAACATGTCATTTTCCCCTGGATTCACAGACTTTGTTTTTGATATTCACCTGTTTTAATATATTTCAGCTATGATTTTCTTTGTACTTTTCCTCCCTGAGGTTTACTGATTTTTTTTAGTCAGTGAGTTGATTGTTTTTCTTCTATTTGGGGGAATTTTCAGTCATAGTCTCTTCAAATATTACTTTTTCCTCATCATTTCTGTCTTTTCTTTTAGAACTCTAGTTCATATATTGTGATCTCCATGGTCTATTGATTGAGAAACTTTTAAGTCTTTATCTCTTTGTATATGGAATACTGTAAATTGTTTTTCCTATGAAGGATTTTAAAACGCCTATTTCTTCATATTCCTCTGCTTCTTGTAGCTTCAAATTTTTCTTTATGTGCCAAAGGGGATGATGCTCAAGTGTCTGAGGCAGGCCACTTTTAACAAGTAGGTTTTATTTCCTGAACACTGTGAATTTTTCCCCAGAAACCTTTTAATTAATGTATGCAAATTCATGCATTTTGTAAATACAATTTTAGGAACATTATTCTTCCCATTGTACCCTCCTTCCCACACACAATCCCACTCTTATTCTTCCTCCCTCTCTTATTCTCATTCTTATTTTTTACTAATATTTTCAATTAACTAATTTTTCAATTACTAATATTTTCAATGAACTTTATACACCTAAGATTAACTTGTTCTAAGTAAAGAGTTCAGAAAGTAGTATGAAAAAAAAAAGGTTCCTCAATAGTCAAGACAGGGCTATTCAAAGTCATGTTGTTTGCAACAAAATGGATGAAACTGGAAAACATCATACTTAGTGAAATAAGCCAGTCCCAAAAGGACAAATACCTATGTTCCCCCTGATCTATGGTAACTGATAGGGCACCTAAAAGCACTTTGAAATCTTACTCTACTTTAGATTTTTTTTTCAGAGGTTTTTGGCTTCCCTGAATAGCCCCATAAAGTAGCAAATATCTTTTGGGTATGTCATATGTGCTGTGTGGTTGAGGCTCATCAAATATTTAATTTGTCATTTTGTCCCTAAGTGAATTCTTTGCTGATTTTTTGGTATACCAATGGAAGCCTTTCTGCCTCAGAAAACTGCCTTCTTCCATGTGGCTAGAAATCATCCAATCGCTGAAGGACTAAAAAGAGGAAAAGATGGAGGAAAGAGGAACTCACATCATAGTTGAGAGTACCCAGTGCTGTGAGGGAAAAGTGCAGCTGGCAATCACCAACTTTCTTCAGGACATATTTCTACCCTATGTGAAATTTTATTACATCTCGTCTTTTATTTTTCACTCCTTGATATCTTAAAAACACAATTTTTGCAAAATTTCTGTTCTTTTTCCTTTGGTGGGTTGGATGATGCCCACTCACAATTGGTGAGTACAGTTTACTGAGTACACCCATTCAAATGCTATCTAATTTGAAATTCTCACGAGCACTCCCAGAAACAATGCTTAATCTTATACCCTACTTGATATAAAATTCTAACTTAAATAGATGCCTTCATATATCAACACCTCTGACCACTTTACCCTGAACACTGCAGCTACTAAACTACCCCTATTTCTACTTTTCCCAAAAGTCTCTCTCTCTGTTCCTAGTTCCCTGAATTCATACCTCCTTCTGAAAGTGATCGTTTCTCCACTTCAAAGATGAAGCTAGCAAGACATGCAAATTTGCCGTCTTGCTAAGTATCTTGCTTTATAGAATTTTAGAACCCAATCAAAACCTTAGAAAACACACACACATACACATACACCTTTTTAACCCATAGAATACTTCATAAATGGTTAGGTAAATGATAGTTCATGGTTAAAGAGCCCATTGTGGTAAAACAAAATTTACAATATAGTGTTCCAGATTCCTGTGATATAGTTCTCTCACTGAACTTTGCGACATTGATTTGAAATCTCTAGACTTTAGCTATGTTGATTTTATATCCATATGGATATTTATAGAAAACTCTTCTTGACCTTCGCCTAAATGTGTGTTTTCTTACTGAAATCCAGGTTTTGAGATACCTCCAGTGTGAGAACAATCAAATATATAAAGAATTCACTTAGACTACTAGAATTAGCATGACTGGGGAAAGTAAACTAAAGTAGCATGTCTATAAATATGTGAAAGAAACAATTCTATTTGGATTATGTGTCTTCTTTTCCCACTAGGAACTCTAACATGTTTCAACATAAGGTTTTCAATAGACTTGGAAATGCTTTTAATTGAAGTACTTTAAGTCCATTACCTATTTGTATTAACATAGATTTGCTGTAGCACATCATATTCCTAAAGCATTGCAGTGATACACACTTTTTTTTGAAAGATGCATTTATTTATTTGAAAGTCAGAGTTATAGAGAAAAATAAGAGAGGGGAGAGACAAAGTGAGAGAGAGGGACAGAGAGAGAGAGAGAGACAGAGAGAGAGAGAGACTCTTCTATTTGCTGGTTCATTCCCTAGATGGCCACAGTGGCCAAGACTGAGCCAAGCCAAAGACAGGAGTAAGAACTTTGTCTGGATCTCCCATATGAGTGGCCAGAGCCCAAACACCTGTGCATCAACTGCTGCTTTTCCTGGGCCATTAGCAAGGAACTAGATTGGATGTGGATTAGCCAGGACTTGATCCTGTGCCTATATGGGGTGCTAGTGTCATAGTTGGCAGCTCTTCCTGCTATGCCATGACACCAGCCCCAGTGATGCATACTTAACACATTGTCTACTTGCAATCTATTTATTGTGTGCAGCTTGGAGTGTCATTATTTTAGCAACAGAAAAAAAAAAACCCACTGGACTCAGATTTTATAAAACAAACAGATGTGAGTCTACTGAAACTCTTCTACTTGAAACTCTTCATAGGTTAATTTAGGCAATCATATGCCTGTAGCACAAAGGATTAGCTTAATATATAAGACTTCACTTGTATGGTTTATGTAGATTTCTTATTCATTTAAATATTTATTCATTCATTTGAAAGGCAAAGTTACAGACAGAGAGTGAAAGAGAGATCTTCCAACTGCCGATTCACTCCCCCCAAAACTGCAACAGCCAAGAATGGGCTAGGCCAAAGTCAGGAGCATGGAATTCCATCAAGGTCTCCCATATGGGTAGTTGGGGTCCAAGTACTTCCAAGTTGCATTAGCAGAGTGCTGGATCAGAAGTGGAGCAGCTGGGGACTTGAACAATGTCAAAATGGATTCTGACATTGCAAGCAGTGGCTTAACCTGGGTTACTGTGACACAATGCCTCTTTCCTGGATTTATTTTTAAATATAAAGTCAGAGAAATTCAGATGAGTAGCACAAGAGTAAATTTTTGTTGAGATTGTATTCTTTTACACATTGTATTGCTTAATTCTTTATTGGTCATGAAGTATTTTTATTTTCATGGAAAATGATTTAGTTGTCTCTGTCTCAGAATTGAAGTCACATGTTCTCAGGCATAGAGAGATAACTATCAGCTAAAATATTGGGATACACAATAGAAGAGTACATTCCTCACATACCCTTAGCATTATTCAGATATAATTTTGAAAATATTATGAGAAGAATGTTCAAGGACAGTTCCAAAATAGAAGCCTAAATGCTATATGAGGGTAAGGCTGAGTGAAGAGAGTAGACAGTCAGTTCAATATCCTCTGCAATCATGGTTCTCATATTTATTGGGTTTTTTTGAAATTTATTTTTTTAAAGTCAGAGTTACAGAGAGAAAGGAAGAGGCAGAGAGAGAGGGAGGGAGGGAGGGAGATAACATCCATCCAGTGGTTCATTCCCCAGATGGCCACAATGGTAGGTTGAACCAGGAGCCAGGAGCTTCATCCAAGTTTCCCTTGTGGTTGTAGGGGCCCAGGCATTGGGTCATCTTCTGTTGCTTTTCTCAGGCCACTAGCAGAGAGCTGGATTGGAACTGGAGCAGCTGGGACTCAAACCAGCACTCATATGGGATGCTGGCATTGCAGGTGGCAGCTTAACCTGCTAGGCCACAATGCTGGTCCTGATTCTTATATTTATTAACCATAGATGTTGGATGAATTATGTTGGGCTCCATGTTCTTTTGTGAAATGAGAATAGTAATAACTCATGGACTTATTGTATGAATAAAATGTGCTATGTAGATAGAGTATTTAGAATAGTATTTATCCATATTAAATACTCATCAAATGGCTTTAATAATAATTCAAGTCACTAAGAAAGCCTGGAGTATAGTAGGCACTCATAAACTATTACTTATCTATTTTTTTCATTGGGAATTTATTTTTGTTCTATTTCTGATTTTACTAAAATGAGGACCTGGGTCTCAGAACTGTTGTCTGATCACTGGAAGGATATGTTAATTGTCATTACACCTTAGAAATTCTTTGAGTTCCTACTTTCATCTAAGAATTGTTTAATGTAAGAAGTTTTGATAGTTCCAGATGGAAGGAACTTTTGATTTTTGACTTGTTATTAGTATCTAATTTTATCATATTTGAATGCAGAATACTTGTATAAATTCTCATCTTTCAAAATTTTTGAGATGGTTTATCATCCAAAATACAGTCAGTTTTAATGGTCCTTGAGTCTTTTGTCTCATATATCTTTGAGAAGAACATATATTTTCTATGCATCCATATTGTGTATATGTGCATATGTGTATGTGTGCATGTTTGGTATGTGTTGGCTTATTTCTGTAAGTCAAAATTGACAGTGAGAATGTTGAAATCAAACTGAACCCACTGAATTCTACATGGATGATGGTATCTCAGCAAGTGGTACTATTACCAAAGACAATGAAGGTTATGAATATAATATTTGAAGCAGATTTGAAGCAGCACTCAAAATATTATGAATTCAATAGTCTTTAGCATTGGGTAACTGATCATGATATTTCAGGAACTAAAATAGAAGGACAGATTCCTAAAAATTACTTGTTTTTGTAAGTGGAAAAATCCCAAGTTTACTAAACAGAAGTTAGGCTTAAATCACTAAACACTCAGCATGATGTTTTCCAGATTCCTCCATTTTGTTGCAAATGACCAGATTTCATTGTTTTTGACTGCTGTATAGAATTCTATAGAGTACATGTCCCATAATTTCTTTATCCAGTCTACTGTTGATGGGCATTTGGGTTGATTCCAGGTCTTAGCTATTGTGAATTGAGCTGCAATAAACATTAATGTGCAGATGGCTTTTGTGTTTGCCAATTTAATTTCCTCTGGGTAAATTCCAAGGAGTGGGATGGCTGGGTTGAATGGTAGGGTTATAGTCAGGTTTCTGAGGAATCTCGAGACTGACTTCCACAGTGGCTTCACCAGTTTGCATTCCCACCAACAGTGGGTTAGTGTCCCTTTTTCCCCACATCCTCTCCAGAATCTATTGTTGGTAGATTTCTGAATGTGAGCCATTCTAAGATGGAGGAATCTGGAAAACATCATGCTGAGTGAATTAAGCCAGTCCCAAAGGGGAAAAATGTCATATGTTCTCCCTGATCGGCGACAACTAACTGAGCACCAAAGGGGAAACCTGTTGAAGTGAAATGGACACTATGAGAAACAGTGACTTGATCAGCTCTTGTGCTGACTGTTGTTGTACAATGTAATACTTTATCCAGTTTAGTATATTTTTATTCTAGTACTAGTGGTTGAACTCTGTAATTAACACACAATTATTCTTAGGTGTTTAAATTTTAACTGAAAAGTGATCCCTGTTAAATATAGGAATTGGAATAAGAGAGGGAGGAGATTTACAATTTGGGACATGCTCAATCGGACCTGCCCCAAATGATGGAGTTAGAAACGTGCCAGGGGATCCCATTACGATCCCATCAAGGTGGCATGTACCAATGCCATCTTACTAGTCCAAGTGATCAATTTCAGTTCACAATTGATCACACTGATAGGTCTAAGAGTCAAAGGGGTCACACAAACAAGACTAGTGTCTGCTAATACTAACTGATAGAATCAAAAAGGGAGAGAATGATCCAACATGGGAAGCAGGATACACAGCAGACTCATAGAATGGCAGATGTCCTAAATAGCACGCTGGCCTCAGAATCAGCCCTTAAGGCATTCGGATCTGGCTCAAGAGTCCATGAGAGTACTTTAGGCATGGGAAGCTAAGACACTCTGAAAAACAAAAAAAAAAAAAAGAAGACCTAAATGAAAGATCTCTGCGAGTGAGATCCCAGTGGAAAGAACGGGGCCATCAAAGAAGGAGGTACCTTTCTCTGAAGGGAGGAGAGAACTTCCACTTTGACTATGACCCTGTCGGAATAAGATTGAAGTCGGTGAACCCTAAAGGCTTCCATAGCCTCGGCAACTCATGACTAGAGCCTAGGGAGATGACTGATGCCATAAACAAGAGTGTCAAATTGTTAAATCAACATCAGGAGTCACTGTGTACTTATGTCTCATGAGGGATCTGTCCTTAATGTGTTGTCCAATGTGAAGTAATGCTATAACTAGTACTGAAACAGTATTTTTACACCTTGTGTTTCTGTGTGGGTGCAAACTGATGAATTCTTTACTTAGTATATACTGATTTGATCTTCTGTATATAAAGATAATTGAAAATGAAAAAAAAAACTTGGTGTTAAATTGGAAATTGCATAGTAAATTAATCAATTTTAAAAAAATATCATGTAGGATCTCTGTCCTTAATGTGCTGTACATTGTGAATTAATACTATAACTAGTACTCCAATAGTATTTTTCACTTTGTGTTGCTATGTGGGGGCAAACTGTTGAAATCTTTACTTAATATATACTAAACTGATCTTCTGTATATTAAGAGAATTGAAAATGAATCTTGATATGAATGGAAGGGGAGAGGGAGCGGGAAAGGGGAGGGTTGTGGGTGGGAGGGAAGTTATGGGGGGGGGGAGCCATTGTAATCCATAAGCTGTACTTTGGAAATTTATATTCTTTAAATAAAAGCTTTAAAAAAATAAAAAATAAAAAAAATCACTAAACAGATAATCAAGGCTTCCAACCAACTTCCAGACTTACAACCATTTATAGACCATTCAATTGAGAAAGGTTTAGTCCTCACTACTCTGGATAAAGATCCTTAATTCATATTGCTAATCTTCGTCCCAGCCTTCTAAATGGATTTCTAACGTGCACTGGATGCTTATACATGAGGGAATGTACATGATAACAATCAGACTGTTCGGTGTTTAGTGGACAATGGTTTTCATGCTAGTACAAATTCCAAGAGACATAAAACTCTTTCTGGGTTTATCAGAGGCAGTAGGGACTTATAAAGAATAGGTGATCAATGGTGATTTGTGTCAGGTTTGTCTCACAGTGGACCCATTGTGTCCATGAATTATACTGTGGTTTTTCTTGGTGTTACTAGTAGGAATACTTGAGACTGTGCCTTCAGCAACTGAAGGAACCCAACATTAGAAATTCTGATGTTTGAGAAAAGGACTATTATGGTAGGGAGACCAGTGGAAAGCTGGTAGAACTACCTATGATCCTATCATGGTTAATTTTATGTGTCAAATAGGCTAGACCATGGTGATTAAATATATTATTACACATTATCTTAGATGTTTCAGTGAAGTTTTTTTTTTTTTTTTTATGGAGGTGTGGTTAAATTTGCATTTAAATTGGATGACTTCCAGTTTAGTGAATTTGTCTCCATTATCCTAGGGCTTACTCATTCAGTTGAAGGCCTTAATGAAACAAAGACTGACCCAGAGCAGGAGAGAATTTTGTCAGAAGTTTGCTTTTGGATTCAAACTGCAAGTCATCCTTGGATCTCTAACCTGCTTACTTCCCCTGCAGATTTTGGACATTCCATATCTTACAACCACATGAGCCAAGTTCATAAAATAAGTAATCTCCCCTCTTCCCAAATGAGTATATAAATTACACATACCCTGCATAACCTTCTGATTCTGTTTCTCTGGAAAATCCTAGTACATGACCTCTACCTTTCAAGATAGCAAACTGAAAATAGTACACCATTTTTGAATGTGTTTCAGAGATTAGTGCCATTATCCAAGGCTTGAAAGAAACTGAACTTGACATTTGATCTATGCAAAGACAGATGGAGTTTTTCAAGAATGAATTATCAAAAGTTTAATAAAATGATGGCTCTAATCAGAATTGTTCATCCAGATGTGTGTTTTTTGTTTTTTTCATAGAGCAAATCAACATGGTCCCTGGTATTGATATGCAAATTGATGCCTGGCAAATGTTTCTTGTTACCTGTTAATAAAGACTAGCGAAGGCTGTGTGCCTTTGACTGGCAGAATCAATATTACACTTTCAATGTTTTACCTCAGGGCTAGTTCCTCTTTTCGGACCTGGGTCAAAATTTTGTCTTTAGTAGATTTGATTGTTCCTTCTTACAGGAAACCACACTGGTATATTGTGTTGATTGCATCACTTTTATTGAACCTGATCAGGAAGTTTCAGCTACTCTAGGTATCTATATGCATGTCCAAGAATAGAAAATAAATCGCAGAAAATTTCAGAGCCCTGTTATTTACATAAAATTTCTAAAGAAAGTTGCAGTGTTCTGGGATATGTTGAAGTGTAACTTTCAAGGTGAAGGAGAATTGCTACATTTGGTTCACCTGACCATTAAGAAAGAAACATTGAATACTGGGCCTCTCGATTTTGGAGGTAACATATACCTCATTTAGGTGAGGTATACTGACTCTTATTAAGTAACTGAGAAATCGAAACTTTTGAGGGGTATGCAGGATAAATACATACCACAAGAGGTTCAGGCATCCATGCCAACTGCTCTTCTACTTGGGACATGTGTCCCAGTAAAATACAATGGTACTTGGAATGTCTGTAGCAGATAGGAACTCTACATAGAGCTATTAGGATGCCTATAAAAGTGAATCACAGTACAGACCTGTAGGATTTGGGACAAAATATACTCAATTCTGTAGATGACTATTCTTTTTTTGAGAAATACTGGCAAACCTTATTAAAGACTGAATGCTTGATCTTTCTCAGCCATAAGTTGGGCATACACAATAGCCCTTCATCACCAAATGGAAGCAGCGTATACAAGACTGAACTCAGGAAACACCAAGACATCACAAGTCAGCAAGCGGCTCACGTGCCCACGGTTCACCTCTCAATCCCAACCTGGGCCAGGTTAACAGATGGCTCCCCTATTGAACCTCCTTGTGTCTCTTAGTTCTGATGGAACAAGGACATAGCCTTAGCCATTTTAGCTTCTTGTCTAAAAGCAGATAAAATTTTTACCTTTCAAGAAGAAGCTCTAAAAAGAAACTCACCTCCACCCACTGCCAACCTCCACCCCATCCCAGACCCTCCCCACCCTAAGATGTGTAAGACCCAGCCTGCTGGAGGGCTGGGCTCTCTGCCATGTATTCCATGTCTTTATTTTCCCTTGAATAAATTTTTTCTTTGCTGTGAGTCCATATCCTGTCTCCTCTCTGTTCTGCCCCCTTATCCTTACAAGGTCTTCACGGACAGTATGGTATAGGGAAAATCTCCCAGTGGACAGAACTTTGAAAAGTGAACCAGGTTGTTTATTCTACTTGGAGGAAGAAAGATTAATTTACATTGAATGTGGTTCATTGTATGGTTGATAATCAGGAATGACTTAGAAAATTGGTGATAAGGAAATTTGTGAAAAAAGGATATGGAGATTCTGCTCTAAATAAGCAAAGAAAGTAAAATTTAGTCATCGTCAAAGGTAAATCTCAACATAGGAAGATCTTAACAGCCTTAATAGATATATGGAAGAACCTGTGCTGTGAGTAATAGTAAGCCTATTTGCACAGCCATGTATTTTCTGGTCTAGTAGGTTTATGAACAAAATAGCTTTGATGGCATCAGTGGTGTTGTAATAGACTCAAAAGCATAGCCTTCTATTCAACCAGTCTAATCTGAAAATTATTGATCTTTTCTTTGTAACTTTATCAATATATAAACCTTATATAAATAGAATCAGACTGTATGTAAACTTTGGTACTGTCTTGGTCCAAATTATTTCGTGTATCAGTAGTTCATTTTTGATGTGACCTCAATTTGTACTTGAAGATCTATTCACCCAATGAAGAACATTTAGGTTGATTGCACTTTGGGATTATCACAAATAAAGATACAATTTATATACGGATATGTGTGTGAGAACTTTTCATTTCTCTATCATAAATA
Source organism: Sylvilagus floridanus (assembly GCA_949820135.1). Lineage (NCBI taxonomy): Eukaryota > Metazoa > Chordata > Mammalia > Lagomorpha > Leporidae > Sylvilagus > Sylvilagus floridanus. The sequence goes on along the minus strand of OX463239.1, from coordinate 28,505,010 downwards.
TTCAAGAGTGTGTGCTCTGGATTGTATGGTGCAATGGTTAATTTTATGTGTCAATCTAACTGAGCCACAGAATGTTGAGCTATTTGGTCAAATGTTATTCTGGGTGTTCCCACTGTGTGTGGGGGTGTTGGGATGGATTACCATTTAAATAGCTCAGATATTTGATCAAACATTATTCTGAGTGTTTCTGCTAGGGGTGGGTGTTTTTAAATGACATTTAAATTGGGAGATTGAATAAATTGTATTGCTCGCTATTATGGGCAACTTCATGCAATTATTTGAAGATTTGCTTACAGCAAAATGGCTGATGCTCTGTTGACTAAGAGAATTTCTCTTGCCTTATTTGCTTTGAACTGCAACAAGGATTTTTCTGCCTTGAGATGTAAACTGAAATGCAATTCTTCCTAGGTCTTGAGCCTGCCAATTGTTGACGGGAATTACTCCATCAGCTCCCCCGGATTCTCTGCTTGCTTGTTCAGGTTCCCCTAAAGTGCTTAGGAGTTGCCAGACTACACTGTCATGAGGGCTAAATCTTTGAACCATGGCCTGGAATGACCACAGAGTGCTTTTCTGGAAAGTGAGTAGCAGAATCCTGAGGCTCACTATGAGTGGTGAGCTCACAGAGAGGTCTACAGACCTTTTCTCTTATATAATTCTATTCCTCTAGACTGCTGCTCTTGCTATGGGAAAAAGTGACTTCATAGATTTCTGAGGTGTACTCCAGGCCTCTTTCCCATTGTGTTCTGACAGTTAGCAACTGGCGCCCTTTGATCTATACTAATCTCTTTGGTAACTGGTTGCTGGGCTGCATCCTTGTATGCCTTTCCTGACTCCTTTCCTAGTCGGGCTGTGAATTTTCCAACTCTTTCTATTCTGTTTTCCTTTGCTCCAGAATCTCTCACAAATCTAACATAATGTGGCCGTTGATAAACCACTCAACAGCCTGTTTACTATTTAGAACTTTCTTCCAAATATCCTATGTCATGATTCCATCTTTGTGTAAGAGTCACCATTCTTAAACTGGCCTTCTACAAACATGCTTCAGCCCAGGTCTTTACTATTTCATAATTAGGATGGCCTTTTCTCTAATTTCTAGTATGACATTCTTCATTTCCATCTGAGATCTCATTGGCATTCTGATCATGAACACTTATGCAGTCTCTAAGGCATTCTAGCTTTCCATGGTCTCCTTATCTCCTGAGTCCTTACAAGAGTTGCCTGCAAAGCTACATTTAGAGCAATACATGACTTTGTTAGCCTGATTCTCCACACATCTCCACATCCATACCATAGCATCTCACAAGCCTATTTTGGTTTGTGGTGAGAATGTTTTAATTTATCAGCAACTGTGAAATATACAACTCATTATCGCTAACTACAGTCACCTTGTTGTGGAATAGATTCCAGCTGAACAGTGTCACTTCATCCTCTTCTCATTCTACTCTTTGCTTCTTTGAATCCAACTGTTTAAGATGCCACATATAAATGAGATCATAAAGTATTTTCTTTTCTATGCCCAGCTTATTTTACCCAGCATAATGTCTTCCAGGTTCATCAATATTGTAAAAACTGACAGAATTCTCTTCTATTTAAAGGCTGAACAATAACTCCTTGTATAAAAAGAATATATATAAACATGAGTGTGTGTGTATCTGTACTTATTCCATATTTTTTGTCCATTCATCAATTTATGGACACCTAGGCTGATTGCATATCTTGGCTCTGGTGAATAATGCTCCAATGAAAATGGGTGTGTTGACAGTTCTTTGACATATTGATTTCAAATCCTTTGAGTATTTACCAAGAGGTAAGTTTGCTGTATCATTTGATATTTCTCCAGTTTCCCACAATGGATATTCTAATTTATATTCCTACAAGCAGAATACAAGAATCTTGTTTTTCTCTATATACTTGCCAACTCTTGTTGTCTTTCTTTTTTTTTGATAATAACCAGTGTGACAGGTGTGAGATTGTATCTCTTTATGGTTTTAATTTACATTACCTAATGACTAATGATGTTTACTGTCTTTTCAAGTACTTTGTCCATTATTAAATCAGCTTTGTTCTTGCTATTGAGTTGTCTGAGTTCCTTGTATATTCTGGATATTAACCCCTTATTGCATGTATGATTTGCAAATATTTTCTCTGTTTTTTGTTTTTTAATTTTTAAATTTATTAGGAAGGCAGGGAGATGTACAGAAAAGCACAGAGAGACTTTCTATCAACTGTTTGCTCTCTTAAATTCTTGCAAAGCTGGACCTGAGCCAGGCTGAAGTCAGAAGATTGGAACTCATTCTGAATCTCCCATGTGGATAGCAGGAACCCAAACATTTGAATCATTACTGCTGCCTCTCTGTTGCACAACAGCAGGAAGCAGGGATCACAAGTGGATCAAGGACTTAACCCAGCACTCTGATATGGGGTGCAACTGTCCCAAGAAACATCTTTTTTTTTTCAAGAAACATCTTAATTATTATACCAAATGCCTACCTTTTTTGTTTTTAATTTTTTAAATTTATTTTTATTTAAGTGCTAGGCAGAGACACAGAGCTTAGGTTGTTTCTACTTATAATTGTATTCTACAAACTGCAAAAGCTTTTTAGTTTGATGCAATCCTGATTGTCTATTTTTGCTTTTGTTGCCAGAAACTTTAAATCTCTCTTGTTAATGCCTAGTTCTATATTAATGCTATTAGAAAATGTACCTTATATGATTTTAATCCTTTAAATTTATTCAGAGTTACTTTCTGGTTTAATATATAATTTATCTCAGAGAGTTTTTTCATATATGCCTGAGAAGAATATGTATTTTGTTGCTGTTTGAAGGAACATTCTGTGTATGTGTGTTGGGTCTAAAATGTAGTTCAAGTTCAATGTTTCCCTAATAGTTTTCTGTCTGGATGATTGCTATTTAAAGTAGATACTTTAGTGCCCTACTATTATTACTATCTATCTCTCTCAGATACTTTAATACCATGTATACATTCTCTTTTATATTTTTCCAAAGTTATAGTCTCTTGATGATTTAATTCCTTTATCATTATATAATGTTCATCTTTGTCTCTCTTGATAGTTTTTGACTTAAAGTCTATTTTACTGGTATAGTCTCCCCTGCTCTCTTTTTGCTTACATTTGCATGGAATATCTTTTACCATCCCTTCACTTTCACTCCATGGGTCCTTCAAAGTGAAGTGAGTCTTGTGGGCAGCATAGAGTTGGGTATTGGTATTTTATTCACTTGGCCACTCTATGTCTTTTTTAAAAAGTATTTATTATTTATTTGGAACGGGGAGACAGAGAAAGGGAGGGCATGGAGAGAGGGAGGGAGACAAACAAGTCAGAGTTCTCCCATCTGCTAATTCTCCAAATGTCCATAACAAGTGGAGCTGGGCCAGACTGAAGCCAGGAGCTAGGAACACAATCTGGGTCTCCCCTATGGGTGGCAGAGACCCAAGAACTTGAATCACCACCTGTTTTCTCCCATAGAGTTCATTAGCAGGAAGAAGAAATTGAGACCAGAACCAGGAATGGAACCCAAAACCCAGATATCCTCATACATTGTTACAGAAATCTGGGGTGGGAAAACTTCCTCCACTCAAACAAGCACCGGAGACAGTGGAGAATCCAAGCAGTTTATTATGCCAGTGGGCTCAGCTGGAAGCATTTCCTGAAAACTAGCAACAATCCCAAGTTTCTTATAATATTTATAGGTTCATCAGTGTCACACCTTAGCTGTTACACTATTGGTAGGTTGATCGGTGGGCCCAGTATGTTTGTAAAAGAGATACGAGGGGCAGATTCATTAGGACAGATTTATGACTGGAGTTCACAGGAGCAGAACCTAGGACGTCTTCCCTCCCTGGAGAAGATAACAGTGGGCAGCTGCTTCACTAGTTAATTGTGAGCAGCCACTTGTCAAGGTTTGTTGGGAGGAGGGAGAAGGGGTTCACTTTTCTTTCTTTTTCGTTTTGTCTCTGATTGCGGCCATATTTTCTCTACAATATGACATGGACATCCCAAGTAGCATCTAAATCATCTTTAATGTTTGATAGTTATTTGTCTTGCAAAGTCTTAATTGAGTTAAATTTGATATTTCTGCACACCCTGTACCTTGTTTTCTGTTTTTCCTCAAATTTGGAAAAATTCAGGCATTTTTCCTTAAATATTCTTTCTTGCCTTTTCTTTCCTCCTTCTGCAAGAAATATTATGCACAATTACTCCTCTTGGTGGTACCTAATAAGTCCTATAGGGTTTCTTAAAATTTTTCATACTTTCTCTTTTCCTTCCTTTGTATAATTGCAATTTCTTCCTTAAAAACACTTTTTCTTCTGTATTTCCTTCTATTTTTTATTTATCCATTTTTAATGTATGAGAGAGAGAGAGAGAGAGAGAAAGAGAGAGAGAGAGAGAGAGAGAGAGAATGTTCTTTGACAGAGAAAGACTGTCACAACAGTCTTGTCTGTGATTCCAGATGGTTCAATTGGTAGCAGCCTCAGGCTGGTTCAACCTACTGTCAGGTTCTCCAGATGGTTGGCTTCAGCTTTTATTCTGAGGTCAGGTGAGACAGCTGATTGAGCTTCATTGCCTATAAAGACCACTGGCTGGTCTCTGCAGAATAGCAGACCTACTAACTGGTCATTATGCTCAACGCAGATCAGGTTGAATTTCAAGGTATATTTCCTGGCTGAGCAGTGCTATGATTTAATTTTATTCATTGTGCAACACTGCAGGCCGGACCTTGACTTTAGGTGGAGTTTCTTTTCAGGATGAAATTCCAGAAACTATGTGCCAAAAATGCCTGGTTCAGGTTTCCTGCCCTTCCTGGCTGGAGCACAGAAGTGGGTACTGAGTCTGGGCGGAGCTGCTGTTTGAGTTTTCTAGTCAGGTGTCTCCCATCCTGGGTGGGGCTTAAATTTGGGCTCTGAGATTTAGATTGGCTGTTGTTTAAATACCCAGGTGAGGCAGATCTCATTCCCATGCTCCACAGAAATGCATGGTGCCATCTTTCTGTATATACAGAGCCTTATGGTGGGCTCTGAGGCTAAGCTACTATTTGTACTTATTTTTTAAAGATGCATTTATTTATTTGAAAGTCAGTTACACAGAGGGAGAAGGAGAAGTGAAGAGAGAGAGGTTTTCTATCCACTGGTTCACTCCTCAGTTAGCCTCAATGGCTGGAGCCACGCCAATTCGAAGCCGGGAGTCAGGAGCTTCTTCTGGGTCTTCCATGCGGGTGCAGGGGTCCAAGGACTTGGGCCATCTTCTACTGCTTTCCCAGGCCTTGGCAGAGAGCTGGATCAGAAGTGAAGCAGCTGGAACATGAACTGGTGCCCATATGGGATGCAGGCACTACAGGCGGCGGCTTTGCGCGCTACGCCACAGCGCCGGCCGCTGTTCGAACTCTTAATTTGGGCTGGTGTAGCTCCTGCACTCTGCTCATATGCATGGAGACTGCTGTCTTCCTGCCTGGGCAGTGCCTGGACTTGGACTCTGAGCCTGGGCATGGAGGCTGTCCATCTAGAGACTCAAGCCAGATTGAAATTCCTCCTGTGCTTCCGGGAGCAACCATCCTGGCTTTGCAGGTAAGCTATTCCATTGGCTTGTATCTTTGCTCAGTGCTACCACAGAGGGGAAGACTGAAATACAACCAAGATTTGTGCACTGGTTACTGTAAGCGCCACCTCCTCTCTGTTTCTTTCTGACTACAAGAGGACCAGTTCAGCTGTCATATCTAGTGTTCTCTGAGAATAAGCCCAGCGTTCTCTGTAAAATGAGACAGGAGAACACTTTATGAGATGTGTGTTGAAACGCTACAGAGGCTAAATGTCCGCCTCAGTTTTCTTTACCCACTGTGGGTCCCGGAGGATCCTCTCTGTGTGTTGTGCTGACTTGTTAGTGGGGGGGAGGAGCATCAGAGTCGACAGGAGACGGTTCTTCTTTATCCTCCCTTTCTATTTGGTGCTGTGGTCCCCATCTCTCAGTGTCATTCCCAAGTCTTGAGGGCTTTTTTTTTTCTTTTATTTACTTATTTGAAAATGACAGTTACAGAGAAAGGGAGAGACAGAGAGAAAGCGATCTTCCGTCCACTGGTTCACTCCCAAATAGCCAGGCCTAAGCCAAGAGCTGGGACCTTCTTCCAGGTCTCCAATATGGGTGGCAGTTGCCCAATCATTTGGGCCACCTTCTGTCGTTTCTCCCAGGCCATTAGCAGGGAGCTGTCTCAGAAGAGGAGATGCAGTGACATTAGCTGGTAGCAATCAGGAATGCTGATTACAGATGGCAGCTTTACCCATTATACCACAACACCAGCCCCAAGTCTTATGGTTTTTGTAAAGGTTTTCTTGTCTGTGGATAGTTGCTAGTTGGACTTTGAGGCAAGGTCGGGAGGAGGGAGAGTGTCAGCAAGTCCTGGGACCGCCGGTTCTTCCATCTTCATAACTTATCTTTCTGCTGCTGGTTCTTTGGACTGTTTTGTTATGCTCCTTAATCACTCATCAAAATTTCAGTCGAACTGTCTCTTTGGTGTTTTACAATTTGTCTTAATTTTTCAAATATAATATATTTTTGTGTTTTTTCAATGGATTTTCGCCTTGAATTCAGATTTTATTAATTTTATGTCTTTTGGTTTTATCTATTTAAAAATTGATAAATGTTTAATGAAACTACACTAGTTGAAGTGCTTTGAATATGTTTTTCTTGATTTCATTCAGAAATTTTTTTCATGAAAATATTTTCATTATTTGTTATACTGAGCTTGTATGGACATTATCTGCCATTTTCAATCTTTTGAAAAATCAGATTTCCTGAATCAGCAGGAACAGGTGCTGCTTTATAGGTTGAGTAAGGACTTATGGGGTCTTTCTATGTTTTTTAGTGTTTCCTCCTCTGTTGTTACAATGATGTTTGATTTCTTTAATATATTGGAACATTTTAGATGTCCTCTGATTTTGCGATTTTTCTTTTGTTTCTTTCAATTCTGCTGCTGAATTCACTGCCAGATGTCTAAAGCACACATCCTCTAGGTCTTTGCCCTCTTGCCTTAGGAAATAGTACTTTCGTAAGACTTCCTCCACTGAACTTTTAAGCCCTCTGTTTTTGACTTCTTTGTAGCTAGTTTTCTGTGCCAAAAGGTTTCAAATTGTTTTCAACATTGTCTTCTAATGGATGATGATGATTTCACTTATCTTCTTTTACCTCTGAGCTCACGGAGCATTCTCCCCTAGTCTGCATTGTGTTTGACTTTCCAGGACAGCCTGGTTTTGAGCTGGCTCTGCTGATGTGGGAGGTTTATTCCCCTACATGTTCCATAGTACTCTGTATTTTCTGGCTACACTGTAAGCATGGAGTATTAGTGATTCTATTTCCTCCCTCTTATTGAGCAATATGGTTTCTAGATGGTGTACGAAGAGATTCAGTTTGGTGACCAGTCTTACCAGAAAACTGGAATATGTTCCCTGCACGTACATTTTTAAAAATAAAGAAGCTTGAATGATGAGAATTTCTCACATTAAGGAGCTAAGCAAGGTGAATCGTAAAGAAGTGTGATACCTGATGTGATACTACCAGAAGTGACCACAGCTTTAACTGCAAAACTTAAAGAACATTTTTTTTTTCCTCCTACATGCATGAAACAAACAAAAAATATGGGGAGGGTTTGTCTTCAAACAAAAGGATTTGTTATCTTAAGCACATCACAGGAAATATCATTTAGCACATATCCTATTCTCATCATCAACATATAGATTTCAGAGCTGTTGAATACATTGCAAATCAATGAAAGGTCAAGCTTGAAAAATGCCTCTGAATCTGAAATATCCCACAAAGTAGAGCTAGTCTGTCACACGGGGAGAGATGATAAGGAAATAATTTTTCTTTCTATCTTTAAATTTTTTTAAAGGCATTATTTATTTATTTGAATGGAAGTGTCCTGAGAGAGAGGCAGAGACAAAGGAAGAGATCTTCCATCCACTGATTCACTCCCCAATGGCCAAAATGGCTGGGGCTGGACCAGGCCAAAGCCGGGAGCCTGGAAATCCACCTGATTTCCCATGTGGTTGGCAGAGGCATAAGTACTTGGGACATCTGTTGCTGCTTTTCCAGACACATAAGCAGAGAGCTGGATTGGAAATGGAGCAGCTAGCACTCCAACCAGCACTTGTATGAAATGCTGATGTTGCAGGTGGTGACTTAGCACACTGCCCCAAAATACCGGCCCTGTAATATCTTTGGTAACAACTGAGAAGTGGTATATACGCAGTGAGCCTTGATGTCCTGAAAATAATACTTTGTATTGACAGAAAAATGTCTCCTCCATTATCTAAGTTCTGAGCATTTTTTTCTAGGAAAAACTAGTTAGGTCTCATTGCCATGCTTTTTAATTTTGGAGTACTTATCAACGGAAATTGAAATGTTTGAGAATAGAAAAGGGTAAATGATGTGTTTTTTTATCTTTTTGAAAGAAATGTAGACCTTGTGCATGTAATAACTGACTAAAACATTTTTCAGCTATTTAAAGTGACTTAAAATATTAACAAATTTTAACTTACCATTTTATTTTTGTGGTTATACCAGTTGAAAACCCAGTGTTGTGATATGTGTAACTGTGATATCTGAGGGATGCAATGTCTTAACACATAGAGAAAGTCCCTGTGTATTATATGCTTGATCTTTCATAAAAATCCTACAGCTACTGGTAAATATCAAACACATTCTCCTGCAACAGAGGGTAAGGTGAATGGATCCAATCTTTTCTATCTAAATTTGGACTGGAAGTACAACAAGCAAGTAAAGAAAGTCAAACATGAGCAACTTTAAACATGTACCGTTGCAATTTGTAGAGCAATACTTAAACATTGATCCTGGGAAGATTTATCTTGTAGATTCATAACCTCTGGACTCTTGGGACCATCAGTAAAGTGACACCTTTGTATTGATTTAAGACTAATAGCTGATTATTTTAAAAGTTACTGTAAATAAATGAAACTGACATCTTTTCATTTGATTATTATTTATACACCTTTCCTGTATTCCTGATGTACTATCTTCTTTTTACTTTTATTTATTGAAACTCTTTATTTAATGGAACATTAAGTCTTTGATCATAATATAAATTAAAATGTATTATACCCAAAATTAAAAAAAACTAAAGCTAGATGATACTGAATTTCCAATAATAATTTGTTTCTAACAGAAAATTAAAATCTTTTTCTGAAATGCCACATACATAGCTTTCTTTTGGTGTATCTTCTATCTCAAAAGTAGGTTGAAAATTCAGTTTCTAATTTTAGGATATATGGAAACTCCTTAGTGCTCATAAATACGTAAAGAGGTGCCAGAAGGCAACAACAGGTGAATGTATTAGCAAATACTAGATACAGATGCTAAAGAAAGTGTAGGGATGGCCATAAATGCAAATTGTTAGTCTTCAATGCCTCTCAATTAATGTGACTATATAGCCAGAACAAAGAAAGTTTTCTTACTCTTGAAATAATTAAACATTGGAAGTGATAACTATGAAACTGCTTATTTTTTAAGCACATAAAAGTCATTTGGAGGATGGCCGTAAACTTGCCTCTATAAACACCATGACAGGTGGCTGTGAGTTGCCTCTATATGTATGAATCTTTGCTGCATTTTAAAAATATTTATTTATTTATTTATTTGAAAGTTAGATTTACAGAGAGAAGAAAAGACAGAGAGACAGACAGACAGACAGACACTTCTATCCGCTGGTTCACTCCCCAATTGGCCACAACGACCGGAGCCGCACTGATCTGAAGCCAGGAAACTAGGAGCCTCCTCCAGGTCTCCCATGCGGGTGCAGGGGTTCAAGGACTTGGGCCATCTCCTACTGCTTTTCCAGGCCACAGCAGAGAGCTGGATGGGAAGTGGAGCAGCCGGGACTCAAACCAGTGTCCATATGGATGCCAGCACTGCAGGCAGTGGCTTTACTCACTAAGCCACATCGTCCACCCCTTTGCTGCATTTTGTAACACATGTCATGAGGCCAGACTCTACACTCTGTAATCCTTTAGGACAGGAGTGGTGCTTTCTGGTGTCAGCAGTTACATCTTTATTCCTCCCTATAGGCAGGGGCTTATATTTAAGCAGGATTTAAGACTCACAGTGAACAGAAACTAGGTTGGTTCTTTTAAATAGGATTTTTAAACCCAAGGAAATCTACCTGGTAATTAGGCAAACCACTGTTCATAATAACAATTTTATCATTCACAGAACTAGAAGATCTGAGAGAACAGGAATGGAGCATGACACCTTCATGTGTATTTTCTATTTTGTTGAAATTATCCTGAAAGTTTACTCCTCAAAATTACTGTTAGAGAATGGCACAAAATTTCTCCTTCTCTCTTAAAAAGCTTTTAAAAACTTCTAAAATGATGTTCTAGGGGAAAAATTATGATGTTCTTTTTTTTTAAGTATAAAGAATCACTTCAGAGATATGTATTTATGTCCAAGATGTAGGATTATATTCAGAGTTTTGCAAAGAGGGAAAAGGCTGTAAAGAAAATGAAAAGTGTGATTTTTGTGCCATAAGCTTTTTTTGTATTTTGAAAGATTATAAGATCATTATTCTGTGATCACAAAAATGCATCTATGTAGTTGATTGGAAGTATTTTCTCTTGAAAGAATAGTTACAAACTTGAAGAGATCTATAACCTCTGGGGTGGCAGGGATACCTACTTTAAAATTAATTATTTCTGGGGGTCAGCACTGTGGTGTAGCAGGAAAGACACCACCTGCAGTGCTGGCATCCCATACAGGTGCTGGTTCCAGTCCCGGAAGAAGCTCCTGGCTTCAGATTGGCTCAGTTCTGGCCATTGCAGCCATGTGGGGAGTGAACCGGTGGATGGACGCCCCCCCCCCCAAGTCTGTATTTCTAATAAATATTTTTTAAAATATTTTATTTCTTCAGAGGTAGAATTAAAAAATGACATAAATATGCTTTGGTTTTGAGGTGTTAGGGGCATATAATGAGATAGATTTATGTAAATTTTTATTTTATTCTTTTATTTAGTGTTTTTCTGGTGGTACTTGATAGTAAATAAGGCCAATTTTTTAACTCAATTTTTCCATGAACTTTTGATGTGCTTTCCTGCATAAACATGAAAATAATCACTACATAATACAATTTACTGGAAAATTCCTTTGAACATTAAAAGTCTACAGCAACTTTAATTTTCCATAGAATCTGAGAGAAAACAAAAATATTTTCTAATTCAGTTTGGGAGCCAAACAGTACCTGGGATTCCAACACCTAGGAATATTTGCTACTCATATAGCATGGATGAATCTCTCAAAGATCATGTTGAGAAATGATGCAATTTCCAGAAGATTTTATAGAATAGATTCCATATGTATGAAGCAAAAAGGTCAGCAAATAAGATTAAATGTTTCAGAGGGTTGTAACACTAGGAAAACATGAGGAACTGCTGTTGTGGCATATCAGGTTAAGCCACAGCTTTTGACAACAGCATCCCATGTCAGAGTGGCAGTGCAAGTCCCCGCTGCTCCACTTTTTAAAGAATATTTATTTGAAAGGTGCAGTTGGAGCGAGGGAGGGAGGGAGAGAATGAGGGCAGGAGGGGGAGAGAGGGAGGGAGAGAGAGAGAGTCAGTCTTCCTAAATGGCAGCAACAGCTGGAGCTGAGCCAATCCAAAGCCAGGATCCAGGAGCTTCTTCCTGGTCTCCCACTTGGGGTGCAGGGCCCCAAGCACTTAGGCCATCCTCTGCTGCCCTCCCAGGCCACAGCAGAGAGCTGGACTGGAAGTGAACCAGCCGGGTCCTGAACTGGTGCCCATATGGGATGTTGGCACTGCAGGCGGCGTCTTTACCAACTACACCACAGGGCCAGCCCCTCTTCAACTTCTGATCTATTCCTTGCTAATGCGCCTGAGAAGGCCTATGTATTTGTGCTCTGGCACCCATGTGGGAGATCAGGATGAAATGCCTGGCTCCTGCCTTCATTCTGTCTTAGACCTAGCTATTGCAGCCATGGGGGATGTGAACCAATAGAACAAAGATACCTTTCATCAGTTTCTCTGTCTCTCTGCCTTTCGAATGAATGAATGAATAAACACTTAAAACAATCATAAAATCCAAGGAAATGTTCATCACAGAACTCCGGGTTCAAAAAAAGTTAGGTTTGGGAAGGACATATGCATTTGTGTGGTGATGCAGTTAGAACTCCTATCCCCTTATTCAGTCTCAAAATGGCTGCGGTGGATGAAATAGGAGAGGACAGCTGGGATATCCATTTTTCTCTCTCATATGGGTGACAGGAACAAAATTCCTTGTATTGGAACTGCTGCCTCCTGGGGTGTGCATTAACAGGAAGCTGGAGTCAGGAAACACAGATCGAAGACACAAACACCTTAGGTACCATGCCAAACATCTGCGGTAGAGATTACATCACTTGATCTCAGAGGTGGTTAGAAGTATGTTGTCTTTATCTTTCCATTGTGCATCCAGATTTCATACATTCTTCTGTGGACTTAAATGGTGACTCCAGAGGCCCGAGTCAGCCAAGATGCTGACAGTGCTCTACAGAGGGCCCGAGCTGGTTCCCAGGTAACAGAACTTCTCAAAGAAACTCACCTGAGACTGAGGAAACACGAGCCACACACAGGCAAGCAGTGAGCTGGACATCTCAGATCTCCGTAGGAAGAGTGAGGAATGATCCCACTGTTTACCTCTCCCTGCGTATAGAGAACGTTGAGAGCAGGCGTGAGTGTGAGAACGTAATGTACCCCTGTAACCGGTAATCGAGTCTGTTAGCTTGTACCATGTGCTCTGCAAGCTTCAATAGGGAATTCTGTGATTATCAATGTGATTGATAACCACATACGAATCTATGTTGTTTAAACCTGTTTCAATGTATGTACCTACTCTGTAGGAAAACCTTAAGACCTATAACCAAACTCAGACTGGCAAAACAGCCCACTCAGGAAACTGATAGATTCTGAATTTAAATTATCTAATTAAAATTTTTATTCATAAAAGAGACCAGATTTCATGTATTTTATAGATACAGTTCTAAGAACATAACCATAATTTCCTTCCTTCTTCCCTCAACTTAGCTGAGTAAGCTTTAATATTGATTTTTTAGATTTTGATTATTTCAGTTAATAGTGTAAATAAATGAAGATACTTCAAAAAGTTTGTGGATATGGCATTAAAAGATTGTTTTGGTGCAAAGAATTTTGAAATCCAAACTCAGAAGTGGTTTTCAAGCAGTTCATGAAAAATGCGTATTTGAAATAAATATGTATGGATTTCATAAATTTATGCCCTAAAATAAACATCAATGTAACTTCAGTTTTCAAGTCCTTTTGGCAGTACCCTTACATCTCATAATGGGAAATAATTTCAAAGTTTAGAAAAAAGACACATGAATAAATATTAATTAGCCAGAGTAGGAAAACCATATTTCTAAATTATAGTACAAATAAACTCATATGTATTAAATTAATATCTTCAACAGAAACTCATCAGCCATATCTTGATTACATGAGTAATATTTCCTAGTAGCCACTATTTATTAATTCCAGTTTATGTCTACTTACATTTTTCTCTAGAATATCAATATTCAAGTAGTTGTTCTATACTCTTAATTCACGTGGCTAATGTGAACCTATCAAAGTGCAGAAGCAAACCATTACCATTGGAAGTATCATTCCTGCATTTCTAACAGCATTACGAATTTGAACTTTAAACAAATTTCACTTTGGGTCAGAAATATGAACTGCAGCTTTCTATTATTAGCAAAGTGAATATATTATCAAAGATTCATAGCAATTTGTGGTGCACATGTCTTTGCCGGGTTGTGTAGGCTGTTTGGTTTTTAGCTTAATCAGGATGCAAGAGAATGCCTTTCAGGTGTATCATGGGTCTATTTTTAAATACCTTCTGATAATGAAATTGAAATCTTTTAAAACTTTTCACAGTTACAGTCTCTATGTTTTGCAATCTCTGTGCTTCTGATTTGGGTAGGGATTAGCTACAAATTAATTTGGGGAGATTTAGAATAGTGGTTAGTGGTCTCATTTTGCAAAATAAAATTTCAGTATAGTTTTCACAATTTGCATATCATTATCTTTGAAAACCGTAAAAAGAGTCATAGTTAAAAGGCATATCTGTAGTAACTCTAGTGATATCTCTGGAGTCTTATTTTCTAAAAAGTTCATTTTTGACTTAAAATATTTGTTATATAGGTAGTCACACATTGAATCCATTCCTGTGATACCAATTGTTTTTAAAACTGCTTTGTGCTATGAAATTTTATTTCCATTTCATGTATTCACGTCATTTGGACAGATTTTTATGCAAAATAGATATTTTTATCTTAAATGAGAGGTGGGAAAGATTTTTTGATGTGTGAACTTGTATAGTTGTTCATTTAATATTTTTCTCAGCTTACAACAAAATAAATGTTAACCTTTGGTATGACGTGAGTGCAGGAAACTAGCAGTGATTTAATTATTAAGTTACAAGTAAAAAGAGGGCCGGCGCCGTGGCTCAACAGGCTAATCCTCCGCCTTGCGGCGCCGGCACACCGGGTTCTAGTCCCGGTCGGGGCTCCGGATTCTGTCCCGGTTGCCCCTCTTCCAGGCCAGCCCTCTGCTGAGGCCCAGGAGTGCAGTGGAGGATGGCCCAGGTGCTTGGGCCCTGCACCCCATGGGAGACCAGGAAAAAGCACCTAGCACCTGGCTCCTGCCATCGGATGACCGCGGTGCACCGGCCGCAGCGCGCCGACCGCGGCAGCCATTGGAGGGTGAACCAATGGCAAAGGAAGACCTTTCTCTCTGTCTCTCTCTCTCACTGTCCACTCTGCCTGTCACAAAAAAAAAAAAAAAAATTAAAAAAAAAAAAACAAGTAAAAAGAAAAGAAAACTTAGTTTGAAAGGACAAAGAAAACAGGGCTAAAACATTAGTAGATCTTGACTTCACTTGCACCCTCCCTTTAATGTTGCTTGTCCCCAAACTGGTTCTTAAAATTTGATGCCATGAGGGAGCTGAATCATGTTGTCCATATCCAGGTTCGTGGCATCTGTCATATAGATCCACTGCTCAAGTTCCTGACAACTTATCTTCCAAAGGGAATAGTACTTACTGAACACATGCATATACTCTTTTAAGAGTTTGTTACAATGACACTGTTTGTATAAGGAGCCATTTTCCCCCAACCTTTATAAAAACGTTGGTATGAGAAGGCTAACTATAAATGAGGCATTGTGATAAGTATTATAGAATGCTTTCTCCCATTTAATTTTCACAGCATCTCTATGAGATTAAACGTCATTACTCAGCCTTTCAGATAACTAGCGAAGGTGCAGTGTGATTAAATTACTGATCCAAAGATACATAGCCAATAAATCAAAGACCCAGGGGTAGACCTGGTTTACCTAATTCTAAATGTTTTCTTTGTCCTAGTGAAGGTTTAAACATTATTACTTCTCTTTTCAGATAAATAGTGAAGGCTCCATGATTAAATTACTGATCCAAGGATACAGAGCCAGTAAATCAAAGATCTGAATGTGGACCTTGGTTTACCTAATCTTAATGTTTTCTTTATCCTTGTAAAGGCTTGGAGTCATGCTATTGACCTGATTCACACTCTGTTTTATGGAGCTATTTTATTACCATTCCTAAATTCATGAAATAGCTTTTAATCTCTGTCTCTGGTATCCTCACCCCCTCATTCCCTTTCTTAACTACAACCTCATGATCTCAGTCCCTGTTAGAGTTTCCTACTTCCTCTGACAATCTAATCCAACTCTCTCCAAAGCACTACTCATAGTGATTTTGCCCTTCAGAAATGTAATTCTGAGCAATATAACACAGGAGTAAGGAGAATGCATTAAAGAGTTAGACTGTATTTGAAACCAAGTTCACCGTTCATCAATCATGTGATCTTGGGCTAGTTACCTTCAGGATAAAGATTATTTTGCTATATATGATTGTTTACGATATAGTTCCTTCCTCTTTAACCTCATCGTTTGCCACTCAACCAGATTAGATGACTTTTGTTTTTTGTAACTATTTTCCTTTGTGTTTTCACTGGCATACCAAGGATGTCATGCATGCTTCTTCCATATCTCTTGTACTTCACCAGAGTTACTGATTTATTTGTGTTTCACTCCTTTAAAACTGAAGGTTCATTTCGGGGTATCCTTTCTCTTTTTGTTAGCACTGCATCCTACTGCAGTGTCAATCACATGGTAATCTCTCCAAAGTGTGTACTGGAATAGCATGTCAGATTCATTCAATATATTGGGTGCAAACAAAGGCTAACACCAGTGTAAAGCTGCCAGTCATGCTTGTTTATTAGCTGTGGAATAGGTTAAGAAAAGTTTAATGCTAGAGTTAGTACATTTTCTGTTAGCTATAGCATCTCTAATATCAAAAAGTAAGGAGATATTTTTCATCATTTATGTTTTCAACACAAACCTTTATCTGATAGCTCAATATCTTTTAGTTATTTCATGTTATTTTAAACTGTATGGCAAGTTTGCTTGGTAATGAGCAAAGTGAATTGAACAAATTCAGAGTAACAGGAACAAGTATCTACTGGATTACAGTTGATAAATAAGTGTTGATAGAGAACAGTATATATCATTTTAATAATAGTGCTTTCTTCATGCTACTGTAATTTCATAATTTGAGGGTGATATATTCCATGATCCCTAAGGACTATGTAAAATTTATTTAAATTTAGTATATGCATACTAAAAATCAATTCAGTACACATGACAGAGAATTTTCATGAACTGATTTCACTTATGTAACGAAAACCCAGATGATGAAGAAGAAACCAAATTTACCTGAACAGGAAGCCCTTTCATCTCTCTTATACTCACTTCCTCAAACCACCTCTGATGGAGCAAGGACATAAGCCTCAGGCATTTTCAGGTTTCTTGTTACCCTGCCTTCTTTCAAGAGGTCAGTTCCATCTCACACCTGGATTGTTCTCTACCCCACCCTCTGCATTCTTCCCCAGGTTTGGAAGCCAAACCTGAAGAACCCAGTATTGAGAAGTTCATCTCCCTTATTGCCCCCCACTCCAGCCCTAGCCCACCTAAGGTATATAAGGGCCCGGCCTGCTGGGGTCTGAATGTCTGCCATGTGCTCAGTCTGTGAGCATGATGGCAGTTGGTTGGCCTCTGTACATTTATTTTCTTGAATATATTTGGCCTGCTTGTGAGTTCGTATTCTGTCTCCTCTCTGTTCTGCACCTCTTTTCCTAACATTTTGGTCCCCTGTGTGAGGAGGCACCAATATGATCCTCTTTTCCTAACAACCTCCTTCCTGCTCCATGCCAAGGATCAACTCTATCTTGACTTCTTTTTTTTTTTTTTTTTGATGTGTGTGATGTATTTATTTATTTATTTTTATAAAGCTTTTATTTAAAGAATATAAATTTCCAAAGTACAGCTTATGGATTACAATGGCTTCCCCCGCCCATAACTTCCCTCCTACCCGCAAACTTCTTATACCAAGAGTTAGTTTGAATTCTGCATAAACAGAGTCACATACTCTTCTCTTAATCAGGCTTCTTTCACTCAATATTATATTTGTGAGGTGTATTCACATTGTTACATTTAATCCTAGTTCAATCATTGTATAGTTTTTTTTTTTTTTTTTTTTTTTTTTTTTTTTTTTTTTTTGGACAGGCAGAGTAAGACAGAGAGGAGAGAGACAGAGAAAGGTCTTCCTTTTTCCATTGGTTCACCCCCTAAATGGTCGCCATGGCTGGCGCGCTGCGCCCAGCGCACCGCACTGATCCGAAGCCTGGAGCCAGGTGCTTCCTCCTGGTCTCCCATCCAGGTGCAGTGCCCAAGCACTTGGGCCATCCTCCACTGCCTTCCAGGGCCACAGCAGAGAGCTGGACTGGAAGAGGAGCAGCTGGGACTAGAACCGGCGCCCATATTGGATGCTGGTGCTTCAGACCAGGACATTGACCCGCTGTGCCACAGCGCCGGCCCCCATTATATAGTATTTTACTGCATGAATAATTCAAGTGTTTTGTCTTTCCTACTACAGATGAAAACTTGGATTTATTGAATTTAGGACTATTATAAATACTGATATTCAAAATATCCTGTCTTGGTAAACATACGCACATATTTCTTCTGGATTTATAGCTAAAAGCAGATTGTATGGGTCAAAGAGTTTGTATGTTTACCTTTACTGAAGAATTTTCCCAAGTGTTTATACCAATTTATACTCTATTTTGATTAACCTTGATTATGTAATGCTTTTTCTTCCTTTAAGGGATATATGTTACAGAGGGAAATTTAAATTCTAGTACTGTTAATATATATTGACAAGTCTATTATTTCTTCTACCTTTCTTCAAATGTGATTAATCTAGTGATAATTTTAGCAAACTACTTGATTATAACAGATCTCTGGATAGACCAATGCTGTAAGTTTTTTTTTTTTTCTTCAATACTTAGTATAGCCTTTTAGATTAACCTCTAGATCTCAGTAACTACAAACGAGAGCATGTGTTCCAGCCTAAATGGAAAATGTCAGTTACATTAATGCTGGAATCCTGGAAGCCTATGGCTTTGCTGGTCACACATAAAACTATTAAGAAAATCCTACTCTGATGATCAGAGAAAGGATTTGAACAATTCTTAGAACATGATGTTCCTTGAGAAAAAATAATAAAAATATTCAAATAGACAATGAAAAAATTGACTCAAGGCTGGCACCATGGCTCACTAAGCTACTCTACCACCTGCGGCGCAGGCACACTGGGTTCTAGTCCTAGTTGGGGTGCCAGATTCTGTTCCGATTGCTCCTCTTCCTATCCAGCTCTCTGCTGTGGCCCGGGAGTGCAGTGGAGGATGGCCCAGGTCCTTGGGCCCTCACCCCCATGGGAGACCAGGAGAAGCACCTGGCTCCTGGCTTCAGCTCAGCGCAGTGCACCTGCTGCTGTGTGCTGGCCGCAGCAGCCATTGCGGGGTGAAACAATGGGAAAAGGAAGACCTTTCTCTGTCTCTCTCTCACTGTCCACTCTGCCTGTCAAAAAAAAAAAAAGAAGAAGAAGAAAAAAATTGATTCAATGTATATAAATACAATGAATTAAGAGAATTAGTTTCCTGTAATTTTACCTGTAAAAGGATCTCTAAAGCCAGCTTTTTATTACTTATTATATCAAATTTTTAAATGTGAAACTTGTTATTTTCCAAATAGTACCATCTACCAACTGGTATAGATTTCTTTATGACTTATGCTTTCAGAGCACTCCCATCCCTCCCCCCAAAAAATAATCCAATGAGTCTAGAGTAAAAAGATCAAAGTTACAGAACAGGAAAAGAGTAGGTGATTTAAAAAAAAAAAACACTGTTATTTATGACAGTGGTGAATGTAGTATTAATTACTGCTCTGCTACATTCATAACAATTTATTATCATAGATGACTCTTGTTAGGCATTTGGCCCTTGTCCCTTTTTATTAGTGCTCCATAAAATTCCTATTTAAACAATGCTCTAAGATGAACTGAAACATGTATGAATTACCATGTCTCATTCATCATCTCTTTAATTCTAAACCATACATTCTTGTTTGTATGTGGAGGTGGTAGAAGAGTGAGCATGTAGATTGAGACAAGATTTTAACAAAGAAAGATATTGTCCAACATGTGATGGAAGCACAGCTGTCACAGCTACAGAAAAACTATTGTCAAACTTCCCTCTGTCTTACTAGCTCTGCTGTGGTCTCAGATGAGCTTGGAACTGAGGTCCATGAAAGATGTGCCTCAAAGTGTATCTCAGAGCAGGTAGGTGAACTCCCAATAAGAAGCAGCTCTGAGAGCCAGAATTTTTTACCTGTCAATTACTGTGTTTCTCTCCTCTTTTAGATCAACGTTGAAATCCTCTTATTCTCTTAACTCATTTTCAGCAAGTAATAGTCTCTTGCTTTTGAAATTGTGAATTATAAATATATTACATTTTTGTTTCTGTTAAGCTTGTATCAGTATAATTCGGTTAAATTTGAATTTATTCCATGGATCTGATTAAAAGATTCAGAACCTTGGTTTTATATACTATATAAAATATATGCTATAGATAACAGTTTAGAAGATATGTTATATATTTAGTAAGAAAGAAACAACACAATTTTATTTTTCATAGTTTATATTTAGTTTAAAAATGTTTAAGGATCTTTATGGTTGTTCATGATGACATGGCTGAAATTTTTAATGTTATAGTCTCACTGGGAATATTAACATATACCCCTATTCTACCTTTTCCTTCATGGATTATCATATACCATGGCTTTAGGTTTCATAATTATCAGAGAATATAATTCAAAATGGAAAATATGATTCCTGTTCTTCCTGGGAAAATATTTATTAAGCAATATCAAATAAAGGAAGTTAAGAGAGACTTGTGTGTATGTGTATGTGTTGGTAGGCTTTTTTTCAGGGAACACTAAGATGTTAAGTAGTGCAAACCAAATGTTCACTAGTGGCCTCTGAGTTCCCATTGCTTACAAATTGGATGCAAATTATAACCCTAGGAAACCACACTGATCTCTTCTGGGTTGCCTTGGATCCTGTTTCAATGAAAAGTGCTTTCTTGTTTCTTCCTTGCTTTATATCCATGAAAACTAAAAGCTATGACTGGATCTAAAACCAAACCACCTCCCTTCAAGTTCCTCTCACAGTACCAAAAAACAAACAAACAAAAAAACAAAAACCCTATACTACTTCAATTCTTCATACAGGAGTGCGGAACTTCTTGTCCGCCCAGGGCCATTTGGATATTTATAACATCATTTGGGTGCCATACAAAATTTATTAGCCTGCTATGGATTTATTGAATTTTGAGTCCCGGATCTGATTACTTTGCAAGGCCAAACCAAATGGTTTTGTAGGACTTATACAGGCCATGGACTAGATGGTCCCTAGTCCTGCTGTGCTAGCATTTTTAGATCTTATTCTGCTAATTTCTCTGTACTAATAAAAATATTCATTTGTTGCTATTGTGAAGTGACAATATATTTGGCCTTTTAATAGTGTAGGCAAAACCAGCTTTTGTATAATTCAGTACAGCTGCTTTCCAGAAAAAAAAAAAAAAGTGTAGTAAGGTTACAGTGTCATTGTAACTGTTCTTTTTAACTAAGAAATAAAATATAGCTTCTTTATTTTCTATAATTAACTATTAGCAGGAACCCCCAGTTAGCTAGACTGAGAATAATGCTGTATGGGGGTTTGTGAAATGTGCTTTAACCGAAATTTATAAGTATCTTAGTCTCTGAGTTTCAGTATCCTTAATGTGGTTGCTCAGCCTTTCTGGGTGAGATGATCAGACTTGGAGATTTTCTTTTTTTCTCTCTTCCTCTTCTACTGTTGTATCTGGGTGTTTTGGGGAAGAGCAGTGATTTGGTTTCATAGCCAATGTGAGGGAGCCTCCTGATTCTATACCCTGTCCCTCGTTCCTCTTGTGAGCTGTCCTGGTCTGCTCCATTTATGGACTTATTCTGGTGAGCATTGCCCATTGCATTCCCTTTAGGAATATAATGGCCAAAATTATGGTGAGTTCAAAATTATGGTGAGTTCCTTTCCTTCAGATGTTGGGTCTCTGCTCCTGGTTGTTCTTCTTGACTGCAGGCTTCTGTTTCACCCATGTGAGAACTGCTGTCACTCTCATGTTACAAAGGATATGGTGATAAAGTCACTGGAGCTTGTCAACTTCCCAAGGCCACATCCAAGGCAGCATATCCCTAGCACCCTTCTATGCATCTCTATTCCTTCCCACACTTTTCTACAGTTTGCTTCCTTCTTACAACACACAACAAGTTAGAATTAGCAATATGAGACATGGGCATTAGCAGACTCTCCTCAACTTCTCTCCATTTCTCTCATTTCTTTCAAAAGCCATAGGGTAGAAATGTAAGGAGATACATTGCCTTCTACTTGCTTTTCATGCCTGCTACATCTCAACTAAGCCGTATCTTCCTGTTTTCCCATTTACTACACCTGACGTAGTTTTAGCTATGAGGGTGAGTGGGGACAAGGGAGAGATACTAGCTTATCAGTAAGAGTAGTGATGTTGAGAAGTACTCAAGACTCCCCATACAGGCTAGTTTTTTGTTTATAATTATCCCTTTGTCATTTTGTTTGTCTACTAGAAAAATGCTGAGGTGAGGGATAAGAGAAATGATGACAAGGAATTTTATACCATTTTATAAATTTTTGAGCTATTGGCTTACATATACTTCAAATTTCTGATTTATTGTATATTTAGAAGTGAGACAAAAAAGGATCAGAGATAGTAGGAAAAACAACATCTTTATGATCTCTGCAATAACCAACTGACTTTCATGGTCACTGTAAAATATGGAGCCAGTTCAAGATAGCAAACATTTAGTAAAAATAAGAGTCTCTCATGTTTATATATTCTACAAATGTCGATTCCATTGGAGCCTTGGTAGATTGTTTGAATCCAAGATTATTTAGTAAGAATTTGATGTCAATGTCCAACATCAACCAGGACCCATTTGACAATGCTGTCTCTTTATTTTATATTTATCCTGAGAAATAAAGGGAATTTGCCATCAGCTAAATCATGTGCTAAGTACTTTCTATATTTCAATCGTTTTTTCATCACAAAATCCTATTAGCTTTTATTTTCTTCACTTTGCAGATAAAACTGAGGCATAGAGAAAAGCTAATTTGATGAATATTGCGAAGAAAGAAACTGGCAGAACTGGGGTTTGAGTCTAAGGAGTGTACTGTTGAGTCTTAACACCCTCAACTCACTGCCTCCTTGCTAGGCAAGTTTATTATCACTGGGGAGATGTGTTATTGTCCTTACTATTACTGTGTGTTATCTACCATAATGCTAACATGTAAGCCTACTTTAAAACTTTAATCACATAACACAGACTCACACAACCACAAGTAATTAGCAAAATCTCTCTTGACTTTAACCAAAATAAAAAAAAATAAAGTTTGAATAAATAAACACAATCTAAAAGTTAAAGTATCACATGCTAACATTAGCCCTGTCAACTCTTCTAGGTTTCCGGATCTCCCCACTCAAACCAAAGTGCATATGAGTATAGTTATCACACTTGTTGTAATGATATCATAATGAAGACGCAAACCGCATTTGCTGAGTAGTACTTAGCAATGTACATCCTATATATTTCTCCTAGATGCTGATTCTCTCACTGATTTTTACTTTGCTTCTAAGTATAATGTGCACATTATTTCTTTTGTTTAGCATATTCATTGTTCATGTTTCTCAGATTGAGCCCATTAGGACAATTAATGACTGAGCATACTTCTCCCTGTTCTGCTCATTTATCCATTCTAATTATACTTAAAGGTGGCATTACATTTTCTTTATTCGAAACTTCAGAGGAGAGGAACTAATGGGGCAATCAGACAAAAGGATATAAGCAGGTAGAAATGAAAGATTGCCTGTCATTAATTTATGACTATGTGAACTTATTTGTGTTCATTTTCAAGGGGGATTTGTACTAAGCGTCTTTCATCTGGTACAAAGCAGACATTAAGTGCATGAGAGGAAAATTCAGACAAAATGTGGTAATTGAACTGGCCAAGCTATGTTATCATCATCCTAAACCCAGCTAATAGGATCATCATATAAAAGGACTTGGCTGAGTGAAGACAAAAAATAAAACTCCTGCAGCTAATAACTTAGAAGATGTGAAAAGTTTCGTGCAGCTATGTAGTCTCCTTAAAACTTTAAATTAGTGAAAGCATCACAGTTGGATATAGGCATAAAGATTCCTGGAATAGTCAAGCAAAGACCATGGAAATATGAAAAGTCTCTATAACTTTCAGACTCCCCCTCCCACTGTTCTTTTAACTTTTCAGAATACAGACTGTCTTGCTTAACTTAAGAAATGAGTGGCTTCCAGAATTATTTTTTGTTTTCAGAGAAAATGATGTCATCAGCTTAAGTTCAGTGGAAGTTACTAGCAAAAATTGACCATGCTAGTATACAGTGAATTAAAGCTAAACAGGCCGTGTGTGAGGCAGCAGTTGTGCAGGTTTTGATCATCTCAATTGGAGTACCACACCTTTCTCAATTTTCTTCCTGTTGTGGCTAACATGATCTATGAATAATCTCATGGACCAAAAAAAATCTCATGTACAAAAAAGAAATGCAATTTAAATAGTGTACCCACATCACTGAGGGTGTGAATATTGACAAATCTTCCAAGATGCAACTAAGGGTGCATGAGGTATTAAAATTTAATTCTGGGTGCTAATGACTTTTTGTAATAAAGTGATAGGAATGACTATTTTTAGGCATAATTTTGAAAACTATTACCAAATTTATAAAAATAGTAATGATGACTGCATTTCTATATATAGATTGATTACTCTCATTCTCTTCTTTAAAAAAAAAAGATTTATTTATTTCAAAGGCAGAGTTAGACAGAGGCAGAGAAAGAGAGAGAGGTCTTCCATCTGGTAGTTTGCTCTCCAACTGGCCACAACTGCCAGAGCTGCGCTGATCCAAAGCCAGGAGCCAGGAGCTTCTTCCTGGTTTCCCACGCGGATGCAGGGGCCCAAGGACTTGGGCCATCTTCTACTGCTTTCCTAGGCCATAGCAGAGAGCTGGATAGGAAGTGTTGCAGCCGGGACTTGAACCAGTGCCCATATGGGATGCCAGCACTGCAGGCAGCAGCTTTACCCACTATGCCACAGCGCTGGCCTCCCTCTTATTGTCCTCTGCTCTGATACTCTGCTTTTACATACATCAACCCTCTGCCCCCATCTTTGACATTCCTGAGCACTCAATTTGGCTGTAGCTTCGTTTTTCTTAGCTTAAATAGACACAATGTTTATTTGTAGGTTCTATGCCTGTGGAATCAAAAAAACCATGGATCAAAAACACTTGAAAATAGTTATTTCTGCCCTAAACTGGTACAGACTTTTCTCATTATCATTCCTAAACCAATGCAATGTAACTA
Source organism: Sylvilagus floridanus (assembly GCA_949820135.1). Lineage (NCBI taxonomy): Eukaryota > Metazoa > Chordata > Mammalia > Lagomorpha > Leporidae > Sylvilagus > Sylvilagus floridanus. Next base: position 28,480,028 of record OX463239.1, on the reverse strand, counting down.
TTATATTGCATTTATTTTGGATTAGGTATTGTAAATAATCTAGTGATGAGTTAGAGCATCCAAGAGGATGTGAATAGGTTATTTGAAATACTATGCCATTTAACTTAAGAGACTAGCCCAATCACATATTTTGCTATGCACAGAGGTATGGAAACTAATCCCATGCATACAGGGAGAGTGACTATATGTAGTTTACTTAAATAAACAATGTTGAAAAATGGTGGCAAAGTTGGTAGTTCTCTGACACACAAGTGTTGTTTTGTACACCATGGCTCTAAATCGGTGTCTAGTTACTCTTTGGCAGGCATCAGCTGCAGTGACTTTGACCTGAAGGAATTCACAGGCCAGCAGCAGATATGATGGATGGCAGAGCTTTCATCTGCAGTCTTCTTTCTCCCTTTCAACCATCTCAGCATGTACTCAGAACCTTATTTTACCCATTTTCCAACTCCATGAAACTTCATAAAGGTTTAGTAGGAAATATTTTACTAAATATAGTGGTCAATAAAAATTAATTTCCAATATAGAGTAGAAATTTCATTAGTAGATATATATGTTCTTCTATTCAAGGTTTCTTGATCCTCCCAACTATCACATTATTTCTTTTTCTTCTTTTATAGATACCCTAAATATCTCCTCTATTTCCACAGGCAGTTTGCCTACCAACTCCATTCTTCAAATTACAATTCCTGTAATTGATGGAATGAAGGGTATTTGTTGCCCTCCAAGCAATCACATGTGAATCAACATTTCCACATTAAATGGATCAGCCCAAGTAGCTTATCTAAATAGTAACTCAACAAATTCAAATCATTATATTAACAAATCAGAGCTCAGATGGATAAACAATTAAATCCTGGTAAGAAAGATTTTATAAAACTAGAGACTGCTGATCTAGACCTGAAGGATACAAAGAGACATAATTGGAGATGCACTCCCAGATGAAAGAGAGGGTGTGAGTGAAAGATGAAAAATGAAAAGTGCTTGCCTTAGAAGAACTTTGAGCTTTCCAGCACCACGACTCACTTGGCTAATCCTCCCCCTGCGGCTCCAGCACCCCGGGGTTCGGTTGGGGCACCGAATTCTGTCCCGGTTGCTCCTCTTCCAGTCCAGCTCTCTGTTGTGGCCTGGGAGTGCAGTGGAGGATGGCCCAAGTGCTTGGGCCCTGCACCCGCATGGGAGACCAGGAGGAAGCACCAGGCTCCTGGCTTTGGATAGGTGCAGCACCAACCGAAGCTGTAATTTTGGTGGGTGAAGAAGCAGAAGGAAGATCTCTCTCTCTGTCTCTCTCTCTCTCTAACTCTGCCTGTCCAAAAACAAACAAACAAACAAACAAAAAACCTTTGAGCTTGACACATTAACTTATAGCTGTTGAAACTGTTTCAGTAAACTAACATGGATGGAGCCCTTGCCTGAAGAATCCTTGAATAGACAAAGTGAGTTAGGCCTCTTGAGTTACTAGAATGTTGCAAACATAAGCAAACTATTAGATATTAATGTCTACTTTACAGAAAAATGACACTGAAGGCTTACCAATTAAATGCTTCCAACTGAATTGTATAAATGGAGAATTCTAGAAGAATAAATAAGGCGACTGTGTAAATGTAACCAACTGATTTGGGATGGGGGCGGAAAAGGGAGCTACCTTCTGTGTTTGCCCTGTAAAGTCTTCCCTCTGCATTGTCCCTACAGAGCACTAAACCACTGCAGGTCTGGAGATGTCTAATTTATGAATTGCTGTTTGTTCAATTGAACTCTCAAATTTCATTGTGCTTCAGTTTAGCTTTCAACAAGGGCAGGAATGTAATTCAATATATGATTGAAATAGGAGGTGTGAAGGGTCTTAGATATTTCTCTATGAAGTTCAGGTTTGTATTTCCTTTAGGTGATAGTGAGCCACACGGAAGTAATTCCTAGCTTAACTGCTAGTAAGCTAGATAAGTAAGTAAATAAAACAAATGGCAATTCATGAACTTAATAATTAGAGCTATTACTGTTTACTTATTCATATGACTACTCATTTTATATAATTATTTTGTAGCCATGTTATAAAAATGAGTCATAACTAGTTGTATTTTCTTTTTCAGTTTTCCTTTTGCTTAAAAATGCTCCCTTCATGTATTAATGATGATGATGATGATGCCATTATGCTACAGTTACAACTCTACCTACTGAGATCAATGCTATATAAATAGTAACATCCAAACCTGAGCTCTGCCAAGTAGATTTTAGGAATCAGATTGTTTTCATTATTTCGTGATTTTACTCATTTACTTGTTCCTAAACTATTTAGTGAAGAGTCACTATTGACTGGCCCTGAGGTTAGCATAGACATGCATATTTTTTGTAGCGTAACCCTTTCAGTTACTGTGAGGTTTTCATGCATTGGCTATATCACTTTAAGATAAACTCCAGGATGTTAAGTGATTTAACTCAAGGTCACAACCATAATGCCAGCATATCCCATTCTAGAAACGAAGACTCCAGATAATGTCCATGGCACCTTCCAGTAAATCTCTAGTCTTTAGATTAGGGAAGCAGTTTGGATTGCATAAAGAGTTAGTACTTTGTTCAGATTCTGTAATCAAAGAGATGAATCAGTGACTTTAGTCAGAATTTGCTGAGGTTACATCCTCACAGAAGGCAAAAAGTTGACTGGGCCAGAAGCAGGGAATTGTTCATTGCTTAGGGGAAATAGTCAACATTTCCACATTAAATGGATCAGTGATTGCATATTTTTTTCCTTTTAGACAATGTGTATAGACTCCCTAGATGAATCAGAAATTAGTCACTATATCTCATTTAATTTATTGTAGACCCCTGGTATAGAAACACTGAATTTAAATCAAAAGATGTTATGTTGGATTCAAGATTCACTGGGTACTATTTAAAAGTCTTATCTATAAACAATGGCAGTCAGAACTCTTATTTCAAATTATTATTTGGGGAATGTTTTGTAAAATATAAAGGTCTGTATATGCATATGATATACCAAAATTTACTCAAAATAGTTATTGAGTATTTTAAATCCAAAATTATATGGAGAGGTGATAGTTTCCATATGGTTTTAAAAGTGAATTTTAAAGGTATATTTATGGTACTGGAAATAGGTAACAAGACTGGTTATTTTATTTCTTTTTCTTCTTAAAATGTGACTCAGGATCTACTTTTTCTTATGTGGACTTGGATTTTTCTGAACCATTATTTTAATATAACATGCCTATAAACCATTATAATTTAGGTTTATATTCATATAATATATTAAATGAAAATAGCTACTGAGTATTTTCAGTATATACTCTGAAAATGATTTGTCTGAAGTATTTCAGATAATTCTGGAAAGAATTATTAGTAGCATTTTTAAATGCTGTACATCTGGTGTAATTGTCACTCCTTATTTATGGACTCCTTTTATTGGAAAGGAGTTTATAGTTTAGCTGGAATGCAGGGAATCACTTGGCTTGTTGCTTTGGCTTTGGTTCTAGGTGTGCCCAGGAGTGCAGTTTCTGAGTGCTTTCTTTTGTCTTAATCAGTGTAGGTTGTGTCTGTAAGTGACACAATGTTCATAGGAATAGAAGTGTACTTTTGAGATGAATGTGGGTTTCCTACGGTGTGTATTTTTGGCCCACAGACAGTGTTGTGTAAAACTCCCTGGTGATCATGATCGCGATAGCCAGGGACTTGTACTTGGTGCTGAGAAAGACCAGGATAGCTGTCTCCTTATCCTACTGTAAGGCTCAGTGGTGCAGGGGCTTGTGGCTCAAGGACTATGTGATGCGGATGGAACCTTCTTCAGGTTCTGCTGGTTCTGTGGCTTATTACACTACCAGTCTTAGTCCTGGGACTAGGGGATGTAAACTGAATCCTGCTCCAATCCTACAGGGTGATGACAAAATATACAGATTTGGTTCTAGAGGGAGTGAGTCTAGAGTGGTGGAGTGCAGGTAGATTCTTCCCTAGATCCACTAGGTAGATTCAAATGATATTGAGAAAGCTAGAACTGATTATTACGGTCCTGGAAGTTGCAGCATATAGTGGGGTCATTACCCAGATCCCCCTGGGTGGGAGTGCATTCTTTTAGGATCTGCTTCCACTTCAGAAGCTAGGGTGACTCCCCCTGGCTCACACAGAATATGTGAGCATGGCTCTAGAGATAATGAACAAAAATTCCCCACGGTGGCAGGATGTGGGGGATCTGTCTTTTGCCCACATGTCGCCCTGAGTCTGACTCCGATGCTGATAGGAGTAACAGAGGCACACTGCACGACTTTCTGTTGCCAAGTCTGGTGCTCCGTGGGCGTGGGAGAGGGGAAGGAAGCAATGCAGCTTCCTAGCTCCAAGCCTGGCAGTTGCTCGGGTCCCAGTCAGCTCCACAGGCTGAGTACAGGTCAGTGGATGATTGTAGAATTCCCTCTAAGCTAAAACCGCGGGCAGGAGCGCACCCGGTGATTTCTTCCGGCCTTGACTGGGGAAGATGGTGGCTCGCAGCCGGCAGCTGGCTGCACTGCTCAGGTGTCCCAGAGTCTTGATAGGTTTTTTTTTTTTTTTTTCACTTCTTTGCCAAAAATTTGTGTCAGTCAGACCTCTGGAAATGTGGTCCTTCCTTGTTCTTTTTGTATTTTGAGTAGCTGAAGTTAGTGTGACTACACCCTATTTAGTCATCTTGAATCTCCCTGTTACTAGCATTATTACAAACCTCATTAAATACTCAAGAAGCTTAGAAGTTGAAGAACTTTCCTAAATACATGCAGCCAACAACTGGGGCAATAGAGAATCAGAACCAAAATTTGCAGTTGAGGATATTGATTGACTCCTGCATCTAAACTTCCATACACATATAATTTTTAGTTATGAGTTTACCATGCTTTTAATATTATAGTTATTACTACAGATTGTGAATTAACATAATTGATTTTTTGTCATGATAGAAGACAAAAATAAATACAGCAATTCCTCTGTTCATCCAAATTTCAAAATAGTTTCTGCCATGGTGAGAAAAGACCTTAAGCAAATGTTTGTCATCTTTAGAGTTTATTTTCAAGGTTGTGGATTTTTTATCCTGGAGGGTTTGCTAGAATGGCTTGTACATTTGCATCAACATCAAATCACATCTGCCTCTCATCGCTCAGCTCCTGCTATTCTTAAGAATAAAGAAGCAAAGGTTGAATGCATTTAGTAGACTGAACAGGTGCTCAGAGGTAGCACTAGTTATGTGGCATAAGTATATTCAGCCTATTCAAGCCTGTGAACTAAAAGGTCATTCGACTGAAAATGTCTTCCATCTGTTTTTATTATTCTCCTGGCCAGCACTGTACTTTGGTGTTTATATGTGTAAGTCCATGATGCAATACAAAAGCCATTCATTGGTGACTTGAGATAAGAAGCTTTGTTGTAAAGTACAGGATAGCATGACACTAATGATTGTTTAAAAATTTAGATATTAGAGGCTCCTTGAATGATTGCAGTATAATAATTACTGAAGCAGAAATTTAAGTAGGATTATTCTTCATGTTATTTCCTATTATTAATGTTTTCTGTCATAAGTTGGGCACAATACTGAAATATTTTAAAATATCATCTAGAGAGCAGAACAGTGGTGATATATTTCTTTTAGAGGTCTGTGATCATAAACTGTATATTATTCATTTGTTGATTCGTTCATAAATTCTCAATCATTTGTTCTACACCTACTATAATTAATATAATGGTAATCTAGTGACATACAAAATACTTGATTTCTCTCTAGAGAAGCAACAAATATTAACTTGACATTTATATAATTAAAATGAGTAGTATTAAGTGCTTATATAATTGGATACTTGTACCAGTGAAACTGGGTTAGTATAATTCTATTAATAATTTAAATGCAGGTTATGAATGTGCCAGGCTATAATCAAAAGGTATAATCAATTCATTTAGAAAAAATTCCCGTTATACCAAGAAGTAGAATGCTTATCACATGTGGGAGCCTCTGTTCTGAGCATGGAGACAATGAATAAGCAGATATTGGTAATATAAGTTAGGGAGGGAGCACAGGAGACTTGAAGGCATAAAGGAGGCGACTTACTGTACACTGAAGGTACACCGACTTTGATTTAAGACTCAAGGAGAAATCATTTTTTAAGATTTTATTTATTTATTTGAGAGGCAGAGTTACAGACAGAGGGAGAGACTCAGAGAGAGGTCTTCCATCTGCTGGTTCACTCCCCAAATGGCCACAGTGGCTGGAGTTGTGCTGATCCGAAGTTAAGATCCAGGAGCTTTTTCTGGGTCTCCCATGCAGGTGCAGGGGCCCAAGCACTTGGACCATCCTCCACTGCTTTCTCAGGCCATAGTAGAGAGCTGGATCGGAAGAGGAGCAGCTGGATCACAAGCTGGTGCCCATTTGGGTTGCTGGTAACACAGGCAGAGGCTTAACCTACTATGCCACAGCACTGGCCCCCAGAATTCTTAACTATTTATATATCATGTTAGTGTTGTGAAGAATTCAACAGAAACTACAATTTGATGCAGATAGCATGCCGTAATATTTGGAAACTTCTATCTTACAGAAACTACAATAAGCAAAATGATAGAGGACAGATACCAGACTATCAGCATTAATATACAAAAATTATAAAACAATAGAAATAAGACTATTAAATTTAAAAATATGAGAAAGGGGCCTGAAATGGCATTTCAGTTAATAAATACAAATAGCCAACTCAGAGATATGTGCATGTCATTGTTAATAGAAACAAAAGATATGTGAGAAAAGCAAGGTATTACACAGGCCAACACTTTTTTTTTTTATTTTGAGCTCAATATTGTATGTGTCTATTAAAATTTTTAAAACATTAATATTGATGAGAGTAGGCAAGTACTTTTCAGCTCTACTGTTAGAAGTGAAAAATAGAGTGAACATTTTGGAGGATTTTATTGAAGGTATATTTTGACCTAATAATTCTAAAGTTAGAAATTTAGTGTAAGAGATTTGAATATCATTGGACAAAGATCTAACATTTAATAATAAATAATATTTATTAGCTTATTGTTTATAGAAAAATAATTAAGGGGCCGACATTGTGGCATAATGAACAAAGCTGCTGCCTTGTGATGTCAGGATTCCATATGGACACCAACTTGAATCCTGCTCCCTGCTAATGACCTGGGAAACTCAGCCAAAGATGGGCCAGGTGTTTGGTGCCCTGCCACCCATATGAGAGACCTTCTTATATGAATGTTTTTCCATATACACACACAAACATATACAACTTGCAAGAGTCTGTGGCATCTATTATAAATGGATTGGTGAAGCATTATTTTTATGTAATGGTAAGTCTTTCAGAGTTCCAAATTTGGTAAATTTAGGGTAATTTAGTGAGTACAAGGAAAGGTATTATGGTAGAGAAACATTCTCTATTAGGTATATAATCAAACTAAAGCATGACTTTCCTGATCAGGACACGCATCTCCTGGCTTCATCATTCCTTGGGATTCCACAGCAGATTCGAAACTCAGTCTCACTGAAGTGCTTCTCACTGTTTTATCGGTAATGTCCTGTACCCTCCCCATCACATGATTGAATGTGGGCTTTCTCCTGTGAAATAGAGAAATTAATATTTTACAAATGTAGAATCTAATGCTCAGGAATAATGCTGGAGTCAATGTTTAAAATTAAGTATTTTCATTTTAAGCCTATCCTTTTTTGGTGTGTGCCATGCTGGTAAGATACAACCAACAAGTCATTAATAAGAAATAATGCAATTCCTTGAACCATAAGCCGGCCGCGGTGGCCATTGGAGGGTGAACCAACGGAAAAGGAAGACCTTTGTCTCTGTCTCTCTCATTGTCCACTCTGCCTGTCAAAAAAAAAAAAAAAAAAAAAGAAATGGAGTAGTCAGAACTCAAAATGGTGCCCATATGGGGTGCTGGCGCAGCAGATAGTAGCATTGTCTGCTATGCCACAATGCCTGTCCCTTCCATATACTTTTTTGAAGTATCTTCATCTGTACAGTATTTTGAGTAGTGTCTAGCATAGAAAAGACAGCCAATAAATAGAAGATCTAGCTATATAAATCGAAAACTCAGATCTTCACTGTGGAAAAATAAATTGAAATTATTGACTAGTTTGCAAATTGGGTATATCCAGGATATCAAATTTGATCATTCAGAGTGAGAATATATTTGGCTTATGCATAAAGTGTATTTCTTATGTGATTTCCTTAAAAATATTTGTGATATTATAGAGATATAAATGTGAATAATTAACTGCTGTTTGTAATTATATAAACTAATGCCAAAGTCCTTTTGTTTTTAAATGATGTTACAACTGCTTACAAAGCTGGACTTCACTAGATAATAGGTATGGTGTGTCAGTTTGTTTAAACAAGGTAAAATTTTTAAAAATGCTGTTTTAAATTCTTTAATTTTCCACCTTTATTTTACATTAGATTGCACTTCAGTGTGAGATACTTGGGAAAATTAAATTACATGAATAAGTGGACTAGAGCCTCTGGAAAGATAAAGTCTAATAACATAAATGAAACACTTAGGTTGATGTAAAGAACGTACCTAGAAAATCAGTGAAAAAGCAATGAAAATCATCTTTTAACAATTTGGCTAAAATTGGCTTATGTTATAACTCATTACCTTCAAATTTTTAAGAGAAAAAAATTTAACACAGTATTAAACTCATTTGAGGTGTATTGACACATTATAAAATTTGAATGAAGAAAAATGGTGAAACCTTAGAATATTCTTGAGATGACTAGATAAGCTTTTGGGTGAATGTGATTTTATCCATTTTATAATCAATTATTGGAAAATTGTACGCCTAGGACTGGCACTGTTGGCATAGTTGGTTAAGCCTCTATCTGGAACACTGGCATCCCATACGGTTGCTGGTTGGAGTTCTGGCTGCTCCTCTTCCAATCCAGCTTCTTGCTAATGGCCTGGGAAAGCAATAGAAGATGGCCAAAGTGCTTGGGTCCCTGAGCCCCATGGGAGACCTGCAAGAAATTCTTGGCTCCTGGCCTTGGATCAGCCCATCTCCAGCTGTCGTGGCCATTTGGGGAGTGACCCAGAGGAACCAAAAGAAGACCTTTCTGTCTCTCCCACTCTGTAACTCTGCCTCTCAAATGAATAAATAAATCTCTTTTTTTAAGTGCATGCTTAAGAATTACTGGTTAAAATTAACAATAGTATCTAGTCCCAGGCAACTTCACTGAGAATAGTTACTTTAAATTGCAAAACAAAACAAAAGGCACAAAGTTTGGAGCAGGCATTAGGTGTACCGATTAAGTTTTACTTTTGGATGTCTGCATCCCATATCAGGGTCCCTGCTTCAAGTCCTAGCTTCTACACTTTCAACCCAGATTCTTCTTCTTAATGTGTACCTTGGATGGCAGAAGATGGTGTCTCAAGAATTTGGATCCCTGCAAATCAAATGGAAAAACCCAGACTGAGTTCCAGGCTCCAAATTTTGACCTGGCCAGCAACCAGCTGTTGTGCATTTGGGGACTGAATGAGTAAGAAAAGATCTTCCTCTGTATCTGCCTTTCAAACATAATCAACATAAATTTTTTAAAAAATCTTATCAGGAGGCATAGATATAATGTAAAACATAAAACTTTGATAAAGTTACATTATAATTTTCCTGATAGCTGAAAACAAATTTCTGCTATTGCAGGCTTTATTTATTCCTTTCAGCTTAAAAAGTGAGAGTTGAGACAAATTTTAAAAATTGTTGAAGTATAATATTTTCTCTGAAAATTTGGAGTAGTTTTCTATAGCAAATGTTTTGCTTGCTCATTGGTTTGTTTTTACTATAGTCCACTTGAACACAAGCGAATTTTCATTAATTCTATGTTGATTAACTTAATGACTTTATAGACTTAGTAGAAGATATGTCTGTTTTTTAAGAATACAAAGACTGAGTCACAGAAAGTGAAATCATTGACCACATCTGTAGGGTTTCAGTGGTGTCCCCTATAATAATGGTTAAAGGTCTTCACACAATGTGCTGCTGTGTTCTGACAAATTTATTCTCTTTTTGTTGAGATATACTTTACATATAATAGAATGTTCAGATTTTAAGGATACCATTTAAGGATACCACCAAATGTCAACATGTGCAACCCATGTGTATATCACCATCCAGAGTGTTTATTTCTATCATCCCTCTTCCTAGAGTGTCACTGGCCCCTCTCACCATTGTCTGAGGCTTGACAGGAACTTAATGCCCTCAGACTGAGAAGGAATTATGGGACTGAAGAGTAAAAAAAGGGAGCTGCCTACAGAATAGTTTATGGGGAATTTCTATATGTGAGGTTTCAGAGCAGGAAGGACAGGCAATCTTGTCAGCATCTGCAGCATTTTTTGTCAACCATGGTTGAAGATGGGGGAAAGACGGTCTACGAATTTAGAAGAGAAACAAGATAGGAGCTTGTTTTACAACACTCTTGTACATAGAAGGTAGTTTATGTCACCTTTAATTTTATTTGGGAATAATAAAGACTATGCTTATTAATTTAATTTTTATGACTAAATTACTTAGATTTAAAAAGACTCAGATTCTTCAGTCACTTAAAACAATATGTAGTTTAGAGTTTATTTTTGGACAGATCATCCTGTTCCTGTATTTCTAATTACTTCTTAGAACTGTCTTTCTCCTTGTTGTATGAAAATTATCAGTGCCAGAGAAAGAGGGGAAAATGTTGTGGCTTTTCAAATCTAGATGTGCATGTATGAATTCATTCTTACTGAAGTTGGCATGCTGCTTGTACATCTTTTTACTGTTCATACTACAGAGAATATATTACCGAGATGTCATTGTTTATTTCAGGGTGCTTAGTTATTAATGAATGTATCACGATGCCCGTATTACTCAAGAAATCTTGTTGAAACCTGACCTTGTGCTTTCTATATTGTAAATGGTTTAGTAACTCAGACTGCAGTGTACTGGTTAAACAAATGGGACCTATAGTTACAAACAATGATGTGTTGGATTATACTATTAAAGTAAATTCATATATGCTTCTCAGAATAGTGACAAGGTCTATTTAAATCTATGTGTCAGCTGGCGCCACAGCTCACTAGGCTAATCCTCCTCCTGCGGCACTAGCACCCCAGGTTCTAGTCCCGGTTGGGGTGCCAGATTCTGTCCCAGTTGCTCCTCTTCTAGTCCAGCTCTCTGCTGTGGCCTGGGAAGGCTGTGGAGGATGGCCCAAGTGCTTGGGCCCTGCACCCCATGGGAGACTGTTAGAAGCACCTGGCTCCTGGCTTCAGATCGGCGCAGCGCGCCGGCCATAGTGCACCACTGGAGTGGCCATTGAGGGGTGAACCAATGGAAAAGAAAGACCGTTCTCTCTGTCTCTCTCTCTCACTATCTACTCTGCCTGTCAAAAAAAATTTTTAAAAATCTGTGTGTCTAATCTGTGGGCTGGCATGCAGCAGATATGACTAAGAGTAAACGGTGGCTGACAAAAATGGAGTCAACAGAATGATGTCAGATTTACATACTGATAAGCTAAGCAAATAATATCCTCACATGTGAACTGTTACCAGAAATCTTATGCTCTAATTGGAAGGTGAGGAAATAATTCTTCATGTAGCACCAGAATGGCCGATGAATCATTTCTAAGAGTTCAGAAACCAGCTTGAAAAACTACCTCTAAAATGTCTCACTGACTAAAAATACCTTGGCCTGCCTGTCTAACTTGTCTGCTAGTTTATCTTCAGTGCACAATTCTCGAATAGTTGTTACTTATTGCTGGATGTTCAAGAAAACATCGAACATCCTACGTGATCTTACTTGCCGTTGAAATCTTTTCATCTCATTGGATGAACATACCCATTTTTATATAGTAGGCAAAGGATAGCTGATTTGAGAGAAGGAATGGGAAGAAAGATAAGGAAATAGGCATATATAGGTGTCCTGTGGAGATATTTTAGGAAAAAAATCACCATCTGTGGCATGCAGTAGACAGATAAGTGAGATGAAACTAAGATTCTAAATCTGGGAATAAATATAAAGGAATTAAGAGAAGTTAGCTCATAGAGGCAAAGATGTTAAACTGGTTAAGGATAAGCGCCCTTGAGAGTGAAGCTGTGACAGCTGGTGACATGAACAGAGAGCAGGTGGACGAACGTTAGTTGAATCCCAGGTAGAGAAACGGACTAGAGAGAAATTTAGTTACACTCTTGGAAATAGATGAGTAGAGAATAAAAAAAAAATGTTTTGAAGAATATACACATACATAGGGAGTTTTCATTAATTCATAAATTGTTTATTAGAGACATATAAGCACTGTACCAAACACTAAAAAACACACTAGAAAATAGAATGACCCTTTTATGATTCATGATCTGTGTGAACAGAGAGAGTACACATAAACTGAATATAATATGGCACGCTAGTCTTCCAGGGCTGCCCTAACAAAATATTGCAGACTGGGTGGCTTAAACAGCAGCAATTTACTTTCTCACAGTTCCAGAGGATAGAACTCCAATACAAGGTGTTGGCAGGTTTTATTTCTCCTGAGGCTTCTCTCCCTGGCTTTTTCTCACTGTATTCTCACATGGCCCCTTTCCTCTGTGCAATGTGCATCCCTGAATGGATTTAAGGTCCCACTCTATGCCTTTGTGCAACCCTAATTGTCTCTTTAAAGATCCTATGATCAAATACAATCATATTTAAGGTGCCAAAAATTAGAACTTCAATATATAAATTGAGAAAAAGGACACAATTAAGTCAGTGACCTATGCTAAGGCACTGAAATTACAATAACATCCCAAAGAACAACTATGTTTGTGTGAATAAATTGGGGAAAAACTTAACAGAAAAGGCAAATTTGAAGTTAATGAATCTTCAGCAAAAAAAAAGTGTAGAACCTAATTATTTTTTCATTTATTTAAAAGGTAGAGCAAGTGAACCAGAGAGATAGGGAGGGAGAGAGGGAGGGGGGAAGAGAGAGGGGGAGAGAGAGGAGGCGAGTGAGTTAGTATCCACTTGCTGGCCGACTCCCCAAATGCCAGAAGCAGTCAGGGCTGGGGTAGGCCAAAGCCAGCAGCCCAGGACCTCAGCAGGTTTTCTTCAGTGTGGGTTGCAGGGACCCAAGCACTTGAGTGATGGAGTGCACATCGACAGGAATCTGTATCAGAAGTGGAGGCGAGACTGGAAACCCAGAACTCAAATATGGCATGTGGGTGTCCCAAGCAGTGGCATACCAACCATGCCACAACACCCACCCCTAGAGCATTTTGAGAACTGGAAAACGCATGTATGTGGGAGTGGGTCACGTTCCGGGAATGGTGGGTGGTTCCAAGTGAGTAGAGCACAGCTTACAGAGGTGATGGTGGTAGAACATAAAGATCATAGTTGACTGGGGAAAAAAAATTTAAGTCCCTCCAGGACATTCTAGGGAAGCTAACCCATGTCCTGTTGGCTCTGTCCCATCATTCCAAGTCTAATTCACTGCATGAATTCTTTTTTCACCTTTTGAATCTATCTCTCTGTTCCTGTCTCTACCACCCTTGTTCAAAATATCCTAATGTCTGAACTGTACTAGAAGTGGAAACTAACTCCTATATTAACCATGCTCAACTTTCATTAAACATGATCTTTTCATAATTTGAATTTAAAATGATCACTCCTTTCTTGAAATCTCTCAAATCTTTCCACAGCATTTAAGATTATAATCAATTTTATCTACTCAATTTTTCCCAACCTAAAATGGTTTTGCATGTTTTATTTGCTCTGCTTGGAATGCTGTTCCCTTCCCTTTCTACCGAGTTAATGTTGACTCATCCTCTGAGCTCATCTCACATCTTCTCCTTGAAGTCTTCCCTCCATAAGTAGATCAAAGGAAACGTTTATGTGTTCTTAAGATATACAATGTGAAATTTTTGACATCTGACATAATTTCTTTTACTCTTCTTCAAGTATATATTTCATGAAGTTGAAACCATGCAAGGTTTAGATCATAGTTTTATCCACAGTGCCTTACACAGATTACAGCATATAATTAATGCTCTTTTAATATTTGTTGAATTATGATCTGAGGTCCCCAAATATAGTAAAGGGTATTGATCCACAGTGGGTGTTGATAATATATCTCACTATGTAGTCTAAGTCCTACAATAATTTGGTTCTCTATTGGAAATGTACTTATTCTAAGTGACATAGCACTTAGTTGCAAGAATTTAAAGCAATAAAACTAAAATGTCTACATTTGCTTAAACTACTTAAGTTGCCCATTCTCATTAATTCTCATAATTGCCCATTCTCATTAATTCTTATAATTTTTTCTTATATGTAATATATGTGATTAGATTTTTCATTTGTGTTTTTGTAAAATAGTTTGTATGTTCTTATTATAAGCCAAAATACCCTGCATCAGTAAAGAGAGTCTAGGGTTGTGATTTTCATGATTCAGAATCAACACAGAGTATTCTGTGAAGAGCTGGCTCAAATATGGGCTCAAAAATGAGGTTGTGGCAGAATACTGTGTTTTTTGGCATAAAAAGCCACTCATAGACACACTTATAGAAACTTCTAGGCAACAGCTGTGGTTTTTATTTTTGAAAGTCATAGTTACAGAGAGGCAGAGGCAGAGAGAAAGATCTTCCATCCTTTGGTTTACTCCCCAAATGGCTGCAATGGCTTGAACTAGGCAGATCTAAAGCCAGGAGCCTGGAATCTTCTTCTGGGTCTCTGATTTGGGTGCAGGGGCCCAAAGACTTGGGCCATCCTCTGCTTTCTCAGGCCACACTGAGAGCTGGATTGGAAGTGGAGCAGCTGGAACTAGAACTGGCGCCCATATGGGATGCTGGCTTTGCAGGCGGCGGCTTTATTCGCTATGCCACTTTGCCACCCACTGTTTTTATTTTTACAAAGATTTATTTATTTGAAAGATAGGGTAACAGAGAATACAAGGGAGGCGAGGAGGGGGAGAAGAGATCTTGCTAGTTCACTCCCAAAGTGACTGCAATAGCCAGATCTGCGCCAGGCCAAAGCCGAGACGGAGGAACTCCATCCAGTCCTCCCACATAGGTGACAGAGCCCCAGACTCTTTGGTCATCCTCTTTGCCTTCTCAGGCACATTAGTAAGGAGCTTAATTGAAAGTGCTGCAGGTAGGACTCAAACAAGCACCCCAGTGTGGGATACTGGCATTGCAAGCAGTAGCTTAACCCAATGCCAGCCCCAGGTAACAGCTGTGGTGTAAAATGAGAACAATGTTTCATTAAAGATCTGAGTTTGAAAGCAGAATTTTGTTTCATGATAGAACCACACTTTACAGTGTGGAGTAACGTAGACGGAGGTTTCTTAAACCTTAAGAAGTACATTCAGACAACCTGACAGAGAACAGAGGTCATTGTCAAATAAAAATCTTTTTTCTTCCCTTTTATGAGAGAACATAGACAAAACCAATCCCTGTAGAAATAAGTACCTCCATTTGCATTTGGCTTAATAGAGAAAGAAGACTCCTTATTACATGAGGCGATCTGGTGTTGAAAATGAATTTCCTGTGATATCATGGATGGATACTCTGACCCCACTGTTACCTTGCTAAACACAACCTGTTATAGCTCTGCACCTCTGAAAACGGTTGCCATAATGGGACAAGAGTGATTGCTACACATGTTCTCGGGAATGTGAAGTGTACTAGAGTTTTACCTTCTTAGATAGTGTATTTCTTAGACACTTTGAAGGCAAGAAGATTTGGGGAGCTGTTCAATGGGTAGAAAGCTTAGTTCTGCAAAATAAGTTCTAGAGATCTTCTGTCCTGCTTTGTGCCTATAGGTTATGCTGTATTGTGCTCTTAAAAAAGGGGTAAAAACCTAGACCTTATGTTAAGTGTTCTTACTGCACATACAGAACACAGAAAGAGATTCAGATCAACTCTTTTCCTAGCTTTGCTCTATTGTGATTTAATTTTGCTTATAACTATTATTAAATATTGTGCTATTTTTCCATGTGGAATTGGTGGCTTAAATGTACACCTGTTAAATATTCCCCCATGTGTATTTTTGTGGAAAGAATTTTAAACTCAGGCATTTATACCATATAATTATGAGAATTGCATTTAATCCATAATTATGTGTGATATTATTACAAGCCCGTGCACTTGCTGGTTTCATTTTGATTCTAATATAGCAATTAGTTTGTGTGGTGTCAATATAATTTTACTTTTTCATCATGACAGATATCATATTTTGGGGAACAAATAAAAAATGTAACTAGAAAATTGCCAAGACACTCAGAATAATGATAATTTTTGCCAACAATTCCATTTTGATCACAGGAAGGATGAAAATGTGGATAAATTTGTATTAGTTCTAACAATAAAATAGGAATTTTCCTATTTTTATCCCTTAATTGTACATAAAATGTTTTGCTTGGTAACATTATATAAACTGTATTATATTTTAAAATAACTACTTCCTAAAATGCTAAAGGTGGTGCTTAATGAATAGCCATAAAGTTTTCATTATGATTTTCCTGAGAAGATTTATTCTAGGCTTAGAAAAATGGACAAATTAGGTGATTGGTCTCAATTTTCATTCAATCTCACAGAAAATCATTGAGCCTCTGTTCTATCTTGTGGGTGATAAGTCTTGAGACATAAAATTTAATGAGACAAAGCCTTGGCTTGTATGGAAAATATGCTTTTAATCTCAGCTTTTAAGTAAATTCAGAATTCTATAAGATCTAATTAAAAGTTTGATTATTTTTAAGAAGATTCTAAATTATTTGCTCCTCTTTTGAATTGCCTTATGGTGTAAAAATTCTTTTAAGTTGATTAACAAATCTTACTGCACATACAAAACACAAAGAGATTCACATCAACTCTTTTTCTTGCTTTGCGCCATTGTGATTTCATTTTACACATAGCTATTGTTAAATAGTATTCTATTTCTTCCATGTGGGATTGGGATCTATATCTTGTAGATTAACAAATCTATAAGAATTTGACAAACATAATAGTCATGCTGTCATGGGGATTGCACACAAATTCTCTGTTTAGGAGAGCCTCTATTTTGTTGACATTTTCATGCAAATTAGACTTTTCTTGTGGTGCCTAATAGGAAGATTCCCCAACCTAGTTAGCTGCTAGTCACCCACCTGTGAGCACCACTAGCTATTGCTATTTTTAGCCTTACAGAGGTCAATCCCCTTAATCAGTTATCGCTGGATGTAAATGTCTCTTTGAAGTTCTATACATGGTTTTAATTCCCAAATATGTAGTCAGGGAAATTATTTTATATATAATATATTTTTTGTTATATGTATGCTTATATATTAGAAAAACATGTATTCATATATTATAAAAGCATTTCATACCTATAGTGGAAATAGTATCATATGTTTTGATTGTTTTTCCTAAATTTTAGAAATATTATTCAGTTCCTATAAAAATGTACTTTATATTTTTTCAAAAGCACACTGTCAAGGTGAAAATATGGACTCGATTTATAGTATTTCTAATGGCATTATGGAACATAAATTTATAGTCCATAACATAAAACCCATTTCTGTCTGTTATTTTAGGAATCATTTACATATTTTTCTAAGGTATTCTCAAAAAATTCTTATTTTCAATGATTCTAATGAAATCAAATAACAGAACTATACTATTTCTTCCCTTCAGTTAACTGCATTTCCAGACAAAATAATTTACTTATTTTACTTCTTGTGTGTATTATGTTACCTTTAAAATAGACCTAAATGCTCATTTTAAAAATGAGAACATCACACATCATAGACAAAATTAAATAAACAAAAAAGCACCAGATCAGTGGCCCCTATATTGGATATACTAATTACATGTTATTGAAAAGCTTTAATTTTCTTTGTGATTATTGTTAGTCTCTTGGGTTTTTTAAAAAATACTCATTTATTTATTTGAAGGGCAGAGTTAGAGGAAGAGACAGAGAAATCTTTGGGTTCATTCCCCAAATGGCTGCAACAACCAGGTCTGAGCTTCATTTGGGTCTCCCACAAGGGTGTAGGGGCCCAAGCACTTGGGCCATATTACATTGCTTTCCCAGGCCATTAGCAGGGAGCTGGATAGGAAGTGGAGCAGCAGGGACATGAACCAGCACCCGTATGGGATGCCCACATCTCAGGCACTCTCTTAACCTACTATGCCACAGCGCTGGCCCATCTCTTAGTTCTAAAACGAATATATCATAATCCCTAACGTATTCCAATGTTATCCTCAGGTTACATATACTATTTTTAGCTTTTTATTTTTCTGTTGATGAGCCTAACACAGGATCAGACATGATTGATTACTATGATAACAATGAACACAATACAGCTAATGTTTATGACTTGTTAACTTCCTGGTTCTCAGTCCTCAGTTTAGTAATTTCTAGCTTTCTACAAAAAAATCCATAGTACTATAGTACTAGAAGGCAAAAAGGATGACTCACAGCTAATCACAAAAAATTAGATTACAAACAGGTTTGGGGGAGAATATATATATATATATTAGGAATTTATCATCACCTCTGTACCACCTACGTCAAGTGCACCACTGGTCCTAACAGAACCTGAGCCTCTACAGGAAAGACAGAAATGGCAGGCCTTCTTTTATAGCAGTGAGTCTTGTCACATCAAAATAATATGAGGCATCTTCTAAAAATGCTGATTCCTAGGATTCCAGTTCTACATCATTGAGATTATCTAGAGAGGAGGGCTAAATATCAGTATTTCTAAAAGCTTCATACGTGATTTAGAGTTGTGTTTGAGAAGCACTGTTCTAAACACATCAATCTCCAAATCATGCAATTATATTTTAAGGTTTTCAGAAGCAAATCATCAAAAAGTACCAAGGGAGTATTGTTGAATTGGACTGCTGGAAAGTCATAAATCAAGTCAGTTTCTGAAATCTCTATTCTATCCCATTGCTATATTTAACTGTTCTTGTACTATATCTATCACACTGTCTTATTCACTATGCTTTGTAAGTCCTGAATCTGGTGAAGTAATTCTCTCTAGTTGTTTTCTGCTTAAAGTCTACCTTCTCTAGTATTAGTATATCTTCATAGCTTTCTTTCAGTTGTTGCCTGAATATTTTCAAGCTTCCTGTATCTTTCTATTTAGAGAATACTGCTTAGATAAGTGTGTGATGATTACCCACTTAGTTGATTAAGACTGAAGTTGGAACTCATAATTAGTTGGTCCTTTGCCTCAGTTTCTCACTATTACACATTTCATCAGTTTCCTTCCTGCAACAACTCTCTATTATGTCTACCTCTCTAAAGCCATTACTACCTTAACCAAGTTCTTGATTTGCTCTAGCTATCCTGTGCCGTCTCCATTTTATGTTCTATAGAAGCCATCTCTTACCTCTACTACTGTCCTTGAACTAGTGTGTGTTCTCCATCTTCTCATTGGCAAATTCATGGCACTTAAGTTATTTCTTACAACGAGACCTTCTTGAGTCCCCTAGATAGCTTGGGACCTCTATGTTCCCATAAGTTTCTTTTATAATATTAACCAATATACTTTAATTTTCTTTTAGAAAATAAATTCCCTTTAGGATTTATTTCTTGTACAAATTATTTCACAAGTTTGAAAATACTATACCAATTCTTTCATTTATGGACATACTTGTATTAGGGAAATTTCTCATTTTAAACAACTTCAGATATTCAAAATTTGAGAGTTAACAACCTTGCAGTCTTAGCTCTTAGCTTCCAGATACATTTTTTCTTTGGCGAATGCTGTCTGCACTGCAGGGGTGATATTTAAATAATCTCCCAAAATATGTAATAAAATTAAATTCAAATCCTCAGATGTTATCTGTAGAAAGATAAGCTCTAATTTTGACAGGATTTTAAGAAGAGAAATGTTTGGAGCTCATAGCCCACTCATGGAGTAAGAGATGAATTTACATCTTTACCTTCAGAATATTTACTAATACCTCAGGGTTTGGTAGCTGGAGAAACTTAAATCTTTTCATTTGCATCGTTATTTTTCATAGTATCTACTTAAGAGAAACCTGTTATATTTTCATAAAAATAAATCCATTCTATACCCTGATGTAAATCTTTAGTGTATTATGTGTGCAGCCAAACAGTTTTAACTGAAAACATAATATATATGTAGAAAATTGCCTTTAAAAAGCCTACTCAATGAAACTGTGTATGTGTGTGTGTTGTCCCTGAAACATGTCTACAGAGCTATTTTATTTATAGACATAGCTAGGAGAAATTTAGCTGCTAGACAGCCCAGGGATGCTTGATTCCAGGGCAACATGTCAGAATTGGCTCATCTCTGACTAAGGTAGATGTTTCAAATACGTTACATTTTTACTTTCTGAGCTTGAAGGTCTCATCACCTCTGATTAATTTCAAATATTTATTTATTTATTTGAAAGTCAGAGTTACACAGAGAGAGAAGGAGAGGCAGAGAGAGAAAGGTCTTCCATCTATTGGTTCACTCCCTAGTTGGCGACAATGGCTGGAGCTGCACCTATCCAAAGCTAGGAGCCAGGAGCTACTTCTAGGTCTCCCACGTAAGTGTGGGCCATCCTTCACTGCCCCCCACCCAGAACATTGCAGAGAGCTGGATCAGAAGTGGAGCAGCCGGGACCCATACCAGTGCCCATATGGGATGTCAGCAATGTAGGCAGCGGCTTTACCCACTATGCCACAGCTCTGGCCCCTGATTAATTTTCAACATGTACTTCATCCAGCTCCTTCTATTCCTTCAGAATTGGCCCACTGAAAATTATCTTTGTAATCTCTTGTTAGTATAATCTTCTGAGTTTTACAATGGGTGAAGCAATACCATGCAAATGTTAACTTAGTGGCTGAAAACCACATGTGTTGGAAGCCACTGTAATTAGACATACGAATCTTTCTGTCATACGCAGTTCTCTCACAGTGAATTCTCCATTGTCCTTTGCTGTTAGGTAGAATTTTCTCAAATTCTCTTATTTTAGGGAGATAGTGTGATTCAGTTTGCAAAATGATATGACAAATATCTTTAAGATATTTCAGGCCGGCACCGTGGCTCAACAGGTTAATCCTCCGCCTTGCAGTGCCGGCACATCAGGTTCTTGGCCAGGGAGTGCAGTGGCCCAAGCCCTTGGGTCCTGCACCCCATGGGAGACCAGGAGAAGCACCTGGCTCCTGCCATCGGATCAGCGCAGTACACCAGCCGCAGCGCACTGGTCGCGGCGGCCATTGGAGGGTGAACCAACGGCAATGGAAGACCTTTCTCTCTCTCTCTCTCTCTGTCCACTCTGCCTGTCAAAAAAAAAAAGATATTTCAGTTAATAGAAATACATATACCTTGTGTTTTAATGAATTAGCTATCTCATTGAGAAGACAATTCAAACAGTAAGACTGGATATGGTTTTCACCCATTTCACTTGGAAAATATGTATTTTCTGTGTATATTCTGTGTAGTCTTTTCTAATGCATAGAGGAATTATGTAACAGTGTCACTGTTAAATGATTATGAAGAAAATGCATCACAAATTATAAAAATTCATTTCTTCCTCATCTATTAACTTGTCCTGAGTGAGAAATCTTTTGCTGCTTTATAATTATGTTGTTCCAGGATCAATTTGTTGAGTCTGATAACTACTGCAATAATAGGCAGAGAAGCATGTGGCTGTAGGTTTGGAAACAGGAATTTGGGTAGAATTTTTGGGGAAAAGTTCTTGCAAAGGTCTAAACTCTGGAGCGTTGAAAGCCTCTCATTGCCTTTCATTTTACAAAATGATTCTAAGAACAATACATTCCCTCTTTCATTTCCTAAAGGCTAAGGCAGAAATTTAAAGACTTACAGTTCTCACTGAACTTTACCTTGATCTTTAAATGTAATGTCCTACTGTAAGTAATCTTGGGAACATAAATATGTTGACAGTTTAATGTTCTGACATTCTATTCTCATTGCCTGATTTTATTTTCTTCTCTTCTGCCAATGCTTGAGTGTAATTATAAGTACTGCCTTAGAAAGGCATTATTCAGTGCCCACAAAAGGCTATTTTTCATTAGAGAATTAAAAAGCCATTCACTTTGGAAAATAGGAATCTGACTTGATTTTAAAATAATTTCCCCAAAGCCTTCATTACATTTAAGAGAAAGATGTCTATAGAGAGTGTTCAGCAAATTCCCATATAAAATATCTGCAGAATTGCCAGGCCACAGCTGTTTTCTCCTACATTTAGTAAGAGTTTAGTACAGACTTTATTTAAACTTATGCAAGGAATGAAAGATGTAGATTTTGAGCACTCACAAAGGAACAGTACAACATTAATGATTTGAGGTATAACTTGACTACCAACTTTCTAATAATTGTGTTATGTAAATGCAATTCATGAAGAACTCATCAGTAATTCTGTGATGTAGCAACACACAGAGCAAAGCTAATACAGTAGTTGCACATAAACTTATTTTCTGCAGTGCTATTAAAAGACCCTACTACTTAGGAAATTATTACAAATACATTATACAACCAGCATACCCTTTTTATGAAGCTTTCCTTAACAGCCATGCATTTTATGACTCCAGTTGCCTGGGTTTCTTTGTTGTCAAATAAATATTAAAAGATTTTTTTAAATTCCCATTTGTATTTAGTGTCCTAAAGCAATTTTGTAAAAGGGTCTTTACTAGAGAAGAACCATACAACTGAATGAATCATAGGGTAGTAGCATAGAAAATATTCTGAAATTTTGAGGAAAATTACTGTGTGAAAGTCCACAGTATATTAAGGCCTTCACTTTTTCTAAAGACAGGACTGGGGCATCGGGACCATTTGCCGGTCTCTCTTGGGACCGGAGTAACATCTACAAGGAAGGCAGTATAGACTCAGGATGAACTTCTCCCGGAACTGCATTTACTTGCTTGAACCTCTCTTTCAGGTTTGTTTATAAAGCTGAGGACTGCATTATTTTCTCTTTCAAAATGAAAAAAAAAATAATAGGTTAATATTAATTAGGTAACTTCACATTTAAACAACACAACTGCTTCACTCGTGTAACATATTTCATGTGTAACCTCAGAGGAAATATGTTATATTCTCAAAACTTTCTTTTAGAAGAATCCAGAAATTTTTTGAATGGAATAAAGCTAGTTAACTTAAAAAAACATGTTATTGTAGCAAGACAAGTAAACATAGGTTAGTGCTGTATTTGTGCCATAAGAGAGGAAAATTTGCCATTAGAATAGGACATACCTGGGTTTTACTTTTAGTTCCTACACTTACTGATTGTGAAATGCTGTGTAAACTATTGCTCATTCTAATTCTGTCGTTCTTTCTATAATTTGGACTAATACCACATTTAATACATTGTTTATATGGATATTTTATGAAAATTATCTGGTATTTCAGTGTCTTTAGAGATGGCATTTAGTAAATGGTAATACTTATCACCATTGCTATCATTATTATCATAAAATAATGCTGAATTACTAAATCATTCCATGGTTATGTGTCAACTCTGTGGTAAAATTTGTATTTACCTAGGTTTGTATCACTCATGTATGACTATGAACAATATATAATACATACTATATACTCCGTTGTTTGGATTTCAAAAATTACATAAAAATAAACTTGCCTTTTAATTCCATTTCCATAATTTTAAAGACTCTCATACATATCAAGTTATATACAGTGATCCATGTTCTATGATGTGTAAATAAGATGAAAAGGAATATATAAGAAGTGGATAGGTAGTGACTACAAAAGCTATAGACAACTCATTGTAATCATGGCTTTAGTCTGTTTACCATTTCATTGACTCCTGATTATGTACAAATGAGTTACAGCACACTTGCAGGGCCAACACAGGCTTTCAACATGGTCAGGAACTGTTTTACTCTTCATATGACAGTGGACTTCAAAAAGCTCATGGAAAATGGAATTAAAAGTTATTTCAATCGATGTAATTTTTTTTAAAAATCCGTGCATATTTTCTCATAATATGCAGTTTCTATGAATATTTTGAAAAACCCTCATATTTCATTTTTTATTCATTTATTCAGGTATTCATATGTTCCCCTAGTAATCACACAAGTATTTTCTGAGAGTTTAGGGTATGTCAGATGTTGTACCTGATATTAGGGAAAGACCAGTGAGTGAGTGAGTTGTGGTTATAACTTATTCTACTATTATACAATAGCTGACTTGTAGACTGATAAGTAACAACACAAAATGATAAATGTCAGAGCAAAGTCATGAATATACTTATAGGAGAATGTTAAAGTAAGATAATTACATTTATAAATGTAGTCAAAACTGACAGTTGGACTAGATGTTGAGAGGAAAGTGGGAGATTTTCAGGTATGAATATACACAAGAATAAAGTCTAGAAATATAGGGTGGTTTTGCAACAGATTTATATTAGGAAAAAATTGAACGCTTTCCTGATATCCAGCATCAGGATACTTTATATTAACACATTTTAAAAACAGCCTTTCTAAAAACATTAATGAAACATTTGAGACAAAATATCTATTTTTGTTTAAAATTCTTTATAAAATGGAACTGATGAGTTCAGACATAGTATGGGAAATATCATATATTGAAAGCCAGTATTGTTTACAAATGGTGAACCATAAAGAAAAAATTATTACAATGAAGATCACAAAAATATAACTGTTATTCTATCATTTAATATTGCTTCAAAATTATGCCAGCAGTTAGCACATAGATAGAAATAAGAGCTATAAGTATTGAAATGGAGAAAAACATATTTACTATTACAGACTTAAAATTGTTACTTCAAGAGAGTCAACAGAATAATAAACAATAAAATAGTTCAATCAAGGAAATGGGTATATAACAAAACTTGAGGCATCACAATACCAGATTTCAGGACATACTACAGGGCAGTTGTTAGCAAAACAGCATGGTACATGTACAGAAACAGATGGATAGACCAATGGAACAGAATAGAAACAACAGAAATCAATCCAAACATCTGCAGCCAACTTATGTTTGATCAAGGATCCAAAACCAATCTCTGGAGTAAGGACAGCCTATTCAATAAATGGTGCTGGGAAAACTGGATTTCCACGTGCAGAATCATGAAGCAAGATCCCTACCTTTCACCTTACACAAAAATTCACTCGACATGGATTAAAGACTTAAATCTACGACCTGACACCATCAAATTATTAGAGAGCATTGGTGAAACCCTTCAAGATATAGGTACCGGCAAAGACTTCTTGGAAAATACCCCAGAAGCACAGGCAGTCAAAGCCAAAATTAACTACTGGGTTTGCATCAAATTGAGAAGTTTCTGTACTGCAAAAGAAACAGTCAGGAGAGTGAAGAGGCAACCAACAGAATGGGAAAAAATATTTGCAAACTATGCAACAGATAAAGGGTTGATAACCAGAATCTACAAAGAGATCAAGAAACTCCACAATAACAAAACAAATAACCCACTTAAGAGATGGGCCAAGGACCTCAATAGACATTTTTCCAAAGAAGAAATCCAAATGACCAACAGACACATGAAAAAATGTTCAAGATCCCTAGCAATCAGGGAAATGCAAATCAAAACCACAATGAGGTTTCACCTCACCCTGGTTAGAATGGCTCACATTCAGAAATCCAGCAACAATAGATGCTGGAGAAGATGTGGGGGAAAAGGGACACTAATCCACTGTTGGTGGGAATACAAACTGGTGAAGCCACTATGGAAGTCAGTCTGGAGATTCCTCAGAAACCTGAATATAACCCTACCATACAACCCAGCCATCCCACTCCTTGGAATTACCCAAAGTAAATTATATTGGCAAACAAAAAAGCCATCTGAACATTAATGTTTATTGCAGCTCAATTCACAATAGCTAAGACTTGGAACCAACCCAAATGCCCATCAACAGTAGACTGGATAAAGAAATTATGGGACATGTACTCTATAGAATACTATACAGCAGTCAAAAACAATGAAATCCGGTCATTTGCAACAAGATGGAGGAATCTGGAAAACATCATGCTGAGTGAATTAAGCCAGTCCCAAAGGGACAAATATCATATGTTCTCCCTGATCAGCGACAACTAACTGAGCACCAAAAGGAAAACCTGTTGAAGTGAAATGAACACTATGAGAAAAAATGACTTGATCAGCTCTTGTGCTGACTGTTGTTGTACAATGTAATACTTTATCCATTTTAGTATTTTTTTTATCCTAGTACTATTGGTTGAACTCTGTAATTAACACACAATTATTCTTAGGTGTTTAAATTTTAACTGAAAAATGAGCCCTGAGAAATATAAGAGTGGGAATCAGAGAGGGAGGAGATGTACAATTTGGGACATGCTCAATCGGACTTGCCCCAAATGATGGAGTTAGAAACGTGCCAGGGGATTCCAATCCAATCCTGTCAAGGTGGCAGGTGCCAATGCCATCTCCCTAGTCCAAGTGATAAATTTCAATTCACAGTTGATCACATTGATAGGTCTAAGAGTCAAAGGGGTCACACAAACAAGACTAGTGTATGCTAATACTAACTGATAGAATCAAAGAGGGAGAGAATAATCCATCATGGGAAGCGGGATACACAGCAGACTCATAGAATGGCAGATGTCCTAAATAACACTCTGGCCTCAGAGTCAGCCCTTAAGGCATTCAGATCTGGCTCAAGAGCACATGAGAATATTTTAGGCATGGAAAGCCAAGACACTCTGGAAAAAAAAAAAGAAGATCTAAATGAAAGATCTCTGTGAGTGAGATCCCAGTGGAAAGAACGGGGCCATCAAAGAAGGAGGTACCTTTCTCTGAAGGGAGGAGAGAATTTCCACTTTGACTATGACCCTGTCAGAATAAGATTGAAGTCGGCAAACCCTAAAGGCTTCCATAGCCTCAGCAACTCATGACTAGAGCCTAGGGAGATAACTGACGGCATAAACAAGAGTGTCAAATTGTTCAATCAACTTCAGGAGTCACTGTGTACTTACGTCTCATGTGGGATCTGTCCTTAATGTGTTGTCCAATGTGAAGTAATTCTATAATTAGTACTAAAACAATATTTTTACACTTTGTGTTTCTGTGTGGGTGCAAACGGATGAAATCTTTACTTAATATATACTAAATCGATCTTCTGTATATAAAGATAATTGAAAATGAAAAAAAAAATTGGTGTTAAATTGGAAATTGCATAGAAAATCAATTTTTTAAAAAAATATATAGGATCTCTGTCCTTAATGTGCTGTACATTGTGAGTTAATACTATAACTAGTACTCCCAGTATTTTTCATTTTGTGTTGCTATGTGAGGGCAAACTGTTGAAATCTTTACGTAATATATACTAAACTGATCTTCTGTATGTAAAGAGAATTGAAAATGAATCTTGATATGAATGGAAGGTGGGGAGAGGGAGTAGGAAAGGGGAGGGTTGCGGGTGGGAGGGAAGTTATGTTGGGGGGAAGCCATTGTAATCTATAAGCTGTACTTTGGAAATTTATATTCATTAAATAAAAGCTTTAAAAAAACAAAAAAATTGTTATTCAAAAACCTATCACAAATAGCATAATCATCTGTTGAAATATAATAAAAAGTACCATTTGCAATAGTAACAACAAGCATGTCACAAAATCCAGGTACAGTTTTCTCAGAATACATATTTTCCATGAGCTCTTCGGAGAACTTTCATATGCTTAGATTTGCAAAATATTTTGCACCAAAATGAACTAACTTTTTATTTCCACTTTCTGTCAACTTTTAAAAATATCCTTGGAGAACTTCCAAGATGACAGAGTATGGAGGTAATTTCCTGCTCTTGTCTAGGGGAAGATAGCTTTAAAAAAGTGGAGAAGAGTGCAGTCTCAGGGAAGAGTTAGGGAAAAAGTGGCAGGGGAAACTATGCAAATTAGACACAGTGGACCTATGTGGAAGGCATGAACATTCAAAACTCAGGACCCCAGCAGCTGAGAACCTACATACCAGCATTGGAGAGTGAAGTGAGACCATATTGCAGGAGTCCAAGCCACTGGTGATAACGCTTTAGGAAGAGCCTAGAAGTAGCCCAGCTTGGAGCCCATGAGGGATAGTGTACCTGCCAAGCTAGAAAAGAAAAGACAAGGGTATGTTTCTCTCTCCCCAATCACCTTACAACGGTATTCTATACTATAACAAGCTGATAGAGCAGGTGACATTTTGGACATATATAACAGCTTTACCAACTTGTATCTGTGCCCAACAACCAGCTAGTGGCAACTCCTGACTCTGGTGGTAAGAACTAACGGGGGCTGGATGCTTGTGACTGTGGGAGGCTTGTGTGCCATGACTGTGATAAAACTGAGGCTATATGGGAGGACTGATGGTGTGGCTGGGACTTTGGGCAGTCACAGTGAGAGACTCCACATGCTCAGGACTTTCTGGTTACCTGCTGAGGGAAATTGCTGGGGAATCTGAGCTTACACTGAGGACTACACAGATCCTTTGTGGTGATCATTGGGGCAGAGTGGACAAATGTCATACCCACTGGTGCTAATGTTCAGGCACTGGTCTCTTTTAAGGAGAGGAGCTTAGCTGAGCAGAATAAAAATCCCTCTGATTTAAAAAAAAATTTACCTCACCGAACCAAGGTGTGTCACCTTAGACACATGCTCTTCACCCTGGAGAACTGAACTGAGCACCCTGGCCACACCCATCACCTGCCTCTAGATATTCACTGAACGCAGGCATTCCATTTACCAACAGAGGAATACTACAAAGTTAAACACCACAATAGGAAACAAACAAAGAAGAAACCAACAGGTATCTCCACAAATGCCAAATAACAAATGCACCAATTCAGAAAACAAGAATAAAGAAGATACATGACACCTCCAAAAGAACACAACACTTCAATGCTAGATTGTGAAGATATCGAAGAAATGCCAGAAATGGAGTAAAAAAAATTGATCATAATTACATAATCAGAATACATAATCAGAAGCAAATGCATGAAATGTTGAAATCTATACATGACTTAAAATTTCTCCCACAAAATTGAGATCTTAAGAGAAATCAAAAGGAATGAAGAATTCAATAGAACAAATAAAAAATAGAATGGAGAGCATTAAAAACAGAATCAGTGAAGCATAATAAATAATATACAAATTAAAGACAAAACATGGGAAATTATACAATCAGACCAAACACAAGAAGAAAAAAATATAAAACTAAAAAAACACTGTTGGGAATTTACAGGTTACTATCAAATGACCCAACATACAAATTCTAGGAGTTCCTGAAGGTGTGGAAAGAAAGGATTAGAAGGCCTTTTTAGTGAAATAGTAACAGAAAACTTTCCTAATTTGAAGAAAGAAAAGGGACATCCAAGTACTAGAAGCACATAAAATTCCTAATAAACATGACCAGAAAATATCTTCACCACAACACACTGTAATCGAAGTCACCACAGTAAAACAAACAAAGATTCTAAAATGTGCACAAGAGAAACACCAGATTACTTTCAGAGGCTTTGCAATTAAAATCAGGGCAGACTTCTCATTAGAAACCCTACAAACTAGAAAAGAATGGCAAGAATTAATCCAAGTCATAAGAGAAAAAATGTCAACCCAAAATACTATACCATGCAACGCTTTCATTTATGAATGAAAGTGAAATAATTTCCATAAAAAACAGAAATTTAAAGAATTTGTCACCACTCATCCAGCCCTAAAAAACATGCTTAAGGATGTGGTGCACACAAAAACACAGAAACATGGTCATCACTACAAAAGAAGGTAAAGGAAGAAGAGCTCCCAGTAAATGTTCAAAGGAAATTCAAGGTAAAAATAAGAATATTTTGGGGAAAATGACAGGGCAAAGTTGGTACTTATCAATAGTCACCTTGAAGGTAAATGGCCTCAACTTTCCAGATAAAAGACAAAGTCTGGCTGAATGGATTAAAAAACAAAACCCATCTATTTGCTGCTTACAAGAAACACATATCACCCACAAACATACACACAGGCTGAAAGTGAAAGGATGGAAAAAGATATTACATGCTAACAGAAATTAAAAAAAAAGAGCTGGTGTAGCTATTCTAATATCAGACAAAATAGACTTTAAAACCAAAACTGTTAAGAGATAAGGGCACTATGTAATGATTAATGGATCAATTCAACAGGAAAATGTAACTATTATAAACTTATATGTACCTAATTACAGGGTACCTGGCTATTTAAAAGAAATGTTAAGGAAATAAAGGGAGACAGAGACTCCAATGTAATAGTAATGGGGGACTTCAATACCCCAATTTCAACAATAGATCAAACAGGCAGAAAACCAGAAAGGAGACAGCAGTATTATTTGATGCTATAGATCAAATGAACCTAACAGATATCTACGGAACTTTTCTTCCTACAATTGTAGAATATATATGCTTCTCACCAGTACATGGAACTTTCTCTAGGATTGACTACATCCTAGGCATAAAGCAAGTCTCAGCAAATTCAAATAAATTCATACCATTCATCTTCTCAGACCACAATGAAAGGCAGCTGGAAATCAGTAACTCAGGAATCTCTAGAACATATGCAAACACATGGAAACTGACCAACATGCTCCTGAATGAACAATGGGTCATAGAAGAAATCAAAAGATATGTCAAAAATTTCTTGAATCAAATGAAGAAAACAACACAACATATCAAAACTTATGGGATATAGCAAAAGCAGTGTTAAGACAAAAGTTTATAGCAATTAGCACCTACATAAAGAAATTGGAAAGGCACCAAATAAATGAACTATCAATGCACTCCAAGGATCTAGAAAAACAACAACAAACCAAACCCAAAACTACCAGGAGAAAAGAAATAATTAAAAATAGAGAAGAAATCAACAAAATTGAATTAAAAAATACAAAAGATCAGCAAAACAAGAACTGGTTTTTCGAAAAAATAAAATTAAACACACCATTGGCCCAACAAACTAAAAAGGAGAGAAAAGACCCAAATCAGTAAAAGTAGAGCTGAAAAAGGAAAAGCAATAACAGACACCACAGAATAAAAGAATCATGAGGAATTAATACAGAGATATGTATGCCAACAAATTGGGTAACCTAGAAAAAATGGATAGATTCGTGGACACAGACAACCTACCTAAAGTGAGCCATGAAGACATAGAAAACCTAAGCAGACTCATAACCATGACAGAAACTGAATCAGGAATAAAGACTCTCCCAAACAAGGACAAGACCAGGAAACTAGAAGGGTTCACCGCTGAATTCTACCATACATTTAAAGAACTAACTCCATGTCTCAAGTTATTCAACTATTAAAAGGGAAGGAATATTCCCAAAATCTTTCTATGAAGCCTGCATCACCTTAATTCCTAAATTTGAAAAAGATGCAACAGAGAAAGAGATTAGAGACCAATTTCCCTGATGAACATAGATGCATAAATGCTCATCAAAATTCTTTTTTTAATAATGCTTTTATTTAAAGAATATAAATTTCCAAAATACAGCTTATAGATTACAATGGCTTCCCCCCATAACTTCCTCCCACCCACAACCCTACCCTTTCCCACTCCCTCTCCCCTTGCATTCACATCAAGATTCATTTTCAATTCTCTTTATATAGAGAAGATCAGTTTACTATATATTAAGTAAAGATTTCAACAGTTTGCCCTCACATAGCAACACAAAGTGAAAAATACTGTTGGAGTACTAGTTATAGTATTAATTCACAATGTACAGCACATTAAGGACAGAGATCCTACATGATATTTTTTTTAAAAATTGATTAATTTTCTATGCAATTTCCAACTTTTTCATTTTTAATGATTTTTTTCATTTTTAATTATCTTTATATACAGAAGATTGATTCAGTATATACTAAGTAAAGATTTCATCAGTTTGCACCCACACAGAAACACAAAGTGGAAAAATACTGTTTCAGTACTAATTATAGAATTACTTCACATTGGACAACACATTAAGGACAGATCCCACATGAGACGTAAGTACACAGTGACTCCTGATGTTAACAATCTGACACTCTTGTTTATGGCATCAGTAATCTCCCTAGGCTCTAGTCATGAGTTGCCGAGGCTATGGAAGCCTTTAGGGTTTGCCGACTTCAATCTTATTCTGACAGGGTCATAGTCAAAGTGGGAAATTCTCTCCTCCCTTCAGAGAAAGGTACCTCCTTCTTTGATGGCCCCATTCATTCCACTGGGATCTCACTCACAGAGATCTTTCATTTAGGTCTTCTTTTTTTATTTTCCAGAGTGTCTTGGCTTTCCATGCCTAAAATATTCTCATGGGCTCTTGAGCCAGATCTGAATGCCTTAAGGGCTGACTCTGAGGCCAGTGTGCTATTTAGGACATCTGCCATTCTATGAGTCTGCTGTGTATCTCGCTTCCCATGATGGATCATTCTCTCCCTAGTGTATTAGGTGTATTAGCAGACACTAGTCTTGTTTGTGTGACCCCTTTGACTCTTAGACCTATCAGTGTGATCAATTGTGAACTGAAATTCATCACTTGGACTAGTGAGATGGCATTGGTACATACCACCTTGATGGGATTGTATTGGAATTCCTTGGCGTGTTTCTAACTCCATCATTTGGGGCAAGTCTGATTGTGGATAAAGAAATTATGGGACATGTACTCTATAGAATACTATACAGCAGTCAAAAACAAAATTCTAGCCAATCGAATCCAACAACAAATCAGAGAGATCATCCACCAAGACCAAGTGGGATTTATCCCTGGTATGCAGGGATGGTTCAACATTCACAAATCAATCAATGTGATACATTTCATTTACAAACTGAAGACCAAAACTATTATCTCAATAGATGCAGAGAAAGCATTTGATTAAATAAAACACCATTTCATGACAAAAACTCTAAGAAAATTGGGTATAGAAGGAACATTTCTCAACACAATCAAAGGAATTTATGACAAAACCATGGCCAGCATCCTATTGAATGGGGAAAAGTTGGAAGCATTTCCACTGAGATCTAATACAAGACAAGGATACCCACTCTCACCATTGTTAAGAAATGGGCAAAGGACTTAAACAGACATTTTTCAAAAGAGGAAATCCAAATGGCCAACAGACACATGAAAAAATGTTCAAGATCACTAGCTGTCAGGGAAATGCAAATAAAATTTAAAATAGCATTCATACAGAAATCAACAAACAATAAATGCTGGTGAGATTGTGGGGGAAAAGGTACCCTAATCCACTGTTGGTGGGAACTGGTGAAGCCACATTGGAAGACAGTATGGAGATACCTCAAATCTGAATATAGACCTACCATATGATCCAGACATCGCACTTCTGGGAATTTACCCAAGGGAAATGAAATCAATAAATAAAACAGTTATCTGCACCCCCCCCATGTTTATTGCAGCTCAATTCACAATTTCTAAGACATGGAATCAAACTAAATGCCCATCAACTGAAAACTAGATTAAAAAATTATGGGATATGTACACTAGGAACTACTACATAGCAGTAAAAAAAAAATGAACTCCAATTGTTTGCGACAAAATTGATGAATCTGGAAAACATCATACTTAGTGAAATAAGCCATTCCCAAAGGGACAAATACCATATGTTCTCACTTGTCTGTGAGAACTAATAGAGCATCTAAAACAAAACTTGTAGGAGTGAAATTGACATTTATACAAGGGATGATTTGTCTTGACTTGTTGAGGAACAGTTTTTTGTTGTTGTTGTTACACTATTTGTTGAACTCTTTACTTAACATAGAGTTAATCACATATTAATAAAGTCAATTGAGGGTGGATTTCAGTAAAAATAAGAGTGAGAATAATCAGAGGGAGAAGGAAGTTTGTAACTATAAAGCTGTATAGTTCTGCATACATCCCTATGGATTTACTTCTAAGGGTACAATTTAAAAACTTTTCATGGGACCCCAAATCAAATTAAGCTGGGTGATAAAAATGCCATCTTAAGTGTTAAAGTGATCATATTCACTGTTAGAGTGAACATATGGATAAAATTGTTAAAGTGATCATATAAATAGCATCCTGTGTCTGTCAATAATAATAGATAAAATTAAAAGGAGAGAATGTTCTAACATGGGATGCAGTCCACACAGCTGACTCAGAATGACAACTGCTTTAAGTAACATTCTGACTCAGAATCAGCTCTTAAGGCTTCCTGGTCTGGCTGAAAGACCTGTGAGAGCATTTCGGGCATGGAAAACCAAGACACTGTGGCAAAAATGTTCTACATGAAGGATCTCTGTGAGAGAGACCCCAAAAATACGTGGCCATCAAAGAAGGATGTTCTTTTCTGTAAAGGGAGGAGAGAACTTCTACTTTACTTATGGCCTTGTCAAATACTGAAGGAGTTTGTGGATTCAAAAGGCTTCCATAGCCTAGGCAGCTCATGTCAAGAGCCTCAGATGGTCACTGATGTCATAGATAAGAGTGCTAATTGTTAAACTAACAACAAAAGTCACTGTGCACCAACTTCCCATGTAGGACCTCTGTCTTCAATGAGTTGTATAATGAGAATTAACTGTAAAATTTGTTCTCAAACAGTTTGTATATGTGTGTGTGTGTGTGTGTGTGTGCGCGCACATGCATGCAAATTGTTGAAATCTTTACTTAGAGTAGAGTTAGTATTCTGTGTACAAAGATAATTGAAAATGAATTTTGGCCAGCACTGTGGCTCACTAGGCTAATCCTCCGCCTGCGGCGCCAGCACCCCAGGTTCTGGTCCCGGTCGGGGCACTGGATTCTGTCCCGGTTGCTGCTCCTCCAGTCCGGCTCTCTGCTGTGGCCTGGGAGTGCAGTAGGGGATTGCCCAAGTGCTTGGGCCCTGCATTCACATGGGAGACTGGGAGAAGGTGCAGAAGGGAGAGGACCTTTCTCTCTCTCTCTCTCTCTGTAGAACTCTGCCTATCAAAAAAAAAAAAAAAGAATTTAATGGAAAATGGGACTGGGAAGGGCAGAGGGAGGAGGTGGAGGGGTGGTTGTGTGGGTGGGAGGGTGGGTTTGTAGGAAGAATAACTATATGCCTAAAGTTGTGCTCATGAAAATTGCATTCCTTAAAAAATTAATTTTAAGGCCAGTGCCACAGCTCAATAGGCTAATCCTCCACCTGCGGCACAGCACCCCAGGTTCTAGTCCCAGTTGGGGCCCCGGATTCTGTCCTAGTTGCTCCTCTTCCAGTCCAACTCTCTGCTGAGGCCCGGAAGTGCAGTGGAGGATGGCCCAAGTCCTTTGGCCCTGCACCCGCATGGGAGACCAGGAGGAAGCACCTGGCTCCTGGCTTCAGATCAGCGCACTGCACCGGCCGCAGAGGCCATTGTGGGGTGAACCAATGAAAAAGTAAGACCTTTCTCTCTGTCTCTCTCTCTTACTGTCCACTCTGCCTGTCAAAAAAAGTTTAAAAAATTTAAAAAAAGATTTTAAATATTGTGTATACAATGTGTATACAATGTTTTGTATATACAATGTTTGCTTTGTATACAGTGCATCCAACAAGATTTGTAGCATGGTAAATTAAACTTTTGGTGGGAATATAAACTCTGAATTCTGAATTCATGAATGAGAATACTATCAATGTGACCTAAGCTGAGTATTTTTACCTCTCTAAGACTGTTTTGTCATTTGTGAAATGAGGAAAACAGTCATATGTACAATATATGTTACATGTGAAGGTTAAAAGGGATATAGCATAAAATCATTTAGCAGAAACATCTTTCTATAGAACAGAGGAAACCATAAAGAGAATAAAAGGATAAGCCACAAACTTTGAGAAGACATAAAATCAGTATTGTACCAATGGACAAGGTAGAGACTAGCTAGTTAGTTGGTCAGATGTTGTTGTATAGATATTCTCCATTTACACTGGAGTCATAAACCCAAAAATACAATCTCAAGGCCCTTATTTGAATACTAAAATCCTGAAAGAGCCAAATCCTAAAGCCTACTTTACCCTATTATAAAATCCCAAAGATTAAAAAAAGTTATTGTTTTATTTGTTTATTATTTTTTGTTGATTTTTAATTTATAAAACAAAAATTCTGAGATAGTAATACAACAATTTCATATATCCCTAACCCCATTTTCCCTCATCTCATGTTAGCATAATTGTCACAATTATGGTTTCTAAGGTTTACGTAGTGGGGGAAGGGGATTTCCTATAGTAAGCCCTGAAGAAATGCTTTGTTGTTTTAGAAATATTCTCTGTCCTGACTGTCATGGTAATGACTACCAGTATACATAGATATATTTACAAGAGAAAATGATCAAATTATACACTTAGAATTGCTATCATGTTTAGATTATGCTGTAAGATCAATTCTCAGAAAGATGTTGTATAGCATCAATTTTTTAAAAAACTGCTTTTATCTCTGGTAGAAATAAGATGCACTGTGGTGCGTCTTATGTAGGTCAAAATCTTGAAAATATAATTCCGGAAAAATAATTTTGCAAACATGTTAAAATGCAATTACTTACATTTTAAAAGGAAGCTTGTTTGAGAAGCATAAAAATGCAGCAGGACACTTAAGTCTCTTTATACAATAAAATAGGCAAAATTAGCATTGTTTAACAAGCATGTACACACTCAGATGTACCAATGACAGTCACATGATTGTACAGTTATAAGCAGATGAACCACATTTATAAACACAAAGGTCAAAGGGTAAGAGGTATAAATGCATGTCTCTGTGGTTGGTGATTGCATGCGTCTGTACAACTGTGGTCATCTGAAATGTCATCAGAGACAACCTAAGTCTTTTGATGAGATTAATCAAGAAGTGTGATGGATCACCACTACAACATAGTCACCAAAAAAGCCAAGATCATAAGAAATTTTATCTTTCACAAATGCAGATATATAAAAGAGACACATCTTCATTTAGTGAGAAAGTTTCAGTGTTTCTACACACAAGCACAATGCTTATGAATAAGTCAGGACTATGATAATGCACTTTTGCTGCATCAAATTTATAAAAATACATAAAATTAATTAGAATTTTCTAAACGTCTTTACACATTTATGCCTCCAATATTAGATGTGATGCAAGGATGACAACCATAGCATAACAAATTGTAAAGTAATAATGTTGACAATCTAAAATAGCAAGGAAAAAAAACTAAGAAAAGTAAAAAGAAATTTAAACATGAAAACTTGTCTCACAGGTATAGATTATGGGCAATTGCACAGAGATTGTTTGTGGAATTGGCCAGCTCTCATGATCATTACCAATATCATGACATTTTACATCTTGATAAATTGCTTCCTTTTTACTTTAGGAATGGATCTCATTGGAGAATACATTCATATTCATTTTTCTTTTTTTCTTTTTATTTTTTGACAGGTAGAGTGGACAGTGAGAGAGAGTCAGAGAGAAAGGTCTTCCTTCCTTTGGTTCACCCTCCAATGGCCACCACGGCCAGCGCACCATGCTGATCCAAAAGCAGGAGCCAGATGCTTCTCCTGGTCTCCCATGGGGTGCAGGGCCCAAACACTTGGGCCATCCTCCACTGCACTCCCTGGCCACAGCAGAGAGCTGGCCTGGAAGAGGGGCAACCGGGGCAGAATCCAGTGCCCCGACTGGGACTAGAACCCGGTGTGCTGGCACCGCAAGGTGGATAATTAGCCTATTGAGCCGCGGCGCTGGCCCATATTTACTTTTCTACGTGATGTTGGTCCCTTTGAAGTTCTACAATTTCATATACCCAGATAAGAATATTCCAAATAAATTTTCTGTGCCACATCATTCTGTATGGTTTTGGATACATGAAAGTCCTTTCTAAATACATTCAAATATAGGCCACAAATTTGAAAGAAACAATATTGGTGATCAAACTTCAGTTCTGTGACCTATATATCCTATTATCCTGAAATATACATAATTATTCATAATTATTTTTTAACCAGTCAGCAACATTTTAAAAACTTATTTGAAGTGCAACATAACCGAAACATACACACACCTTTCATCTTCTGACAAACAACTCCACAAATGCCTTCAACAACTGCAGCTGGGTCAGTGAGCCAGGCCAATACCACCATCCAGGAGCTCTATCTGGGTCTTGCACAAGGGTAACAGGAGCCCAAGTATTTGAGCCATCATCTGTTGCCTTCCAGGTAGATTTTCAGGAAGTTATCTGAATCTAAGACAGGACTAGATCTCAGGCACTCCATTATGGGAAGTGAATGATCCAAGTAGCAGCTTAACCTGGTACAGCACAAAGCTCCTACCAGTTGGCAACTTTGATGGTTTCTTCAAGCAAATGTGGCTCTCATTCATTGGAAGCTCCTGGAATTACAACAATTGGAATGAATGCCAATGCAGACACATGGTGCATTTTTAAACCAAGGTTTTCATTGTTGCCATGTGAGATGGCAATTCCTTTCTGAGAATACAGCTTTATACTCCTCTTATATGGTCTCTTCCTGATAGGAATTGCAGTTTTGGGGATTTAGGGTTTCAGAATTTCAGCATTTGGAAATACAACTTTTGTGTTGTGTCTTTGGGGGTTATAATAGGTACAGATTCTGTTTGTCTTTCTTGGTGTACTTTCCTTCCCTCCCAGAATGTGCTGTGATCCAAGAAGCTGGCATATGTGACTACATCAATAGGAACCCCATGACCATTGTCTTCATATTTATTGTGCTTAGGAAGATCCGAATGGAGTGACTGAGAGGGAGAAGAATATGTATTCCTTCTTACTTCAGGGCCCTGCATGAGTCAAGGTTGCCAAAAATCACATTGCTCCTTCCTTAAATTCTCATTGAATAGTGAATTTTTTTTAATATTTTTCTCTTCCTGAACTTGAATTCTACGATATCAATGTTTTATGCAAAAACACTTCTTCAGGATGAACCTCAAAGACATGAACTCTTGAGTCATGTCAATTCTGTTTAAAAACCCAAGGAGATTTTGGGTTCAAAAATCATGTATACTCATATTTTAAAAATGATAGTTTTGTAACATATTTTTCATTACTTTTTCTCTCCCTTACTAAACTGTACTTCATCATGAAAATACTCCATTCTTTGTGCATGTATCAAATGTATCTTCTTTGTATTACTGTTATGATTAGCCCATCAGACATCTTTCCTTATATGTATGTTTTGCAAGTTGTGATTGTTGGTTGTATATCAGTGTCTTGGCTTTGCTAAACATGTTCATGATTCTTGATCATGAGCTTAAATTCTGTGGCAGGATTCTTCAGGATGTAACTGAAGAGTAATCACGGGCTTTCCATCTGATTTCTTGGGCTTCTAGCAACATCCTCCTTCTGATTTATAGGTGTAAATATAAATTTATCAAATAAAATATAGATGTCCATAAATTATCCTAAGAAGTTTGTAAATATACTTTTTGTTTTCATGAGTTGGTTAAGAGGAGAATTTTGTGATCATTTTGTTATATTACACATGGCTAGGATGGTTAAATTTTTTTAATTTAAAGTTTTACCTGATTTGCATTGTGGTGAAAGTATGTGTTCTGTCCAGTGCCACGGCTCACTAAGCTAATCCTCCACTTGTGGCGCCAGCACCACAGGTTCTATTTCCTGTTGGAGTGCCAGTTCTGTCCCTGTTGCTCCTCTTCCATTCCAGCTCTCAGCTATGGCCCAGGAGTGCAGTGAGGATGGCCCAGGTCCTTGGGCCCTGCACCCACATGGGAGACCAGGAGGAGGCACCTGGCTCCTGGCTTCGGATGGGCGCAGCATGCCAGCCGCAATGTGCCAGCCGTAGCGGCCACTTGGGGGGTGAACCAATGGAAGGAAGACCTTTCTCTCTCTGTCTGTCTCTCTCTCACTATCTAACTCTGCCTGTCCAAAAAATAAAAAAAAAAAAGTATGTGTTCTGTATTATTTTTGATTTTTTAAAAATTTATTGTTTCCCTTGTAAATTAAATACAATTTTAAATAATT
This sequence comes from Sylvilagus floridanus, assembly GCA_949820135.1. Taxonomy (NCBI): domain Eukaryota; kingdom Metazoa; phylum Chordata; class Mammalia; order Lagomorpha; family Leporidae; genus Sylvilagus; species Sylvilagus floridanus. The sequence goes on along the minus strand of OX463239.1, from coordinate 28,440,185 downwards.
AATGCAATTATTTTATTAAAACATTATTTAACATATTTCAAAATTATATTGATTTATAATTATAGCCAAATAGGTTAGCTTTAAGTTATCACAGAAACAATAAAATTTCCAGTCACAATCACAATATTATATTTACATTTCATTAATATGAAAATGATATTGAAATATTCAGTTATTGTATGTTCAAGAATATGTAATCTGTCCCTCATAGCTCTCTTTCAATGCTTTGGTGACCATCGTATCCCTGATCTCAAAAACATTTGTGAAACCAATCTCTAAGGGAAATACCTAAAAACTAAGAAAGCAAAGCAGTTTCCAGAGTGTCAGTTAGTTCACATGTAATGCTAAACTAACACTGGGATAAATAAAATTTGGCCCCATTAATTTTAATATAAATAATGCTTTTGAGAGGAACTTTTTAAAAAAGAAAAATCCTCATAATGTCAAGCTTTTGCATGCTAAATAAATGCTTAAAGAGTACTGCTTTTTTTCAGCATACTAATATTATTCAATTTCTTGAAATACAGACATAAGCTTTATTTCATGGTTTATGTATCTGTGTATATTGCCTATTAAAATAAGTTTTGCTGTGAAATTTTTATTTTAGAATACAATATTAATATTGTGATAATGTTTGAATAGTAGTTAATGAGACTCTTTTTAGTGCTGAAGTAAATATGGCTACATTTTCTCTCTGGTTTATATTCCTTCTTAAGTCAAACCAGAAGCACGAAAAATACGTCTCACCAACAATATTTTATTTATACATATTATATATATTTACTTCTAATCTAAATTTGAACAAAACCTTGGGAGACTTGGTAGAAGGAAGAAGCAAACATATTGAAGAAATCGATGGTGAGATTCAGTTTAGATGGAAACACAAGAACATTTGGTACTTCACTCTTAAAGTTCTTTGTGGAAAATACACATGTAGGCTATAAACGAATCCTCGGGGCATTATAAAATGGTTTTCAGAAGTCAGCAGAGAAAGTTGTAATGGCAGAGTTGTTAAAAGTCTGACTGGGTAAACCACTTGGGAATAGAGACCATCTTTGGAGTAATAATTTTTCAAAATAATGGGCAGGACAACCTAATGAGACATTTCCATTTCCAGAGTCTTTGAACCCTATAGTTTCATTGCACAAGGCAAGATTTTGTCAGTGGTAGCTATATGGCAAAATTCCATGCATTGCTTAGAAATTCATTGGCTAGTGTCCTAGCCCGTAGGGTAATGATGTGTAAAGGCAATTGAAAGCGTAATAAAATTGGGCTTCTGTGTATAATGGAGGCAAAATATAATTTTATTGTCCACTCTAAATCGTATATTGCTTAGAGATGGACCCATATACTGCCCATTTAGATAAAACTTAATCCCTTCCTGGTGTTAGTAATTGTTTCATTGATCAATGTCCATCTTCATAATGGTTGTGAATAAAAATAACAAAACGTGAAATCTCAACTGGCTAGCAAAATTTGGTTGAGGAAAATAGTTGCTCTTCTTCAGAAATTTCACTTTAAAAACAAACACTAATTTATCAAAGTCTAAATAGAAGAAATTGTTACGTACCATTCTTTATTATATGAAATATAACTCCACTCTTAAATTTATTCTTGTAGACCTCGTAATGTCTTTTTATGAGTCTGTTTTCCTGGATAGTTTCCATCATGGAATATATTACTCCATCTCAGGTGCTCAAAAATTCTGTAAGTCTCCTATTGAAATGCCTTGCTTAATTACCAAATATTTTTGTATCACATATTAAATTTTTCCTAAGTGTAGCTCTTTCGCAAAACAAAATCTTTCCTTTGAATTATTGTACATAATTTCAATCCATGTTTGAAATTATATGAATAGTACAATAAAATTCTAAATACCTTTATGTAGATTCAGCATGCATTTATATCCTGCTCAATTTTTTTAAAACAAAGATTTATTATTTATTTGAAAAGCAAAGTTAGAGGGGAGAGGGAGAGGGAGAGGGAGAGGGAGATGGAGAGGGAGAGGGAGAGGGAGAGGGAGAGGGAGAGGGAGAGGGAGAGGGAGAGATCTTCCGTCTGCTGCTTCATTCCCCAGATGGCCGCAGCAGCCAAGACTGGACCAGGATGAAGTCAGGAACCAGGAACTCCAGCCTGGTTTCCCATGTGGGTGGTAGGAACCCAAGTACTTGGATCATCTGCTGATTTCCCAGGTGTGTTAGCAGGGAGTAGCATTGCAAATGAAGCATTTAGGACTTGAACCAGCTCATATGAGACACCTGTATAACAGGTCCTGGCTTAACCCTCTGTGCTGGAATGCCAGCCCCACGGTTAACTTTCGCTTCTCATCCTCTTTGTTTTTCTATTTACACACATACACACATCTCTTAATAGAGTTATATATTCTTCCCAAATAACTAGCAAGTAAATTGGAGACATCATATTCTTTTACTACTATATATCTTAATATGACTTTCTAGGAACAAGGATACTCTAACACAACCACAGAATTAATATTAAGTAAGACAACTCCTATTGATATTATAGTATTATCTAATCCACACTCCATAATCAAATCTTTTACCTTGTCATTTTACTTGCTCCAGTGATCCAGGATCAAAACATTTCATCTCATTAATAATAATATCCTTTAACAGAGCCTTTATTTATCTTTCATGACTGACTGACATGTTGAAGCATTCAGGCCAGACTTCTCTCTTTGAGTTTCTGTATGATTAGATTAAAAATATGTATTTTTGCCAGGAATCTCACAGAAATAATGTTCTTCCTTTCCTATACCTGCAAGTACATGGTCAGTTTATTCCAATATTAGTGATGTTAATTTTGGTCACTTGATGGATAGCCTTTCTGATTTCCTTTATTAATAAGTATTTAGGAATTTATAAATGTTCTATTATTCATCAAACTTTATCCAGTCTTTATGGTACCCATTGATGCTTCCTCTGTCTCCATAATTCCTTCTATGTTTATAAATTGGCATTCTACTTTAGGGAACATTTCCTTTTTCCTTCTACTTATTCAATTATGTACCATCATAGTATTGTGAACTCTTAGTCATTATAACAACCCGTTATTATAATTATTTATTTTAATTATCTAATTATTCTAGATTTGGCCCATGGCAGCCCCTTCAAGCTGGGCCCTCTGTCCATTTGATAGGGCCTTGTCATCACTTTCAGGTTGGTGGTATGTTCCGTGTTCAATTTCCACTTTCTCTATCCCAGCCTCAATATAAATTCTTTGACCAAACAAATTCTGCTTCCTTTTAGTGGGTAATGGTGTTTAACAAATCAAAGTCTGGGCATTAGTTATGTTAGATAATACTGGCATATCACTCTTTCCACACTCAATTGGTGTGAATAATGCATGTTCACTTTAACTGGTATGCCATTGCTTTTAATACTACTCAGTAGAAAGAGGCATATGTCCATGTGTAGGTATGGGTTTATGTATGCATACATATATCTAATCTCTCTCGTGGTCACCATTAATACTCAGTGAATAGGTATATACTTATAATACATAATGCATGCATATGTACTGAAATTTCCTACTCCACTCAGCCACATAGGGTGAATTCTCGTCTGCTCAATTTTCATATCTGTTAGCACCTTTTTGACGTAACACAAATTCATGTCCATGTTACACTCAGTATTTTATTTGTTCAATCCTAGAATATATAAAATATTCTGAAAATTGTAAAAACCAAGCCCACTATCTAGTCTTCACCATATTTGGAAGGTTTTTTAGATTCTTACAGAGAAAGTCACAAACATTAGTTTCTAATTCATTGCAGGGCAAATATGCATTCCTGTGCAAACTACCCACTATCAAAATATGGTGTTTTTCTAAAACATGAGAAACATGTTTGTGCCCCTTCCCATCCTACTGAAAAACACCAATTTTCTGATTTTTTCATTATACATCAGTCTTGGCTGTTCTGAACTTCACAAATCCTTAACTATCTGCTGTATTACGTAACTTATTTTACTAAACCTAAATCATAGAGATTAATGAATGTACTGTGTGTACCAATATTAATATCATGAGTGCTCTCTCTCTCATAGAACTCTATTATATCATTGTATATATACCAAAATTTATAATTTCTCTATAGACTAGGGTTGTTTTTGCAGTTTTGTGACTACAAAATGTCTTCTATAAGTCATTTTTGGGGGATTTATGGTTTTATTTTTCTTGGGTAAAAACGAGGAAATGGTAGGTCATATATGATGGACAATATAAGAAATTAAGAAATACTTTCTGTAAGTAACTGTTTTATTTTATCAGAAAATTATTCATGGCCGGCGCCGCGGCTCACTAGGCTAATCCTCCGCCTTGCGGTGCCGGCACACCGGGTTCTAGTCCCAGTAGGGGTACCGGATTCTGTCCCGGTTGCCACTCTTCCAGGCCAGCTCTCTGCTGTGGCCCGGGAGTGCAGTGGAGGATGGCCCAAGTGCTTGGGCCCTGCACCAGCATGGGAGACCAGGAGAAGCACCTGCCTCCTGCCATCAGATCAGCGTGGTGCACTGGCCACAGCACTCCGGCCACAGTGGCCATTGGAGGGTGAACCAATGGCAAAGGAAGACCTTTCTCTCTGTCTCTCTCTCTCACTGTCCACTCTGCCTGTCAAAAAAATATAAAAAATAAATAAATAAAAGAAAATTATTCAAAAGGATGTCAAAAAAGTATTATGAAAAAATATGAATAGATTTCAAAAATTTTTTGTATCAAAGTAAACTTAAACCTATTATCCATGAACTTTCTGAATACCTGCATGATACCAAGTATGAGCTTCCATAACTGCACAATGAACATAACAATTGTCATTGTTAATCTTTAGTCATTCTAATTATTTTGTACTCATATCTAACTGTGATTTTATTTTGCATATTTACAATAACTAATAATGTCGAGATCTTTTTAAAACTGATTATTTAATTTTGTATCTTTTTTGTTAATTGTACCTGTGTTTTGCCCGTGAAAATTTTTTGTGCTATTTATTATTGAGATTTGGTGTTCTTTGTGCCTTTTATGTGCACATCTCTAATTGGCTATATGTTTTCAGAGGATTTTTTTTAAAAGTAGGTGTCTTTCCTCTTCATTTTCTTAAGCATTTTTTAAAAATTATTTACAAAAGGTGAACACATTTCATGTATTTCATATATACAGATTTAAGAACATATAATGCTACTTCCCACATTACCCTTCTTCCTGCCCATGCTCCCAACCCCTCACACACCTTCCTTTCTTATTTTTCTTATAACTTTACAATGACATATTTTCAGCTTATTTTATAAAATAAACCCTCTACTAAGTAAAAAAATCAGTAAGTAGTAGGTAGAAAAACCACTGTTCCTCAAGAGTATAGACAAGGGCTGTAAGCAATAATCAAATCTCAGAATTTCAATTTCATTCATATATATTACATTTTTTCATACTCTATTAGTTACAAATCAGAGAAAACATATTCATCTTTTGGGGACTGGCTTTTTAAAACATAATGGTTTTCCCTTGTATCCATTTTGTTGCAAAAGACAGGATTTAATTCTTTTTTATGCCTGAATAGTTTTCTATGTGTGTGTGTATGTATGTGTGACTGCCTATTTCATCTGTCGTTGGGCGTCTGGATTTTGTCCTTATCTTAGTTATTGCAAGTTGATCTGCAATAAACATGGAAGTACAGATAACTCTTTAATACACTGACTTCATTTTATTTGGCTAAATTCCTAGGAGTGGGATGACTGGTGAAATGGTAGATCCATTTTCAGATTTCTGAGGAATCTCCATACTGTACTCCATAAGGGTTGTACTAGGTTATACTCCTGCTCTTTTTTGCTTTCCATTAGCCTGGAATATCTTTTTCCATCCTTTTACTTTGAGTCTGTGTGTATCTTTGTTGCTGAGGTATGTTTCTTGCAGGCAGCCAGCATTTGGGTCTTGTTTGTAATCCATTCAGCCAGTCTATATCTTTTAATTGAAGGATTTAGGCTATTTGCATTCAAGGTATTATTGATATGTAATGACTAGATCTTGCCATTTTTCCATAAATATCCCTGTTGTTTCCTTGTATTTCCTTTGTACTTTTACTAGGAGATTTCTTGCATTTACATTCTTTCATAATGATGACAGTTTCTGTGTGTAGCATATCCTTAAGTATCTGGATGAGTAGTGACAAATTTTGGCATTTTCTCCTGTTTTGGAAGGTTTTTATTTCATCTTCATTTATAGATGGGAGCTTTGCATGGTACACTATCCTGGGCTGAAGATTTTTTTTTCTTTTAAGTATTTGACTATGTCCTTCCATTCTTTCCTAGCCTGTGGGGTTTTGAAGAGAAATTAGCTGTTTCATTGGAGTCCTCAGAACGTAATCTGGCATTTCTCTCAAGCACATTTTAGTTTTTTTTCTTTATGTTTTACAGTTGAAAGTTTTACTACAATGTGTTGTAGTGAAGATCTTTTCTGGCCATATCTATTAGGAGTTCTATGTGCTTCCTGTACTTGAATGTGTCTTTCCCTATCCAAAATAGGAAAGTTTTTGGCTATTATTTCACTCCAAAGGCCTTGTAATCCATTCTCTCTTTCCATTTCTTAAGTAACTCCTAGGGGCCAGTGCCACGGCTCAATAGGCTAATCCTCCACCTTGCGGCACTGGCACACTGGGTTCTAGTCCCAGTCGGGGCACTGGATTCTGTCCCGGTTGCCACTCTTCCAGGCCAGCTCTCTGCTGTGACCCAGGAGTGCAGTGGAGGATGGCCCAAGTGCTTGGGCCCTGCACCCCATGGGAGACCAGGAGAAGCACCTGCCTCCTGCCATCAGATCAGCATGGTGCGCTGGCCGCAGCGGCCATTGGAGGGTGAATCAATGGCAAAAGGAAGACCTTTCTCTCTGACTCTCTCACTGTCCACTCTGCCTGTCAAAAAAAAAAAAAAAAAAAACTCCTAGGACCCATATTTGGTCATTTGATAGTATGCCATAAATCTTGAACACTATTTTTAGTTTTTCTAATTTTTTTCTTCTTTTTTTTATTTGTCTGACTGAGATGTTTCCAAAGATGTGTCATTAGCTTGGATATTCTTTCTTCAGCTACAAAGTATATTTTTAATGCTTTACATTGTATTTTTATTTGACATATTGAATTCTTCATTTCTAATATTTCAGTTTGATTTCTCTTAAGTATTTCTATCTCCCAGCATAACTTTTCATCCATGTCATACATGGATTTCTTTAACTCATGAATTTGCATCTCATTGCTTTTGGTAATTTTTTTAAAAAAAGATTTATCTGAAAGGCAGAGACACAGAGAAGCAGAGGTAGAGAGAGAGATAGAGGTCTTCCATCCAGGTTCACTCCCTGATGGCCGTAATGGCTATAGTTGTGCCAATATGCAGCCAGGAGCTTCCTCTGCACCCCGATGCCAGCACAGGGGCCTAAGGACTTGTTCTACTGCCTTCCTAGGTCACAGCAGAGAGCCAGATCAGAAGTAGAGCATCTGGGACTTGAACTGTCTCCCACATAGAATGCTGGTACTGCAGGCAGTGGCCCCACCTACTATGCCACAGTACTGGCCTTTTTGAGTAATCTTATGATCATTCTTTTGAATTCTTTTTCAAGCATTTCATCTTTGTTTTTACATTCTAATATTGAATTGTTGTTGTGTTCCTTTGGGGGAGTCATTTTGTCTTCCTTGTTTATGTGTCGCCCATTTCTGTTTATTTTTATTTTTTTAAAGATTTATTTTTATTTATTTGAAAGAGTTACACACAGAGAGGAAAGGCAGAGAGAAAGGGCTTCCATCCTCTGGGTCACACCCTAGTTGGCTGAAACAGCCAGAGCTGCACCGATCCAAAGCCAGTAGCCAGGAGCTTCTTCCTGGTCTCGCATGCAGCTGTAGGGGCACAAGGACTTGGACCATCTTGTACTGCTTTTCCAGGCCATAGCAGAGAGCTGAGTCAGAAGTGGAGCAGCCAGGACTTGAACCGGCACCCAGAGTGGAATCTGGCACTGCAGGTGGCAGCTTTACCCACTATGCCACAGTGCTGGCGTGGCCCCTCTATTTATTTTTAGGCATTTGTGGAACTGTTGTTGGTTTTCAACTCTGATAGCTTTTATCTTTGAAATTTGCCTCTGTGGCTTAGTGGGGTATCTTCTCCTTTACTGGATATTCAGAGATGTGTGCAGAGTAGAGTCAGGAAGCTCAGGTTGGAGCTTAGGGGTGGTGAAGGAGTCCAGGGTCACACCAAAGACGGGGATGGTGTCTGTTGTCAGCAGGGGTGAGGAAATGATCATGTCAGCTGGTGTGATCCCTGTCTCACTTCCACCCTACCAAAATGATCAATGCCAGGAGCAAGGCCAAAGTAGCTACACATCCCACCCACGTATGTTCATGAACTACAAAAAGGCTCTACAAAGTCCTCAGTGTGCGCGCAGAACCCTCTGCAATGACCCACCCTAGGCACTCAGTGAACTCTGAGCCTATGAAGGGAGACACACTGATTGCCCAGAGACCCAGATCTACCCCACACCCTATTGTGCAGTCACAGAATTCCCACAGTCATAATGTGTAGGGCTCCCACAGTCACAGGAAGCAGGGGATCCACTCAGCCCCGAGAGCCCGCTCTGTCCACAGAGGAAGCTGTGCCATTCCCAGAGCCAGCTGTCTGTCAGTACCACCTTAGCAGTTTGAGCCTGAGAGCCTGTGATAGAGTGGGAGGAAGGGGGCACCTCACAGCCCCAAGTGGGCACCCTGTCTCCTGCCAACAGCCTGGGCCAGACTCAGGTCAGTGGGGACCATGGATGTATCCCTTAGATGAAATCCCCTGGATGCATGCGTGCTTGCCTTACTAAGACGGGTCTTTCTCCTTGCTGGTTACGGGCAGACCTTGTGGTGGGGTTGGGAAGCAGGGCACATGCTCTCCAGTCTCCAAGTCAGGGTGGTTCGCAAGGTTCACAAGGCAGTGACCTGGGTTGCTGCAGACTCCTCTCATTTAACGTATTGTCTCCTCCCGATTCTGATTCTGATTCTGATGCGGATAGGAGCAGAGCATAGGTGCTCTGCTCTACTTTTAGCTGCTGAGTGTGGTGCTCTGTGGAAGCTGGGGAGAAGGAAGCAATGTGGCTTCCCTGCTCCAAGCCTGACAGTTGCTCAGACCCCAGTCAGCTCCCCAGGCCAAGGCACAAGCCAGTAGGTGACTGTAGAATTCCTGCTCAGCTAAAATGAGTATTGAGGTGTCCAGCAGTTTCCTCCTACCCAGATGTGGGATGATGGTGGCTCACAGCCAGCAGCTGCAGTGGTGTCTCTGTGTTCTCTCCTCTCGGACCATGGAGTTTTCATTATATTTCATTTTTCACTTCTTTGTGGAAATTTTCTGTCCATCAGACCTCTGGAAACACAGTCATTCCTTTGTTCTTTTCATATCCCAGAGCAGCTTAATACTAATATGGTTACACCCTATTCAGCCATCTTGGAGCCCTTAAGTATGTATTTTTGTTGCTAATTTTTGTAAGGTTGATAAAGCTTCCTATATTATATTTTTAGTAGTATTGTTACAGACCCCCCCCCCCCCCCGCTTGCCATTAAGGAGCCATTGGTGGGGATGCTACAGACTCCCTGCCCCTTGTTATCAAAGCGCCAGATAGTCTAAGCAAACCTGTACTGACTGGTCCCACACCTGACATAAAGGCCTAGTCACATACCTAAAATAAGATAGTTGTGTGCTCCTGAAACTGCTTTAAGTTATAGTTTACTCATTCCTGTATGTAAAACTACCTTACCTTGCAGTTATGAGTTGTGAATCCCTGAGGGCCTAAATGTGCTCCCTGAAATTGCCCCAAAACTGTCTGAAACTACTTCATTACTGCCTTCCTAAATTCAAAGTGTGAAAGTAGGGAAAGACAGAGGATTGGGGCATGGCTCTTGAGGCCCAACTCTTGTCAAGCCCGCATGCGTAAATAAACAGTGTGCCTTTGCTCCCAAAGCCTCAAGTGCCATTTGATTTCCTTGGTCATTGTCCATAATGGTATTTGCTATGTTCTAAATGTTTTTTGCCTCCTGTCCTCATACACTGTATGTTAAAATCCTAACCTCCAAAATGATAGCAGGGGTTGAGGCCTTTGGGAATTGATTTGGTGTTTGGGATTAACAGAGCCCCTAGAAAGCAGTCTCACCCCTTCTTTGTGAGGTTACAGTGCAAAAAGGACTGTGAATGTCTAAGAACCAGGATGTCCACCCTCATCAGACACTGAATTTGCTGATCCCTTGATCTTGGACTTCTCTGCTTCCCAAACTGAGAAATGAATTTGTGTTTTTCATAAACCACCCAGTTTATGGTATTTTGTTAGTGTAGCCTGAAAGGCTAATATCACTTTCTGTTTGTCTACCCTAAGGTAACAAATACATTCTTCAGTGTTTTATTTGAGGAGTTTTATATTTTCAGTTTTCATATTTATTTATATAAATATTATAAGGTTAATATTTTGTGAAGTTCTGAGATTGGGTTCTAGTTTGTTCTCTATTCAAATGGCTGCAGAATTGGCTCTAGCACTACTTGTCGAAAAGATTTTCTTTTCCCTGTTGAATTGCTTTGGTGCCTTTGTTGAAAATCAATTGACTATATCTTGGTAGAGCTATTTCTGGATTCATTATTCTATTCCAGTTGTTTTATCCTGTCTGTTATCACTGAAGATTTATAGTGAGTTTTGATAGCATGTAAATTTTAATATTATTCTTTTTCAAAATCCCTTGAACATTCCAGGTCTTTTCAATTTCCCAATACATGTTAGGTTGAGTTTGTTAGTTTTACTAAGAAAGCCTACTTGAATTTTGACTGAGATTATTAAATTCTCCCCAATCTATTTTGTCCTCATTGAGGTGATCATTTCTCTCCCCTTCCCTTGTTTTTCTGCTAATAAAGTGGATTGCATTGAATCACAAATGTTGAACCATCATTTCAATCTTGAGATAAACCCCTCTTGGCAATACTTTGTATACTTTTTGTATGCAGTAGTAGATAGAAAACTACCCCAAAGGTGTCCACATCCTAATCTCCCAAATCTGTAAATTCAGGGATCTAACCTCCCACGGTACAAGGGCTCTACCAGTGTGATTAAATGAAGAATTTGGCATGGGGAAATTAGCCTGAATTATTTGGGTGAGCCCAACGAAAACACAGCATTTTTATAAGAGAAAGAAGGATGATCAGAATCATAGAAGGGAGCAGAAACTGGAGTGTTGTGGGGACACAGTTTGAGAAATAGGAGAAGCCTCTAAAAAGCTGGAAAATAGAGGGAAATCGATTCTCCCTATGGCCTCTGAAAGAATGTAATCCTCATAAACCTCATTTTTGACTTCTGAACTATGGGGTATTAAGGCTGTGTTTTAAAGCTACTGAACTTTTAGAAATTATTGATAGCAGCAATAATAGACTAAAGCATATATTTTTAGATTCAATTTACTAATATCTGGAAAAGGATTTTTAATTATATCCATACTCACGGAAATATTATTCTGTACATTTTTACTTTTTATGTTGTTAGATTTTAGTTTTAAGGTTATAATAGACTCTCTAAATGAATTTGGAAGTTTTCTTAATCCTTTATTTCCTGTAAGAGTTTACATGATTGCTATTTTTTTTAAAGATTCAGTAAGATCATCAGTGAGACAGTTTGACCTGGGTTTTGCTTTTTTGAAATATTTTGAAAAGGAATTTAATTTAATATGGTAAATTTCTAACTTTATCCCACGTAAGAATTACTTTCAGCTTCAACAGATCACAGATGGGTAAATTCCTCTCCCAGAATTTCTGATTCAGTAGATCCAGGGTGGAACCTGAGAATCTGCTTCTCTAATGTGTTCTCAGGAGATGATGATGATGCTTGGGCCAGTAGGATCATGTGGGCTGCAGCGGCCATTGGAGGGTGAACCAATGGCAAAAGGAAGATCTCTCTCTCTCTCTCTCTCTCTCTCTCTCTCCACTCTGCCTGGGGGGGAAAAAAAAACTTTATGGGGCTGGTGTTGTGGCATAGCAGGTAAAGCCACCGCCTGTAACTTACATCTCATATGGGTGCTGGTTCAAGTCCCAGCTGCTCCACTTCCGATTAAGCTCTCTGATGATGCCCTGGGAAAAGCAGCAAAAGATGGCCCAAGTGCCTGGGCACCCGCTACCCTTGTGGGAGATCTGGAGGAAGTTTTGACTCCACATGGATGATTGTTCTCTGTCTCTCCCTCTCTCTGTAACTCTTTCAAAATTAATAAATAAATCTTTTAAATCAATAACACTTCTTTAAAATATAGGGCTTTCTGGTACATTTTATATTTCCAAGTATTTATCCTTTATGATAGTTCTCAAGTATATTGGCATAAAATGGTTGGTAATATTACCATATTATCTTTTTCTAAAAGATTCATTTCAGTTATTTGAAAGGCAAAGTTAAAGAGGGAGAGAAAGAGATCTTCCATCCACTGGTTCACTTCCTAGTTGTCCATGATGGCCAGGGCTGGGCCAGGCTGAAGCCAGGACCCAGAAGCTTCTCCCCGTTCCCCCACTTGGGTGCAGGGACCCAAGCAATTGGGTCATCCTCTGCTGCTTTCCCAGGCACACCTGGATTGGAAGTGGAACCAGTGCCTATATGAGATGCTTGTATCACAGGCAGAGGCTCTACCTGCTACACCACAATGCTGGCCCCACCTTATTACTTTTTTTTTTTTAAGTTTATTTAAAGTATATACGTTTCATGAATTTCATGTGTACAGATTCAGGAACATGGTGGTACTTGTCACCTGCTGTGTCACTATCATTCTATTTTGGAGCCAGTTTGAGGCTTGGCTGCCCCACTTCTGATCCAGCTCCCTGCTGGTGCACCTGGGCAGGACTCAGAAGACGGCCCAAGTGCTTGGGCCCCTGTACCTAAGTGGGAGACCCAGAGGAAGCTCCTGGCTTTGGTCTGGCCCAGCCGTGTAATACAGATTTAGGAACATGGTGCCACTTCTCACACTACCTTCCCTCCCCACAAGGCTCTCACCCTTCCTCCTTCTCCCTCTCCTAACCCCTCTCAGTTTTTACAAAGATCCATTTTTAGTCAACTTTATATTCATAAGATTGACCCTATACTAAGTAAGGAGTTCAACAAATGGTAAGAAGGAAAAAAAAACACTGTTCAGGGCTGTAAACACCATTGAAGCTCATTTTTCTCATTTTATTTGAAAGGCAGAAAAGGAGAGAGGGAGGGGGAACTGGAGCAGAGAGAGAGAGAGAGATATCTCATTCATCCACAGCTTCATTCCCCAAATGCCAACAACAGGACCAGATGGAAGCCAGGAGCCTGGGACTCAATCCAAGTCTCGTCTCCTGAGTGATGGCAGGAAAGTGAGTGCCTGAGCCATCCCCTGCTGTCTCCTGGGTGTGCACTAGCAGGAAGCTGCAAATGGAAGCAGAGCTAGGACTTGGACCTGTGTAATCCCACATGGGATGTGGGAGTCCCAAGCTGTACGTTAACTACTGTGCCATACTCCCTCTCCCACCCTGATTACTTTAGATATTTAAAAAGTCTGTCAGATAAAATATCATTTTAAACTCTTGATAATGATAATTTTAATGTCTTTCCTTTTATCTTTATTCTTCCTAGATTACCAATTTATTATTCTGTTCAAAGAGCCAACTTCTACCATTGTTGATTTCCTCAGTTTTTGTTTGGTTTCTCTTACATTGATTTCTGCCCTTGTCTTTATTATTTCTTCATGTACTTAATTTGGATTTACTTTCATTTTCTAACTTGCTTCTTAACGTAGAAGTCTAGGCATTGATTTTGCACTTTTCTTCTTTGTAACATAAGTATTTAAAGATATAAGTTTCCCCCAAGCACTAACTTATTTGCAACCCCAAAATTTTGTTATATTGCATTTTCATTGTCATGACAGAATTAATTTTTGATCCATGTTGTCTTGATCTGTCCCTGATAGTGTAAAAACATTTATTTCACAGTTCTGGAGACTGGGAAGTGCCAGCAAGTTTGATATCTGGGGAGGCTTTTGATCTTTATGTTTCAGATGACACCATCCTCTGGAGGGGACAGATGCTGTCTCCTCACAATGAGGGAGGAACAGAAGGACAAAAGGGGCCTCCCTAGTTCTCTCTGACCCTTTTATAAGGTCACTATTCCTATTCAGGAGGGCAATATCTGCACAACTTAACTTTTAAAGGTCTCCACCTCTTTATTTATTTATTTATTTATTTATTTTGACAGAACTAGACAGTGAGAGAGAGAGAGAGAAAGGTCTTCCTTTTTCCATTGGTTCACCCCACAAGTGCCCGCTACGGTTGGCAGGTGCGTTGCAGCCAGCGCACTGTGCCGATGTGGTGCCAGGAGCCAGGTGCTTCTCCTGGTCTCCCATTCAGGGGCAGGGCCAAGGACTTGGGCCGTCCTCCACTGCCTTCTGGGCCATAGCAGAGAGCTGGACTGGAAGAGGAACAAACGGTACAGAATCCAGTGCCTCAACTGGGACTAGAACCCGGGGTGCTGGCACCGCAGGCGGAGGATTAGCCTAGTGAGCCATGGTGCTGGCCAGGTCTCCACCTCTTAATAGCACTGCATAGAGGATTAAGTTCCATTTGAGGTCTGTTGAGTTACTGGATCTGCAAGTGCATGTTCTCTGTTGGGAGAGGAGGTCTACTGCTCTTTTGCAGCAGTGGGCGCTCGTGCTCCAGGATTTCCTTGTTTTTTGTGTTGTTGTTTTTTCCTAAAGGGTGGCATTCATTTGTCTCAAGTGATTGAGGTGCTCAGTGGAATTTATCAACAATGGGCGTGCTGGAAATTGATCATGGGGATCAATCTTCTTGTGTTTTCCTTCTCTCAGCTTTGATAATCTTAGTCTATTGTTTGAAACAACACCACTTGAAAACACTTATACATTATAATAGGTTTATATACTCTAATAATTACTATTTGTTTCATGGTTGAAAGCAAAAATCAAATACGAATTTTTAAATAATTGACTTAAGAATATGGTGATTATTTGCTAATATGAAAGTAATTCCTTTTGGGTAGCCCCCATTCTAGTATAAGGGAAAGATGCATTTAATTTATTTCTATCCTGATTTATTTCATCATGAATTTAAACCTGCTCCATGCAAACTTTCCTTAAAACTGGTATTTCTTTGTTGGAAGGTATACAGTCGTTGCAGATTTAATTCAGCTAAAACAGGTAACACTGGGATATTTTTCCTTCATTTAGGCAGCAGCAAGTTCCTGTCACAAAAAAAGTATATAATGTCACCTTGCCTACACAGAATCACTTAGATTATACATATGCAAAGAGGGTACTTCAGGTTTGTATTCCCATTATAAGCTTGAATTTATTCAGAGTGATATTAGTACTTAAGCACTAATGTATTCCATTTGTAAAATACTGCCATTAAACATTCAAATAGAGGTTCCATATATCCATCAAGCCATTAGCAATGTTATTCTTTTACTCCTGCATATGGGCTGCTATCTTTCAAATATGTGCCATTTGAATCACATCTGAATACTTATTAGGCAAATTATTAAAATCCATTGTGCTTTTTTGAAAATAGGCATTGTTTTAGCATAGGTGTATTTACAAATAATAATTATAAACCCCTTGTTGGATTAATTTTTTTCTAATTGATAAATCTTTCAAAATAGAAAAGTAAAAATAAAAAAAAGTAAAAAGTAAAGTAGCAGTATAATGAGTCACCCATGAAATTCAAAAAGCCATTTTAATACTTCAGTCTAATATGTATTTGGTAGATATTGGCATTTGTAGAGACAAATCAACTTTTAAATGATTGACATATGGAGATCAGATTTCCTGGCTGGATTAGTTGTCTCACAAGTACAGTTTGAATGAAATGGTAATTGGAGCTTCCTGTTTTGGTTATACTGGATCAGCCTTTGTTATATGTCAGGATCTTTCCTGCACTATATGCAAAGAATGTTGTGGTTCATGATAATTAGGGGGCTGACATTCGTAAATAGATAAACCAGAGTGTATTTAGGGTCATGCTTACAAAAATACTTTCAGACAGTTGTATTCCCACATGTAATCTTATAAAGAAAGGATTGTACTGGTGTCCAAGATTACCCATCATCTCTGGCCTACTTTATGTGCACAGTCACATAGAAGCATATCCTGTGCCATCAATCATGTATCTCTGCAGAAGAATAAATATTTAAGAAGAGATGTTCTATGGTGAGATCTTTGTACAAAGCAAGGGTCTTACTTAATTTTGGATCCTTAGAGCTTTGCACATAATGGTTATATAGCTATTTTTTGAATGAATGATTATATTTATTTATACATGAATGTAAATACATTGAAGAATGCCAACTTTGCACTGGGTAAGTGCTATGTTGTATTTTATTGATTTTTTAATCCTATAAAATAATGTGGAGTAGGAAGAAGGATTTCATACTAGTCTCTGTGTTGAAGCTTACCTACCCACATTTTCTTGCTTTTGATTAATTTTACAACAAGATAGTCTTTGGGGAATCTTACCTTCAATCCACATATACCCCATAAGGTGCTCTACAATAACTTTTAGCCCTGTGTTTGAAGGGGCTGATTGGATATATCGGTATCATCAATACCCTTAAGGAAAAAAGTGACAGACACACTAATATGTGTAAAGCATGCTATTTAAGGAATTATAAAACCTGAAGATAAAGTTGGAAAATGGATTTTTGGTCAGAGACAGCTTTTCTAATGGAATCTTATTTAAAAAAAATCTGTTTCAATGTGTAAAACCACTGGTTGTTTATGAACGTCTACAAAATGGCACATGTATCATGTACAGCTTAGCAGAAAGAATGTTGAAACAATTTTTATTGATCTATCCATCATCAATATGAACTGTAAGATTAGGATTTTATAAAAATTCCATTTCTTAATGATTCCAATATGTTAAAGTCTGCACATAGGTTATAGACACTTAATTAGTAATTTATATTAACTGAACACATTCATCAGCTGTAACCTTTTAATTCATTTGAATGACTGCTTTTCTTTAACTTTGGGTTGTCCTTGTTGTTATTGATGTGATTCACTATATCTCCAGCTTACTGAAAAGAATCAATTTCACAAGAGTAACTCACTGATTTGTAAAATTATACTGAAAATAAATAGTACAATTTTTTAAGATTTATTTATTTAGTTGAAAGGCAGAGTTACAGAGAGGCAGAAGCAGAGGCCTAGAGAGAGAGCTGTCTTCTATCGGCTGGTTCATGCCCCAGAAAGCCTCAACCACTGGAGCTGTGCTGATCGGAAGCTAGGAGCCAGGAACTTCTTCCAGGTTGCCCACCCAGGTGCAAGGGCCCAAGAGCTTTGGCCGTCTTCCACTGCTTTCCCAGGCCCTAGCAGAGAGCTGGATAGGAAGTCGAGCAACTGAGACTCGAACCAGCACCCATCTGGGATTCCTGCACTGCAGGCAGTGGCTTTATCCACTATACTACAGCGCTGGTCCCAAATATTACAATTTTGAATAACATTTAAATGTATTGATAAATGAAATTCAGTGTGACTATAGAATACAAATTTAAATTCATCTTCAGTTAATCCTTTAGAGTGTTGATTTTGTACAAGCAATCTAAACAAATATGAAATAGGGATGATTAACAATCTTTGTGTCTGTACTCAGCAAAACACCACTCACACATTCAAAGCCTGTAATATTTATTGTGTGCTGTGTACCAAGCATAGTTATACAAACTGGAAATACATCACTAAACCAAACTCTACAAACTCTTAGAAGTCTATGTGTAGGAGAAAGTAAACATATTATATATATATATATAAACATATATATATATTCACACACATGTATATAGAGTATATTTGTACATAAATAGGATAAATTAACAATTTAGATGGATAATAACTACTATGGAGATTAAAACAGAATAAAAGAAATAACAGGTGATAAGAGTGGAGGAAGGGGATGTTTTTAGAGCATGATCGGAGAAAGTCTCTCTGTGATGTAAAATTGGCATAGAACAGAGGAAAGACGAGGATGCCTGAAATAAGAAATTTCTAGCGACCATGGTGTGCTTGTGAGGCACATGCTCTGGATCTCTCTGTGCCAACACCTGCTGCAGCCTTGCAGCCTGCAGCCTGCAGTGGCAAAGCCTTCCTTCACCATTCTCCTGCGTCTGTCTACATAGCTGCAGCGTGCAGGAGAGACATCAGCACTCTCTTCGTGGCTATGGCTGTCTCTTTCAAGTAGACCTACAGGCTTATTCAAGAAAATCTTTCTGGTCGCTGCAATTGGCAAGACTTAAGGTTTTTATACAACAAGCAGAGGTAACCTATGCGATGCAAAAAAAAGCACACACAAGGCTAGCGCCATGGCTCACTTGATTAATCCTCCGCCTGTGGCACTGGCATCCTATATGGGCACCAGGTTCTAGTCCCAGTTGTTCCTCTTCCAGTACAGCTCTCTTGTGGCCCTGGAGGGCAGTGGAGGGTGGCCCAAGTCCTTGAGCCCTGCACCTGCATGGGAGACCAGGAGGAAGCACCTGGCTCCTGGCTTCGGATCAGCGCCGGCTGTAGTGGCCAATTTGGAGTGAACCAACGGAAGGAAGACCTTTCTCTCTGTCTCTCTCTCTCACTGTTTATCTGTCAAAGAAAAAAAAAAGCACAAACGAGGCTGCAATTGCAGTGTGAGTAGGACTGCATACACTGGGTGGTGCAGGAATATTAGGCTTATTAAAGAGAAGCTGCCAGCAAGCCATGGGTGATCTTATTTTCTAAGCAGATCTAGATCATAGTCTAAGGTCACGAAGGAGCTGCTGGGGTAGATCTCAAAGTATTTGTGAAAGTTGCTCCAGTCCAGGCGGAATAGCAGAGGCCCATCACAGGCTTTATCAAAGGCAGGAAAATCTAGATCAAAGAGCAAATCTAAACCCAAGTGTGATTGTGTGATCAGGACTCCCGTTCACATTCTCGAAGCAAATCTAAGGATGAGAATGCAAAATCCCCAAGCAAGTCTCTATCTTGATCTCAGTCCCCGAAAAGAAAGAGAGAGAGAGAGAGAGAGAGAGAGAGAGAGAGAGAGAGAGAAAGATAGAGAAAGAGAGAAAGAAAGAGAAAGAAAGAGAAAGGAAAAGAGAGAAAGAAAGAGAGAGAGAGAGAGAGAGAGAGAAAGAAAGAGAGAAAGAGAGAAAGAGAGAAAGAGAGAAAGAGAGAAAGAGAGAAAGAGAGAAAGAGAGAAAGAAAGAAAGAAAGAAAGAAAGAAAGAAAGAAAGAAAGAAAGAAAGAAAGAAAGAAAGAAAGAAAATGTGACAAATTCAAAATCCAGATCAAGGAGCCAATTCACCCCTACCTGTTGCACTCTCAGAGACGTGTTCTGTGTCCCCTCTACCAAAAAGGGGGACTTTAAGGCCCTGTTCTAGTTCTCGCTGGAGGTGAGATGGAGTTCTGCAGATTGACTCAGAACTCCTTGTTCTTTGCTCATCTTCACAAGACTCCTGCTTGCTTAGACAGCTTTTATCTGTTTGTACCTGTCCTCTTCATCAAGAGGAATCTCCTGAAAACAGGACCCTGCAGAAATTTGATTTGTGGACAAATTTGATGAAGAAGATGAGTTTCTAAAATGGTGGATTGAGTCAAAGAGCCTTTCCTTTCTTGTAGAATTAACACAATTTTGATTTTTATAGCTTTTGAGATAAAATCACTTTTGTAAAGATTAAGCTCAATTAAGTTATTAAGTATTTCAACAGGATCTACTATACAATTTTAGTTGCTTTATTTTTTTTAATTAACCATTTAAAGCTTTGGATATGGAAACAATTTTTAATTATGTTGGTTTTTTTAGAAAGTTTCGAGCTACGTAAAATTTAAATAAAATATTCAAAAAGAAGAAAATCCCAAATATAGGAGCAGCAACAATGGCCTTGGGAAAGAAATATTCTCAGCCATATTTGAAGAACAGAAAATAATGGACATAATGGGTTTAGTTCAGGAGACTGACATTAACCAAAAAATAGGACAAATCATTATTTACCTGCAGCTTTGTTAAATATTTTGTGAGAGATAGGCACAGTGTGCACATACAGTGTCTATGTCTGATCTTAGATGTTACAGAATTCTACCTGAAAAGTGACCTTCACTGTGAATACCATAAGATGTATGGACTTTACCACATGATGGACTTTGGGAAAAGAGAATGATTTTTCTTGAAAGAAGCAACAGTTTGTATGAAGATATAAAGGTGAAAAAAATAGAGAAAAGGCAGCCACATTGGAGCATGTTGCATGAAGAAAATGACAACATATGAGACTGGAAATATAAAAAGGTAAAAGATAATGTAGATAGAGCCAATGGGTCATTTTCATGATTTGGGCTTCTGCCTAAGGCTAAGGTGTTGATTATTGGTTTAAATAGAGGAGTGACATGAGTATGTTTTAAGCAACACTCTGAAGACTTGATGGGAGGGTCTTCTGAGGAGAGCTGTCACGTTCTTGATCTTGGAGATATTGTGGCACAGAGGGCTTAACTGCCACCTGGGATGCCCACGTCCCTTCTTAGGGTGCCACATTTGAATACTGGCTACTCTGCTTCCAATCCAACTTCCTGCTATTGCAACCTGGGAGCCAGCAAATGTGGGCCTCTGCCACCCACATGGAAGACCCAGTTAGAGTTCCAGACCTCTGGCTTTGCCTTGGTCCAATCCAGGCTATTGCAGATGTTAGGGGCGTGAACTAATGGAAAATACTTCTCATTCTCTTTTTTTTCCTTTTATCTCTCCCTCTCCTTCTGTCTCATTCATACCTTGCTCTTGTTACTCTGCCTTTCAAATAGAAAGACACTCACAAACAAGAATCAGTTTAGGGAACTGTGTTTAAATTCTTAGTTCTTACAGAAGAATTAGCCAGTAATGATGTATGGTTATGCTATTTATGTATGTCAGTGAATAGTCTCTAAAATTTTGTCTGTATGCCAAATTATGCATTAGGCAGAGAGGTTTCCCTACTTTCATATGTATCTCTTTGAGGAATTAGAACGATGAAGCTCTTGAATTTACTCACAGGAAGTTCAGATGACAATCATCAGCATGGAATTTCTTGGGAGTCTTTCAAGAAAAGGGTACTGAGAGGGATGTGTGGCCACTGGAAAACACTGAAAGAATGAAGAGTAGCTTCTGAAGGAAGCTGTGAGTCAGTAGAGAATTTAGAAAGCAAACAGAAGGGTGAGTTATTGAGATGCCAGGGAATTTTAAGAATAACTAAGAACTTTCCATTGCTGGGTGCTGATGAAGAAATGGAATAATCAGATAAGAAAATCCTTCCTGATATTTCAGAGAATCTAGGAAACAGGGAAGACATAAAATATAATTTTTAAGACTTATAGGAAAGAAAATTTTAGACAGTACAGTGACACTAGAATATGCTAACCATATTTTGTCCAAGGATTTCTTGTAATTTCACAAAGATTTATCTTGAGAATTGAATGTTCATAATAAATTTTAATTTAACAGTTAAAAACTTTGGCTCTCTTAGTTGCAAAATTTAAATTGAGGAGAACATTGAAAATGCTTTTGATGAAATCCTAATTCAACTTCTCTTATTCAAAGTAATTTCTAGGCTTCACAGATTTAAAGCTCTTAGGTGGGATTTATCCAGAAAATGAGTTATTCCAGGATTAGAAATGGCTGCTTTTCAAGTCACATCATTCAATATAGAATCAAAATTATAGAACCCATGCATTGCTATGAAAGGAATAGACAAATCCATTTTGACTAACATTTCTGTCCATGCAGATAGAAACATTATTTAAAAATAACAAGTAGTTCATCTTAAAAAAAATTCAAAATTATTAAGGATTAATTAAAACAAAAGTTTTCTTATGTGTGAGTGTAAATAGCATGCCCACTAGAAATAGTTCAGAGTTAACAGGGGAGTTCACGTCATCAATAAAACATCTCATGATTTGTTCTTTTATACTAAGACCCTTAGTGTTTTAAAAAATCAAATAAGAGGCAATATGACACATCCAGTAATTAGAAAATAGAGCTTCAGCAAAGATTATTGACATTCATTAATTCCCTTGGGAACGTCCATCTCTCTGGTTTTCAGTCTTGTAAAATTGAGCTATTAAAATGGAATAATTGTGTATGATCGTGATGATGAGGAATCCAAGATCATTTTCCACGAAATCTTCCTATAGTGTCAGAGCTAGGGTGAGGCTGGGAATAGGAAAAGAGATTTCCTTAACCCTTTTCAAAACTTTTGCATAATTTAGAGGCTCGCTGGCTTTATGTTGAAAGTTTTGGCTTGGAGAGAAAGTAATTTGTATGTGTAGTTTCCCTCTGGTTCTAGTTTGATGAGAAGTAAGATCTATGATTTTTGGGTGGATGTAGTCCCTTTTCCAGAATGGGGGGGGGGTTAAGAGGGAAGCTGAAGGGGCCTATAAGTCTCTTGGCCTTGTCAGAGATAGTAAATCTAGATACATGATACTCAGGCTATGTGTTGTGAACAGAGAGCTGTAATGCACAACCCATGCAGATATGTCCACACTGAACAGAGATGGACAGGCATGCTTGCTCCTTTTCCTTATCTGGATCCTGGGGATGTTAGGACAAATTTATAGAAATCAGTGATGATACAACCCTTGAGAAACTATAAGCTCTTGAAATTCTTAAAATCTCAGTGCCAACAGATCTGTCAACAAATTTCTTTCTGCCTCCAAACTGATTCTATTTCCTGTATACTCCAAAATCATTTTCCTCTAGTTATCCAAATTTAATTTACTCTTTCTGTATTCATTTCCTCTTTAGAAAAGATTTTGGAAAAATAGCCTAAAATTGATATTTTTACATTTGCTACATTTTTTTGTCTTTCAATTGGGCATTCTGTCAAGTATAATCTAAAAATTATAAAAGTTCCCATTTTTCTCTACAGCATTTGGCATTGATTATCTTTTCTCTCTTGTAGTTTTCTTCTCTTTACTTTCAATATACTGCACTTTCTTTTTTCCTCCAACTGGTTTGAAACATCTCAACTGTCTCTGTTGATAAATCTTAGCAGTCCCCATGTTTCCTAGATTTATCAGAATTACTTGTTCTCTTACTTATATTTTTCAGCATATCTACTCTAAAAAATGACTTCTAAGTATAAAACTCAAGTTTTTGAAAAATAATTACTGAATGACCAGCGCCGCAGCTCAATAGGCTAATCCTCCACCTTGTGGCGCCAGCACACCGGGTTCTAGTCCCGGTCGGGGCACTGAATTCTGTCCCGGTTGCCCCTCTTCCAGGCCAGCTCTCAGCAGTGGCCAGGGAGTGCAGTGGAGGATGGCCCAAGTGCTTGGGCCCTGCACCCACATGGGAGACCAGGAGAAGCACCTGGCTCCTGCCATCAGATCAGCGCAGTGTGCTGGCCGCGGCGGCCATTGAAGGGTGAACCAATGGCAAAAAGGAAGACCTTTCTCTCTGTCTCTCTCTCTCTCACTGTCCACTCTGCCTGTCAAAAACAAAAAACAACAAAAAAATGATTACTGAATAATTAAAAATTAGATTGAAAGTGGCCGGCACCGTGGCTCACTTGCCTAATCCTCCGCCTGTGGTGCTGGCATCCCATATGGGCGCTGGGTTCTAGTCCCAGTTGCTCCTCTTCCAGTCCAGCTCTCTGCTATGGCCCAGGAAGGCAATGGAGGATGGCCCAACCTGTGCCCACATGGGAGACCAGGAGGAAGCACCTGGCTCCTGGCTTCAGATCGGTGCAGTGGGCCAGCCGTGACAGCCATTTGAGGGGTGGGCCAACGGAGGGAAGACCTTTCTCTCTGTCTCTCTCTCTCACTATCTAACTCTGCCTATCAAATAAAAAAAAATTCAGTAGAAGTATCTCTAAAGTGATTTGCAACATGAGAGGGTTCTTGAATGGCACAAAATTAAACTGAAGTTAGCAACTTGTTGCTTTGAAATGTTAGAGCATCCTCTTTATGACTAGTTTTATTTATCTTCCATAATATAGAAGAGTCTTTATTCAGTTATATATTAAATTAGTTTCTGATTATTGAAGATATATATTATATAAACATGAAAATGTAAATTTAAAAAGAACAATCGCAGTATTAGATAAGACTAAAATTTTACTCTGTGATAAACATTTACTAAAAATTTATATGCATTGAATAATATATTTCTCAAAAACACTACTAAGAGGATGTTAATATTCTTTAATTTTTGAAAAAGTGATAGAAGTTACTTGTCTCAGTTTATGTAGATGTTTAGTGGCAGACCTGGGAACAGACATGGGTCTGCCTGACTTATGAGCCAGACCTCTTGATCACTACCTTGTCCTACACAGGGTTAGCAACTGTAAACTTCAGAAGCATCTTTCTTCATTCTCTCTTCTCCGTGCTCTAAGCCATCATGTCTACCTGATAAAAATGTCGTATTCCAGGTCTATGAGAAAATGAGGATTGTCGTATATCCACTTCTGGCCCAGCACCTAGAAGCACCTTCCCAGTAGCTTGTGTTCATCAGTGCTGTTCCTAATTTCATTGAAGCCCAGCTCCTCCTTCACAGTGGATGCTGTAACTCTCACTGCCTAACCTCTTAGTATAAGGTCTTAGCTCTGCATGGGCCATGGGAGATGAAATGTATATGAGGCTGGTCCTATTTCCCTTTCCTGTCCCATTCCTTTACTCTCTTACACTACCAAGACTGAACAATGAGAGGGTATGTTAAACTTTACTGATGAGTTGGAGATAACTAAAGGGAATATAGAACACATTTAAAACTGTTTACTAGTGCTGTGGCGTAGTGGGTAAAGCGACCGCCTGCAATTCCAGCATCCCATATGGGCCCAGTTTAAGTCCTGGCTGCTCCTCTTCTGATCCAGCTCTCTGAAATGGCCTGGGAAAGCAGTAGAAGATGGCCCAAGTCCTTGAGCCCCTGTACCCATATGGGAGACCTAGAAGAAGCTCCTGGCTCCTGGCCATTGCGACTAATTAGGGAGTGAACCAACAGATGAAAGACCTCTCTCTCTCTCTCTCTGCCTCTCCTTCTCTGTACAACTCTTTCAAATAAATAAATCTTAAAAAAATGTTTACTAAACACCACTATTTCCTTATATATATGTCAAGGCACAAGATGATTAGTTCTACTTAGAGCAATTTTCTTGTGGACTCAAGCCCTTGCCTAGGTTTGCTGCTCTCCGGGTGAGCCCTCCTTGCCATCAAGGATGGTGTTCTACCTTGTACTCCTCAGTTTGAATATCTTCTTTTCTGCACTGTTGGAAACCTTACCTCCTACTCAAAGAAATTTGGTCAGTTGATCTGGCCTCCTTTCCCTGTTTGTGCCTATTGCCCACATAATCTGGGATATTTTGTACATTTCCAGTAGCTCTTATCCCAACCAACACCTATCCAGTTAAGTAACACTAGAGTGGACATCAATAGGACAGGTCAAACTGGACTTTTGTATTTCAAATATGACATTGAAAGTTCAGTTACAGAGTTTGGCATCCCAAACTCAAGTTGGATACCCAAGTGGTCTCCCTACTTGTATATAATGCAAATATGTCCATTCATTTCCTGTAGTACTGTAGTCACATATGCCTCACACAGATAAGCATTAAATCTCAGAAATAACAGTGTAACTATCCAGAATTTTCTTCACGTGTTGTGAAGAATATTTATGTACAAAAGAGGCCAGGTTAGAATTCCTGTGAACAACAGCAAAAAAAAAATAAATAAATAAATAAACACAAAGGCTACTTACACTGAACTTTTTTTTGTAGAACCTGATATTATTAACAGTGGGAAATCTACCATAAAATTTGTCTGATTAGAGAAATAGGAAGTAAAGGATAATGATGCAATGATAATTTCTTTGAAACTAAATTACATCCAATGATTTTCTTCTTTTTTCTGTACAGAGAAATATTTATTGAATGATCAACAACTGGGTATTTCACAGTTAAGCTAAAGAAACATTCTGTTACCAACATCTCCTGATGGAAATATAAAGGCTAAATTATCTCAGTTATCTCTTCCTCTTTTGATTTTTAATTCTCATATGAGACCATTGTTATCCAGAAGGCAAAATGTTATTGAAATAAAGACTTTTCTATAAAAAAGACACAGATGCTTCCCTAACTCCTCCTGTGAATGTAGTTGGTTCTGCTATTACTAGGTTGTTGGTGACCCCAAGCAGTAAATATAAAACAGATGTCATATTTACTGAAATCTCAAGTAGTAAGCTGGGAAAATATAAGTCCACTAAAAATGATGTAAAGGAAGGTACAACTCACTAAGAAGCATTAACAGAAACGACCAACACTCTGTGGGTACTAGAAAGCAGCTTAGCCAGGATGCATACTTGTGCCCTAGGAGGTGAGATAAACTGAGCTATATGGAGTTAAAATTCTGCTGTTTAATCCTGCTTTGCTTGGAACACGATGAATTTGGATATAATCAGTAACTCCTCTTGTTTTAATCATCAAAGAAGGCAAAAAACTTTCCTGCATCTTTGACCTTTAACCCGCTTTCTAGGCGGTTTATATTTACAGACCTATTTGTAGCTTCACTTAGTTCCTTGATTTTATGCTAATATACATTTGCTCCAGGAACGTTTTTATCATTCCTTTGTTTTCAACTGTGATTTTTATATTGAAAATGGATCTCTCTGTATACTAACCTAATCATCTTTCTCTATCTGAATTTGTAGCTAGCTATAGGCACTGCCTGTAAACCATTTCCCAGCTACCCAGAATACATACATATGAAATTACATAGTAATTGTATAAATGTTTATATATCATTGATAATTTTTAAATTTTTCCCTTTTATTTGAAAGGCGGGTATGGGAAGAGAAATGTTCTCAGAGTACTGCTGACATTCACTTATGCTATCAACATAATATGTTCTTACAATTCCGGCTTTCTTTTATTTTTTTAAAGATTTATTTATTTTACTTGAAAGTCTGAGTTACAAAGAGAGAGGCGAGGCAGAGAGAGAGAGAGAGAGAGAGAGAGAGAGAGAGAGGTGTCTTCAATCCGATGGTTCACTCCCCAATTGGCCGCAACAGCTGGAACTGCGCCGATCTGAAGCCAGGAGCTTCTTCTGGGTCTCCCATGCGGGTGCAGGGGCCCAAGGACTTGGGCCATCCCCTACTGCTATCCAAGACCATAGTAGAGAGCTGGATGGAAAGTGGAGCAGCTGGGACTCGAACCAGTGCCCATATGGGATGCTGGGGCTTCAGTCCAGGGTGTTAACCCACTGTGCCACCTTGCTGGCCCCTATAATTCCTACTTTCATGTGATCATTAAAAGGAGGAATATATTCAATTTTATTTAACTTCTCTGAAACTAAGGTAAATGAAAGTTCCATTAACATTAAATCAGTTAGGAGAGCAATTATTTGATGAGTAAATATAAGCAGAAAACTTGATGGTATAAAATACTCTTTAGAGATAATATCAGTTATTTTTCTTTTTTTTTTAACAGAGTTAGAGAGAGAGAGAGAGAGAGAGAAAGGTCTTCCTTCCGTTGGTTCATCCCCCAAGTGGCTGCTATGGCCAGTGTGCTGTGCCAATCTGAAGCCTGGAGCTGGATGCCTGCTCCTGGTCTCCCATGTGGGTGCAGGGCCCAAGGACCTGGCCCTCCTCCACTGCACTCCCGGGCCACAGCAGAGAGCTGGACTGGAAGAGGAGCAACTGGGACAGAATCCAGCGCCCCATCTAGGACTAGAAACCGGGGTACTGCCGTTGCAGGCAGAAGATTAGCCTAGTGAGCCGCGGTGCAGGCCATATCAGTTTTTTTCAAAGTACTAGCACTAACACATATGTTAACAAAATTCTTACTCATTGTATCCTACATATCATGGTTATTTCCCTGTATATGTTATTTCATTATTATAGTTAATGCTCCTTGAGGATAGGAATAAAGTGCTGCATGTTGAGGTATTTTCTAATATTTTGGTTCTTCATTGACTTTTTTTTTTTTTTGGACAGGCAGAGTTAGAGAGAAAGATCTTCCTTTTTCCTTTGGTTCACCCCTCAAATGGCCACCATGGCCGGCATCATTAACTCTTTTTATGCTCAACAGTGTATACCAAGGTATTTGGAGATTTAGAAAAACACAAAAATTAGCCATATTAAAGTAAACAAAAAGGAAACCATTAATACTAATTAATTGGCTTCAATATTTCTTTCAAGATTTATTTATTTTTTACAAAAGAATACAGTTAGAAGAGGAGACACACACACACACACACACACACACACACACACATACACACACACGGGGGCGGGGGGGTCTTTAATCTACTGATTGATTCCCCAAATGGTTGCAATGGCCAAGGCTGAGTAAGGCTGAAGCCAGAAGCCAGCAGCTTCATCTGGGTCTCTGACATGAGTGTCAGGGGCCCAATGACTTTTACTGCTTTCTATGGTGCATTAACAGCGAGCTGGATTGGAAGTTGAGCAGCTGGGACTCAAACTGTGGCCATATGGGATGCCGGTGTCACAGGCTGTGGCTTAACCTCACCACATTGCCGGTCCAGTTATGCATTTCTTTTTTCGTTGTATTTACAGCATCTTTTTCAAAAAGTTTTATTAATATAAAGAAAATAGATTTCATGTATTTCATATATATGTCTAAGATGTCTGTATTTCTCTTCTTCCCTCTCTTCCTTCTCTCAGTTCCCCTTCTTCCTTTACTTATTTTCTTTAATTTTTGTAAAAATATAACTTTAATCCACTCTATAAGAAAAGACAATACACCACTAACCATGATATTCAAATGAAATTAGATCACAATTCTACAGGAATATAAACAAATGTTATTTAAAAAAGAACAATCAAATCGCGAGATGTCCATTTTGTTCCTAAGCACTTTTTGTATCCTATATTAACTACCACATACCAGAGAAAACACGATATTTGTCTTTTGGGGACTGGCTTATTTAAGTTTTCTAGTTGCATTCATTTTGTTGAAAAAAACAGGGTTTCATTTTTAATGGCTAAGTAGTATTCCATTGTATATATGTACTGCAGTTTAGTTATGCGGTTGTCAGTTGATGGACATCTGGGTTTATTTCCGTATCTTAGCTATTGTGAATTGAGCTTCAGTAAGAGCATGGGGGTACAAATA
The DNA here is from genome assembly GCA_949820135.1 of Sylvilagus floridanus. Lineage (NCBI taxonomy): Eukaryota > Metazoa > Chordata > Mammalia > Lagomorpha > Leporidae > Sylvilagus > Sylvilagus floridanus. The sequence continues at coordinate 28,411,073 of OX463239.1, read as the reverse complement.
ACTTTCATGTGCTGATTTCATTTAGGGTTAATTCCCAGGAGTGGAATAGCTTGGTCATTTGTAGACCAATATCCAAATTTTGATTCTCATTTCCCTGATAGTTAGCTATCCTGAGCATCTTTCCATGTGTCTGTTGGGCATTTGTATTTCGTCCTTTGAAAAATGCCTGTGCGTATCCTTTCCACATTTATTAACTTATTTATTTATTTGAAAGTTGGAGTTACACAGAGAGAGAAGGAGAGGCAGAGAGAGAGAGAGAGTTCTTCCATCTGCTGGTTCACTCTCCAATTGGCCGCAACGGCTGGAGCTGTGCTGATCTGGAGCCAGGAGCTTCTTCCGGGTCTCCCATGTGGGTGCAGGGGCCCAAGGATTTGGACCATCTTCTACTGCTTTCCCAGGCCATAGCAGAGAGCTGGATCGGAAGTGGAGCAGCCGGGACTCGAACTGGTGCCCCTACGGGATGCCAGCATGGCAGGGAGCAGCTTTACCGGCTACGCCATTAGTGCCAGCCCCTCAGCCCCTAATTTGTTTGTTTTGTTGTTGTTGGTTTCCTTGGACACTTTATAGATTTTGAATATTAATCTTTTACCAGCTGCATAGCTTTCAAATGTTTTCTCCCATTCTGTTGGTTGGCTCTTCACTTTTGTTGAGTGTGTCCTTTGCAATGGAGAAGCTTCTTAGCTTGATGTAATCTCAATTCTCTATTTTTGCTTTTACTGAGTGTCCTTCTGTGGTCTTTTCTAAGAAGTCTTTGAAAATGCCAATTCCTTGAAGAGTTTCCCCCAAAATTTGAGAGCTTTGCTTGGTACAGTATTCTGGGCTGAAATGTTTTTCTTTTAGGACTTGTTTTATGTCTCTCCGTTCTCAGCTCTCCTGTAGGGTTTCTGATGAGAAATCAGCTGTGAGTCTAATTGGAGATCATTTGAAAGTAACCTGGCATTTCTATCACATACATTTTAGAATCTTTTCTTTATGTTTTACTTCTGAAAGTGACTTTAATGTATCATGATGAAGATGTTTTCTAATTATGTCTGTTAGGAGTTCTATGTGCTTCCTGTACTTTTAATGTCCCTGAAACATTTCTCTGAAATGTTTCCAAAGATTTGTCCTTATTCTTACTTTCTTATCTATAGAACTAGGAAACGTTTGTTTCTTAGCTTTTAAGTTGGATACAACCACCAGCTGCTCTTTTACATCTCAGTCACAGGGGAAATAATAGCTACTTTGTTCAGAGAAAAGCCTCACAATTAGTGTTATTATAAAGCAATTCACAAAACAAATATTCTTTAGGGAAAAATTGCTTTTAGGTTTCATGCCAGTATAAGAAAATTTAAAATATTATCATCTTTAAAGATGTTTTTCTTCCTAATAATTTAAAAATGTATTTATTTGTCTACTTTATTTCTTACATAGTTTAATTTTTATTTATAAGCCCAGGTGATGTAGGAAGTCACACTTTGGGCGTGTGGTTGGAACCACTATAAACTTCAACAATTTGTTTTCCTGACTCACTAGGATGGTACAAGAAAACTATTTTTGAGTGATAAACTGAAATGAATTATGCAAAAATCCTTTTCTGTTTTCTTCTGTAAACTATTTTCATACAATACACGATCTTTCATTCTATTTCAGAAGATGTACCTCTCGTGACTAAATAATTTTAACAACGAATAAGGACAAGTTTCCAATTTGTGTGTTGTTTCTTTTTTTAAGTATTTGATTAGATCAGGTGGAGTTTTATTGGAGGGCTATGGGGACTGTGACCATTGTGAAGACAGTGAAACAGAGCGGGAGCTGCAACTCTTCATGCTCTGCCTGGACAATGCCAGCAAAGGACTATCCTCAAATAGTTCAAAGGGGAACACCAGACACTGACTCCCCCATGCTGGGTGTCAGCGTTAAGAACCTGGACCACCGAGGGTTCAGGCTTAGCATCCTGGACATGGGTGAGCATAAGTGCCAGCAGTCCTAGTGGCTGAGCTGCTTTGAGCATTTATGGCCTCATCTGAGTTTGGATCAGCATCGACCTCCAGCTCAGGCAGGACTGTCACAGGAGCTCTAGAGCCTGCTAGAGAGAAGCACCCAGATGGAGCAAACTCCCTCATCGTTGCCAACAAGCAGGACCTGCCTCAGCTCTGTCCTCTAAAGCCATTCACAAGGCCATGGAGCTGGATTCCATCCAAAGCGACCACTGGGGCATCCAGGGCCGCAGCACAGTCATTGGGGAGAACCTGCTGGAAGATTCCTTCAGCTTCATCTTCACAGTCAACTGAGCTACTCGGAGGACCCCTGCCTTTCAGTTCCGGCCTCTCACCCTCACCAACAACCTTCCCTTGGGGTGTGGAGTCAGCCAGCAAGGTTAACACACTTTACTCACTCTAAACCCCATGCCCTACACCCAGCCAGATTCCACCCACCAAGGGCTGCTCCCTGGCTGTCAGCCTCCCCCTGATAAGAATTACAGGGCAAAGATAAAATTGTATTCAAAGTAACTGTGTTCATCTTAACTGTAGTCTCCATCATGATATTCTATCTTTTTTTTTACTAAACCATTTCATTATATGCATTTTGTTGAAAGCCCCTTCAATACCTTTTTCAGTGGGAGTTGGCATTTAACCTAGCAATTAAGGTACTCATGTACCGCGTTTTAGTGCCTAGGTTCAATTCCTGGCTCCAGCTCCTGACTCTTGTTTCCTGGTGATGCAGACCTTGGGAGGCAGCGGTGATCATTCATATAATTGAGTTCTTGCCACCTGTATAGGCAACCAGGAATGAGTTCTCAGTGCCTGGGTTTGGCTCAAGCAGGGGCCATTGCAGGCATTTAGGGAATGATCTGGTAGATAGGTCTCTCTCTCTCTCTCTCTCAAATAAATTAATTAGAAAATATTCTGAAGAAGAACACAAATTCAATAATATCTATTCACAGGAAGCTAACTGACTTTCTTAAGAAAAAAAGAATTTTGAAAGATGGAAGGAGGCATGGTAGAAAGGTAATAAAGAAGGAAGTGTCAATAATGTTTTCAAAAATTTTAACAACAATAAAACCTGGAGAGGTTCCTAGTAAGAACAAAAGCTAACACGTTAAGTACGTTAGTTCTACCAATTTGTCTAACTGACAAATCCAGAATTTCCTCAGCCCTTCACAGAGAAGAGCACTTACGGACACGCACACATCCTATATTAATGAAGAAAAACAACTGACTGGCCTTCATCCAAAGAGAAAGCGGTCATTACTTAGCCCAGTGAATAAGCTGGTTTTTTTCCGATCTCCATCTCTATCAGCAACTAATGAAAATGTCATACATGATGCAGACGTCCGGGACAATTTGTTTTTGCATCACACCTTGTTTATCAGGATCACTTTTAGTTACGTCTCGCTGTGAAATGACAGGCTAAGTGTCCTCTGGGATGAGTGGTAAAAAGAGTAAGATTCCCATTGTCAAATTCCCCTTAGGCTTAAATTACGACCAATATTGAAATAACAGAAGAGCAGGTGGTGACTCCACTTTAAAAAATAAGTAAATGAGCAAATCTAAATAGGAACTAATTTCATTATATTTAAAATACTTGCATTGGTTGTGCTTTCGATTGTTTGGAAAGGTGATTATAACATATGACTCACAAACGCTACATTCACAATAGCAGTGAGAGGTTTTGTTGCCAATTAAAATGCACGGTTATTGTAAAACAAATTTCAGTTCAATGTGACATTGCAGAACAAATGTGCAGTTAACAGAGAAAATCCAATCAACCCCAGCATCTTATTTCTATAGCATTGCACATTTTTGTCTTTTAACATTATATAAATCTCATTTAAAAATGAATGCTTATTATAACTCTGTATGTATAGGAAAAATTTTATATATATGGTTTGGTTTCCTCTGCAGTTTCAAGCATCCGCTGAAGGTCTTGGAATATAACTCCTATGGATAAAATGGAAATCACCTTCTTAACAACATTTGCCACCCGTAGCCTACACATATACTTTTGATGTTTGGGGGACAACATGTTCATGTTCTGTGTTCTGCCTACCTTTCTGGCTTCACCTTAGCAATGCCCATTGATTCAAGCTTTATTCCTTTCTCTAAGTGTTGGTAACCTTTGGATTTTCTCTTAGGATTTGCCTTTCTTCTCTTTGAACACCTACTCTGTTATTTTGCCTGTAACTAGGGATTTCAATATTGCAGATTTGTTAATGACTCCCATCTGGTAATTTATATCCTAGTTGTCTTATTATAATAGCTTATACTTCATCAACCTATTGGATATTTTACTTGGAAAATCATATTTGTCTTAACACTCACATATGCCCTACCATAGTCCTTGATTAGAACGAGCAGTCCCAGTTGTGGGACCTAACCTCATTGAAGCACACACATACACTCCATTGTTTGATGCCCAAACCCAGATCTTTTCTTTAATTTCTCTCTGCCTTTTATCTGATAAGCCAAATGATCACCCAGTGTTATGGGTTCCACCCACAAAATATAGCTCCATTTTTTTCACTTCTCTGCCTTCTGCTACCACTAGTTTCAGTCTTAGATTACATGTCTTGTTTGGATTATGAAAGCTTTTAGCTTCATTCCGTTCAACATAGTCTCTATCCTTCAGTAAGCTTTCTAAAACACAGATGTAGTCACTGCATTTCTCTGGTTACACTGCTTCAGTGAATTCCAGTGCTCTCAGGTTAAAGTCTAAACTTCTCAAGTTTTACCATGTTCTCATCCTTTCTACTGACAGTTGCTCAGCTCACCTTCCCCTTTATTCAAGACCCCAATCCTATTAAACAACCTAAGATCCCTGTGCTCATGCATGCGTTAGATTTCATTCACATTGTATTCTTCTCTGCTGGGGCGGCCTCTAGTAAATGACACATGCATTTGTCATTCACCTGTCATGTGGTAGTAAGCACTTACTAAATACATACTGAAGAGCATTGGACCCTTTATATATTACGTGTAACATAAAGGCTTTATTCATTTGGGAAAATAAAGTCCAATAAAATAAAGCTTATTATTATTTCTCCAAGAAAATTTAAGCAGAGATAAGTAAAGGTTGGGTTTCAAGCACAACTTAGAAGTTGGAGACATATAAACTCAAATAAATCCAGCGTGTTTTTAGGACACTTGAAGCTTTTCCAAATATTATGTGTGGAAAATGCATTAACTGGCATGAAATTTGTTTTAATTAAAGTTAATCATTTGGTATATGCTTACAAATGTTATTTCACTGAGTTGTACCATGTAGATGACATATCCTCTTATTTCACATTTTTGAAAAGTATTGGTGAGGGAGGAATAGTGAGGAATCTTGGGGTCCTAGTAATTCTTTTGTCTTAATTTGGGTGTTATGAGGGTGATGAGATGGCAAAAGTTTTCATTGATTGCACACTTCAGTACATTTCTTAATATGTATACTATAATAAGTTGTTCTAGAAAGGAAAATAAAAAGTTCTCATGCTTGTTCTAAATATGTGAAAGATAACTTACAACTCTATTGAGTCGCAATTTTAGGATAGAATTAGGAGCTATAAGAAAAATGTAGATAGTGAAGCAATGATTATAACTATTTGAAGAATTTTCCAAGGGCAGACTTGAACTCAGGAATTTCAAGAACTGTTTATTTGCACACATGAGTGTAACATGAATGTAACATTTTATTTAGTTAGGTCGTATCTTTGGCTGAAACACTGCCCCAGCATAATCATTTAAATTGGGACTTGAATGCTGCTAATTATTGAAATTTAGTGGTAGATATCCCTTTTCTTACAATTCTGTTTGCATCTGTTCATTGGTGAGTTACTTCACTCTGATCTCATGCAGTTTAAGTGTATGTGAATATGTAGAATGGAATGGAATAGTCTTCGATTTTTATCAGATGCCAGGAAAAAAATGACCTGGAGATACAACTCATAAAAAAATATCTTGGTAGGCAAACTGGACTTAAGAATTAGATAGGATAGGATACTACTTCTGTGATGGATGGTTTTTACCCATCATAAATCAATCAATCGGGATGCATGTGTCCTTGAGGAAATGTTAACAAATGAGGTGCATGTCCACCACCACCTTGTGTGATCTTTTATGGAATGTCTTTCACAGGGTGTGGTAACTCTGTTATCAGAATTTTCAGAACTCTGAATAGTGAGAGAGAGTGGCAGTGGAATACCTGTGCACATCAAGGTCAGGTGCTGGGCATGGCTAAGCCCAGACATTTCTGTCCCCCACATACCTCTGTCTAAGCTGATTATAGGGGTCAGTGATGCTCTTAAGGTACATCAGTGACAGTTCATGAGTGGAAACAAATATTACCATATCTTTGTGTGGAATAACTTATTTTGGTATTTAATATTATTTATAGTATTTTCTACACTTTTATTTACCATAATCATAACTAATATATAACTAACCTATAAAGTTAAAGCAATGAGATAAATAAAGGTGTTTTCCTTGGTATATCATAAATATGCATGAAGACATTTCTGCCTGATTCCAAGGGTCAAGGATATGACCCTTAGATCTACCCTATGATTTTTACCTTCTATTAATTTCTTAACATGGTAGAAAGCACTTGGTAGAAAAATTTATTGTAATATTTTATACACACTTTTAGTGTTATTGTTAATTCAGTAAGTATATAATTAGGACCCAATTTTCAATTATATTTTACTCTATTTTTATGAAAAACTTTGTTCTTAATCGAGGTGTACAAAATTGGGAATTAACACATATTTCAGAGAAGCTTCAGGAATCACTGCTTTGAATATTAAGGGCTGATTCCTCACTATCCACTTTCCCGTTTCTCACAAATTGATTTTTCTATAGATAAGTTTTTCGCTGTTTTTGAACTGTAAGAATAGGTGGAAAATTCACATGAGCCTTTAAATTCCTAGGCTCTTACAAGAAATAAATCTGATGCAGGTTTTATTATAGCACTGTGACATGTTTACACTTGGAAGAACATGTGATTACATGGGCAGAAATTATTCTTCAAGACATATGGGAATGGTGATTTCTCCAAAGGGGTGGGTTAGGTGGTTGTTCCCTATTCTTAACACTCTCTCTGTCAAAGAACTCTCCATCCATACTGTTCCATGTCACTTTGCAGTTTTATATAAGTCTCACTTGAATAGGTCAGGTTTATTTTCCCTGCACCATTGACCTTGGACTTCATGCAGCTGCTTTGGCCCAGAATTATCAGTGGAGAATTTTTGTATGTATCTTGCATGCACTTCTGCCATTTTTCTGTGGGAAGAACTATGCTTGGAGCAGCTGTGGCCAAGTAGAATGAAAAGATGTAATTTGAACATAGGCCAATGCCTGAAGCCAAGCTCAGAACATCTCAGAAGGGCTTAGGAGAGGCACAGGCTATAAATGAGAAATAAACATTTACCAATTTACACATTTGGTTTAATGGGAATTAGGTAGTTGTATTGCAGGAAAAATGTGATATGCCTAGTCTCCTCCTGTCTCTAGTATTTACTAACATATTTTTCTTAATAAGTTCTCTCTAGTATTCAAGTGCTCCTTAGAATATTTGTAGGAAAATAATCTCCTAGGCCATCATACACTTTTTGTATAAAAATTTCCAAAATGCCTCTGCTATGGTTTGCTCCCCACGAGTTTATGTGTAGGAAGCTTGTCTCCAGTGTGGCAATGTGGGAAAGGATGGGAATCTAAGAGATGAGGCCTTTGGGGAGTTTGTGACAGGTGGTTCCTCCTTCTCTGGCCGCCTGGCTCTCCATCTGACATCTCCCTCACCTGTGAGTGTCTTCCTGAGGAAGAGCAGATGGGGACCTTTGCCACAGCTGGTGCCAAGCTGTTTTGATTTTCAGCATCTCAATCTGTGAACTAAACAAACTTCTGCTCTTTGTACAATATCTAGCCTTGGGTATTTCATTACAGTAACAGAAAAACTTATACAACCACATATTTTTGGTTTTAAAAGTTTTGCATAACTCCAATTTTTATACATTGATTTGAAATCAATTTACCAAATGCTTATTTTTGTAAAAGACTAGCTAAGACATATTCTTAGCAGAACAAAGTTATTTTGATGAATACTGTTTTCAAAATTAAAATTTATCCAACGTGGTGTAGTTGTTTGTAGGAAATCAATACATTTTCTATCTTAAATTTTATTTCAATTGATTTTTTAGTGTACAGTTTAATATTTGAAGCCATATTTAGTTAAACTTGGATTCCTTATTTTCAGGTTGATAATGTAAATATTTAAGATTAGCTTTACCACTCAACATAAATTCTACAAAAAAATAGATGAACTATTACAGAACACAGCACAACCCCTCCTCCCAAGAAAACCAAGAGGAAACACACAAAAATGGATTAAACATATTTTAGATGCCTTGGAGTGCTGACAAAACTTTGTATCTTTTATACCTGCCTAGAATCACAGAAATACTTCAAGTAAATTAGTGAGAGAAATCATCTTGTCACTTTGGGTTATCTAGAGTCCTGTAGTTTAAGTTTGGGCTCAAGGCATTAGGAAATAGTTTCTTCAGGAAAAATAAAATTATAGACATTTAACAAGTACGTAATACTGTGAAAGAGCTCAGAGCCATTTGAAACAGAGTCACTAGATAAATCCAAAGCACCTTTATTAGTAATTAGTATTTGCCGCAGTGCCTGTCTCTGGGGGTCTCTGGATGCACTTCACAAAACTGTATAAACATTGTTAATTTCATAGTAGAAGCTATATTCAGATCCATTAGTATGTCACATTTAATTAATGTGCAACTACTTTTGCTCATCAAGGACTGGGATAAATAATTCCGCAGACTGATCATTTAACAACAGAGTCATAACACTTCTCAATAGAAAAAGCGGTTTGGTGTTATGTGCTAATGCCACCTCCAGACCATGGACCTGCCCCATCTTTCTTATTCTCATTTGGACAAATTTAGATCATGTCAGAATTCCATGGTTTCTAGCAACTGAATACCAGGACAACATCCTTGGAGCTGGAATTTTAGGGACAGTTTCATTTTTTTGCTTTCTTTTTTCCTTTCTCTGACTCCCATTGTAGTTTGCAAATCTAAACTTCCGCTGACATTTAGGTATTCAGTTACTGTTATTCTGCCTTATGAAGGCAATGCGGTTTACAAAAAGTGCCATGGACTATCTATCCATAACCCTTTATCCCAGTACTGATTTTGTCATAAGGTAGAAGGAAGGAGGCAGAATATGTAATGGGACTAAAAATTGGACCTAACCAGTAGTGGTTAAAGAATGTAGAATGTAGGAGATGCTTGCCATATTGTAAATACTAAAAAAATGTCTACTGTTATTGTTGAATGCTTTACAGGCTCATTTACTTTATAATTCTAAGTTGAGGATCTTGTAGTTACAGTTTCTTTTTTTCTTTTATTTTTGACAGGCAGTGAGAGAGAGAGACAGAGAGAAAGGTCTTCCTTTTTCCATTAGTTCACCCTCCAATGGCTGCCACAGCTGGCACGCTGCGGCCGGCGCACCGCGCTGATCCGATGGCAGGAGCCAGGTGCTTCTCCTGGTCTCCCATGGGGTGCAGGGCCCAAGGACTTGGGCCATCCCTCACTGCACTCCCGGGCCATAGCAGAGGGCTGGCCTGGAAGAGGGGCAACCAGGACAGAATCCGGCGCCCCAACCGGGTCTAGAACCTGGTGTGCCGGCACCGCAAGGCGGAGGATTAGCCTATTGAGCCGTGGCGCTGGCCGTAGTTACAGTTTCATTTGTCTTTAAGGTTATCTTGGGAATTTTATTTAGCCATTAATTATTTTCGCCAAATTTATTAGCCACAGCGCCGGCCCCTACATGTTATTTTTGTTACTGATTTCAAGCTCTATCCCACTGTAGTAGAGTACAAGTCTGCAAAATTGAAAAATTTTTAAACTATTTATTTACTTATTTGAAAGGCAGTGTTGCAGTGAGAGAGACACACAGAGAATGGGAGAAAGAGGTAGAGATCTCCCATCCCCTGGGAGTTCACTCCCCAAATGCCTGCAATGGTTGGAGCCGAGCCAGTCTGAAGCCTGGAGCCAGGAGCTTCTTCTGGTCCCTAACAAGTGTGACAGAGACCCAAGTACTTAGACCATGTTCCATTGCTTTTCCAGGCACATTAGCAGGGAGCTGGATCATAAGTAGAGCAACCAGGACTCAAACCAGCACACATGTGGGGATGCTGGAATAACAGCAGGTGGCTTTACCCACTATGTCACAGTGCTGGCACTGTAAAACAGTTAATTAAAATTTGTTGGCATTTGCCATATGAATCAAAATGTGGCCATCATTCATAAATGCTTCACAGGCCTTGATAAATTATATATTTTGGTATTGGATGAAATATTCTGTATGTGTTAGCAAAAAGTCAAGTGTGTTGAGGGTATTATTCAAAGTTTCTATATCCTTACTGATTTTTTTCTTCTTGTTGTACTACTTATTGATAAAAGAAAATTAAACTTCTATGTGAATTTCTCTTTCATGTAATTTGAGGCTTTTAGAGGCATCAAATTTAAAATTGCTACATCTTCCTTGTATAGTGACTTCTATATCATTATAAATGCCATCTTTACTCCTAGCAGTGGTTACTGAATTTTTATCTTGTTTGTCTCAGATGATAGCTGCACTAACTTTATTCCAATTAGAGAGTGTTTTTGTCTACTGTTTTATGTGTATCTCTTCTACCCCATCTGTCTTTTTTCAAAGTGAAGCACACGGTTTACTTAAATTGGGTTAATGTCCCTAGTATTTTAATCATAACTTTATCATTACATTCCATTTTCCTACCTGTTTTAATTTTATATTTTCACTTTCTTTTGGGTTTGTTTTACTATCTAATGTTCAGTTCTATTAATGTAGAACTTATACATACTTGTTCTCTTTTTGATTACTATATATTTACTATGCATTCTTAATTATTTCTCTAAAACATATTGTTTCTGATATTCTAATATTATTTCTCTTCTTCCCAAGTAATACAGACTTTAATAACCTTTACTTAATGTAATCCTTCTACAATGATGAGCCATTGATGAGTTAAAAATTCTATGCGTATATTAAATTTCACATAATTACTGTGTTTGAGAGTCCACGTAGGGCACTGGCGCTGTGGTGCAGCAGGTTAAGCTGCCGTTTGGAGATCCTGAAACCCATAATGGCACCAGTTTGTGTCCCAGCAGCCCCACTTTCCATCCAGCTGCCTGTTAATGCACCTGGGAAACAGTGGAAGATGTCCCAATTGCGGGAGACCTGGAAGAAGCTCCTGGCCCCTGGCTTTTGCCTGGCCCAGCCTTGATCTTTGCAGCCATTTGGGGAGTGAGCCAGTAGATGGAAGATCTCTCCTCTCTCTCTCTGCCTCTCTCTCTGTAACTCTTTCAGTAAATGAATAAATCTTTTAAAAGAAGAGTCCATGTGCACTTATAGTTACAAAATAATATCTACACTTATGTTTATTTTATATGTGGTTTCATTGTCTTTGTGTTTTTGGTACACCCTTTCAACTTAGAGTTAGCATCTGTGGTGACAAATTATTTAACTTTTTAAATGAAAAATATCATTCTTTTACCATCATATTGATTATGTTTTCTTCACTTTATTTTAATTTGATAGTTCTGGTCTTTAACACTTTAAAATGATATTTTACTGTATTCTGATTGAATTATTTTTGTTGAGAAATCAAGTGTAAATCTAGTTGTTCTTTGAGAACCTACACTTGACCTCTGGATGTTTTTACAAATTCTTTCACAATTCTCCTTTTGCTGGCGCAAAATGACTATTTCCAAAACACTGGTACCCTTTCAGTGACTCAGTTACCTTGTCTGGACTGATAGACACTGCTAGAGAATAAAATCCCTAAATGCCAGATCCCCCTCTGCATATTTCCTCCCTTAAAAGTTTAGTCTTTGGTACCAGCCATGTGACATAGCAGGTAAAGCCATTGCCTGCAATGCCGGTATCCCATATGGGTGTTCTGATTTGAGTCCTGGCTGCTCTACTTCCTATCAGCTCTCTGCTAATGGCCTGGAAAAAAGCAGCAGCAGATGGCCATAGTGCTTGGGCCCCTGCTAATCATGTGGGAGACCTAGAAAAAGCTGGTTTCAGCCTGGCCCAGCCCTGGCCGCTTAGGCCATCTAGGAAGTAAACTAGGCAATGGAAGATCTCTCTATCTCTCCCTTTCTCTCTGTAACTCTGATTTTCAAATAGATAGATAAATATTTAAAAAAAAAAACTTTTGGCCTTTTAGTTATAATGTACTTTTAATATCTAGGATGGCTTTAGATCATGATTTTTTGTATTATTACAAACTTTATAAAAATTTTATTTGACTTATTCAAAAGGCAAAGTTACAGAGAGGGAAAGAGAGAGAGAGATCTTGTATCTGCTAGTTCACTCCCCAGATGGCTGTAGCTGCTAGGATTGGGCAGGCCAAACTCAGCAGGCAGGAACTCCCTCTGGGTCTGCCACATGGTTAGACAGGGTCGCACACTGTTATGCCATCCTCGCTGCTTTCCCAGATGCAGTAGCAGAGAGCTGAGCAGGGAGCTGGATCCGAAGAAGGGCAGCCAGCACTGGAACAGGCACTCACAGGTGGTGACTAATACACTGCACAACACACATTCCTATTACACACTTTTCAAAAGTTTTCTCAGTGGTAGAATTGCTTAAAATTACCTACTTGCCAATACCTAAAACAAATTACTGACGTACATTAATGATTATGACTATGGATAGATATGTTAAACCAGAGAGCTCATAACTCCATAAGCCTTTAAAATGTTTATAGGCAAATTGATTCCTATTTAGCCCATAAAATTTATCTGAAAGAACCTTTTAGAATTTTAGAAAAATTCTTTATTTGCATCCTCTTTTCTACAATTGAAGTTCAAGACTTTGAGCCACCAAATAACTACAGTCATTCTACAGTTTTCTACAAGTGCAAGAGTCTGTTTCTAAGCATTTTGTATTGCCATAAACTACAATTATATGATTGTATGAAGTGTTAAGGGATTTTATCCTCTAAGACTGTTGTCCAAATCAATTGAAATAGTTAGGGCAGTAATATAAGACATAAGTACAGAAAAGATATTTTAGAAGAAATTTAGTAATAAAACTTACTGCTGATTTATAAGAAATTAAATAATAATGTCTATTGGAAGGTCTTTGATATAGGCTTTGAAGTTTTGATCTGGAGAACTTTGAAACATATTCTTTCAAATAAATATTCACTTGAGAGGGATTATCTTTTGTTTTGAACACAACAAGAACATAGAATCACAAATCCTGGAGTGATCCCTGCTGGATCTATAGGCAAACCCAGTTTGGCTTCAATGTGTATTTTCAATTGTGTAGCTTATTATAAACAATTTAGTCTGTGTAGAGAATTATTTAAAGATGGGAGATATCACAAACAAAGGCATAGAGGACCTGAAGACATAGCCGACCATTATGATCCTTTGGCTGCTAGCTGACTGGACAAGCTGAGCAAAGAATTTAGGGGAATAGAGAAAAGTAGTCTTAGTTTATTTACAGGATTGTTTTGGAACTAAAAATAATCTGGGAACTTTCTCTAAAATGACTTACAGTCAGGTTATCCAAAACATATTGAGCAAACACTCCCCTATGAAAAATCTGATAAATAAGAAATTGAAATCAAGGCTATTTACAGTTAATTGGTATATGATGAATAACAGACTAATTGGGTATTTTAAGACACTGTATCAAAAAAGCAATTTTTTAAAGATTTTTTATATGAAAGGCAGAATTATGCAGAGGCAGAGAGAGAGAGAGAGAGAGAGAGAGAGAGAGAGAGAGAGGGAGAGAGGAAGGTCTTCCATCCCCTGGTTCACTCCCCAGATGGCTGCAACAGCAAGAGCTGAGCTGATCTGGGGCCAGGAGCCAAGAGCTCCTTCCAGGTCTCCCAAGTGGGTGCAGCAGCCCAAGGACTTGGGCCATCTTCTACTTTCCCAGGCCACAGCAGAGAGCTGGATCAGAAGTGGAGCAGCCAGGACTTGAACCGGCACCAATATGGAATGCTTGCTCTGCAGATAGCGGCTTTACCAGCTATGCCACAGCACAGGCCCCAGAAAGCAATTTTTAACGTAGGGACTTGAAGCCTGATTGTGTAACAGCTGCTGTGAATATTAATAATACTGGTTAATGATTCTTGTTTTCCCATGGCATGTTTGGAAATTGTTTTAAATTAATTTTAAAATGACTGTTCCTCATTGCCTTTTAGCAATTTTTGCACAGCATTAAATCAGTTTACCCTGATGGGCTAGTGCCTTTATAAATGCAAATATACGACTATTCACATGAAAAACTAATTAAACAGTGAACCACTTTTCTGGTTATGTTTTTAACAATTAAAACTCTTTCAAGGATTTAAAGAGAGAGAGTTGTTTATACTTAATATTGTAAAGTGGTAGTGCCAAATTTTGACTCCAAAAATTATTTACTTTTCATAAGGATATTTTAACAGTGCCACTCCAGTTAGTCTCTATTTCTTTCAATATGCATTAAACACTTTTATAAGTGCTTTTAGCACTTTATAATCCTGGATTATTCCAAACTGAAAATGGAGAAGCTTCTAGGGGAAGTGATTTCTTTTTTAAGCCAATCAGTATTTTTCAACTAATCAGTTTCAGATTTGATAGGTCTAATTTCCCATGTATACCATTTGTTTTTTAACATGCTTTTAGAATTTTGTCAGCTGTATGCAAAATTTGGATTAAAATTTAGCTGCCTTTGTTTATCATTTTCTCAACTATGTACATAACAGAAAACCAGTTCTTTAAAATATGGCTGATTGTCTTAAAAATATCTTTATGATTTTTAAATGCTATGTATGTATAGAGTAGAAAAAAGTCACTGATTACTTATTTTGCAGTGAAGTTATCATAGAAAATACTTTTTTTTTTTAAGATTTATTTATTTACTTGAAAGAGTTACACAGAGAAGGAGAGGCAGAGAGAGAGGTCTTCCATCTGCTGGTTCACTACCCAATTGGCCACGATAGCCTGAGCTGTGCTGATCCGAAGCCAGGAGCCAGGAGCTTTCTCCAGGCCTCCCCATGGTGGTGCAGGGGCCAGAGGACTTGGGCCATCCTCCCCTGCCCTTCAAGGCCATAGCAGAGAGCTGGATCAGAAGTAGAACAGCTGGGATTCGAACTGGCACCCAAATGGGATGCCTGCACTGTAAGTGGCAGCTTTACCTGCTACAACACAGCGCTGGCCCCAAAAATACTTTTTTTTTAAGCCTCGAAGTTACATCATTGTTTCAAAATCTTTTAATTATTTGGCTACAAATAAAAAAACTAAAGGTACATTATGAAAAATGAACTTATTTTTACTTTTAGGAAATAAAATAATATCTTAAAATAAGTTTAACATGTGTGTCTTAAAATATAAAATTATTTTAAAGGATGGCTTAATTACAGCAAAAAGTATTCATGTAATGTTATATGTACTATGAACACTTACTAGATGCCAGTATCATCTAACTTACCTTCTTTAATTTACACATAATAATTGCACATATTTATGGAGTATGATGTGATGTTTTGACACATGCATATGTTATGACCAAATCATGGTAATTAGCATATGTATCATCTTAAACATTTGTCATTTATTTGCCATGATAATACTCAAAATACTTCCAGGTATTTTAAAGATATCCATTATATTATTGCTTACTATAGTCCCCCCTTTTATATAAATATTACTTCTCCTATCTAACTGTCATACTTTATCCCTTGGCTTATCTTTCCCCCTACTTTTCACCAGCCTCTGGTAACCATTATCCCATTCTCAAATTCTATGAATTCAATTCTTTTAGTGGACACAGGCAAATGAAATCATATAGTACTTGTCTTTCTGTGGCTGGTTTATTCACTTAACAGAATGTCTTAAAGGTTCACGCATGTTGTTGTAAATGACAGGATTATATCCTTTTTATATCCAATTAGATTCTGTGTGTATTTATCATATTTCCTTTATCCATTCATCGATTAATGGGTACTTAGTTTGATTCCCATACCTAGGCTATTATGCATAAAAATGAGGTTGCTGATCTCTACTACATACTGATTTCATTTCCTGTGCATAGTTGGATATATGTCCGGTAGTTAGATCACATGGAAGTTCTAACTTTAATTTTTTAAAAAAATACCACAATTTTTCATAATGGATATATGTATTTACATTCCTGCTAATGGTGTATAGATATTCCTAATCCTCAATGTTTTGCCAGCATGTTATCATTTGTACTTTGAATAATAACCACTCCAACTGGAATGAGATGTTATCTTATCATGGTTTTGAATTGCACTTCTTGGACAACTAGTGATATTAAGCATTTTTCATATACCTATTAGTTATTTATGAATCTCCTTTTGAGAAATGTTTATTCAGATCTTTTATCTACTTTTTAATCATTTATTTTTTAGCGATGCATTGTTTAAGATTCTTAACATATTTTGACTGTTGACCCCTTATTATAGGCATATTTTTAAAGTTCTCCCATTTGGTAGATTGTCTCTTCACTGTTTGTTCACTTTGATGTGCAGAGATATTTTAGATAAATGTAACCCCATTTGTCTATTTTTGCTTTTGTTTCCTATGCTTGAAGGTCTTATCCAGAGTAAATCATTGCCAAGACCAACATCAGATAAAATTTCCCCTACATTTCTTTCTACCTTATTTAACAGTTTCAGATCTTAAATTTATGTCTGTTATTCATTTTGAGTCGATTTAATTTCATTCTTCTGCATGTGGCTGTCCAGCTTACCACACAGCATTTACTAGAGAAAGTATCAATTCTCTACTGTGTGTTCTTGGCACCTTTGTCAAAAATCATCCTGCTATAAAGTAACAGATATATTTGAGGGTCTCTATTTTTTCCGCATTGTTCTGTGTGTTTGTTTTTATGACAGTAACATGCTGTTTTGATTACAATAACCTTGTAATATAAAGCTAGGTCGTATGATGTGTCCAGCCTTAGCTATATAGGTCTTTTGTGCCTTTACATGAATTTTAGGATATTTTTTTCTATTTCTGTAAAAATGTAACTGGTATTTTGATAATGGTTGTATTTGATCTGTAGATCCAATGTGTGATATGGATTTCTTCACAATATGTGTTCTTCCAGTCCATGACTATAAATTTATTTGTGTCTTCTTCAATTTCTTTCATCAATGTTTTGTGGTTTTAAGTGTAGAGCTCTTTCACCTCCTTAGTGAAGTTTATTCCTAGCTATTTTATGTTTATGGCTATGCTTTTCAGACTTCTTCCTACCAATTTAATTCCTGAAACTGTACTACATGATATGCTTTATCTATATTATACACATGGAATGGCCAAAGTTAAGAATGTTGAGAGATAATTCTTCATAGTATTGAATTATGCCTAGGATCAACCCTCATTTCATATTTATTTTAATGATACTCAAATATCAAATATCATTAGAAATTAGAGATGGTATATTTCACTGATAGATTTTTTTCCTCTGAGCACTATAATAAAGATGATTTCTTTCTCTATTTGACAATATTGCTAACCTTTAAAATAGTAGACTTTCCTTTGCCTGAATTCCCTCAGATGTTAATTAAAACTCACTGTAGGTCCAGCAGCTATAAAGACCTACCCTTGTATCCCTCTCTTGAGATTTGGAGAATGAGAACTGAAGCAATTATGGGATTCATGCTGACTTCTGTATCACTAATAATGAATTTGTTTCTGATCAATGAATTTCCTGTCTGCTGCCAGATCCATGGAACTGGGAGACAAAATTTACTTCCGTGTTGGGTAAGATCTGATGCTCTTCACAGTAGGCTTCAAGTGGCAAAGCTTGGTGTTATTTGGGAACTGGTTGTTCTTATAAGTCAGCTGTCAATCTGCAACACTCCCCCCTTATATACAAGGAGTACATCCCAAGATAATCTAAAGATGTCTGAAACTTTAGGTGGTACCAAACCCTCTATAGATTATGGTTTTCCTTTACATACATACCTATGACAAATTTAAATTACAAATTAGGCAAAATAGGAAATTAGAAAAATAGCATAACAAAATAGAACAATTATAAAATATACTATAATGAAATTATTTAGAAATTTTGAATTATTTCTGAAAGTTTCCAATTAATATGTTTATGCTGCAATTGACAATAGCTAGGTGAGGCCTTGGAGGGAAAAAGCACGGATGGGGAGGAGGGAGGATAACTGCACTACGGTACTTTATAATTGAAGCTGGCCTTCTTTTAGGAAATGTAGAATTCCACAAAATTTAACTTTGCTTTAAGCTGTGGTGTTTGAGATAGGTAGAAGTTTTTAAAAAAAATTTATATGGTCAAATTTATCAGGTTTCTTTCTTCATATGTATAGAATATTGTGTCGTAGTTGAAAAGGCTTTATCACATCTAGTTTATAAAATCATTTACATAAATTTTGTTCTTGTATTTTCATGTCTAATATATGAATCATAACACAATTTGGAATTTTTTTGGTGGGGGATATGTTGTAAGATATGGATTAAATTTTGCTTTTTGTTCCAAATGCCTATCCAGTTTTCCTGAAAATCTTTTTATGCTATATATTCCCATTGATTTATGATGATAATTTTATCAAATTCTAAAATCCTTTTGTAATTGAGTTGATTTTTCATATATACTTGTGGCAACTGAAATAATGTCTATATCCCTCTTAATTTCTGCTATGCTTTGGGTATGGCTTGAGTGTGTCCCCCAAAGGCTCATGTGTTGATGACTTGGTCCTCACTATGGCTGTATAGAGGTGGTAGGAGGAGTCTAGGATAAATCAGTGGGGCCTTGTCCTCAGAAAGGGCTAAGCAAATTCTTCTGGAACCTTGAGTTATTTCACTTGGGAGAATTGTTATCCAAAAAAAGTCTGGTCACCTCCCTCATCCCAGATTCTTGCCCCTTTATGTAATCTCTTCTTGCTATATATGGTCCTACAATCATAATGCATTCCACCATGAGGTCCTCATCACAGCTGCACTGACCAATGTTGTTCCCTTGAGCCTACAGAACTAACCAAGTCTCAGATTTTTTACTGTAATATTGGAAGAATTATCAATACAATTTCTGACTTTGAAATATGTGTTAACATTTTTGGAGCGGGGCAAGCACTGTGGCTCACTTGCTTAATCCTCCACCTGCGGCACCGGCATCCCACCCATATGGGCACCAGTTCTAGTCCTGGTTGCTCCTCTTCCAGTCCAGCTCTCTGCTGTGGCCCGGGAAGGCAGTGGAGGATGACCTAAGTGCTTGGGTGCCTGTACCCACGTGGGAGACCAGGAAGAAGCATCTGGCTCCTGGCTTTGGATTGGCACAGCTCTGGCCGTTGCGGCCACCTGGGGAGTGAACCAGCAGATGGAAGATCTCTCTCTCTCCCTCTGCCTCTCCTCTCTCTGTGTAACTCTAACTTTCAAATAAATAAATCTTAAAGAAAAAAAAAAAACTGTGAGCTTCCTTTATTGTATACATTCTTTCTATATCTAATTTTGTGAATTTTTAATCATGAAAGGATACTGAATTTTGTCAAATGCTTTTTCTGCATCTAATGTGATAATCATATGAGATGTGTCCTTCATTCTGTTAATGTGATATAACACATGATTTGCATATGTTTGGATCATCTTTGAATTCCAGAGAAATAACTCTTGATCATGTAGAACAATTCTATTGTGTGCTGGGTTTAGATTGCTAACATTTTGTTAAGAATTTCTTCATCTCTGTTCATTGAAGGTCTTTGCTTCTAATTTTTTCTTTCAATGTCCTTGTCTAGCTTTGGTATCATGGTAGTTTCTGACCTCATAAAATTCGTTTGACATATCCCCTCCTATTTTATTTTTAGTATGAGTTCCTGCTCAAATATTTAGTAGAATTCCTATGCAAAGTTATCAGGTCCTGGACTTTGCCTTAAGGGAAGACTTTTTCTTACTGATTAAGTCTTATTACTCCTTATTTATTTGTTCACATTTCTTATTTGTTAATGATTCAATCATGGTAGTTTGTATGTGCCTAGGAATATTTCCATATCTGTTTGATCCAATTCGTTCATGAATAATTTTCCACAGTTTATGGTCCTTTGTATTTTTATGGTATCAGCTATACTGTCGCATGTTTCATTTCTGATTTTTTCTTTGAATCTTCCCATTTTTTATCTTATTTAGCCTAGTTATAGATGTTCAGTTTGCTTATGCTTTCAAAAATTCCACTCTTAATTCCATTGATTATTTAAACTGTTTTCCTTGCCTTGATTTAATTTATTTATTCTCTGATCTTTATTGTTTCTTTCCTGCTGGTAACTTTGGGATTAGTTTGTTATTCTTTTTATGGTTCCTGCTGAGTAAAGTTAAATTTGTGAGATCTTTCTTGCTTTATTTATGTTGGCATTTGTTTGATGTAAACTTCCTTTTTAGAACTGCTTTTGCTGTATCCTGCAATTTTGGTATATTGTGTTTCCATTTTCATTTGTCTTAAAGATATTTTAAAATTCTTATCTTAGGGGCTGGCACTGTGGCACAGCGGGTTAAAGCCCTGGTCTGCAGTGCTGGCATCCCATATGGGTGCCGGTTCAAGTCCTGGCTGCTCTTCTTCCAATCCAGCTCTCTGCTATGGAAGCAGTAGAAGATGGCCCAAGTCCTTGGGCCCCTGTACCTATGTGGGAGACCTGGAAGAAGCTCCTGGCTTTAGATCCATGCCCCTCTGGCCACTGTGGCCATCTAGGGAGTGAGCCAGCGGGTGGAAGACCTCTCTCTCTGTCTCTACCTCTCTATAACTCTGTCTTTCAAATAAATAAAAAAAAATTTAAAAAAAGAAAAAGAAACTTCTTATTTTAATTTTCTTATAGACCCAACAACAGTATGTTGTTTCCTTTTCATGTATTAGTGATCTTATGAAATTTCTCCCATTACTGGGTTATTGTTCTATATACTATTGTGATTGGAAAAGACACTTGATAAGATTTCCATCATCTTGAATTTTCTAAGACCTTTTGTTTTGTGCCCTAACACATCTTCTATCCTGGAGAATGCTCTGTGTGTTACTGAGGAGAATATTTGTTTTCTTACTAATAGGTAGAATGCATTATATGTGTCTGTTAGATTCATCTGATCTAAAGTATTGCTGAACTCAGTGTTTCTATATAATGTTCTGTCTGGATTATTTTTCTATTGTTCAAAGTGGACCGTTAAATCTCTCTACTATTATCGTTTTGGAATATATTTCTGTCTATATTTTATAATATTTGTGTGAAATATTTAGGTGCTCCTATGTTAGGTGTATAAATGAGGGTGTTGCAACAAGTTCATAGAAAGTGGAATTAAAAAATAAAAATAAAGGATATAATCTTTCTTTACAATTTCTCAACATAAGCTCTATTTAGTTCAAGACACTTTTGTTTGAGTGATGGAGCCAGTCATTTAGTCCATCATTAAAGAACTGAGGGTTGTAGGAATTCAACGATGTCAATGAGGTCTTTTTACATTATTAATGAAATAAAAATGGATACTCTAAGGATAGTTTTTAAGATTAGGATGCAAAAGATAGCATAAGGAGGTAAATGCTGACAATGAGATGGTGTCTAAGGATTTCCCATTAAAGCTCTTCTAAAACCACACTTGATGAGAGGAAGGAGCAAAAATATTGTTATGGAAGAGAAGGACTGTCTTGTGAAGCTATCTCAGTTGTTTTTCTGCTAAAGCTTGCCCTGGCTGTCTCAAAACACTATACAATAAACAGATGTTTTTGCTATTTGGCCTACAGAAAATCAACAAGTCTTGAACATCCCCAAAACTATTACCATTATGTTTGCTCTTGATCCATCCCCTTTTATTTGGACTAGAGCACTTCCAACTCTTGGCAACTATTTCTTTGATTCTGTTTATCTTTAGGATCTGAATGGAGAAGCCATTTTTCTCTTCTTTGAATAAACATTTCAATATCTTGTTCCCATTTGCTTAAAATTGGCATTGAAAGCTCTGCTCTTGGCCGGCGCCGTGGCTCAACAGGCTAATCCTCCGCCTTGCGGCGCCGGCACACCGGGTTCTAGTCCCGGTCGGGGCGCCGGATTCTGTCCCGGTTGCCCCTCTTCCAGGCCAGCTCTCTGCTGTGGCCCGGGAGTGCAGTGGAGGATGGCCCAAGTTCTTGGGCCCTGCACCCCATGGGAGACCAGGAAAAGCACCTGGCACCTGGCTCCTGCCATCGGATGAGCGCGGTGTGCCGGCCGCAGCGTGCCGGCCGCGACGGCAATTGGAGGGTGAACCAACGGCAAAAGGAAGACCTTTCTCTCTGTCTGTCTCTCTCTCACTGTCCACTCTGCCTGTCAAAAAAAAAAAAAAAAAAAAAAAAAAAAAAGAAAGCTCTGCTCTTATCTGCATCTGATTGGGCCCAACAATTTTGGTAGCCATTGAGCAGAAAACTTTCTCTACTTTCATTTTTCAGTGAGAATTGTGTAAGCTGAACCAACTGAGATGTCTAGGGTGTTGGCTACTCTCTCTTCTGGTAGTCATCTTCTTCAATCAGGATATGAACAAGATCAATTCATTTTTTTCCTCAAAAAGGGTTGTGGATGGTCTGGCACTTCAGGCTTTATCTTCAACATCTTCTTACCATATCTTACTATCTGCTTCTGAAGATGACCACCTCAAGTTTATGGGTAGGCTATGAAATTGTCACCTCTACTCTGTCAGCACTACTGGAAAGAATACAGAATAAACACCAAGATTTGTGCACTGACTGCTCTGACATTTACCTCCGTTTTAACTTGTTTGTTTTTATTTTACCCAAGTGATCTACCAGTATCATCATTCCAATATTCCTCATGAGATGGGACTAGAGCTATGAGATGGGAGCCAGGTGCTTCCTCCTGGTCTCCCATGCGGGTGTAGGGGCCCAAGCACTTGGGCCATATAGGATGCTGGCACTGCAGGCGGATTAACCAAGTGAGCCATGGCGCCAGCCCCATCTATTTTTTTCTTAATTAGTTCTATATTGTTAGTAATATTTTCATTCATGTCACTCATTGATTTCCTCATTTCTTTAATCTCTATTTGCTTGCATCTCATTGAGTTTCCTTAAAATCATTATTTTGAGTTTTATATCATTTTATAGATTTCTTCTTTTCAGGATCTAATTCTGGAGAAGTAATGTGTTCTTTTGTTTCTTCATGACTCCTGTGTCCCTACATTGACATCTTCCCATCTCATATGTTTGTCCCTTCTCCTTTATGGAGTAGGTTTTATTATAAAAGAGTTCATAGTGGGGCTGGCACTGTGGCATAGTAGGTTAAGCATCCACCTGTGGTGCTGGCATCCCATATGGGTGTTGTTTTGAGTCCTGGCTGCTCCACTTCCCATCTACCTCCCTTCTGATGGCCTGGAAAAGCAGTATAACTTGGCCCAAATGCTTGGGCCCCTGCATCCACGTGGGAGACCCAGACGAAGCTCCTGGCTTTGGATTGGCTCATCTTAGCTGTTGCAGCCAGTTGGGGAGTAAACCAGCGGATGAAAGATCTCTCTCTCTGCTCGCTCGCTCTCTCTGCCTTTCCTCTTTCTGTGTAACTCTTTCAAATAAATAAATAAATCTTTTTTTTTAAAGAGTTTCTTTGGGTGTGTATCTTGGGTCCATAGTTAGTTCAGTGTCAGTCTCCCTGGTGAATATGATAGCTAGGGCTTTGTTCTTGATGGCTGCCCCCTTGTCCTACTGGCACGCTTGAGTGATACCAGGTCTTGTGGCACCAATTGTCATGGTTCTAGGACTGTGGGATACAGATGGATCCTGCCTCAGGTCCTGCTAGGAGGGTCCAATTGGTGCTGTGACTTCTAATACCAATAGCCCTAGTTCTAGGACCAGAGGATGTGAACTGAACCCTGTTCAAGT
The DNA here is from genome assembly GCA_949820135.1 of Sylvilagus floridanus. Lineage (NCBI taxonomy): Eukaryota > Metazoa > Chordata > Mammalia > Lagomorpha > Leporidae > Sylvilagus > Sylvilagus floridanus. The sequence continues at coordinate 28,387,179 of OX463239.1, read as the reverse complement.
CCTGCAGGATGACTATAAGCTATACAGGGGATTTTAATCTGGAGGGTATGAGTCCAGAGAGTTTGCCCCATGTTTAGTGGGTAGACTCCAAGGTTTTCAGGAAATTTAAAACAAATTGTGTACTGGTGTTGCAGAGTGTAAGTGGCGTCATTACTCAGCTCTTTGTGGGAGTCGGTTCTTTTTCTGGGCTGCTTCTGATGTTAGCCTTAAGAAGCTAAGGTGAATCCCCCTTGCCCTCTTAGAGTGCATAAGCATAGCTATGGAGTTAAAGCCCCCACACTCCCACAGTTGTGGGATGAAGGGGATCTGTCCCTTGCCACACACACTGCCCTGTGCTCTGATTCTTGTAGCCTTTCTGCTGTGTGTGGTGCTCTGCAGGAGCCGGGGAGGGGAAGAAGCAATGTGCCTTCCCTGCTCCAAGTCTGGCAGTTGCTCAGACCCAAGTCAGATCTCTAGCTGGGCTAAAATCAGGGGTGACTGTGGAATTCCCTCTCCGCTAAAAGTGCGAGTGGTGGAGCATGTGGCAATTCTCCCTACTTTGAGGTGGTAAGATGGCGGCTCACAGCCGGTGGCTGGCTGCAGCCGTGTCTCTGTCTTTCCTCTTCCCATGGAGTCTTTTATTTTTTTTTCCCCCTCACTTCTTCACTGAAAATTTTCCATCAGTCAGACTCCTGGAACCGTAGTTCTTCCTTTGCCCTTTTTATATCCCAGAGCAGCTTAAATGAATGTGTCTATACTGTATACAGCTCTCCTCCTAGCTCTTACAAGTTAAGCAGAATTTGCCTACATGTGAATTGACAGACTCAAAGTGTCTGTCGCTGGCAAACTCTCCCGTGCTAACATGTTGTACATGCACAGAAGAGCGTGCTCTCTTGGAGGAAAACTTCCTTTTTTTGCATGTGGTTGTTGCCTTCCTTTTCAGAACTTGATTTTTTTTTTAATAGGATGCAACTTAAACTTTCTTTCCCATTAAGGTGTTTGCACAGTGCGTCACAAAAAGGAAGTTTGTATGTAGTGGCTAGAAGCTCCCCACTACTTTTTTTTCAGTGTTATTTGGAAATGTTGCATTTAGATCTATTGTGAAACTTCATTTGCAGTACATAGAATGCTGCCGTTCACAGGATTTTTACTTAACTATTAAAAGGGACTGCTCCAGTTTCTTTGTTACAGGAAAATGGTGGTGGAGAAATTATTATTATTATTGTTATTGCCTCAATCCTTTGTCTCACATGGAAGAATTTCCAAGCAGACAAGCAGAGAGATTTAAAAAGATTTATTGACGTCAAAGACCTCCAGCCAGAGTGGCATGGAGGGGGGCTTCCAAGAGAGGAAAAACACAAAGTAGCCCGTGGCACTGGGGTTTTTAAGTACAATTTCTAAGGGAAAAAACTTGACAATCAGATTGGCCTTCAAAGGATCGGATTTACAATTCTCCATCCTGTCTGTCCTGCTCAGGATAAAACAAACAAAATCCAGAAGGGTGGATGGGTAACTTGTTTTCACTATAAACTGTACATTCAGGAAGAGCTCCCTTGCTACTCTCATGGTAAATCTGGACATTACAAAGGAAGGAGGGTGGCCTCTTTGTTCATGCGGGGAGCAAATATTCGACACCCCAAATTGTGCTAGGAACACCCTCCTGCCTATTAACCCATCTGACTTCTCACATCTTCATTATTGAATACTGGTATGCAGAAATCTAAGGCTTACTGATGTTTCCTTTTATACTTGCTGTTTCTGCTGGGCTTTCTAAATAACTCTTTACTTTGAAATTTAGTAACATAACTATGGTGTATCTTGGAATAGATGATTTTGTGAGCACCTTCTATTTATATTTTTAGGTCACAAGAAATAATTTGCTTTTTTTAAGTAGATATTTAACTATTTTCTTTTTATTGCTGTGCCATGTCTTTAGTTAGTCCAGTTATTTATGTTAAATTGATTTCATTTGTTGTATCTATGTACAATTTCTAACACTTCAAAAATATTTCCTAGTGTTGACATTGGGCACACCAATGAAGATACTGCCTGGAATATTATATTATCATAATATATAATATATAATTATAATATATATTATATAGTATTATATAATATAATTATATGACATATAATTATATATATAATATATTATATCCAATATTGGAGTGCCTGGGTTCCAGTTCTTGATCCATTATTACCTATTCCTGCTTTCTTGCAAGTGTCAATTGTTTTAAATTTTGTTGTTGATTCATGAGACAATATTTCCTAAATTTGTTTTTTGGCCCTTTGGTGAAGTTTATCTTCCTGATGAACACCCTGTAGTAATAAATTTTTGGCTCTCTCGGTTCATGTAGTATTTCTCTATAAATGTGTTTTCTCCTAATTATTGAATTACTTCATTTGTATTTATGGGAGTTTCCAGGCTATTAGGTTGAGGAAAGGAAAAGAAGAAGTAGGGGGTGGCAGCCAATGTGTCCATGTACTCCAGACTATTTTTCAACATAAACATTTTTTTTCCGTTGTCATAAAGAATATGTTGTCCTTTATATGTCTTGTGTATTCGTCTTTAAAATTCTTACTGTTTTTACTCTCTGAATCAAATAAGCATTTTCAGCTGTTTTTCAGGTCCTACTTTTTTTTTTTTTTTTTGACAAGCAGACTGGACAGTGAGAGAGAGAGAGACAGAGAGAAAGGTCTTCCTTTTGCCATTGGTTCACCCTCCAGTGGCCGCTGCGGCTGGCGCACTGTGGCTGGCATACCGCGCTGATCCGAAGGCAGGAGCCAGGTGCTTCTCCTGGTCTCCCATGGGGTGCAGGGCCCAAGCACTTGGGCCATCCTCCACTGCATTCCAGGGTCACAGCAGAGAGCTGGCCTGGAAGACAACATAAAGACCAAATTAATACCTTCACATGCACTGGTGGCCCTTCAGGGAATATGGTCAGGGAACCCAAGTCTTTTATAATAGACAGGAAATCTACCTGTCTTTTGCCTCCAAAATATGCATTACATTTGTGACATTGGAGGTTATAAACATATGTGCTCCTTGCTCTGGAGGGATACTCTATCTCTGTCCTCTAAGACTGTTATTATCTAAATACTCTTGATAGTATTGTCTTAAGAAAAAAGCAATTGGTGCCTCTAGTAACAAGACAGAGATGCAAAACATCATTGAAGAATTATTTCCCAAAGAAGCATTCTTTGCTGAAAGAATAGGTTCATTAATAAACACCATAAATGAGTAGAAAGAAATGTTCCTTTGGAGTATCTGAAGATACTTTTTTTTTTTTTTTTGACAGGCAGAGTGGACAGTGAGAGAGAGAGACAGAGAGAAAGGTCTTCCTTTGCCGTTGGTTCACCCTCCAATGGCCGCCACGGTCGGTGCGCTGCAGCCGGCACACCGCGCTCATCTGATGGCAGGAGCCAGGTGCCAGGTGCTTTTCCTGGTCTCCCATGGGGTGCAGGGCCCAAGCACTTGGGCCATCCTCCACTGCACTCCCGGGCCACAGCAGAGAGCTGGCCTGGAAGAGGGGCAACCGGGACAGAATCCGGTGCCCCCACCGGGACTAGAGCCCGGTGTGCCAGCGCTGCAAGGCGGAGGATTAGCCTATTGAGCCACGGCGCCAGCCTGAAGATACTCTTAATGACATCATATATATGGCAGTTTTATTGGAAATTTCAAATTTATAAAGTTCTGGAATCTATCACTAGGTAAGAAATAATTTCTTCAAAAACAAAAATGTAGTATCATTGCCTAATTTTAATATGCATAATGTTACCATATATTTCATTTTTATTTCATATTCAGCCATTTTTCCTATTTAGTAGGTACTCTGACCTCTTTCGTGTCTTTTGAAATTTTGATTTATCATTTTGCTACTTTTTTGGATATTCAAAGCCTCATCATTTTCAATCTTCTTCAGTTGCTTCTTTAAATAAGAAAGCTACACATTTGTCCATCTAAAATCAATGTAACTAGTTATAATGAATATTGCTCTGCAGGACTTTAAAAGAGATTTAATTTCTGTGAAAATCTGACTGGAGAGCTCTTTTGGCAATTTAAAGACTTGCTGGTTTTATGAAAATTATATCATAATTCATATGCAAGAAGATTGCCAATGTGTAGATTATCAAATCTACAATGTTGTATTGCAAATTAAGGCAGGAGAAAATCATGATTAGCTAATTGTGTCTAAGAACTCTGAAAACATTGTATCTTTTCTAAACAAGAAGAGTCAGGAAGGGATCCTTTTTTGTTTTTGTTGTTTAGTCACTTGTGTCTTGCTTGGTTATAAGTGCTGATAATTTTCCTGATACCTGCTGATAAGATGTCTTTACTTTTATCTTAATGAACTTTAATTGTTTGCTGACAGCTTTATGTAAGTAGAGACATTTAGGAAATAGAAACATAAGGACAGAATTGAAAGATGAAGAAAAAACCCTTTTCATTTCTTTTTTTAATTTGAAATTTCTGATAATGTTGAATACAACTTAAAGGTGGAACAAGGAAAAAGACTAGCAATTTGTATGATTAAAAACCGGATCTTTGGATATTGAAGAAAATCGATGAAAAATATGCAGCTTGCTTATTTGTATGTGTCTGTAGTCCCAAAAATTTTTTCAAAGATAAAATAATATTTCTATTTGTTGCTTAACGACACTGAAATCTAGTTGGAGGTGTTGCTATAGAACCTCTAAACTGGATTCGCTTGCCTGATGCACAGAAAGTCAATCACTGACATCAAGATGGTGGAAGAAAGTAGATATTTATTGCAAAGGGCAGAGCAAGGAGCCAGGCAGCTACTGCTCAATTCCCAGGCTCCCTGAGGAGTGAAGGGTCTTATAGATTAACATTGGACTGAGAGGTGATTGTCCAAGTTCCTGGTTGGTATGTGGTGCTCATGGTGATACCATGCTGTTTAGGGAATTTCTATGATCAGCAGGTGGGCTCCAGTTAGCCTGAGGGGGTTACATGCAGGTGGTAGTCACCTTCTGCCCCAAACCTGGAAGTTCTCTGCCTGGACCTGGAATTCCCTGAAACAAACCCCTCCAGACAATAATGGCCAAGTGTTTCACGTGTTGGAGAAGCAAATGCCAGCTAGAGTCTCTTGACACGAGTCTGGTGAATTCCTTTTGGTAAAGGACAAGCCAGGACACCTTGGGCTAAGGGAGGCTAGGGCCTGCTTTTACATCACAGGGGTTCGGTCTCACCACTGGAAGAGGTTCTCTCTGACATGGTGCTGCTGGATTATAGTCTTCATTTGGTTTAGTCATATCCAAAGGTCACAGAGTTTCCCCCCACATAACTGGAATTGTGATTGATAATGCCACTTGAAAATTCCAGCACATCTAGACAAGTTGTTTTTGTTGTATTTTTGTGTGAAATTTCTGTCTTTAACCTTTGTTAGGAAAATGGTGCAGTCTTATCTATGGCGTGATGTACACCCAGACACCATCCTAGGCTCTAGCCCCTGCCACCATTGCCGACATTGGGCCACATGGCCCAACCACCAGTGTCAAGCCCCACCCCCATCTTAATGGGATTTGCTACTCTTACTTCCCTGCCTGCCCCCCACAACAAAGTTTTAAAAGCACATTTCCTGAGCTCTTCTCTCTCTCTCCTCTCCTCTCCCTCCCTCTCTCTCTCTCCCTTTCTCTCCATCTTTCTCTCTCTCTCTCTCTCCCTCTCTCTCTCTCTCTCTCTCTCTTTCTCTCTCTCTCTCTCTCATGCTCTCCTTCTCCCTCTTTTCCTTCGCCCCTTCCCTCCAGTCTGTCAGGTTTCCCCCAATAAACTCTTTCCCTTACTCCGGTGTTTGGTGTGTTTTGTGGTGGCCTTACAATCTTAAAAACTGATTTATAATAATGAGAAGTTTATAGCTGATTTTGAGTTTTAAGAGAAAATTAATATTTGGTATTTTTAAAGAATCTATAAAATAGTAAAAATAATATATAAGACCCTGAGAAATGCAAACATTATTAGGTAATTTATTTTAAAAATTCTCAAATATCTATATAAAAGGAAGCTTTCTGGTCCTTCCTAAATTCATTTCTTGAATTATCAAAATGTGTTTGTTTAACTTAATAATATTAAATGTAATGTATCCTTTAGCTATTTGCCTGTCTTCCTTAGGGCTATTACATTTGTCTTTTCTTTGACGTTTAGGTCAAATGGGAAGACCCTGCCTTCTTGCTCACAATGACTGACTGTAAACATATGTTCTGATTCGGGCTAACCAGTTTTTTCTCCCAGCTAGTGCTTGGGAACACATAATTTTGTCTTGTTAAAAAGTTTTGAAGGTGTCTTAGTCCATTCCTGCTTAACAAAATACTGTCAACTGGGTAATTTATAAACAATACACATTTATGTTTTATAGTTTTAGAGGGTGAGAAGTCCAAGATAAATGTGCCAGCAGGTCCAGTATATGGTCAGAGCTCACTCTGAATCTAAATCTGGTGTTTTGTTCTGTGTTCGCTGGAAGGGACAGATGCTGGATCTTCAAATGTTACCAATTAAAGTTTGGCCCAGGTATCTTGACACTGGACAGTCAATACAACAAAAGCAAGAATTGATTCAAGGAAACAGGTTTATTCAAGGGACACTTTGGAGAAGAGTAGTCTCTTTGGTCCCAGATATACAGTCCCTTTTTGCAAGTTGGCAGGAGAACTCTTAAAGGGGACAAAGGAAGTTAAGGGGAAGTTGTCAAAGAGGTTTTTAAGGGTCAGTGCTGGCACCACTTAAGTGGAGTCTTCTTTGATATGAATCTTTGCAGATTATTTAGTGGTCCTAAAATCTTTCCTTTTGTTGGGTCTGCTGTTCTAGTCATCTCTGTGCAGTTAGCTTTGGACTTTTTTTATACACATCTGCTGAACAAACATTTTGATCAGCTACAAGATTAGCAGTTATATTTTATTAATCAGAATATGGAAAAAGAAAGGAAGATGCACTTTTTTTGCAATTCCAAATGTGTGACTAATCACAAAACTAGTACATGTAAAGGAAAAGGCAGCATTGTTACATAAGGACGAACAAGGTTCTCCAAAGTCTTTTTTATAAAAGCAATAATCCCATTCCAGAGAACAGAGCCCTTAGAGTCAGACCACCTTCCCAAAGGCCCCACCTCTTCATACTGCCACCACAGAGATGACATTTGAACATGCATTTTGTAGTGACACAAATATTTCAATAACAAAGGGAAACCGTTTAGAAGCCACTAGTACTTAAGTGCATTTCAAGAAAACCAGTATAGAATAGTAGGAGATAATGAAAGTGATTGTCAATAAGAAGAAGGAGAAAGAAAGAAAATATCTTAATAGGGGCCCCATCATGATGTAGCAGGTTAGGCTGCTGCCTGTGAGGCCAGCATCCCATATAGGTGCTGCTTCAAGGCTTGGCTGTTCTACTTCCCATCCAGCTCCCTACTAATGGCCTGGGAAAGCAGCAGAAGATGGCCCACATTATTGGGTCCCTGCGCCTGCATGAGACCCCAGTGAAATATTGGCTCTGGTTTCAGCCTGGCCCAGCCTTAGTCATTCTGTCCATTTAGAGGGTGAATCATAAGATGGAAGATCTTTCTCTCTATAACTCTGCTTTTCAAATAAATAAATTAATCTTTTAAAAAAAACTTGATAATATACATGTTAGATGCTTTAATTTCTCAAAACTAACACTATACTTCTTTCTACAATTTGATTATATGAGTCAAACTACTCACTTCTTTTTGTCTAATTCAGTTTGGATTTCTTGAAAAAAAACCTAAGCATTTTGAACAATGTAATCCCCTTCCTATCTTAATTTTATTTCTTCTCGTTTAACTTCTCCTCCTCTCAGACTGTTCATTACAAAACTTTTCCCTTCCTGTCCCTTTTCTCATTCTCTCTCTTACTACTGTTATGGCAACTAAGTAGATATCAGCCTATGTGTGCAAGAGGGGATGAAGAAAATGAGAAGTTTTAGAGAAAATAAATTTATATGCAATGGAACGAGAAGCAAGTCCTGGAAGCGGGACCCAACCTCTTGTCTGTCTCTCCTAGCCCAAGATGTTCTTGCCTGATTTCACCAAAAGGAATTCACTGAACGAGGGGATGATACAGCTGGCCAGCCTGCTCAAGAGGAGTCCCTTGCTCCTCCAATAGAAAGGAGCGCTGATAGCCAGTATTGTCTGTCTGTTTAAGGGAATTCCACATCCAAAAATCCCACACCCAGACTTTGCCCGATGAGAGAGAAGGGAGAAGAGATTGGGACCCATACTCACGGCAATAGAAACCTCAGTCTGAGTGCAGACTGGGCTCTCAGTCTGCACTGAGATGCTGTGTGGTCTATCAGGTGGAGCATTTCCTGTCACTTCACTTCTTCCAATAAAATTCTTTGCTAATCACCTCCTTCTGTGCTCATCCATCAGCCACATTCTTCATCTTTGATAGACCAAGTTCCCAGGGTTTGAATCAGCAGGAACACTACAGCTTTCTTCCCTTCTCTTAATCAGTAGTATCCTCTTGACTGGGTTTTCTGGCTACATATTATCATTACTGGATAACTCATTGTCATTAGACATTCTTTTCTGCTTTCATTTTTACTGTTCTCCAAAAATGATTTTCCAAAGTCCCCAAAGAACAAAGTCAACATGTTTTTGAAAATCATGTGTTTAACTCTCTATGTACTAGACTTTCAGTTCTGGGTGAACAAGACAGACAAAGCCTCTGCTCTAGTGGAACTCAAGTTCACAGGGAAGACGAATAATACATAAATAAGCTTTGTGAAGGAAAAAACATTTAGACAAAATTTTGACCACAAAATAGTGTTGATTCTTGCAATATAGAAGTATAATGCAGTAGAGTAAAAACTGTTTAACTCTCAGAAGAAAATAAGAAGATGCTATTTATAGGGCAATATTTTCAAGTCAGTCAATAATTTTGAATGGATATTTAGATTTGCTGAAAAAATTATTTAATAGGAAGCAAAATGATTCTTATTTCTCAAGGTTTATCTTTGGTATGAAACTTTTACTATGAGCCTCCAATTCAGTGCTTATCACTTTAAATATAACTCACAGAAACATAATTTCCAGCCCATAGTGTTAGATAGGAATATAGAAATTGGCCTATGTGTGAAAGGGGCCTAAGGAAACAAAGCCCATAGGGCCATCAAAGAAGGAGGTACCTTTCTCTGAAGGGAGGAGAGGACTTCCATTTTGAGTATGGCCTTGTCTAAATGAAGTTGGAGTTTGTGAACTCAAGAGGCTTCCATAGCCTTGGCAGCTCATGACAAGAGCCTTGAGTGATTACTGACATCATAAATAAGAGTGTCAAATGTTAAGTCAAGAACAGGAGTCACTGTGCAATTACTCCCCATGTAGAATCTCTGTCCTTAATGTGCTGTACTATGAGAATTAACAGTAAAACTAGTCTTCAAACAGTACTTTATAATTTGTCTGTGTGGGTGCAGTCTGTTGAAATCTTTATTTAGTATATACTAAGTTGATCTTCTGTATATAAAGATAATCAAGAATGAGTCTTGATGAAGAATGGCATGGGAGAGGGAGTAGGAGATGGGATGGTTTGCAGGTAGAGGGTGGTTATGAATGGAAAAACTACTATAATCCAAAATTTGTACCTTTGAAATTTATATTTATTAAATAAAAGTTTTCTAAAAAAGTCAAAAACAAAGCCCATGGGCCAAGGAATGTAGCAACCTCTGAAAGCACACCTGGGAAACAGCTCAATATTTTACACAGCAGAATCCTTCTCATTCCCCAAGGAACTTTATAGGTGGTCCCAGCCTCCCCACAAGAAAAGCTTCCCAGGAGAATTCCCTTTGCCCTGTGCCAAGCAGGCTATCCAGTCTGCTAACACTGGGTAACAAAACCTGGGGAGGAATTTCACCTGTTTCACAGCCTGGAAACCCTTTGTCCAAGAGAAGAGGGTTGGGGGAGGAGAAATGGAGAGGGTGGGAAGAAGTACACCGCATACCTTTCTAAGCACCACTCTGAATGCAAACTGGGCTCATTCTTTGCTGAGATGCAGCCTGGCCTGTGATGTGTATCCACTCCCTTTAAATTTTTCCATCTTGCTTACCCCAGTCTGAATGGAGGCTGAGCACTGTCTCAGGTCTGAGGAGGTGCCCATCCTATCTGATGATACACAATCTAATTAAACATTGCAAACTTCCTTACTGCTGCTCTCTGTCTCATGTCTGAAATTTCTCATGAGAAGATAGGAACCTCTGTTCTGGGGCCAGCATTGTGGCATGGAGGGTAAAGCTGCCCCATGCAATGCCGGCATCCCATATGAGCACTAGTTCAAGTCCTGGCTGCTACATTTCTGATCCAGCTTCCTGCTGATGTGCTTGGGACAGTAGAGGAAGATGATCCAGGTGCTTGGGCCCCTGCACTCATGTGGGAGACCTAGAATAAGCTCCTGGCTCCTAGCTTCGACCTGGCCCAGTGCTATCTATTGTAGCCATCTGGGAAGTGAACCTGTGGATAGAAGATATTTTCTCTCTCTCCCTCTTTCCCTCCCTCCCTCTCTCTCTCTGTAACTTTTTTTTTAAGATTTATTTATTTTACTTGAAAGTTAGAGTTACACAGAGAGAGGAGAGGCAGGAGAGAGAGGGGTCTTCCATCTGATGGTTCACTCCCCAGGTGGCCACCACAGCCGGAGCTGTGCCAACTGGAAGCAAGGAGCCAGGATCTTCCTCTGAGTCTCCCATGCAGGTGCAGGGGCCCAAGGACTTGGGCCATCTTCTACTGCTTTCCCAGGCGTAACAGAGAGCTTGAAAGGAAGTGGAGCAGCCAAGTCTCGAACAGGCATCCATATAGGATGTGGGCGCTTCAGGCTAGGGCGTTAACCCGCTGCACCACAGTGCCAGCCCCTCTCTGTAACTCTTTCAAATTAATAAATAAATCTTTTTAAATTTTTTTTTTATTTTCTGCCAGGGAGGGTTATACAGAGAGAGACAGAGAGAGAGAGGTCTTCTTTTTTCCATTGGTTCACCCCCGAAATGGCCGCTAGGGACGGCACTGTGCTGATCTGAAGCCAGGAGCCAGGTGCTTCCTCCTGGTCTCCCATGTGGGTGCAGGGCCCAAGTACTTGAGCCATCTTCCACTGCCCTCCCAGGTCACAGCAGACAGCTGGACTGGAAGAGGAGCAACTGGGACAGAATCTGGCGGCTAGCCGGGACTAGAACCTGGGGTGCTGGTGCCGCAGGTGGAGGATTAGCCTAGTGAGCCATGGCACCGGCCCAATGAATAAATCTTTATTAAAAAAAGCTATTTTTTTAAAATAACCTCTATCCCAGCCATCTTCACTAGCAATAGCACATGGTGCATTCTGTGTAAAACAGTGGGATAGACTTAGCTGAAGGCAAATATTAACCTTTTTATCTGTAATACAGAATTGTGATTTTTAGATTTTTTTTCAACATAGAAAGTAATAACTGTTATGAGAAAAACTGAGTTTCGAGAGAGAGTGGCATGGGCGAGTATGTTCCTGTCTGGACTTTTTCAGTTGGTGGTATTTGTGCAGTAACATGGATAGAGTGAAGTTCATATAAAGATTTAGAAAAGGTTGAAGGGATAGCATGTGAACACGCTTTGATGTATGAACTCCTCTGGCTTGTGAAAGACATACCCTGACATCTAGTATAGAATGAAGACTAATAAGTCAGAGATGACCAGTGTCAGACTGTTATTGGACAAATAATCAGACCCTTGCTGCTTGTTCCTTCGATAGCCAATTCACCAGAGATGAGTGCTGGTGAGAGGAAAGACTTTATTTCAAGAAACCTGTAACATGGCTGGCATTGTGGTGTAATGGGTTAAGCTGCTGCCTGAAACTGGTGCTGGTTCCAGTGTCCAGTCCAGGTCTCTAGGACGGCAGTGTAAGATGGCTGAGTTCTCAGGCCCCTGCACCCTTGGGAGAGCCAGATGAATCTCCTGGCTTTGGCCTGCCCTGTGCCAGTCATTGTGGCCACTTGGGAAGTGAACCAGTGGATGGAAAATTTATCTGTCTTTCCACTCTAACTCTGCCATTGAAATAAATAAGTGAATAAATTTTAAAAAGAAGAAGAGCCAATGACTTGGGGGAAGAGACATCGCTTGATCTGAAATGTGTTCTTTGTGCCCAACAAGCCAACCAGAGGGTTTTTTAAAGGATAAGGGTAGCTTCTAGGGTGTGTTACGAATGAAACAATGGCTCTATGTAATTGGTAACTAGGCAGATGTTCAGGCTTTGTCTGTCCATCAGGCTTATCCAGGACGTCCAGTGGAGACCTCCTGACAATGGGGCTCAGCATCTTTTAGGTGGGGGCTTCTTTGTTAGCTGAAACTCCACCATTCCAAATCATCTCTCCTCAGTAGGCTCCTGAAATCCTTAGGCAAACATGACTGTTCACTGGACTAGTCACAGGTAATTCACAATGTCAGGAATTGCTTTGGTTGTATGAGGTATGAAAAGAAGGGAAAGAAAGGGAAAATACTTTTATTCCAGTTACAAGACCATTTGGGCTGTAAAAGCTGTGGTCAGTCAGCCTGTACAGTGTGTTCAGAAAGCAGTGGTGAGCTTTGAAAGAGAAGAAACATGATCTAAACTTGGTGTTTTGCAGGTCACTAAGACTGTTCCATGGAGAAATGTCAGTAATCATGTCACTGGTGATGGCCAGCTTGCCTTTTCAGAGGATAATGAATTACAGTTCAGAGGTACAAAAGCAGGAATAGTGAAACAAAGTTTCATGGCACTCTCTTTCTCTGGTTTGGGACTTTATCCCTAAAGTGTGAGGAGCATTGCCTGGTTATGTGGTCTGTGATGCTCATGATTGGCGTTTTGATTGCCATTTGGAAATTGCATACCTAGAGCTGTCTGTGCACAAGACTTCCCAGCATGCATTGGGAATACCCACAGCAGGGGCAAAACTGCAAGGTTAATTATATTGTAATGATCGTGTAATAAAGCAAGGTCATTCCAAAGTCAAATTGGGACTCACTGTCTCACTGTGTGTTCACTATAAACTAGGCTTTTCTGGTTTGGTTGAGTTAGCATTTTAGCAGGCCACTTACTATGTGATAAGCCACAGAGTAGGCAGTTTCAGGTTGGTCCTGGAAAGGGCAGGGTCCTGGGTCCTTCTCCTGGATGAGTTTTGTGGCCCTCCACAGTTACTCATGCCTGATTATATACCTGACAGACCTTTCCTGCTTTCTCAGATCAATATGGAGCACTAGAGATCTGCCTCTCTCACCCCAACTTTGTCATCTCATATCCAAAACTCCATGTAGTAACAGCTGAGGCTTCTCTTGACACTACATCACAACAACAGCAATTTCTTTCTGTGCCCAGTTCTACTTCCTTCTGCAGATGTTGATACCAAGAGCCCTTCCTAAAATGCCTCCTGAGGGTAGGCAAGGAAGCGTAGACATGTTTATAACTCTCATCCTCCACTCATTATTTGATACTGAAAATACTAATCTTAACATTGTATCTGCTTTTGGCCACTGTCATTCCCTTCCTGAATTCCCTTGTTCCCTGTGTCTGTAGCCTATTATAAGTGCAAAACATTTTCCCTTAAACCCTAAAAACAGACATTCCATGATGCCTGTACCCTGTGACCTTGTCTTTTCACTCTTCTAGCGGCTTCATGAACACCCATTATTGCTAAGGTAGCTAAGTAGATATTATCCTAGGTGTGTAAGAGGGGCCAAAGAAAATGGAAATTTTTAAAGAAAATTAATTTTGTGCAATGGAATGGGCAAACAAGCCCTGAAAACAGACCACCTGAGCTAATTGTTCTTGTTCTATAAACCTGTTAGATGGGTTTCAGCCCTCTTAGGGCAATTCAGAGCAATTCTCACTGCTCTGTACCAAGGAAGCTATTAGGTCCATTAAACTGTACTTGATACAGTCCTGGGAGGATTTTTAGGGATTTCACATCTAGAAATCCCTCACCCACAGTTTGCCAGAAGGAAGAGGAGGGGAGAAAAAACAGGAGACCCATACTCACGTCCGTAAACACTGCAGCCTGGATGCAGACTGGCTTGTCAGTCCTTCACTGAGATGCCCACATGGTCTGTCCAGTGCCTCTGCTTACCACTACTCTATCTCACGTCTGCATTCTTTCTTGTGTGAAGACAAGAACTCCTGAATAGTCCATCTCATTATCGCTGTAGGGGATTAATAATAATAATCCCTATTGATTCTTAGTTGAAATGTACCTCTGTTGCAAGAGACAGATGACCAAGGGAAAAACAAGCAGTTCATTAATATGTCTATTGCATATAGACACAGGAGAAAAGCAGAAATCTAGTGTTCTCAAAAAAGTACCTTTGCATTCCAGTTTATAGAGCATCTTCAACAAAGAAGAGTAAATATTTTAGGGTAGTAAAAAGACACTGAAAAGGACTTTAAGTCTGTAACAGGCAGCGATGTAATGGGGGGGGTGGCAAATAATTGACAGATCAAGCCTGTTATTTTAGATTCCTCTGGAACCATTATCAGGCTGATAAGAGTCTAATGTTGTCTTCAGTGGTTATATTTTATTTTCCCTCCTAAAGAAGGAGGCTGGATACCCTTTATCTCTGTCAGTACTATGCCCTCCTCCTAGGCAAATGGAGGGAGGGTAGAGAGTTCTCCTGTATCCATTTCTTCTGAACTGCCTTCAGCTGTACATTTGGGGAATGTATATTCTGGTCTCTCAGACCCCATTGTGTGAGTTTCAGAAGCACATAGAACCCTACTTGCCATAGATTGAGTTGCCTGTGAGAAAGGCTCTGAGATGGAACTTCACATCTAGGAGGGTTTTAGGGAGTGCTTCTGGGACCAAAGCCTGTGGAAAGCAAGTGGAACTGGACAGAGGGAGAAGCTGTTGCAGTTGTGATAAAAGCTGGAGGGAAGCGAAGGTTGGCTCTGTGGAGGTGGAATGACAAAGAGTGTGCAAGATGAGTATCTGTGCCTTGAAATTGATCAGCCATTTGATGGAGATGCCCTGGAAAGAACCAAGAGCTTAGGGTGTGCTGGGCAGTCTTCAGCTGAGCCAACCCTCAAGAGATTGGCAGCGAGTGGTGCCCTATAGCAGCTGGGATTATGGTTCCACATTCTTCAGGGGTTAGCTGGATGGGACCTCACAGTGCTCTCCACAGTACGCCAGATGTTCTCCTTTATAAATCCTCTGGTAAGGCGACCTTAGCTCATGCCATCGACTGACCCTGAAGGCATCTTTATCTCTTGTGGTGCCATAGCAGTCATGGGGGCATCCAGTCATGGAGGTCTTCTTCTCTTTATCACTTCTCACCTTCAATCACTTTTCAAATCCTGGGAGTTCTGCTCCCACAATGCTCGTTCAACTTCTGCTGTTTTCATCCCTCCCCCAAATCAGTTTCCACTTCTCAATTAGGTTGTTTCAACTTCCTTAATTACTCACATTTTATAACTAAAAATAAGACATGGCAGGAGTGCAGTCATTCTTTTCTGTGAAAAGACTGAGTTGGTGGAGCAGAGAAATGTGAAGCAGATAGGATATTTATATTTCACCAAGTCTTATTAAAGGTCATTAATGGCACTCCTATGAACAAAATGCGGAAATGAACCAAAGGCAAGCATAATTATGTAAATTTGCATTTGGATGGCTGTGTCTGAGGATGTCAAGCTGACATGCTGGAAGGCTATTTCCTGTTCATTGATTTGCTTTAAGATTTAGATGAAAATATCAAAGCAATGCTGTGACATTTTTAGATGCCATGAAACTGGGAAACTTAATAAATATGCTAGGTGACACAACCAAGTTCAATAAAGGTCTCTTTTCAGGCCACAATAATGGACCAAATGCACTAAGATAAAATTTAATTGTGACACATATTAGGTCTTGCCTTTGTGTCTTCAAATAAACTACCTAGATATAAAATGAGAGAGAATGGATTTAAGGGCAGCCCATAAAGAAGGCAACTTAAGTCGTTAGACCTTGACTCTGACAATACATGACAATCACCTGGGTGGAATTTTAACGATTTTAGGGCATAAGATCCAACCCCAGATTTATGTTAATTGGCCTGTGGTAAGTCCTAAGCAACAGAAATTTTTAAAAGCTTTCAAGGTGATTCCTAGGTGCAGCCAAGTTTCACATCCACTAATTTTAGTGCAAGATGGATTAGATGTGTGATATCATTGCCTCCTCCCTGAAAAAAAAAAAAAAAAGAAAAGAAAAAGGAAGCAGGGAGAGAGTGAAGGAAGGCGGACAGGGAGGGCAGGGAGGGTAGAGGGGGGAAGTGAACCCAGAAGAAAGGCTGAAGTGATTTACAACAAGCACCGAACATGATCCTTGGTATCCTGAGCTTTGAGATGCGATAAAGGTTGTTGAGTAGTTTCAACTCCTTTAAGGATGTGTGACCTTAATTACTCTTTTTTTTGTAAAGTTTTTTTTTTTTTTTTTTGAGAGGTAGAGTTACAGACAGTGAGAAGGAGAGACAGAGAAAAATGTCTTCTGTCTGCTGGTTCATTCCCTAAATGGCTGCAACAGCCAGAGCTAGGCCTTTCTGAAGCCAGCAGCCAAGAGCTTCTTCCAGGTCTCTCACACGGGTGCAGGGGCCCAAGCACTTTGGCCATCTTTTACTGCTTTCCTAGGCCACAGCAGAGAGCTGGATCAGAAGAGGAGTAGCCGGGACTAGAACAGTTGCCCATATGGAATGCCGGCATCGCAGGTGGAGGATTAACCTGCACCACAGCTCTGGTCTCCCTTAATTACTCTTGCTTTGAGTTTTCTTTTATGTTACAATAATACTAGCTACCTCTTATGGGTGCTATGAGTACTGAATTTTGAGATTTTGCTTGGGTAAGGTCTGACACATAGTACACAACTAAATATTATTGAACTATGGTAATACAAATATCAAATTTAGAATGTATAAGGCTTCCATAGCCTTGGCAACTCAAGACTAGACCCTAGGGAGATTACTGACACCATAAACAAGAGTGTCAAATTGTTAAGTCAACAACAGGAGTCACTGTATACTTACTGCTCATGTGGGATCTGTCCTTAATGTGTTGTCCAATGTGAAGTAATGCTATGACTAGTACTGAAACAGTATTTTATACTTTGTGTTTCTGTGTGGGTGCAAACTGATGAAATCTTTACTTAATATATACTAAATTGATCTTCTGTATATAAAAATAATTGAAAATGAATCTTGATGTGAATGGAATGGTAGAGGGAGTGGGAGATGAGAATGGTGCGAGTGGGAGGGAAGTTATGGGGGGGGAACCCATTGTAATCCATAAACTATACTTTGGAAATTTATATTTACTAAATAAAAAAAGAAAAGAAAAGAATGTATAGTTTGCTCTCCTCTGCCCTATGTAAAATGTAATAGCATTTAATTTCTGAACAACCATCTTCAGGAAGCATAGATAGCCTAGTTCAGTTCTGATCATGGATGAATGATCTAAAAATATATATGAAACATCTAAAATCACTGAAAGTTTTGGGTTGGGGAAAAAAAGCATAGTTGCTTATGAAAGGAAAACTCAAGTCCTGTCATGTGACAGGTTAGGCTATTCTGTAAGAATCAGAAGAGTAAAATTGGGGGACTAGGAAGGAGCCAGTGGGGAAGGAGACTCCTAATGCAGAGCCTTTTCCTCAAAACAGCTCATCTAGGATTAGATTGTACGTTGTGGAGGGCACTGATTTTCTTAGTTTACTGCTGATCTTTGAGTGCACAGTTCTTTTCTGTGGCCCTTCCCTTTCTCTGCTCATCCCAACATGTCACCCTGCTGTTGAGCTCAAAACCTTTTCCTCATTCTCTAATACACCTTGAATTAATACAAAGTTCTCTGTCTGGTTTTTGAAGTCTTCTGACATAGGCTTCCAAGTTCTTAATCTACTGAACTTCTAATCCTCATGTGATCATTTCTATACTTAGGACACGTGATTATGCCTCCTCAGATACACCTGGGTTCCTTTGACATTGTACTTTCACACACATTCTTTCTGAAGGTAACTGAAATGCTATCTCAGTTAACAGGTCTACCATATTCTCATTTGAATAAAATTTGTAGCCCATTATTTTTCACTTGATGAATATTTTTGATATAACTAATATAGAATTGAATTCTAAACTTGAAATCTATAGATAGGAGCTTTACATCAGTGCAGTAGATGGAAGATGGCTGTATGGGCACAGACACCATCACTCCTCCTCTCATGCCTGTGGGAGAGAGGTATGCTCTTACAAAATTCTGTCCCGTTTGCTCCTCTTCCAGGCCAGCTCTCTGCTGTGGCCCAGGAGTGCAGTGGAGGATGGCCCAAGTGCTTGGGCCCTGCACCCCATGGGAGACCAGGAGAAGCACCTGGTTCCTGCCATTGGATCATCGCGGTGTGCCGGCCGCAGCACACTGTCAGCGGCAGCCATTGGAGGGTGAACCAACGGCAAAGGAAGACCTTTCTCTCTCTCTCTCTCTCTCTCACTGTCCACTCTGCCTGTCAAAAAATTTAAAAAAAAAGAGTGTATGCTTTATTCTTCTTCCAAATTCATGATAATTCCTCCCATGAAAATCATTAGTGTTAAGATCCTCAGCTCCTTCTGCCTTTTGACCTGCCTTTAGAGGAGGTGGGATAATGTACGTGATTGGCAGTTGAGACTATTAGCTGACAGTGCTCTGTCCAGCTTCTTTTGCAGTGAGGAATGGGCTGCCCACAGGATGCTTCTGTTTGCACCTTCCCCCCACGGGTCAGCCCCTTCCTTGTAAGGAAAGGTGTCTGACTAGTTTCAGAGCTGCTGTCATAGTGGCTAAGTTTGCTTCTTCTGGGGTTAGGAAGACCATTGGCTTTTTACTTAAACCGTAGGCTGGAACTGTAAATTTGGTCAGAAATAAAAATTATATTTTGAGCCATTTCTTTCTTTTATTTTTTTTTTATTTTACAGGTAGAGTTATAGACAGTGAGAGAGAGAGACAGAGAGAAAGATCTTCCTTCTGTTCGTTTACTCCCTAAATGGCCACTATGGCAGGCACTGCACCGATCCAAAGCCTGGAGCCAGGTGCTTTTCCTGGCTCCCCATGCAGGTGCAGGGGCCCAAGCACTTGGGCCATCCTCCACTGCCTTCCCAGGCAACAGCAGAGAGCTGGACTGGAAGAGGAGCAACCGGGACTAGAACTGGTGCCCATATGGGATGCTAGTGCCGCAAGTGGAGGATTAACCAAGTGAGCCACAGCGCCGGCCCCTGAGCCATTTCTATCTTTCTGTTTGTCTTGAGTCTGAAGTTTTCAGAAATCAAGTAGGGAATAGGCAGAGTTCTTTTTGTGCATTGGGTCCTCCTCAGAGACTCTGACTAGAAGGCGTTAGATCGGGTCATGTGTTAGTAGAAGGGAATGTTGAGATGTGAACGTGGAATGGTCAGTAGGTCTGTTTTTGGCCTGTAAAGGAGCCTCTACGGAAATGCAGAGGCCTAATACTTAGCTAAAATAATAAAAACATTAAAGGACAGTGATTGGTATGTCATTTGAAGATCATACTTCTGAAGCATAGGTGTTTTCAAAAGTTAATTTACTTAATTTAGGGAGGAATTTTAGGTTTTACAGAAAAACTGAGTGGAAAAGTGCAGAGAATTTCCAAATAACCTTTCAGACTTTAAACCTCCCCTCCCCCGTTTCTCTTATTATTAGCGTTTTGTGATACACTTGTTAAAACTGATTAGCCAGGGACAGGCGTTGTGACACAGCAAGGGAAGTCTATATCCCTATTGCAGTGCATGCTTTCAAGTGTGGCCTCCACCTCTATTATTTTTTTTAAGATTTATTTATTTATTTGGAAGAGTTAGAGGCAGAGAAAGAGAGAGAGCGCACTTCCATCTGCTGGTTCACTCCCCAGATGGCCACAACAGCAAGAACTGAGCTGATCCAAAGCCAGGAGCCCAAAGCTTCTTCTGGGTCTCCCACTCAGGTGCAGAGCCCCAAGAACTTGGGCCAACTTCTACTGCTTTCCCAGGCCATAGAAGAGAGTTGGATTGGAAGAGGAGCAGTCGGAACTTGAACCAGTGCCTATACTGGTGCCCATATGGGATATGGCACTACAGGCAGTGGCTTGACCTGCTATGCCACAGTGCCAGCCCCTGGCCTCCATTTCACTTTTTTTTTTTTAAGATTTATTTATTTGAAAGTCAGAGTTATACAGAGAGAGGAGAGGCAGAGAGAGAGAGAGGTCTTCCATCCACTGGCTCACTCCCCAGTTGGCCACAAGTGGAGCAGCCAGGACTCGAACTGGAGCCCATATGAGATGCCATCAGTGCAGGCGGTGGCTTTTCCCACTAAACCACAGCGCAGGCCAGGACATCATGCATTTTATAAAAAGCACATATGCTGGTGTCATTACCCTGAATGAAATTTTGCAGTTTAATCCCATCAGCACAGCAGAAGTCTTCTCATGGTCTAAGGGTCAACTACGTGTTCCAGCTGTACCATCAGTTACTCTCTCAGGTTTACAATGTACATCAGTCATAAATAACTGCCTATATTTCTTTGAGCATTTTCATTCATCCTGGCCTGAAATATCTGCTCCTCTTTCTTTTTCTGGCTGAAGATTTAGCGCCCCCATGAGGCTGTCCTGGGACATCATTTGTCCTTCCTGCATTTTACAATGCTTCTCTGTGCCCTCATAACACTATCACATTTTTAAAAGATCCACTTATTTATTGGAAAGGCAGAGCCATAGTTAGAGAGGAAGAGACAGAGAGATCTTCCATGGCTGGTTCACTTTTTTTTTTTTTTTTTGACAGGCAGAGTGGACAGTGAGGAGAGAGACAAAGAGAAAGGTCTTCCTTTTTCTGTTGGTTCACCCTCCAATGGCCACTGCGGCTGGTGCACTGCGATTGGCGCACCACACTGATCCGAAGGCAGGAGCCAGGTGCTTCTCCTGGTCTCCCATGGGGTGCAGGGTCCAAGGACTTGGGCCATCCTCCTCTGCACTCCCAGGCCACAGCAGAGGGCTGGCCTGGAAGAGGGACACCCGGGACAGAATCCGGCACCCTGACCGGGACTAGAACCCCATGTGCCAGCCTGGTTCACTCTTGAAACTGCCACAATGGCCCTGTTTGTCCCTGGCTGAGGGCAGGAGCCAGGAACAGCATCCGGGTCTCCCACATAGGCGGCGAGGACCCAAGTCCTGGGGCTGTCTTCTCAGGCACCTTAGTGGGGAACTGGATCAGAAGCACAGCAGATGGGACTTGAACCAGTGTCTCCCGAGAGGAAATGTCGGGAACCCTCGCCAGCAAGGGTCCAACCCACGGATTCACGCACGACACGACCGCTGTGGATCGGTTCTCAAGGAACTTTTATTTTTAGTGATAGAAGAAGGAAAGGAGAGAAAGAAAGAGAAGAAAGAGCAGAAGCAGCCGAGAGAAAGGAGGAGAGAAAGACTGAAGAGGCTGCTCAACTTCCCGCCCCTATCCCGGTCTCTTATCCATTCTCAGTCCCCTAGGGCGAGCTGTCCATTGATCAGATCAAAGGGCATGCATATCCTCAGGTTGAAGGTGTATCTCTTGTATGTCTTGTGGTCAGTACTTCCTTGACTTTGTTATGCTCAGCAGGTTAAGGCAGATTGCAATGAGGAGGTCCCCACAGGTGGCCGGCCTGTGGTTCCCCACAAGGAAAGGCTGTGGAAGCTGTGGTGTTCTTGTCTTCATGCAAGAAAGAATTTAGGCGTGAGACAGAGAGTGCAGTGATAAGGCTTTGTTGGGGAAGGACATCTGTCAGAATGGAAGGGACAGAGAGAGAGCGCCCAGTTACTGGGACTGGGGGAGAGTGAGGCTACATGGTTGAATGGGGAGAATACACCTGGGCAGGCCAGGCAGGTGGCTCAGCCGAGAGGCAGAGGAATGAGCATGTAGTCTGTTTGGACTCCCTAGGTTTTTAAGGGAGTCTGTTTACCCACCTTCCCTCTCCTCCAGGACAGGATGAGGAGTCCTAGCAGAAGTGTTTCTTTGGTAAAAATTAGCAAATTTCTCCCTTAATTTGCTGGGTCCCAGCATAGCAGTGGGGCTTCTTAGGGCATATGAGAGGGTTTTATGCCCCATGTTATCAAGTCAGGTAACCCAGTTGGTCCTGAGGAGAGGATTCTCCTGGGAGCTTTCCTTGTGTGAAGGGCTGGGACCACCTGCGATGTTATCAGGATCTGGGCAGGACTTTGAAGTACAAGATGCTGGGCGTCTGGGGCTTCCGCAGTAGGTGCTGGTCTTCAGGCCTGTCTCATACACACATTGGCTCAATTTCTGACTCCCTACCTAGCATCAGCACTTCAACTTAGTATGCCTACTTTGTAAGCAGCAACTTAATCTACAACACAAGGCCAGCCCCAGCACTATCCCATTCAATTGCAGTTGTTGTAGCTGTTTGCCTCCTTAATCAAATGAAACTACTAAAAGTCTGACTTTTTTGGGTAAACATTTCCATTTATTTAGTTGTGTGAAAACTGTTTCTTCCTGGGGAAAAAAAAATTAGGGACTTCAATTTCAGACAGTGGGAAAGACAATGAACTTGGTAGAGTCATTATTAAGTTATCCAACTCCAGAAATATACACTACTTACTGTAAAATGAAACCTTTTAAATCAATCATACATGATCATACAAGAAGGAAAGTGATGTCTCTAGGGCCAAAATGAGAATAGACCCAGGAAAGAAAGCAAGGGTATTAGACTGGTTCTGCAGCTACACTGCAGGGAGGATGGGCGGAAGTGAAGATTCTTCATCTGCAGAACTGGATTGAATGCCTGGGGGAGGGGAGGGAGGCCTGATGATAGTGACATCTTTTAGTCAGCCAGGATCTTTGAGAGGCCACAAGCTTGGTAAAATGTTAGACTAATAAAATTGTGCTTTGGAATAGAAAGACAAACATAACAGTGTCTCTTTTTCTCAATTCCCAGTAAAAAAAAAAATAACTCATTCCTAATTATTCAAAACCCTAGACGTCAGTTGTCACAGGCTTGAGGTGAAACCTACACATGTCCAAGAAGCCCCAAGATGATAAATTAATGGAACAGTCAGTCCCAGGACAGTAACACACTCCCGAGTTTGATAGAAATAACGTGAAGCTTCTGAGAAAGATAAACTGTCAACTCGGACTGAACAGGCTCCTCGACAAACTTCATTGCAGAGAAACACACCATTCAAGTGTAACAAACAAAAGAGTCCGACACCCACTATAACAAAGACCAGAAACAGCAACGCAGAATTTGATTCTTTAGAGAAGTAAGACACATTTAAGTTATGAAACTATAAGTTGAAAACTATACTAAGCGTGATAAAAATAATAGGCAGAATCAATGACATTACATAGAATGTCATCAAAATACAGATACTAAATTCATGTCAGAGCCAAAGTTTATATCAAGTTAGGATTCTGTTACGGAGGGAGTACAAAATGGACAGATGAGCAGAGATGGAGAGCATTTACTTTTCATTGACCTTCATTTTACACTTTTCTTAGGAGAATACACATAATTCATTGAATATCTCTTCTGTTCTAGGTAGAGTTCTAGGTATCCTTGTGATCAGGAAGCTCATGTTCTAGTAATGGTAGACAGACACTAAAGATAAAATATAACAATAGAACAAAAATAAGGTGCATTGTAGTTTAAATGAATATAAATTCTGTGAAAAAATAGAGAGTGGGATAATGATGATGGAAATTAAGGAGGTGGACGGTAGCTGCATATTCCAATATGAAATGATGTGGTCAGGATAGGTCCTGTTTAAGCAATGGTTTGAGAGGAGAGAGAAAATCAGTAAAACACTTATCTGGGCCAACAGTGATATAGGTGGATAGGACAAGCAATATGCAAGCAGGCTTATGACTAGTAACTGCCAGGAACAGCAAGGAGGCTGGCATGGTCAGAGGAAAACCAGTGAGGCACAGACAGAAGGAATCTAGGGGCCATTGCATGGTTTTGAGGGGTGGAGTGACATGATCTGGTTCTGAGTTTCAAATCTTACTCTGATCACCATGTTGATGATGAACTAGAAGGGGCGAAGTGGATGCCAGGCTGCAAATTAAGAGGCGATTGTAACAATCAAGGCAAGAGATGTTGATGGCTGAGACTAGAGTCTGTGTTCAATAGATATATTTGAAAAATAAATGAATAAATTCCTTATAGTTAAGAATAAATTTGTCAGGAATGAGTACCTTAAAGATAAAAAAAACCCAAACCTTCCAAATATAGAGAAACTTCCCTAGTATATTACTTATTCAGAAAACTTGTTCTGCATATCAGATGTGTAATACATATTTAAGTCAGTGAATCAATAGGATTATGTTAAGCACATTGTCTATACATTCTTAAAGGGAAGCCAAAAAAGGTAAGGCCTCTGTTGTCAGGAGATTTAAGGTCGTGCCTTGACTTTAAGATGTGGCCACATAAAATGCTGCTAAATCCATGTAAGTCTAGAAAATGGGAATGAATTAAATTTATAAGTAATCTCCCCTCAAAATTTTCTGAATCTGGCATGCCGTGCCTTTACTCACAGTTCTTTTTGACTTTCTGAGCACTGAGCATTGTACCTAAGGAATTGAATGCACGTTAGAGGAAACGCTGCGTGGTTAATGATTAAATGAACAACTGCACGACACAGGCCTCTTGACAAAGTCGTTTCATATTCATAATCCCATATGGTGCTCATAGATCTTCTGTGGAAAAGATCAAGCAGCTGCTATTTTTATCCTTAATTTACAGAGAGGAAGTGATTTTCACAATTCATACTACTAGGAATATAACGAAAAGTAGAACTTAACAGATTTTTGGACTTCAGAACTTGCTATTTCTGCCTCAATTACACAGCTCTAAGTAGACTGGAATTGGACTGAACACACACAGGGTGGTGACAATGGCTATCAAGTCCCAGCATGGATGGGAGTCACAGGAGAATATCAGAAACAGCTGTACCCACAAGATTTGCTGTCAGACACTCACAGTAGCTGACTTCTCACCTCCCCAAATCCAGATGCACATAGGCAAGCAATCTCTGTCGCCTATAAAAAGGGACCTGGGGTCAAAAGCAGGTGCATGTGTTAAACATATGAGATATTTATTTTGTCAAGCTTTATTCTCTTTCTCAATGCTATTTGTGTAGGTGAACATCCATTTTCACGTAGCTGAGGGCTATTATGTTTTGGGTTCTGCATCATTAAATATAATGGCCTGTGTTAGGGCCTTGCTTTAAATTCCACCAATTTCTATCTCAAAACATAAAAAAATTCAGTAAAAATTGATTTAATTTTGTTTGGACATTATCAATCTGGCTTTCCTGGATATACCCGTATTTGTACGAGCCGATCTGAGGGTAGCATATGAAATTTAGTCACTGAAATTCTACATTTCTTGTGCAGCTAAAATGTGAAAGATGTGACTCAGTTTCTCTGTGGTTCTGTTTGATTGATTTTCTAAAATTAAAATGTGACTTATCTAAATTTGATAGAATTAATAATTTCTTTAACCTCAGTTTGTCCATGTTTATTTCATGCAGGAAACCTAGGAAGAAGCCTTTTTTAAAACTAAGTCATTTTTGCAAATACTTTTTTTGGAATTTCAATTTGTTTTCCACTACCAAAGAAAATCAATAGGGGAATTAAAGTTGCACTATGATGCTACTACCCATATTTACTTACCCAACAGGCAAAATAATACTCAGAATAGTGGTAGCATATTCAACCTTTATCTGATGTTGATATTCAACTGGGTTGAAAACATTGCTATACTCATTCTATGTGAAGATACATAAAAATTAAAAATCTTTTCCTTTGTATTTATTTCATTTCATTTAAAAGAGAGACAGAGAACAGATACAGAAAGAGACTGGTGTCATAGCACAGTGGATCAAGCTGCCACCTGCAAGGCCAGAATCCCATGTATGCATCGGTTCAAGTCCCAGCTGCTCCGCTTCCAATCTTGCCCCCTGCAAATACACCCAGGAAAGGAAGGTGACCCAAGTACTTAGGACTCTACTTCTGTCACTCTGCCTAAATAAATAAAGTCTTAAAAGAAAAACAAGAGTTATTCTGGGAAATATGTGGGAATATATTGTTTAAGAGAGCGAGAGAGAGAGAGGTGGATCTTCTATCTAATGGTTCATTCCCCAAATATTCACAAGAGCCAGGGCTGGGCCACTCCAAATCCAGGAACTCAGAACTTCATTCAGGTTTTCCACATGTGCAGCAGGGATGAATTATTTGAGCCACCACGTGCTGCCTTCCAGGAAATGCAGTAGTAGGGAAGCTGAATCAGAAGCAGGGGAAGGGCTGACCCATATGGGTGCCGATTCAAATCCCAGCTGCTCCTCTTCCAGTCCAGCTCTCTGCTATGGCCTGGGAAAGCAGCAGAAGATGGCCCAAATGCTCGAGCCCCTGCATCCATGTGGGAGACTCAGAAGAAGCTTCTGGCTCCTGGCTTCAGGTCAGCCCACCTCCAGCTGTTTCAGCCATTTGGGGGTAAACCAGCAGATGGAAGATCTTTCTCTCTGTCTTTCCCCTCTCTGTCTGTAACTCTATCTCTCAAATAAATAAGCAAATCTTAAAATAAAAAAAAGTAGGGGAGCTGAGACTCCTACTGGGCACTCCTATGTGGGATGTGGGCCTCACCAAACGCCCACCCCTGAAGCTGGAAACCTTTTTGGAAAAGTCTGTATTTAACAACCCATGATGCAGCCACATTCAACTTCTCACTAGATCACCTATAAAGGAAAAGAAAACAGGGCTTTAGCACACTGAAACTTAAAAGGGTCCATAAGCCTGTGCAAGTAAGTACTTAGAATGATGCTTTGCAAATTCAGTTCGCTTTGTATGTCCTCTATGTTATTCACTTAATCTATTTCTTCAAATTTTAGACTGAAGGAATCCCCCCGATCAATCCCACCTCATCCTCTAGGTGCTTTATGAAATACTCAACCAAACACCCATCTTCTTCTCTACTCTAATATTCATTAGCATCATCACTTTGTTAATCTGTACTGTAGAGTAGGTAAAATAAAGAACCACATTTATTATTGGTATTAAATCCCCAGAACAAATGTTAGTGCCTCTCATAAAATAAGTGCTCAATAAATTATTGATAAAGAAATGACTAGATGGATTGATCCATAATAAAATTTTAATAGTTGATTACTATCTTAATATTTCCTTCTTCTACATATTTTTTAGAGATTTATTTATTTTGAAATTCAGAGTTAGAGCGAGACACAGAGAGATATCTTCCATCTGCTGATTCACTCCTCAGATAACCACAACAGCCAGTGTTGGGCCAGGCTGAATCTAGGAGCCAGAAGCTTCATCTAGGTCTCCCGCATGGGTGACAGGGGCCCAAACACTTGGACCATCTTCCACTGCTTTTCCCAAGCTATTAGCAGGGAGCTGGACTGGAAGTGGAGCAGCCAGGACACAAACCGGTACCCGTATGGGATGCTGGTGTGGCAGACAGAGGCTTTACCCCCTGTGCCATGACCATGGCCCCTCCTCTACATCTTAATGTGATGCTATCCAGGTGGGCTTTGTTTCCTGTGACCACTGCCTCCTTGTACATTCATCCTATAAATATTACCCTCTAATTAATTTAGTATAATAAAAAAATTTCTAGCTGAATCTCGAGTAACACAAATATTTCAAAAATTCAGTTGAGGTCTAAGAGAATGTGTAATCAATACTTCACAAACAACAAAATCTTAAGAACTCAAGCTTAATGTCAATGAAAAGCTAGTTTGAAGAAGATAGTAGCTGGAGGTGGATCTACCTCAAGCTGTACTAAATACAAATCTGACCAACTCTAACTTTACTATATTTTCATTTAAAAAAAATTTGTCCTAAATGTCTTTATTTGAGGGAATGGCATAAATAAAAGTATGTAAGTGGATGTTTCAGTATGATGTATAGAAAAGGTAAAGATAGCCCCAACATGTATGCGCTTCATGTTCTTTCTCTTCGTGAGACTGGTGAAGAGAGTATCTGGCAAAATTCTTCAAAGCCATATCATATGGTCACAGTAGTAAGACACAGACAGGTAGACATTGCAAGCCTAGAGCTCCAGTTGACCTGGTGGTTGATGGCAGCCTGCTGAGTGGCTGGCTGGGGTGGGGTTGAGCACTATTTCCTTCCAAGCACTGTGGAAGCAGGAAACTGCTGTGAATATTTGCATTTTTATTCGACCTGAATATTGCTTGCTTTTCGCCCCAAGCTTCCCTTTCAAATGCCTTTTAGGGCTACAGATTATACATGTTTCAGAACTTTAGAGGAGACAAACTGCCAGAGTTGACTTAATTGATTTATTTTTGAAGATTTATTTATTATTTGAAAGGCAAAGTTACACAGAGTGAGAAAGAGAGGCAGAGAGAGCGGTCTTCCATCCTATGGTTCACTCCCCAGGTGGCCACAATAGCCCGAGCTGCGCCAATCCGAAGCCAGGAGCCAGGAGCTTCCTCTGGGTCTCCCATGTGGGTGCAGGGACCCAAGGACTTGGGCCATCTTGACTGCTTTCCTAGGCCATAGCAGAGAGCTGGATCGGAAGTGGAGCAGCCAGGACTCAAACTGGCACCCATATGGGATGCCAGCACTGCAGGCAACGGCTTTACCCACTACGCCACAGCACCGCCCCATTTGACTTTATTATCAAGTTGAATTCTCCCAAACGCCATTAGCAGGACAGAAAGAGCCATGTTATATGTTGTATTTTGTATGTTTTCTTGTATTCAGTTCGAAATATCAGAAAACTAGTCATTGGAATAGGGTAAGTTACCTCTTAGCTCTGCAGAAGGGGACTGAATGAAGACCAAAAAGTATCAGACTGAAAGCTGGTCAGCATGAAACTATACAGCTAGACAGAAGGAAGCTCTCTACACATCCTGCTTATGCTTAAACATGAACATAAAGAGATCTAACTCCCTTGAATAAAGTTAAGGGCAGAAAAAGAGCAAGAAGAGGATGAAGAGAAAGACAATTATGTGTGGTATATGTCTGTATATATACACATAATTTATAGATAAAATACTGCTGAACCCAAAGGGGAATAATTTTTATAAGTAGAAAAAAGTATAATTTTAATTTTTTAGCTGAAAAATTTTGAAATACATTTCAGAGGACACATTTTTATTATTGAGTTATTCAACAAGTCATTCCATCTATAAACTAGGAGGAGAAAGTCATGAAGAGAGAAAATGCAGAAATAAAAATACCATGAGATACATTAAAGTGAGAAATGGAGGACCCCGAAGTACCTGGTGAAAAGCTAAAAATGTAGCGGGAAAATGAAAATCCACAGTGATCACCCTAAGGAGAGAATTGTCATTATGAAAAAGCAGAGTTGCAGAGATTAAACTTGAGGAAAACTCTAAGATACAATGGAAAAGGGTAAGGTGAACCATGATCAATACGGAGGAAAAGGCTTTTTGATCTATTTTAAAAATAACTGTGTACTTGGGAAGCACAGTAAAATTGAACAGAGGAAATGATAACACAAAACTGAAGAAAACAGTAGTAGCTGAAAAAGATCTAACCATTGAGTTTGAAAAGGTTACCTTTCTCTAGGCAAAAATCAATGAAAAGAAGCCACAAATTAGGTTTGCCTGACCAATATTTGTATTATAAGAGTAGAAAATAAAATTTATTGGCTGTATACTGAAAAAAAAATCTTGGAAAGAAGTTCGATTGGTTGTAGATATTCTCTCTTCAAAGATAACCATCAGAATATAACAGAACCTTGTGCAATTTTGTCCTAATTATTTTACCTGGATCTTTTGTCTTTCATGGGGATGCAATAGCATTGTCAGATATACAAGAACACAGAAAATAGGCTGGCAGTTTAAAAATTATCTGAGGTTGTCTTCAAACTGAGTGAAAGCTGAATCTTGAAGTGAAGGGATAGGAATTGCTGTGATTCAAATGCTCGTGTCCCACACATAACCATGTGTTGAAATCCTAACCCCCGTGGTGATGGGGTTAAGTCTTGGAGGTGGAGCCCCCATAGATGGGATCAATGCCCCTACAGAGACCTAAGAGAGACCCTTGTCCCCTTTGCCATGTCAGGATATAGTGAGACAGCATCATCTATAAACCATGAAGTGAGCCCTCCCCAGGTGCTGGATTTAGACTTCTGAGCAGTGAAAAGTAAGTCAGGGTTGTTTATAAGCCACCAGTTTCGTATATTTTGTGATGAGTGCCTGGATTGACAAAGCCTGGGACTTTGGTGAAGGCGTTTCTTCAAATCCCTTACCACGTAGAAGAGATTCATGAGCTTTTAGTGCTGAATGTGATATTTGGAAAAAAAAAATTGGTTAAATATTTTGATAGAACATCTTCATTTTAAAACAATGAACATAAAATAAAAAATGAGTTAGGAGAAATGAATGTGATTTATAATAAGTGAATATCTGGTCATTTATATCTTATGGTATTGGCTAGAGAATTTGGTCCACCTAGTAAAGATTAAAAAAAAAAGTAGGGGTCAGCGCCATGGCGCACTAGGTTAATTCTCCGCCTGTGGCGCCAGCATCCCCTAAGGGCACCGGTTCCAGTCCCAGATGCTCCTCTTCCAATCCAGTTTTCTGCTATGACCTGGGAAAGTAGTAGAAGATGGCCCAAGTCTATAGGCCCCTGCAACCGCATGGGAGACCTGGAAGAAGCTCCTGGCTCCTGGCTTCAGATCAGCGCAGCGTCAGCTGTTGCGGCCATTTGGGGAGTGAACCAATGGTAGGAAGACCTTTCTCTCTGTCTCTAACACTGTCTGTAACTCTACCTGTCAAATAAATAAATAAAATCTTAAAAAAAAAAAAGGAAGCACAAGGTAAAAAGAGCATGCAGTGAGTTGAGAAAAGACTGAAAGTAAGTTATCAAAATATTTTAAACTCACTACAAGTTAAATCTCAGAGTTAAAATAATGAGTTTGAATCTCATAATACGAATATTAAACCTTAAATGTAGGTAAGTGCAAAAACTTCTGCAAATATAAAAGAGCTCAGAAATTCAATGATTAAAAGTAATGTTCTTCAAGGCAACAAAATTAAACATGACCAGAGGTTCCATGTACATTGGCATAGATGTCATAAAGAAGTATGATCATGATCTCTGTGTCCTGAATCATCAACACCAAAAGCAAAGCAAAATATTACAGGATTAATTCATGAAATTTATAATTTTTCAGACTAGCATTTCTTTACATTTTGTTTTGGCTATTTGTTTAAAGTAGATACAAGTAAATGAAGATGTGAAATTTGAATAATATAATTAGTAAGGCTGAATAAGTAAGTTAATGTCATAATCCAAAACAATTATCAAAGAGTAGGATTTTTTATTTATTTATTTATTTATTTTTTATTTTGACAGGCAGAGTGGACAGTGAGAGAGAGAGACAGAGAGAAAGGTCTTCCGTTGCCGTTGGTTCACCCTCCAATGGCCGCCGCGGACGGCGCGCTGCAGCCGGCGCACCGCGATCATCCGATGGCAGGAGCCAGGTGCTTTTCCTGGTCTCCCCATGGGGTGCAGGGCCCAAGCACCTGGGCCATCCTCCACTGCACTCCCGGGCCACAGCAGAGAGCTGGCCTGGAAGAGGGGCAACCGGGACAGAATCCGGCGCCCCGACCGGGACTAGAACCCGGTGTGCCGGCGCCGCAAGGCGGAGGATTAGCCTGTTGAGCCACAGCGCCGGCCTAGAGTAGGATTTTTTAATATTTACTATTCACAAACTTATTGTGGGCCACAATACTTCTGTGATTTGAAGAAAATGACCAAGAAAGGTGAAGGAGATGATATTAGATAGGTAAGCAAGAATCAGGTCATTCATTGTCTTATACAATATATGGAATCTTAATTTTAAGTACTATAGAAGGCAGAGAAATATTGTTTTAAGATATATTTTTGTTTTTAATTGATTAAATGAAATTATAATATATTTTTTTCATTTTCAATTCTCTTTATATACAGAAGATCAGTTTAGTACATATTAAGTAAAGGTTTCAACAGTTTGCCCTCACATAGCAACACAAAGTGAAAAATACTGTTGGAGTACTAGTTATAGTATTAATTCACAATGTATAGCACATTAAGGACAGAGATCCTACATTATATATTTTTTTAAATTGATTAATTTACTATGCAATTTCCAATTTAACACCAAGATTTTTTTTTCATTTTTAATTATCTTTATATACAGAAGATTGATTCAGTATATACTAAGTAAAGATTTCATCAGTTTGCACCCACACAGAAACACAAAGTGTAAAATACTGTTTCAGTACTAGTTATAGCATTACTTCACATTGGACAACACATTAAGGACAGATCCCACATGAGAAGTACATACACAGTGACTCCTGTTGTTGATTTAACAATTTGACACTCTTGTTTATGGCGTCAAGAATCTCCCTAGGCTCTAGTCATGAATTGCCAAGGCTATGGAAGCCTTTAGGGTTCGCCGACTTCAATCTTATTCCGACAGGGTCATAGTCAAAGTGGAGGTTCTCTCCTCCCTTCAGAGAAAGGTACCTCCTTCTTTGATGGCCCCATTCATTCCACTGGGATCTCACTCACAGAGATATTTCATTTAGGTCTTCTTTTTTTTCCAGAGTGTCTTGGCTTTCCATGCCTAAAATACTCTCATGGGCTGTTGAGCCAGATCCGAATGCCTTAAGGGCTGATTCTGAGGCCAGAGTGCTATTCAGGACATCTGCCATTCTATGAGTCTGCTGTGTATCTCACTTCCGATGTTGGATCATTCTCTCTCTTTTTGATTCAATCAGTTAGTATTAGCAGACACTAGTCTTGTTTGTGTGATCCCTTTGACTCTTAGACCTATCAGTGTGATCAGTTGTGAACTGAAATTGATCACTTGGACTAGTGAGATGTCCTTGGTACATGCCACCTTGATGGGATTGTATTGGAATCCCTTGGCACGTTTCTAACTCCATCATTTGGGGCACGACTGATTGAGCATGCCCCAAATTGTACATCTCCTCCCTCTCTTATTCCCACTCTTATATTTAACAGGGATCCCTTTTCAGTTAAAATTTAAACACCTAAGAATAATTGTTTGTTAATTACAGAGTTCAACCAATAGTTCTAGAACAAAAAAATACTAACATGGATAAAGTATTACATTGTATAACAACAGTCAGCACAAGAGCTGATCAAGTTACTGTTTCTCATAGTGTCCATTTCACTTCAACAGGTTTCCCCTTTGGTGCTCAATTAGTTGTCACCGATCAGGGAGAACATATGGGACTGGCTTAATTATAATATTTGTGGGATACAATGTGATGTTTCAACACATGTATATAATATATAATGAAGAGATTCCCTGCTCCACACCCTCTCCATGCTCTGGTAACCATTATTCTATTCTCTGCTTCTTTGTGATCAACTTTTTAGCTCCTGCATATAAGCAAGAACATGCCATATTTATCTTTCTGTGACTTATTTCTCTTCATGATGACCTCCAGTTTTATTGATATTGCTGCAAACAACATAATTTTATCCCTTTTTGTAATTGAACATTATTCTATTGTGTATACATACTGTGTTTTCTTTATTCATTCATCAGTGGGCATAAGATTGATTCCATATCTTGGCTATTATGAATAGGCAATAGCTGAAATAAGCCTGTGTATTTAGAAGTAGGCATTCATAATGTAAAGACTAAATTAAGAGTATTTTGTCACTCATACTAACTTCTTTAATGTAGCTGGGAGTTAAAGCAGGATGAAAACTACGAATTGCCTGTGAGATTGAGCTACAAGGATGTCAATAGTCTCAGTGTAAACATGTTTATTAGAGTTATCAGAATTAAATTGTGATTAGGAAGGATGTAGGAAAAGTAACAAGGGAAAAATGTGACATTGAATGTAGACAACTCTTACATTTTAAACTTTTAATTTTAGAATAGTTTTAAATTTACAAGACAAAAGTTGTGAAGTAATAGAGTCCCCACATACCCTACACCCAGCTTCTCCTATTCTTGTTTTATATTAATATATTTTCTCCATCTTTAAGCTGTACCCAGAGTCCCCTATTGTTAATTTCTTATATTAGTATATTTGTCATAATTAATGAACCACACCCAGCTTTCCCTATTTTTTTTTTAAATATCCAAACTCCCTCTATCCTTCCCACCCTTCCCAATCTCTAGTAACCAGCACTGTGTGTTCAACCTGAGGGTTTTTCTTTCAGCTCCCACAGATGAAAGATAATATGTGGTATTTGTCTTTCTGTGTCCAACATAAGACACATAGTGTTTTTCAATGAGTTTATTAAAGTTTGGAGGCTGATACAGAATGATATGAGAACACATGAAGGTAGCTTTGATAGTGAGAGAATGTGGATATTTTCTTCTGATGGCTTATTTATCCAGTGACATAGGACACTGTTGATGGGTAAGTAGTAAAAAAGGGATAGTTAGATGTTTTAGAGGAGTATTATCTAGGTTGTCACTTTTTGGAGGGGAAAGTGAATTAAATACTAAAATACGCCGGGATTTTAGTCCATCCTTAAGGCCCTCTTGGGGTTTATAAGCTTACATTTGAAGTGAGATTCAGTGGCGGCATAGTGGCACAGTGGATTAAGCCACCCCTTGCAACACTGGTGTCCCTTATCAGAGTGCACATTTGAGTCTCTGCTGCTCCATAGAGCAGAAGAGGATGGCACAAGTCCTTGGGTCCCTGCCATCCACATGGGAAACAGGGATGGGGTTTTGGCTCCTGGTTTCAGCCTGGAATAGCTCTGGTAGTTGTAACCATTTGGGGGTACATGCATCTGATTTAGGTAAAGAGGAAAGTAAGAGCATGAAGCAAAATATGAGTGTTGAGAAGGTATGGTCAGTGGGTTAAATGTGAAAGAATTGTTGGAGTGAAGTACTATAAAGAATTGAAAATAAGGAACTAGAAAATGGAAAAATAAATGTTGATCTGTAGAGAGTAGGATTTTTTGAAATTACGATTTTGGGGGCTGTTATATACTGAATGTTGATTTTCCTCAAATTTCTAACGTTGAGGCTGTAGTGTCAAGTGTGATGGTATTAGCAGGTGGCATCTTTGGAAGGTAATTAGGTTTAGAAGAAGTTATGGGGTTGGAGCTGTTATGGAACGAGATGGGACTAGTGTTCTCACAAGAAGAGAAAAATAGTAGATCCCCTCCTCTCTCCAGCATATGAGCACACAGAGGAGGCAGATCTACAACTCAGGAAGAGGGACCCCATCAGGAGCTGCATCTGCAGGCACGTTGCTGCTGGACTTCCCCAGCCCCAGAACTCTGAGAAATAAATGTCTGTTGTTTAAATACTAGTCTGTGGTATTCTATTATAACAGCCCGCTCTGACTATGACAGAGAGTAAATGTTTGTAATTCCAGGCTTAACCATTAATATATGACTGAAATGGCATGTAGGATAAATCACTGGAATTGATAACATCAAAAACTTAGAAATCAGTAACTTATGAATCTTGTATGAGGAAATTTAAATCATTCATAATGATGGCAGGAACAGAACGAGGCAGTATTTCCAGGCAGCTGAGATAATGGTGGCCATGTTAAAATAAATATCTTTAAAAAACTATAAGAGATCAACAAGCATAAAATCCACAGCTCCAGCACAGAAGTCAGAAACTTATGAAACCTAAATTATCTGTAAGTAGAAAAATACGCAGCAATTTCCAGTAGAGTTACTGCTGAAGCTTCTGCTGCACACCTTTGCAGGGGAGTAGGGGCATCTGACAAAAGTATAGGGAAAAATAAAGAGAAACGCAGTGCACAGTGCACAGGGGCGGGAGAGCTGAAAGCCAGAAGGAGTTCACCCTTAGCGCGTGACCTCACTGAAAGAGATTCCGCTAAGTCATACCTCTGTTTTCTGGAAACAGGGGGCAAAGAACATGTGGTTATCTTGGAAAGACAACGCTTCTGTGGAAGAGAAAGGCAAAAAGAAAGAGTTTCATTAGGAGAGTTGGTTATAACCAGTAAAAGATGAAAGAGAGGGAAATTTAGGATCCAGCAAGGCAAAAGCCAACAAACCCCAAAGTTAATATAATCCATCTCCCATTCTCACCCCAAAAAGCCATCCATTAAAACAAAAAGATGCTTTATTTTACTAACAGGTATAAACTCTTTTAAGTGGGGAATATTATAAAATACTTTAAGCATCAAGACTAGTGAGGAAATACATAGAAGTCAATACTTAGCATCTAAGTGAAGTCACAGCATAGAGCTGTGTAAAGCTTAAAGCTTAAAAGCTGGGTAAAGGATAAAGAGCTATGGGAAAACCCCACATACAACTCACTGCAATGCTGAAAACTGAACTAGATGCTCTAATACAGTTATTTTTAGCTAAAAGGACAACAAAAATTCTAGGTTAGGCATCCAAAAGCTAAAAAAATATGTAGGGAAGAAATGTACAGAAATGATATGGAAGTTTATCCATGAAGAAATGGATGAAGAAACAAAATTATACCAGAAAAAAAAAATACTGACAAAGAGCTCCAGGTCTAGATTTGGATGAATCTATAGTTAGGGACACTGTAGAAAACAAGCAAGACAATGAAAATCACTGAGAGAAAAGAAAAAAGGTATAATGAACCAGAGAGAATACAGAGGAAATGAAATATATGCAAGATGATTGAACAATATATGATTGAAACCCCTACATAAGTAAAACAAAAAAAAAATTGAACTTCAATCTAAAAGTACAATTCAAGAATATTTCCAAGAAGTAAAAGAACCTGAATCTATGTAATGAAAAGAACCACAGGGGCAGTTAGAAAAATGACCTGGAACAATACAATCTGGGGCATCTTCTAAAGAAACTATCAGGTTTTAAAGGAAAGAAATTCTTAAGCTGCAAATATTTTGCTAGAGCAAGAGAATTTAGCTTGCATCAAAATTCTCAATAGGAACGTCAAAGCAAAAGAAAAAATGAAATAGCACTTTTAAGAAACTCAGAAAAAAAATAAGCCAATTGCAATAGATCCTCATTATTCACAGACTTTGTGTTTGCAATTTTGCCTGTTTGCTAAAGTTTATTTGTAATTGTCAACTCAGTACTGTCAGTGCTGTTACAGTCATTTGTGAAGAAGTACATACAAAAATCATGAAACATTGAATCACCCAACATGCACACTCCTGGGTGACTGAGCAGTGTTACATTCTGCCTTTGGGTTTCAACTCTCATACTATAAAGAAGTATCTTTTTGTGATGTATTTTGTGCAACAATTTTTTTGATGATTTATTGTTTAAGATTTGCCCTAAGCACAGTACTGAAGTGTTGTTTAGTATTCCTAAGTGCAACAAGGTTGTGATATGCCTTGTGAAGAAAATATGTTAGCTAAGAATTATTCAGGCATGAGTTCAATGTTAATGAATCAGCAGTCTATACCAAATCATTGTTTTTAAATAGAAATACACATAAAACAAATGTTCTGAACAGAGGCCCACAGGAACCTGATCCTGTATTTCTCCTAAGAACAGTTATTCCATACTCCCTAAATCAGCATTGTTGGTGACTTTATGGAGCAAAACTACCATGAATAAGGAGATTCAGCTGCATAAACCCAGATGACCATCAGCTGCTGACTGGGTATACATATACTATGGAATACTACACAGCTGTAAAGAGGAATGAGATCCTATCTTTTGTAACAAAATGGATGCAAATGGAAACCATTATGCTTGGTGAAATAAGCCAGTTCCCAAAAGAGAAATATCATGTTTTCCATGATTTGTGGTAATCAATATACAGAACACAAAGAATATAACATATAGTAGTGAAATTGACATTTGAGTTACAATTATTGTTTATATTCCCTGTCTATACTTTTGAGGAACAGTGATTCTTCTACTTACTACTTGTTGAATTCTTTACTTTTGATGGAGGGTAAGCTTGTGAATTAAAAATAAACTGAAAGTATAGCATTGTAAAATTTTTTTAAAAATAAGAAAGGAGGATGGGAGTGTGGATGAGAGAGAGGATAGGGTGGGAAATATCATCATTATCTTAAATCTGTATATATGAAGTCCATAAAATTTGTTCACCTTATAAAAATTTTAAAAAATTTAGCTGCATTTTGTGGGTAGAAACACACTGATACTAAAGTGATTTCATGTGCTATTTTCAGTACAATACAGATTTCATTTCATATGTACAGAATCCTAAATAATTTCACAAATTTGGAATCATACAAACCCTCATCAGTGTATTAATTGTGAATGTCTGCGATTGCATTTTCTGCTTGATATATTGTTTATGGCTATTATATTTAGGTGTATGTGTACATGTGTACAATCACATGTATTTGTGACTTTAAATGAGTTCTGCTTTATCTGACTCTCATAACAGTATGGAAAATGTATATCAATCATCAAAATAATGTAGTTGATTTAGATGTTAACTCTTGTCCCAAATAATTAAATT
This sequence comes from Sylvilagus floridanus, assembly GCA_949820135.1. Lineage (NCBI taxonomy): Eukaryota > Metazoa > Chordata > Mammalia > Lagomorpha > Leporidae > Sylvilagus > Sylvilagus floridanus. The sequence goes on along the minus strand of OX463239.1, from coordinate 28,348,818 downwards.
TGGTGGCAGACATACTAATTTATACTAGCTTTCAGAAACATTGTATACTCTCTCATGGTAAGAGCCCAGCTAAATATATCAATTGGCTTAAAAAGAGAGATAAAGAGAGTTTGGCCAGTTTAAATTCATATTGCATTTCAAATTTTCGACACTAACACACACATTTAATAGCTTCTCCGAGTCCTCCATCTGTATACCCTTGACTCATGCTGTGCACTGATCCAAAATGACATTTAAAAGTCTTTTGCTCCATCAGTACCCTTCACTCTATGTCTAATGCTTACAAGAAATACTGTCAGACATTCTGAGAACTATCTATCACCAGGCAGCCAGATGAATGCAGAATCAGATAATTTAAATCATGTACATAATGGACAAAAGAGAATCCTAACTGGGAATGGTGGAGGGGGCAGAAAAAGAGTTACTCTTGTTCTCATAACATTGACAGCATCAAATCCCTCATTTCCCTATTTGGTAAAATAATAATATTAGCCATTAATGAACTTATTTTGTAGTTGGATAGAAGAGTTTATAGTAATTCTGAAAGACATGTATTTTAGAGATTCATTTATTTATTTGAAAGAGTGAAAAAAGAGGGAGAGGCAGTGAAAGAGAGAGCTTCCATCCTCTGATTCACTCAAGTGGCTACAGTGGCCAGGGCTGAGCCAGGTCAAAGCCAGGAACCAGGAGCTTCATCTGGGTCTCCTCCATGGGTGGCAGGGACCCAAGTATGTAAGTCATCTTCTGCAGCTGTTCTCAGACCATGAACAGAGAATGGAGCAGCCAGGCACTGGCAGCCTTATCCACGTTGCCATAGTGCGGATCCCAGAGTGACAATTTTAAGGCAATAGTACCACTAGAAGTAGGAAATTCTAAAACATATAATTTGAGTAAGATACCCTTATTTATAATTTGAAAATTTATCCTAAAGTCTTTCCTTTTGCCCTTCTATTCATTTCATATTTCTTGTGTAGATATTTATTTCTTACTGTTTAATATTGCTTCCTGGTGCTGGCGCTGTGGCGTAGCAGGTAAAGCCACCGCCTGCAGTGCCAACATCCCATATATGTGCCGGTTCAAGTCCAGGGTGCTCCACTTCCTATCCAGCTCTTTGCTATGGACTAGGAAAGCAGTAGAAGATGGCCCAAGTCCTTGGATTCCTGCACTCATGTGGGAGACCTGGAAGAAGCTCCTGACTCCTGCCTTCGGATCAGCGCAGCTCCGGCCATTGCAGCTAACTGGGGAGTGAACCATTGGATGGAAGACCTCTCTCTCAATCTCTCTCCCTCTCTGCCTCTCCTTCTCTCTGTGTGTAGCTCTTTCAAATAAATAAATCTTTAAAAAATATTGCTTCTTGAGGCTGAATGATTTTCTATTTATCCTCAGAAGTTGGGTTAAGTATGTATACAGTAGGTATGTGTTAATATCATGATACCACATGACTGTCATACTACTGTAATTATATCTATAGTGATAAATCCTGTGGCCTAATTTTAGTATAATGAGGTTATCCTTGATCTTGGACTTGAAGGAAAAACCTGGTTATGCAGTATTAGAAACAAGATATAATGATGAAGAAATTGTCTCCAAGATGTTTCTGATGTTTGAGAATTATGGTATTTATAGGAAAAAATTTTAGCCAGGTGATCTCCACAAAGTTAAAATACATTTTTATTTCCTTATTTTTCACCCATTGAATATTCCTCCCTTAGGTACCAAGCCTCATATCCATCAAATCTTAAGTTTAGACTTACAACGGGGTAGAGAACCTTTTTCTGCTAAGGGTCATTTCAGTATTTATGACATCTCTCATGGTGCATATAAATTATCACTTTAAAAATTAGCCTTTGGTTTTATTGATTTTCAGGCCCTGCCTGGATTTGCCTTGTCAGAGCTTGAACAAATGATTTCACAAGTCTGATACGGCAGGCAGGCCAGACATTCCCCACCCCTGGTGTAGAAGGTTGGGAAGTAAGTATTTCACCAGTTACTGCTTATGTATAATAGGAAGAGGGCCATTCCCATTCCAGCATATATCTCATATAGATAGGACATCTAAATTTCCAATATATTTCAGGGGCACTCTGATTAAATCTTCAATATGTTATTCAGTCTTTCAGCAAGACTGGGTATTCTTGAGTTATGAGAAATATGGCAAGCTCAGTGAATATGACTGGTCATTCACTTATATTCTCACAATTTTTCCCTGTAAATCAAATGACACTGTTAGGAGAATATGGCTGTAGGTACGTGTCAAGTCCATTAATCATCACACTGCCAAGGATGTCAGAGCAGAAGCCAGTCCATATTCATTGCTGATCCATTCCATTGAAGAAAATTATCGCTCCTTCTGTGACTGGATGTCTCAGGGTGGGGGTGGCTGCTAAGGGAAGGTGTGTATTTTTGATTACATGTATAACTTTGAGATTAGACACCTTGGATTTTTGTTCATTATTCCTGAATGCAGCAACAGGAGAGTGACTTCTGAAAGAGGTTGACTACAGAATGGGCTGTCTTATCTCCTGAATTATTGTGCAGCACCTGTTTAATTATGGGTTTTCATGAACCTTCACATAGTAAATAAATATTTACAAACTTTGATCCCATTCTAAGAGTGCCAGCCAATAAATTACCTCAAAAATATTATTGTTCTTATTTTTTCAAACCAACCTATATGACCAAAATATTAGTATATCAATATCCCTGAATATTAAACCATTCTTGGTACAATATTGGCCCTATAAAGCATCACAGTTATTAAATTGTTGAAGCCCTACCTAATACATGCATGTATGCAGCAAGATATTATACAGTTGATAAGTTTGCAAATCATAGTTGGGTCTTTATAGAATGATATAAATCAGGAAAATAATTTTGAACTTATAAGTAAAAAATTATTCTGTCATCTATATATACTAAGTTTTTTCAATTGGTGAGATGGCTGGCTTAGAAATAATTAATATTTGTGTGAGTATATTTTTGGTGTTTGGAGCTAAAATAAACATAGGGGTACAGATAACAGTTTATATGCTGATTTCATTTCCCTTGGGTGAATTTGGAGGATTGGAATGACTGGGTCACACGGTAGGTCTATATTCAGAATTCTTCTCCAAACTGTCTTCCATAGTGGCTTTACCAATTTATATTCCCAACAACAGTGGATTAGGGTACCTTTTTCTCCATGTCCTTGCCAGCGTTTGTTTTTTGTTGATTTATGTATGAAAGCCATTCTAACTGGGGTGAGGTGAAACCTCATTGTGGTTTTGATTTGCATTTCCCTGATGGCTAGTGATCCTGAGCATGTTTTCATGTGTCTGTTGGCCATTTGGATTTCCTCTTTTGAAAAATGCCAGTTTATTTCTTTTGCCAATTTAAGAACTGGGTAGTTTGTTTTGCTGTGGTTGAGTTTCTTGATCTCTATATATTCTGGTTATTAATGCTTTATCAGTTGCATAGTTTGCAAATAATTTCTCCCATTCTGTCAGTTGCCTCTTCACTTTTCTATGTGCCTCTTTTGCAGTGCAGAAGCTTCTCAATTTGAGGTAATACCATTTGTCAATATTGGCTTTGATTGCCTGTGCCTCTGGGATCCTTTCCAAGAAGTCTTTTCCTATGCCAATGTCTTGCAGGATTTCTCAATGTTCTTTACTAATTTGATGGTATTGGATTGTAGATTTAGATCTTTAAACAATTTTGAGTGGATTTTTGTGTAAGGTGTACGGTAGGGATGTTGCTTCATACTTCTGCATGTGTAAATCCAGTTTGCCCACCTGAATTTAGGAAACTACAATAGAGTATCATATTACGATGTAGAAGAGGGGCCATGATCATGGCATAGTGGGTAAAGTCTCTGCCTGCCACACCAGCATCATATATGGGCACTGGTTTATGTTTTGGCTGCTCCACTTCTAGCCCAGCCCCCTGATGATGGCCTGGGAAAAGCAGTGGAAGATGGTTCAAGTGTTTGGGCCCCTGACACCTACGTGGGAGATCTGGATAAAGCTTCTGTCTCCTAGCTTCACCCTGGCCTAACACTGGCTGTTGTGGTCATCTAAGGAGTGAACCAGCAGATGGAAGATATCTCTCTCTATGTCACACTCTCTAACTCTATAGAAATAGATAAATAAACCTTTTTAAAAAAGATGTAAAGAAGAAATTTTATGATAGCAATCAACTATTGAATGTTTATTATGGGTCAATTCATCAAGTCATTTCTTTATCAATAATCTATTGAGCACTTACTTTATGACAGGCACCAATATTTGTTCTAGGGATATAATACCAATAATAAATGTGGTTCTTTATTTTACCTACTCTATAGTACAGACTAACAAAGCGATGATGCTAATGAATTTTAGATTAGAGAAGAAGATGGGTGCTTTGGTTGAGTATTTCATAAAGCTCTTAGAGTATGAGGTAGTAGGTGGGGGAATTCCCTCAGTCTAAAATTTGAAGAAAGAGATTAAGTGAATATTTCCAGCAATTTGTCTTGTAACTCAGATATTCTTTCTTCTTCTTCACTGAGTCAGTTGTTCAGGCTTTCCACTGCATTTTTATTTGTTTTATTGAATTCTTCATTTCCAAGACTTCATTTGGATTTCTTTTTAAGATTTCAATTTCTTGGGAGAAATTTTCTTTCATGTCATGTATGGATACTATTAGTTAGTGGATTTGCTTGTGATTACTCCTAAGTAATCCTACGATCAATTTTTTGAATAACATTTCTGGCATTTCTTCAATCTTTTTATCTTCACATTCCAGTATTGAAGTGTTATGTTCTTTGGGGGCATCATGTTGTCTTCCTTATTCTTGTTTCTTGGATGCTGTATTTGTATTCAGCATCTGTGGAGATACTGATTGGTTTCTCTCTCTCTCTCTCTCTCTCTCTTTTATCACAGAGGAGGTTTGTTCTGCTCTGTTATTGTAGTCTAACACTCACCTCTCTTCAAAGGAAAGCAATGCTTATGCTGCCACAAGAACCACACAAAGGATCTGTGCCGTCCATGTAGGTCTACAGAGTCCCTCTTTTTGTGTGGAGTTTCTTCTGCTGTTTTCACCAAAACTCCTCCCTGAGATTGCACTCTCTCCACTTTTTAAAAACTATCTTCTCTTAGATTAGAGCAGTAAGCTCCCTCCCTATTCTACCATCTTGGATCTCTCCTCATAGTTTTTAAAAGGAGGTCCACATTTTGTGTTGTGCTATGCCCTGCATATTTACAATCAGACCCAAATACACAGTTTTGTTAAGCTGTGTTTAAAGGCTGGAAAAATGTAAACTGGAAAGATAAGGAGTAAAGAATTCTTGGGTAGGAATTATGCTTGCCAAATTGAACAAATTAAAATACAGGCATCAAGTTAAATTTGAATTTCTCAATATTACATGGGATGTACTTTACTTAGAAACCTGTTGTTCACCTGAATTTGAAATTTAAGTTGACATCATGTATGTTTTTCCTGGAAATCCTAGTAGAAACAAATATAACACTGAAACAGCTCACTGTGGATTCTAGGCAAACTTTGCAGATGAGTCAATGTTACAGAATATGAAAGACTTGAAAAATATGTGTTCAAAATAAGAATGAGAGAACATTTTAGTTGGAGTGGGAAAGTAGGAGAGGCTAAGAATATTGGGAGGGTAAAGATAAGTTCAGGGCATTAAATCTCCCAGGTGGAGCCATACTGAATGAAAAGTTAGTTCCAAAGTTTGGCCATGTCAGGGAAGAGATGAAATTGAGTGCAGATAAATGGCACCAGATTTAGGAAGCTTAAGAATGATCTGAGCCACAATGCTACAAGAATCAACTATGTAGATACATGTCATCTGTAGTCACAAATGTGAGGAGCTTGGATAGACACCATAACTGAATCAGATGCTCAAATGATAAAGATAATTTAGAAAACAGAATGTCAGAAGAAGTAAAGAGGTGAGAATAATGGAATGTTATCTGCAATAACCTAATTCCTCTAATGTATTCCAACTACTTGCATGAAAAACATTTTTTTCAATGCCCTATATATTTGATTTTGCTAATTTATTGGATTAAATATAAAAAAGCAAATGAAAATCCAATTTGACTTGTTTTATACATAAGTTTAGTTAACTGACATATAGTATATTTTTAAAGAACAGAAGGCCTCAAATACATGATATGACTATATAGTAGCTGTATTCTCTTGGCATTGGGGCTCTGATTTTGTCAATGACTTATACAAATATTTCATAAACTTTACTATTCATGAAAATTGTTTGAAGGGTCTCACATTCTGAAGTCACTGTGAAGGGGTTGCTCTCAATATTTATAAAATATATAAAATGATCACTTTATAAACAGAAATATAAAAGGTGAAAAATACATTTTAATTTGTTTATTTTAAAAAAATTTAACATAACAATTTGCTGTAAGAGAATTTATTTTAAATGCTTCTTTGTAACTATATTGGTTTTTCTGAAGCAAAAGAATCTCTCTTATGCATTAATTCTTTTTTCTGATTTACTTGGAAAAGGAGACATGAAAGGAGCCAATTTCCCTGTGAAACTATATATATATAGTTGACATTTATTTTTTGCTCATAGTATAATTTTTAAAAAGTGAATGTAAGAGGAATACTAGATAGTAATAAAAATGAACAAAATATTGATACATGATACAAAAAGGAGACCTTTGAAAACATTATGAAGGGAGCCAGATACTCAGGATCCCATACTGTGTGATTTCATTTACTTGACATTATACAAAATAGAAAAATCCATAGTAGACAGAAAGTGCAGTAGTTTTTGTGTGGAACTTAGTGCTGGCATGTGAAATCACTGTGAATGTTATATTTTTCACTTGGAGTAGATTTGGATAGATCATCATTTAATTGGATAGGAATTGGATAGGAATTCATTACCGATTCTGCTTTTGTATCAGGGGTGACTTTGCTATTTATATAAGCTTTTCACACGAGTGAAAAATGACCAAAGTGCCCAAGATGAGCCAATAACGGATGAGCTTGCTAAACTGTCCTGTTGTTTAAAGAGCGCTGTAATTTTCCTACAGCCATTACCATTTTAAAAAATCAATGAAAACAGGAAGATAAATGTGGAATAGAGAATACAGTGATGCCTGTAAACTCTGTGGGTTTTTTTGGTTATGGGTAGGCAATAGTAATCTTCAAATTGTTTTATCACAGGAGACTGTGTACATCCTATATTTTATAAATGGAAGTTCTATCTTTTTTGCATAAAATATATTTGAAAAAGAGAAGAAAATATATCTCTACTTGAGTGAAATCGTGATGTCTAATAACTGGTGCTAAACCTCAAGATGCAGGCCTGATTCACGCACACACTCTTCCCAGCAGCCTGTGAGAGTGCTGCGCTCTCTCCTGCGGCATGAAATTTCCTCCTCTTGAATCATCCCTTTGAATTCATCAGCACAATATGATCGTTATCTTCCAAGGCTCTTAGAAAAATGAGTCTGCTGTTCATCAGCAAATCTTCCAGTCTTTTTCAAATGGAGTGTGTTTTCATATGTCCCTCAGAAAAATGGCTAGTTGTCATCTTGGGCGGTACAAACATTGGAGTTGGCAAAGGAGAAAGTCCCTAAGTGATAGCCTTGAGGAAAAAGGTGTGACTAAGGCTACTGGTATTCCTGGGAGAAGACTTTTGTACCAGAGAAAGTTCTAGTAAGGCAGGTACAATTCCATTCCAGAATGCAAAAATCTTTGGTCTAATAGTAGTTATATCATTTAAAAGAATGTTAAAGTTAAGTGATTATGCTAACTGTGCAAAACAATGCAAATCAAAGCTAAAAAAGAACAAAGAAGCAACAATCTACATCATTCATGAAAGAAATGCAAATCTGAGTCCTATTTTTCTAATTTTACTTTTAATAGATCCTTAGTTTTTGAAGGGATTAGAACTGTGCTGCTAAAAAAAGATCTATCCAGATACTTTGAATGATCTCAAACAAGGAGCAATGACTTACAAAACGACCTGTACAAAGACAACTTTTCATCTATACTTATTTAAATATATTACTGAGAAACTCTATTTAATGACCAGGTCCTTATAAGACTTACAAAAATAGATGTATAATATATATAAATACATAAATATACACATATTTAAATATTAATTGTTTTATTTGAAAGAGTTATGGGGAGAGAGAGAGAGAGAGAGAGAGAGAAGAGAAGAGAAGAGAAGAGAAGAGAAGAGAAGAGAAGAGGAGAGGAGAGGAGAGGAGAGATCTTCCATCTGTGGTTCAATTCCCAAAGGACCAAAACGGTTGGGGCTGGACCACGCTGAAGCCAGGAGCCAAGGGCTTCATCCAGGTATCTTACATAGATGCAGAGGTCCAATCACTTGGGCCATCCTATGCTGTTTTCCCAGGCCCATTAGCAGAGAACTGGATTGGAAGAGGAGGAGCTGGGCCTTGACAGGCACCCATATGGGATGCTTGCATCACAGTCGGTAGCATAAGCTGCTGCGCCACAACACCATACCTTAGAATATATTTTCCATGAAGCTGCTCCTTGTTTAAAAATAGTAGCAACCATACTGAAATATAAATCAAAACTAGACATGTCAGGGCCAGTGATGTGGGATAATGGTAAAATTGCCACTTGTGACACCAGCATTATATGTGGGCACTGATTCAAGTCCCAGATGCTTCACTTTTGATCCAGCTCCCTACTAATATCATGGGAAAGCAGCAGAAGATGACCCAAGTGTTTGGACCCCTGCATCTATGCGGGCGACCCATATGAAGCTCCTGGTCCTGGCTCCTGGCTTCGGCTTGGCCCAGCCTTCGCTGTTGTGGCCGTTTCGGGGATGAAATGGCAGATGAAAGATCAATTCTTCTGTGTGTGTGTGTGTGTGTGTGTGTGTGTGTAACTCTGACTTTCAAATAAAAATAAATAAATCTTTGAAAAGAAATTAGACCCTTCAGTTACAAAATCCAATTAATATATGGCTCTGTATAATATGTGGTCTCAAATTGATAACAACACAATGTAGTAGTAATATAAATTAATACATCATTGGAAATAACTTAAATACAGGAATACTTCCTCTAGAGTAATTTCTGGTTCATGACTTGGTTTTATTTAAGCTTCATGGATTGCTTTGCCAATTAGGGAAGGCAAGTATCAAATACAGCAATTTCTCTGTGGTTAATACAGTTTGAATATTGGTAAAATAACAACAAAAACAGTCTAGAGAATGTTAAGGTTGGCCCTTGGTTTTCTATAAATTACACTGATTGATTAATATGAATTTTTTCCAGATAAAAGCAGACTGCACTTCATTTCATTGGAATTCCATAGGTTTTATGATTTATAATAAAGGATTTTGTTGACATTAGAATGGCATGCAAATATTGGACACTTGGAGTTTTGAAAATCATGTTAAAATTATTGGTTTTATATTTCCTATAATGAAAAAAACCTTCATAAGAACTTATGCTATCACCTAATATACATTTTTTAAAAGATTTTATTTATTTGTTTTAGAGAGTTAGAGAGAGAGAGAGAGACAGACAGACAGACAGACAGAGGCAGAGAGAAATGTCTTCCTTCCACTGGTGTACTCCCAAGTGGCTGCAACATTTGGAGCTGGGCCTATCCAAGGCCAGGGGCCAGGAGCTTCTTCCCATGCAGGTGACGGTCCCAAGCACTTGGGCCATCTTCCACTGCTTTCTCAGGTCTAAGCAGAGAGCTGGATCAGAAGCGGAGCAGCCAGGACATGAACCGGTGCCCATATGGGATGCCAGTGCCACAGGCAGAGGCTTAGCCTACTATGCCACAGCATCTGCCCCATTTAATATGTTTTATAGTTTAATATTGAGATATTAGAAAGTAAAGCAATGTGAGAATCCACAGGGAATTTTTAAAAATACTGTTCTAAGATGTATTTCCCTGAATTACATGCTTTAGGTTATTCATTAAATATGGTTCACCAAATTACTTGTGGAATTTCCAATTTTCTAATTGTAAAGGTTTCAGAAACAGGGCTGATGCTGTGGCAGAATGGGTAAAGCCACTGCCTGCAGTGCCAGCATCCCCTATGGGTGCTGGTTCAAGTCTCAGCTTTTCTACCTCCAATCTAGCTGCTTGCTAATGTGCCTGAGAAACAGCTGAAGATGATCCAAGTCCTTGGGCCCCTGCACCCACGTGGGAGACCCAGAGGAAGCTCCTGGCTCTTGTCTTCAGATCAGCTCAGCCCTGGCCACTGTGGCCATTTGGGGTTTGAAACAGTGGATGAAAGATATCTCGCTCTGTCCCTCTCTCTCTCCTTCTATAAATCTGCCTTTCAAATAAATAAATAAATCTTAAAAAAAATTTTAGAAGCACACATTTTTAACAGCTACCTGAAGTCTGAATATATGTCAGTGTCTTTGTTAAAGTTCAAAAATCAAGGTAAAATTAATTCTTGCTAGAAACCTTAGTCATGGAGGACAAATTCAAGATGTTCCTGGTTCATTTTAATAACTGACAAAGGTAAGAGGATAAATACAGTATTAATTTTATGAGATTTCTTATGCCTGAGTAAACACAAAAACTTTGTAATTATATTTACAGGACTTGGCTGTGTTGAAAGATAAGGGATAATTACATTCATGCCTGATGAAGAAAAGCCTGCACAAAGTGTGCAGGTTTTATATGTTAACAAAACTGTAATATTAGGAAATTCAATCAAATGCTAATTAATTACAAGGAAAAGTGTTATCTATGAATGTATTACAGCAAGGAAATCTCTATATTTTAGGAATTGAAAATACTTTCATTTTCTTTCTATTATAATTTCTTCTGTCATACATTAAACAGGGCATAATTAGGCTTTTATATCAGGCAGATAATTATGCCTTAAATAATATGTATGTAGCTCTCCTAGATAGATAAAATATAAAACCATAGTATTTAATTTTTAATCTTAACATGGCTATATCATCATTATGTACATTTTGAATTATAGGTTAGATATTTTTGTCTTGAAATTTCAGTAGTTTTGCTTTCAGGAAATCCTGCCTTTGCTTAATACTTTTATGCACTTATTGTTATAGTGTCTTTTTGTATGGTTACCATTTATGTATGTAATAAATTTAGCATTTAGAATCATCAGTTTAATAAATAGGACAGTTGCTTTCTGACACTTAGTTTTTTTGAAGGCATTAGTCATTGTACAAAAGATTTGTTTATATTAGAAAAAAAGCATTTAGAATGTTTCATTTCATCCTGTAAACGTAAGCTGTTTCAGAAGACTTAATTTGAATCCTTGGATCATCATTATAACATCACTGCCTGCTTTGATTTATCTTGAATGTATACAAGACAAAGTCTTCTAAATATGTGCAATGTTAATAATGGACATTGTACAAATGGCATTAATTCATTCAACAAACATTCTTGATGGCAACCTACATGCAAAAGACTTTCATAGGTTAGGTTGACAAACAATGTCCCCTTCAGCTGCTTTGCCTTGGGATACAGAAAATAAAACCAACATGAGATCATTTCTAAAGAATAGTAGAAAATTTGTGCAATTTGAATGCTTGGTTGATTTGATTTTTAAAAATGAATCTATATATTTTGCTTTTGCTTCTAAAATTCAAATGTTCATTTGTTTCTATTCTGATTATGCTGAATGGAAGTACTTTATAGTTTGATGACTCAAATTTGTTCATTATTTTTATAGTATGCACTTATGCATAAGCAAAGCAGTAGATTTAGTAGATTATGTCAAACAAAAACTAGTATATGATGATCATACTCTAATGAGAGCACTGACTCACTGACTTGAATTAGGGATTGAAAGATGAATTATTCTTTTTACCCAAATTTGAATCTTTCTTTTTTCTAAATGGATATTGATGAGTTATGTATGCATCAGAGGGAGATTTCTTGACAAAATGTAACTTTTTGAAAGTAAAATATGCTGGTTTCAAGGCTCAATAGAATTCAAGCATGATTATCAAGGTATTCCACTGCCCTTTTTAAAAAATAATTTTTATTAACATTTCAAAGAACATATATAGTCCGTAGATACAGTTCTAAGAATATGATATCTCCCTGCTCCTTCCTTCCTTTTTTAATTTTTGTGATAGCATTTTTTTGTTTTTAAAAGTTTTTAATTAGTTTTAACAGATTCAGTACAGTTTGTAGAAACAATTCTAAGAATATAATGATATTCCCTTCTTTCTTCCTCCCTTCCCCCTACTCTCATTTTCATTCTCTTTTTTTTTTCTTTCTTTTGTTTTTGAGATAAGATATTCAACTTTACATCACAGTAAAAAGGTTTAGTGCTTCACCAAATAAGAAGCTCAATAAAAAGCACTGGACTTGGTTTCTAGGTTTTTCAAGCTGTATCATTAGCCACCCTAGGTTGTGACTTACCTAGCGTGTCCTTTCTCACCCAATCTTGTTAGGCAACAAACGTTTCTATGTGAAAACAAACTGTTTAAATTCTTTCCATATATGTTGTGCACACTTCATTGTTTATTATACATATGTGATATACTCCTTAAAGCATAATGTAAAACATTTTTTTATATTTATGCTTTTGGGGAGGGGTTCCAAGTAGTTTATAAAGAAATTAGAAGGTTTAAATTTGCCATTGAGGGAGGATCAGAGAAAAGGTAATAACCAATTCAGAGCTTTGCCTGAAAGTCAGTCACGTCTTGCTTCCTTTTAATCGTCAGTTTCTGGTTAACTGATTGGCAAGATCCAGGTATCTGTGAAGCACGTGGCATCTCCATGTATGTCTGCCTTCCAGGTAATCATAGTGGCTGTGTAGTCATCCTCCCTGAAATAGCACCTACAAAATGAATAGTTCTACATTGACTTAATTTTTACATGGAACTGCCTTACATGCATAAACTAAATCAAGCTGGTTCTCTTTCTACAATCTGAATTCAATGAGTTGGCTGTTAATTGTAATTAGAGCACAGTACTTATAAAAAATTCCAAGGGAATTAGTAGCTATCGAGAGTTCATATCATGCTTATATTGCAAATTCATGGATTTAAAAGACTTTTAGTTTTAGATTTAAGCATATGGTTTTCCATAACAATTTTAAATTAGGCACTAGAGTTGATTGTACTCAAGAACGTTTTGTATGATTCTGAGTTTATGAATAGGCTCATTCCACTTAGAAATTTTATTTAAAACTTGACATTTTTACCTTGTAACATTTAATATAGTGCAAAAACATTATATTTTAAAATTATGTAAAATTCAGACAATAGAAACAATTATAAGTGAATGTATCATCCCAAAACTTTACCACCAGAAGTAAATATTAATATCTGATGTTGATAATTATTTCTTTAATATATCCAGGTATAAAAGTAATTAAATAATTTGCTAAAGCCTACAGCAGTTTTACCAAAATATTAAAATACTGTTTAACACCATTTAAAAGAAGGAAAAGCAACTATAATTAATCTTAGATACTACTTTTTTAGCAATAAGAGATTTTAATTTCTAAAGTATCTCTCTAGAAGCAAAAATATATAAGAAAACTACCAAGAAATTGATTTTTTATATATGTGTTTGACTTTGGAATATTTATTGTCTTCTAGTTGAAAATGAAAAAGAATTAAGTGCATAATTATCTCCACCTTTGTTGTACCTCAAACTTTCAATCATTTTTCCTTATGTATTTTCTTTTTTTTTTAAAGATTTCATTTATTTGAAAGACAGTTACAGAGAAAGATAGAGACAGAGAGAGAGAGGGGTCTTCCATCTGCTGGTTCTCTCCCCCGACGGCCGCAATGGCTGGAGCCGCGCCTATCCGAAGCCGGGAGCCAGGAGCCTCTTCTGGGTCTCCCATGCGTGTACAGGGGCTCAAGGACTTGGGCCATCCTCTACTGCTTTCCCAGGCCACAGCAGAGAGCTGGATTGGAAGTAGAGCAGCCGGGACTAGAACCTGTGCCCATACGGGTTGCCGGCACTTCAGGCCAGGGTGTTAACTCACTACGCCACAGCACCGGCCCCTATGTATTTATTTTCTTAACCTTGTCAGAGTTTATATTTGTATTTTGTATGTGATCAGTATTCCTACATTTTTTTAGTTTTATTTCAAATCATTTTAAATTTATTCTTTACTATGTATCATATTCTTTTCTTTACTATTTTTTCTTCACTCTGCGCTCACATGTTTTTACTTCAATGTCTATGTATGGGTCTTATTTTTTTAATTATTCATCTTTGAATAATTTTATGATTTATGATATGGTTTGAAGAATACAGTTATCAAGAGGGATGGGTGGGAAATTTGAAAAATGGAAGCATGAAGAGTTCCAGTTAGAGTTGATCTAAAACATCATTTCATCAAATGTTGTGTTTTTGTTTCAATTTGGGATGACTAGGCTGTATTTAATTGATACCCCTTAATTCACACAGCCTTTAGACTCTGATCTCAGCATCAAAGGTTTTCCTTTATCCTTTATATCCACTATATCTCACAGTTCTCTTTGTCATATTTAGAATTTAAAAGTTTCTATTTGAACATATTCATGACCTTGAAACATTAAGAAAAAGAACATGAATGGAAAGATGATAAATTAGAAACATCAAATAGTTTAATCTGATAAATTCAATTGTTTTTAAAGAATATTTTATGAGACCTTAGCTGTCATACCATATACACACTTATTTTGCAGTAGACTATTATCAAAATTAATCCCAATAGTTCAACTACTTTCTGAAGCAGAAGGGGCTTGGAAACTCAAATTCTGCTGACTTATATTTCAGCTTCTTCACCTATCATAAGTTGAAGAGATGGCTTATTAAAAAATCTCCCTTTTCTACCCTTAAGTTTATAAAGTAACCATCAATAATACCTATATAGTACAGCAGAGAGTGAGTGACTTAGAGATGATAATAGGGAACTCCTAAATAATGGAGTCAGTTATTTTTGATACCCAGCTGAATCCTTTTTTATTTATTTATTTTTTTTTTTTTTGACAGGCAGAGTGGACAGTGAGAGAGAGACAGAGAGAAAGGTCTTCCTTTGCCGTTGGTTCACCCTCCAATGGCAGCTGTGGCTGGCGCACTGTGGCCGGCACACCACGCTGATCCAAAGCCAGGATCCAGGTGCGTCTCCTGGTCTCCCATGGGGTGCAGGGCCCAAGCACTTGGACCATCCTCCACTGCACTCCCGGGCCATAGCAGAGAGCTGGCCTGGAAGAGGGGCAACTGGGAGAGAATCCAGTGCCCGACTGGGACTAGAACCCGTGTGCTGGCGCCACAAGGCGGAGGACTAGTCTGTTGAGCCATGGCGCCAGCCCCTTTTTTAAATTTTTAAAATTGACTAATAATTGCCAGTGCTGTGGCTCACTAGGCTAATCCTCTGCCTGCAGCGCCGGTACCCCGGGGTTCTAGTCCCAGTTGGGGCGCCGGATTCTGTCCCAGTTGCCCCTCTTCCAGGCCAGCTCTCTGCTATGGCCCGGGAGTGCAGTGGAGGATGGCCCAATGTCCTTGGGCCCTGCACCCATGGAGAGTTCAGGAGGAGGCAACTGGCTCCTGGCTTTGGATTGGTGTGGCCGAAGCAGCCATTTTGGGGGGTGAACCAACGAAAGGAAGACCTTTCTCTCTGTCTCTCTCTCTCACTGTCTAACTCTGCCTGTCAAAAAAGAAAATTGATTAATCAATTAAATTTCACTCTATTTAAAAGACTAAGAGAGAGAGAGAGAGATCTTCTATCCTCTGGTTTATTCCTCAAATGTCTGCAAATGCCAGGGCTGGGCCATGCTGAAGCTAGCAGTAAGGGACTCCATCCAGGTCTTTCACATGGGTGGCAGGGACCCAAGCACATGAGGCATCTCCTGCTGCCCCCAGGGTGCAGGAAGCTGGATTAGAAGTGGAAGAGCTTGGACTCGAACCAGTGCCTCTGACACGGAAAGTAGGCAAGACAAGCAGGGGCTTCACTGCTGAGCCATACGCTGGCCCTCAAACTGAATTCTTGATTATTTTCCCAGTGAATCCCTTGTTATAACACCACATGTAACCACAGCTTTTTTTTTTTTGATGCTTTGTTAGTCCTCCATATATAGATCATAAGAGCTCTGAGATTAAATATAAGAAAATATATCCATTTTGAAAAGTGAAAAATACAAATTCAAATTTTAACCATATAAATTTTAGAAAAGACACTGTAAGGAAAGAAAAGAACACATTTACAAGTTGACACGATTAAGACTCCTGCACTGCACCAATCAATATAGAAAGAAGAGCTGGTGCCCTTCAGCTGTCAGGAAGTCAATAATAAAGTAGAAGCATCTGCAGCATCCTTGGCTCCCTCTCCTTGCAGTCTTTGGAAGAGATGGTGATCTCTCACGAACCATTCCAGAAAGTGCTCAGCACTTGTATTTCCCACATATTGTCACGTTCAGGTAAATCATGCTTAAAAAAACTCAACAAATCTGTACAAACCACAAGAAACTTGCTTTGGGGACCATTAATACAGATTTGTTAAAATGTGAACATTTTCCAGCTGTCTTGTGTGGTAGAAACCAATCTTTTTCAGGATGCTGCTTTTTCACTTCTCTAGGGATTTCTTTCTTTGTCATATCTGTGATGCTTACCTGTAAGCTGTCCATGTTGCCGAAAAAGGAGGCTATACTCACCACCAACGCTCCTTAATATTGTACAGTTTAACTGTGGCTCTTATTTCTGATGTTGCAAGCCATTTTGTTTTTTCATTGTACATAGACACATTGTCTAAGATGCTGCTGAAATTGTAGAGAATGTAGCCAAAACAGTAATAAACAATGACAGTTAAAATGTAAAGACTATGAAAATTACATCAAAAGGAGCTTTCAAGATTTAGGATATTGACTGTCTTAGCTCCTTTACTTAAGAATCAGCTGAATAAATTCTTTTTAGTATACTTAAAAAAAAAAAAACTCAATAAAAACAGGGTTCAGAGGTGAACCAATGGATGGAAGACCTTTCTCTCTGTCCCTCTCTCTCACTGTCTAACTCTGCCTTTCAAAAAAAAAGATCATTTTTAAAACAAAAAACAAAACTACAAGCATTTACTTCCCAATATACTTATTAGACAACTTAGTTTGCTGAGAAACAGCTCATTTTCCCCCTATGTGTTGATAGTGGTAATTTCTTTATGTAGTGTTTTGCTGTAATCACTTATGTTTGATGAAAATTTTCAACTATAGAGGGAACAACTAGAATTGTAAATGCACAATTTTGATTGGCTGTACTTTAAAGACCGAAGAGTAAAGAGAAGTAAAATCCAGGCTGTTCCACTGGAAAACTAGACAGGAGCATTGATACTAAGATAGCAAAGCTTTAATACAGTGGGGAGACAGTAACAGAGTGATAACAGTAAATGGCTTAGCACACAAGCATAGCTATGACATTACATTGATGAAAAAAAAAGCGATTATCCTAGAAAACAAATGAATGAAAGCACTTCATCTGATGGAGGAAAGGCCAGTTTCGGTTTGTACATTTATACCTGAAAAGGTGTGATATGATGCTGAGTAATGCTCCCTGCTCTAACCTCAAAGGCATGCACATCTATTTCCTAAAATAAATTATATTACATGGCAAAGGAGACTTTGAGGATGTAATTATGTATACTAACTTTAAAATGAGATTATATTAGATTATCCAGGTAGATCCAATCTGATCACCTGAGCATCCTTTAAATGCAGGGAGTTTTCCCAGGTTGAAGTCAGAAGAGAAAGGCAACAAAACAGAAGGGAAGCAAGAGAGATTCTAAGCTCGAAGTTTCAGTGTGTCATTGATGTCTCTGAGCTGGAGAGGCTCATGTGCAAGGACCAAAGTAAGGAAGGGCTTTGGGCGTCACTGCTGCACACTAACTGGAAACCAGCAAAGAAACAGGGACCTCAGCCCTGCACTCACGAAGAACTGGATTCTGCCAGTAACCTGAGGGACCTGGAAGTATATTCTTCCCAGCCCCTCCTTACAAAAGCCCAGCTACCAAGACCTTGGTATCAGCTTAATGAAATCCAGAGTAGACACGCCAACAGAGCCACCCAAGGCTGCTGACTGAGAGACATGTGAGATCACAAATTTGTGTTGTCTTCAGCCATTAAGTCTGTGGTAACTTGTTATGATAGTAGTAAAAAACTACAATAGAAATAAACCAATTTTTATTAGCAATGACAATGAGAAATAAGTATTTAGAAAGCTTATTGTTGACCCTGTGTCTGGTTTATTCCATGTCCACAGTCCTCACTGTAACAGGTAAAATGTTATAATTGTCCCCCAAATTTGTGCTAGTTCCAATGGTAGGTGCCAGTAATTTAAAGAGTGATATTAGCACAAAATAAATAGACCAATGGAATAAAATAGTCTAAAAATAGATGCACACATTTATGATTATTTAAAGTGCAATGAGTTAACAATGATCTTTTCACATAAACAGTGCTGGGCACATCAGGATACCTATATAGAAATCAGTATTTTTTTCTGCTCACATATAAGATAAAAATGGACAATGTATAATTTAATCATTGTTTAAAAAGATAAATTTCCATGTTAATTCCACCCCAGTGAGGACACAGAGCGTTAGCTTATTCCTAGCAAGTTCCCTGCTTCCTTCTCCAGTCAGGCTTACCCACACTGAGCTAAGATGCGGTCTGATGTCAGTCACCAAGAGTTTCATTTTGCCTGTTTTCAGACCTTTTAAAATGTGTTCCTTTAGCGTGCACTCATCAGCATCTTACTTTTTACATGGAACCAGAAACCATTCTGCTTAATGGAAAAAGTCTCAGAAAGACAAATAGCATGTTTTCTCTGATATGTGGCAGTTACTATGGAATATCAAAAAAGGTATAGGAGTGAAATGCTCATTTTAGGATATGATTGTTCCTTTTTTTTCTTCCCTAAGCTTTATTTTATTTATTTGAGAGGTGGAGTTACAGAGAGAGGTAGAGACAGAGAAGTCTTCCACTAGTTGGTTTATTCCCCAAATGGCCACAATGACTGGGGCTGAGCCAGGTAGAAGCAGGGAACAGGAGCTTCCTCTCCCATGTGGTTCAGGGACCCAAGGGCCATCCTCTGCTGCTTTCCCAGACACTTTAGCAGGGAGAGGGATTGGAAGTGGAGTGGCTGGGACTCGAAACAGTGTCGATATGGGATGCCTGCTGCAAGCCAGCAACATGGTTGTCATTGTTAGCCCTTGTTTATAATCTATGGAACTATGGTCTTCCTACTTTCTGCTTGATGAATATTATGACTAGAGTGAATTAAATTGTGAATATAGAGTGGATTAAATTTTTTTTAAATTAAAATTTTATATAAATACAAGTTGTTGAGTTTTGACAAATGTATTCATTCCTATCATGATGTTGAATGCAGCTATCACCCAAGAAAATTAAATTATGTTCACTTTTCAATATAACATTTCTGACATTCACCTGTGGTGTTCTATTACTAGAGTTTTCTTTTCCTCTTCCTCTTTTTTTTTTTTGCCCTTACAGCATATATATTCATTGTATGAATCAACCATTTACCTAGTGATCGACAGTTAGATTGTTGCTGGTTTGTGCACTTTTGAAGAAAACATTTGGATATTCTTGGAAATGCATTTGGTTGATATATTTTTATTTCTCTTGGGTAGTATACCAAAATGGAATTGATAGATGATAAAGCAAGAACATCTTTAACTTGGAAACCATTCTCCAAAATGAATATATATTTTTTTCACTTTAATCAGCAATGTATGAGAGTTCTAGTTACATCTTTCAACACTCCCACTTTTAAACTTTGATTTTATCTCTTCTAATAGGATCAATGACATTTAATTTTAATTTGCATTTTCCAGATGTAGAATACATGTTTATGTGATTAATGGCCACTTATATAATTTCTCTAAAGTACTTACAATTGTTTTTCTCATTTTTATTATTGTTAAGCAATTCTTTATACATCCCAGATAGAAATCCTTTGTCAGATAAGTATATTACAAATATTTTCTCCCTTTAGGCTTCCTTTTTTGTTTGTATCATAGTCTCTCAGTGAACAGACTTCTATTCCAATGAAGTCCAATACATTTACTTTTTGTTTTATGATTCTCATATTCTGTGTATTATCAAAGAAATCACATCCCAAAACAAACAAAAAGCATTTTCACTGTGGCGTAGAGGTTTAAGTTGCCTCCTGCAGTGCCAGCCTCCCATCTCGGTGCCAGTTTGAGTTCCAGCTGCTCCGTTTCCAATCCAGCTCCCTTCTAATGTACCTGGGGAAGCAGCAGAGGATGGCACAAGTTCTTGGGCCCCTGCCACCCATGTGGGAGACACAGAAGAAGCTCCTGACTCCTGGCTTTGGTTTGGCCCAGCCCTGACCTTTGAGGCCATTTAGGGAGTGAACCAACAGATGGAAGATTTCTCTGTATGTCTCACCCTCTCTGTCTATAATGCTGCCTTTCAAATAAATGAATCTTTTTTAAAAAAATCTTTCTAAATCCCACAAGACAAATATAATTAATGTTAACATTTTATATTTATCCTTATATAGTTTATTACTCAGAAAAACACATGTTGAAATGGACCAGAATGATTCTGTAATATCTCTTCAATGGATCATCTTAGCCTCCAGGGTATTATCTGATTTTGCAGGAGTGTGTGCTTTTGTTTGTCTTTGCTTAGGCTATTTTACTATTCTATGAACATAGAAGTTAACTTACAAAAAAATCAATATCCTGCAAATAAATCTGTCCATAAAAAAGCAAATCAGTTATGTCCCATGGGATGTAGTTGATTATTGTCCTATGAATAAACTAGTTTTTGTAAATTCATTTCAGCTTTCCTTTACTGAATTTATATTTTGTGCTTTTTCTTGGAACCAATTGTAAAACATGGCTATAAGTTGGTAAATATTTTAGAGGCTCAGTGAACAATATATACTTTTCAAATAGCCTTAAAATTACTATACATTTGACCAACAACATCACATATATATGGGAATAATTAGACAATGTTGGAAAATAGTCTTATGCTTATATGTTTGTATTTTCTTGGCAATAGACACCATAAAATGTAAATGAAGAATATCCCCTGGTACCTGTGAGTAAACAAAAAGAAGTAAACATTTTGGACTCAGTTAGTGAATGTTTTTATAGTTCTCAAATATAGTGCAGTAGTAAATTTTACTTGTATCACTAATTCTATTTTAAGCAAAGTACTCCCCAAATTAATTATTAGCTAATTTAAGCAAAATTGTTTGAAACCCCCAAAGATCAAATTCACAGAATGTTTAGCAGTACTCTTGTCCTAAAGTTGCATTTATTTATCAGATTTGGTACCAGAAACTACATTTTTCCCTGTGGAAATTTTCTTTCATTTATTTATTGTTACACTTCTAGTTACAATATGATTTTAAGTAACAGATTTTATTTTTAGAACAGTTTTAGATTTGCAGAAAATTGAGCTGATAGCTCAGGGAGTCCCCATGCACCACTATCCCTTCTGCACATATTCTCCAGCTGTTAACATCTTGCATTAGTATGGTTGATGTGTTATAACTAATCAACTAATATTCATACATTTTTGCTAAGTAAAAATGGCAGTATATTCATTTTCACTGTGTACATTGTAGTTCTGTGGGTTTTGACAAATGTTCCCTCCCCAACTACTGATCATTTTTGCGATCTCTACAGTTCTATCTTTTCCAGAATGTTGTATAGTCATAATGCTAGAGTGTACTGCTTTCAGACTGGCTTCTTAGCACTATTTACTTAAAATTCCCTTATGTATGTTTGTATTTTTCATAATTCATTTCTTTTAATTGCTGAATAATATAGCATTCTATGGATGGACCACAGTTTGTTATTCCATTCACCTGTTGAAAGATATCTTGATTGTTTCTAGCTCTTGGCAAGTACGAATGATGCTGCTCTATACATTTGTAAGCAGGTTTTCGTTTGGATATAAGTTTTCAATTCAATAGTGTAAACACTTAAGACTGTAATTGATGGATCATGTGGTATATCAATTTGGTAGAATTGCCATAACAAAATATCATAAGCATAAACTTAATAGCTTAAATAGAAATCAATTATCTCACATTCCAAAGGCTGAAAGTTCAGCGTCAAAGTATGGGTAGATTTGATTCATTCTAAGTGCAGGAAAGAATCCATTCCATGAAGCATTAGGCCCTGCATCTAGTGCATCTATCCTAGCTCTTGGGGGAGGTTGTCGGGGAATATGTTAGTCATCTTTGGTTACCTTCGCTGTATCACTCTGAGCCTTCATTTTCACGAGGCCTGTTCTCTACATGTGTACATGTGTTCAAATGCCCCCCTTTTAATAATAAGGATATCAATCATACTAAATTAGGAGACCACCTTACTGTATTATGACCTTGTTTCAATTAATTATATGTGTGATGATTGTCCCCAAATAAGGTCCACAGTCTACGAGGCCGTGCAATTCTGCATTCTCATCAGTGATGAAGGAGTCCCAACATCTTATATAGTCAGTTTTGGGGATTTTAGCCATTCTAATAGGTATAGAGTAGCATCTCATTGTTGTTCTTATTTGCTATGTGATATAGGACATCTTTTTGTGTGCAAATTTACCATAGGTGCTCCTATGTTTTCTTGGTGGAAAAGATGTTCAGATCTTTTGACCATTTTTCAACTGGGTTGTCTTTTATGGTTGAATTTTAAGAGTTCTTTGTATAATTTGAATATAATTCCTCTGTCACATATATATTTTACACATATTTTCTCCTAGTCAGTAGCTTATCAATTTTTTTGAATTCTCTTTCTAAAAGTAGAAGTTTTTAATTTTAATTAATTCTAACATCATATTTTAACATCATATTTTTCATTCATGGCTAATAATTTTGGTGCTGTCTGTAACATTTATAGAATATGATTGATTTTTAAGGCTTTAACTTGGGAGTGGCATTGTAGTATAGCAGATACCAGCATCCCATATAGGCATCAGTTTGTTCCCAACTCCTCCACTTCCAATTCAACTCCCTGCTAATATGCCTGGGAAAGCAGTAGGAGATGGCCCAAGTGCTTGGGACCTTGCACCAATGTGGGAGGCCTGGAAGAAGCTCTTCTGTCCTGGCTCCTGGCTTCAGATGGGCCCAATTCCAGTCATTGCAGCCATCTAGGGGAGTAGACCAGTGGATTGAAGATCTCTCTCTGTAACTCTGCCTTTAAAAAAAATGACTAACTCTTTGTTTAATCTAGCATAGACCACATGTGTATATTTTGCTTTTTTACCTGCATTATCTGGAGCATAATATAATTTTTATCTCTTCTTAATTATTATAAACTTCTACTTCATGGATATGATTTTGGAAAATTAGTAAATTCTTCTGGATATCTAAGTTACTTAGAAAAATAATGTTTCTTATATGTAACGATGTTTCTTGATATATGCAGAATCCTGAAAACTTATATTAACAACATTCTTTTACAGATGCTAGAAATTTTAAAGTATTTTTGTTTTACAGTCTCACAAGTTATTACATCTCATAAAATGCTATTATTTTCCAATAGGTGATAGTTCTTAGACTTGTATATAAATATTTTGCATCATAGGAATACATTGCATGCAAATCAAGGAATATTGCTAGGTGCCTCTGAGTAAATATCAAATTTACATTAGTGACTTCTTTTTTAAACTTATTAATAACTATCATGTTTACCATTGTAATAAATTACTCTTGTTAGTCATCATAGTTTGACTAAAGGACTTCCTCATTTAACTTTTGGGTGCTGTAATTATTAGGTGTATAGCTATTTTGTGACTCCAAGGAATAAACTGGCTCTTGTCTAGGTTTGACTAAATGATTATGATGCTTTCTTTTTTTTGAAGATTTATTTTATTTATATTAATGGCAGAGGTACCAAGAGAGAGGGAAAGAGATATCTTCCATCTGCTGGTTCACTCCCCAAATGACCACAATTGCCAGCCCTGGGCCTAACCAAATCTGGGAGCCAAGAGTATCTTCCATGTCTCCCACATAGGTGCAGGGGCTCAAGCACATGGGCCTTCCTGTGCTGCTTTCCCAGGAGCATTAGCAGGGAGCTGGATTGGACGTAAAGCATCTGGGACTCAATCTGGTGCCCATAAGGGATGTCAGCCTTATAGGCAGTGAGTGGCTTAACCCATTAGGCCACAGTGCCAGCCCCAGTGATGCCACATGGAACAAAGGGATGTTTATGTCCCTGTCAATTAGCTATCAGAAATCACCAGCCCTTCCAGAAGGTGACAGCTAGAGATTCCTCCTGATTACATGGGAGTTTCATTCCCTTTTTAAACCTGTACACAGTTACAACCTGTTTTGTTACAATGAAAATAGCCATCCTATACTATTTAAGTTATTGCTGGAATGATAACAAGTTCTTAATTCTCTATTTTGTGGTGGCTGGAAATAAGAATAGAAGCCATGAGGACTTTTTTCAAAATATGACAATATCTGTAAGAAATTAGATGAATGTTTTGTGTATGTGTGTATGTGTGTGTGTGTGATTGCACTGAGGGTAGATTAAGACTCTATATTTTCTTTCTTTCTTTTTTTCCTAAGATTTGTTTCTTAATTTGAGAGGCAGAGTTACGGAGAGAGGGAGAGACAGAAAGAAAGGTCTTCCAAACATTGGTTCACTCCCCAGATGGCCACAATGGCTGGAGCTGGGCCAATCCAAAGCCAGGAGCCAGGAGCTTCTTGTGGGTCTCCTACGTGGGTGCAGGGTTCCAAGCATCTGAGCCAACTTCTACTGCTTCCCCAGGCCATAACAGAGAGCTGGATTGGGAGTAGAGCATCTGGGACAAGAACTGGCACCCATATGGGATACCACTACCACAGGTGGAGGCTTAGCCCACCACACTGCAGCGCTGGCCCTGTTTACTTTTATTTCTTTAGAAGATAAGACAGCAATTTTAAATGAATTGTAATTTAAGTGAGTTTCTAATTCACTTACAATCTTCGCATGTTTCCTAATCATTTTTGAAGGTCATTTGCACCCATAGTTATGCTAAGTCATTCTTCATATGTGAAGTATAATTTGTGAGATATTTAAGGAAGAGTATGACCTGAGGCTATCTTCTCACTCCAAATGGTCTATCTGGAGAAGCTCAAAACTGGAAATGCCTGTTTCCAGCCTCCGTGAGGCAACAGGTTTTGCCAAGACTTTCGTGGGGTCAGCAGAGGTGTCTTCCTCCCTCAGCACTTCTCTTCTCTCACTGAGTCTACCAACAGACACAGCTCCTCCAGGACGCACAGAATGGCCCCGACTCACCACTGTGCTTTGATGGAAACTTTTATCTCAATGTTTCACTTGATAGGACATACATCAACTAGCTCTTACAGTTAGATAGCAAATAGAAGCGAAAAAAAAAATTTCAGTTGCAATTTTTAAAGGCTCATACATTTGTATTTAGTAAAAAGGTTATCTTTCCAAAAATGTAAGCTCAAGCAATCTAAATATTTGATGTCTTGATATTTTATATATGCTTTCCTTGTCATTTCCAGGACAAAGTGCTGGGTAATATTCATCCTTGTAACCACCAGTGTCTTGTCCAGTAACAAACATTAGTTGAATTGGACTCAATAGTTTGAATTCAATAATCCAAATTCTTCCTTCTTTTAAGTAATAATTCTAAGATGGTGAGAATTTTCCTCTCATTCTCGCAAGAATTTGCTGTCACAGATAAGAACTGGATTTTTGGTGTTGCGATACATTACGTGTTTACTGACAAGCTACCAGATGAAAGACTCACTGTTAGTGTAATAGATGAGCCAAATGAGAAGCAGACATACGTTCATTGTTGATGTACGCATTTGGAGGTATCAATTTGTGCCTTTTTCCCTAAGGATTTATAGATGTGTTTATGATATCTTCTGCTTTCATTTCTTAAGGAAGTGAAGTGATAATCACTATTTTAACTACTTGACACATTATTTCTGAGCTATTTATAGTATCATTTAGGGAAATAATAAGGATCAGCTGAAGTATACTTACATTTGCTTTTCTCTGATTTTAAAGAATATTAGAGGTGTATCTATATACATCTTGAAGCAGTTCATTTTTAGTCTCAGAAATTAAACAAAATATTGTTGATAACTTATTTTAAAAAATTCAACCTAAACATGAGTTCAAAAGGTAAATACTGACTCCTTACTCATCTCTATTCTTTGCTCTGAAATATGGAAAAGTGACTCCAAATAGAATTCGGTACTATGATTATCTTCCAACTGCTTATAAAAGTTCTATTTATGCTTCAAAAAGTTCAAAGCCACTCTCTTCCTGAAACATCTTTGACTGTTTGAAGTTCGTGTGTTTATTTATTCACCAGACTAACAGCAAATGTTCTCCTAAGAAAGGGAAAAAAAATAGAAGCGTATTACCCATAAAAGCCAAGACAAGAAAATGTTTCAAGGAAAATTAATCCATCATGTCCAATACTACTGAGAAATCTGGCTGAAGGTCATCCTTTAATGGCCATGGTTTGGCAAAGAAAGTTATTGCCAACCCTGAAAAGAACAATTTTAAAGGACAATAAGAGTGAACTGAGAAGAAAATAGTGAATCAGTGAAAATCAATTGCTTCCTGTGGTCCGACTGGAGCAGCCAGAGTTGAGGAATTTTTCCCTTTGTTTATTTGTTTGCTTGTTTTAATAAAGGAGAGGCTGAAATGAACTCCTGTTTTGAGTTACATGTAATACCCTTGCCTGCATTATCCTGTGAGAAGAACACCAGCACCACATAGAAATTGATCTCTCTTCTACTCTGCTATTGCTCTGTCATAGTTACCATGATAGATTCCATTCATCTCAAGCAAAATGATGAAGTGAACCTTTTCTGTTTAACATTGAATGAACTTCTACAGTGATAGCAAGTACACGTGCAGTTTTGAAGTGACATGTGCTAACCCATGTCTTTGTTAATGACTATATTTGACTAATTCTCAAGGGATTTTAAGACTCTTACAAAAGTGAAACAAGACAGGATAATAATGGAAGGTGAGACAAAAATATTATATATAAGACTGATGTAAACAGGCTTCCTCAAGTGAAATGTTGGATCAAAACATAGACCATAAAGTTTCATAAATACAGTGACAAATTATTCCAACCAAAGAATGAGCAACTTGCTCTGCAACAGGCAGATTAGACAGTGGATAGATCTCTTTAAATCGTGCATAGTCTACACAAGTGATTATTATTAAAATCAGTAGTAATGGTGAAAACATGTTTTTTTTGTATGTATTTACAAATTCTTGCTTACTAGTATGGCTAAACTTTTCTTCATATTAACCATTTATTCTCAATGTAAAAATTAAATATTCTTTTTTTCAACTTTTATTTAATAAATATAAATTTCCAAAGTACAGCTTTTGGATTACAGTGGCTCCCCCCCCCACCCCATAACTTCCCTCCAATCTGCAACTCTCCCATCTCCCACTCCCTCTCCCATCCAATTCACATCAAGATACATTTTCAATTATCTTTATATACAGAAGATCAATTTGGTATATACTAAGTAAAGATTTCAACAGTTTGCACCTGCACAGAAACACAAAGTGTAAAATACTGTTTGAGTACTAGTTATACCGTTAATTCAGATAGTACAACAAATTAAGGACAGAGATCCTACATGAGGAGTAAGTGCACAGTGACTCCTGTTGTTGATTTTACAATTGACACTCTTGTTTATGGCATCAGTAATTACTCTAGGCTTTGTCATGAGACACTAAGGTTATGGAAGCCTTTTGAGTTTGCCAACTCCGATCTTATTTAGACAAGGTCATAGAGTCAAAGTGGAAGTTCTCTCCTCCCTTCTTTGATGGCTTGTTCTTTCCACTGGGATCTCACTCACAGAGATCTTTCATCCCACTCCTTGAAATTTACCCAAAGGAAATTAAACTGGCAAATAAAAGAGCTGTCTGCACCACAATGTTTATTGCAGCTCAATTCACAATAGCTAAGACCTGGAATCAACCTAAATGCCCATCAACAGTAGACTGGATAAAGAAATTATGGGATATGTACTCTATAGAATACTCTACAGCAGTAAAAAAAAAAAATGAAATCTGGTCATTCGCAACAAAATGGAGGAATCTGGAAAACATCATGCTGAGTGAAATAAGCCAGTCCCAAAGGGACAAGTATCATATGTTCTCCCTGATTGGTGACAACTAACTGAGCACCAAAAAGGAAATCTGTTGAAATCAAATGGACACTATGAGAAACAATGACTTGATCAGCCCTTGTCCTGACTATTGAGGAACAACTTAATACTTTATCCCTTTTAGTATTTTTTGTTCTACTTAATATATTGGTTGCATTCTTTAATGAACATACAATTATTCTTGGGTGTTTAAATTTAACTGAAAAGTGATCCCTGTTAAATATAAGAGTGGGAATAAGAGAGGGAGGTGATGTACAGTTTGGCACATGCTCAATCAGACTTTCCCCAAATGGTAGAGTTAGAAAAATGCCTGGGCATTCCAATTCAATCCGATCAAGGTGGCATGTACCAATGCCATCTCACTAGTCTGATCAGTTTCAGTTCATAACTGATCATAATGACAGGACTAAGAGTCTAAGGGATAACATAAACAAGACTACTGTCTGCTAATACTAACTGATAGAATTAAAAAGGAGAGAACAATTCAACATGGGAAGCGGGATACACAGCAGACTCATAGAATGGCAGATGTCCTAAACAGCACTCTGGCCTCAGAGTCAGCCCTTAAGGCATTGGGATCTGGCTGAAGAACCTATGAGAGTATTTTAGGCATGGAAAGGCAAGACACTGTGGCAAAAAAAAAAAAATTCTAATTTTTCGCATTTTTTTATGGCTTAATATTTTATTTTTCAATATAATGGAATCTTTATATTCCAAAGGTATTTGTTGAACTGTTCTTTTTTTAAGATTTATTTATTTGAAAGGCAGAGTTACAGAAAGAGAGAAAGGGGGAGTCAGAGAGGTCTCTCATCTACTGCTTCACTCTCCAAATGGCTGCAATAGCCAGAGCTGGGTGAATCCAAAGCTAGGAGCTTGGAACCTCTTCGAGGTCTCCCAAGTGGGTGTAGGAGCCCAAGTACCTGGACCATCTTCCGCTGCTTTCCCAGGTGCATTATCAGGGAGCTGGATCAGGAGTGGAGCAGCTGGGACTTGAACCTGGACCCATATGGGATGCTGGCACTACAGGTGACAGCTTAACCTCTACACCACAGCGCTGGCCCCTGAACTGTTCTTTCAGTTTGCTTTGAGAGAACTAGCCGTTGAGTAAACTGCTGCTTTTGACGAAAGTATGCTTTCTAAGATGGTGCTGCTTTTGAATAATTGATATATATTTTACTCATTGGCTATGGATATTGAGGCTGATGATATTTATCTTTAATAAACAAAGAATTTAACTTACAAACTATCATTTTTTGTTATGTAGGATATCATAGTGTATTTCTTTTAATTCTATTTTTAGTTCTAACATATATTCCATTGTTATAAACTCTCTAGGTTACTAATCATTACCTGTTGTAGCAATGTACATTTTTCTGTATACTACCTCAAATTCTATTTGGAAACAATAAAGGTTAAAAAGTTAAGATAAACTAGCTAATTTAATAAATGTTTTCAATAGCTTCAAGCTGGAAGTTTTTCCCATTTTAATTTTTAGAAGTTGTAGAAGGAGTTATGTTTTATGTAGTGAAATTAGAGTTTTCCTCTGTGATATAGTACATTCATTTTTAAGTTTAGAAAATATAATAAAGTAAGTGAGCCTTAAATGGTTAGCATGCATAGATGAAAAGATGAAGGAATGGGGAAAGGGTCTAGGGTTCCCATTCTGTACTGCCTTTCTATTTGTGACAACTTGAGGTGTGCATACATTATGAGACTCTTGGGCCCCACTCTACATGAATGTACAGTGCCTTTTGAAATTCTTGTAAGATTTGACAGTTATGAATACTTTGGCCTTAAGTTATGGGAAACCCAACCAATGTCAACATGAAAAGGTAGGTTATTTTTCTCCACCAAAAGTAATTGTAAATGTGGGCATTTAAAATACTGATGACACTTCTTGGACTCTTCCTAACAGATGCAAAATGGTTGCCACATTCCCAATAGGGAATCTACATCCCAGAAAGGAATAAACAGAGGGATGGCACTGGCTCTCTTCTGCTTGAATCTCAATGGACAGAATTCTTTCACTTGACTGCTACTAAGAGGTAAGTGCTTGTTTTCTCTACTCACACATTTGGCATAGGGAGGAGAAAGTGCAGAATATTAAGTCTGAGTATTCAGTAATGATTATTAAGGATGATTATTATTTAATAATTAGGCATGAAGCCACTTTCTAAATTTCGAGTTAATTGTCTCTTCTCAGTCATATCTTAAACTACTTTAAGGTTTTATCCCCCATTAAACTATCTAGCAAAATACATAGAATTAATATTTTAAAAATCTCTTTAAAATTTCAGGATAAAAATTGTTTCCTGTTAACAGCATACACTC
Source organism: Sylvilagus floridanus (assembly GCA_949820135.1). Taxonomy (NCBI): domain Eukaryota; kingdom Metazoa; phylum Chordata; class Mammalia; order Lagomorpha; family Leporidae; genus Sylvilagus; species Sylvilagus floridanus. Next base: position 28,318,362 of record OX463239.1, on the reverse strand, counting down.
TTATAGGGAGTCAGAAACCAATGTTATGAAAATCTCTAATATGGCAAGCTTTGCTATCTTCATTATAATTGCAACATTGTTTCCCGAAGTAATTTTCTTTTTGATTTAAAGATTTAATTGATTTATTTGAAGGCAGAGTTACACAGAGAGAGGTAGAGACAGAGAGATAGAGAGAAATCTTCTGTCTGCTTGTTCCCTTCCCAAATGGCTGCATTGGCTGGGACTGGGCCAGCCTAAAGACAGGAACCAGAAGCTTCTTCCCACGTAGGTGCAGGGGCCCAAAGACATATGCCATTTTCCATTGCTTTCCCAGGCCTATTAGCAGGAAGCTGGATGGGAAGTGGAGCAGCTAGAAATTGTACCAGTACCCATATGGAATGCTGGCATTACAGGTAGTAGTAGCAATAACCCAGGGCTGGCGCCTGAAGTAATTTCAATATGGAAATGAAAATATACCACGGTCTCCAATCCAGCTCAGTGTTTTAAAACTCCATAGATAATCAGATCACTGATTACATTATTTTCCTTGCGTAGTAATGACCTGCTACAATTTAGTAGCTTACAATTATTATCAAATTTTCTGTGGGCCAGAAGTCTGGGAGCTGGATACCTGGCTCCTCTGTTCTGGTAGTCACCATACAGAACTCAAGGCGAACACCTCATCCGAGACTCAAGGTCCTCTCCTAGTTTTGGTGGTTGCATTTCTTGCTGTTTGGCTGGTTGTTGGCTGGAAACCACTCCCACTCCTCAGAAGCCATCATTGCCACATGGGCTGCTCAGGTGGTGGCTGGCTTCTTTAAAGCCAGGAGAAGCACATCTCTGCTGCCTTGAATCACTCAGACTTCTAGAATACCTCCACTGCTCGTAATCTGACTTGATTAAGTCAGACCCACTCAGGATAATCTCCCTTTGGATTAATTTGAACTCAAATGATTAGGGAGTCATGATGACTCTTGCAAAATCCCTTCACTGTTGTAAGAAACATAACCTAATCAGAAGGGTGGTAAATTAGCTTTTGATGCTGTCATCACAGACCTCTCCCACACCCAGGGGCGCTGGCATGCACACGGCATGTGTGCTTGAAGGCTGGAATCTTAATCAGGGTGGCCTTCTTAGAATTCTGTCTACCTCACTGATCAAACTTTAATGCTGTTTTTAATTACCTTTAAGAACTTACCATGAAGCACAGAGTACGAAAAATTAAAAAGCACAGCAAGTATATCTTAGGATCTAAAGATGTTTCTCATCTAAATTTAGGGTTTATTTGGACATGGACTGTTTTTGGTATAAAAACAAGGTTACTAAAAATCAGCCAGACTAACTATGTTCAGTGTTTATAGCCATTATATTATACTCTCCCAATTGCATGTAAAACCTCAGCATGGTCCCTGTCACACAGACATTGCTCAGTAAGTATTAACCAGGATTACTCTGTTTACTAATGGACTAAAACATGTTTTCTAATTGGCACAACTGCACGATTTTGAATGTCGATGACTAGCATTTTGTTAATGAAGTGATTAAGGACAAGCCACACTGTGTGGGTGCAAATGAGCTTTGCAGAGAATTACAAAATGCTTTGATTTTTTTGTCCTTTAAAGAGTGTCAGGAGAAATTGAACTGATTGCAAATCAGGGCTGAACATTTTCATGCTGAAAATAACTTTAGTCAGAGAATTCTTGTGAATTATTCCTTTGTGACTTTTTTGGACATTGTACTGTTGTAGCAATCACATTTAGTCTCAGGAATTGCTTCTCATGCTACGGACATATGTCATTATCTGACACTCATTTCATCAGTTAAAATGTGGTAGCAGCAGAAATTTGGGTCATCATTTTGGGAGAAAGAAAACATCTAACTAGTGATTTGATGGTACCTATGTTTCTTAGAAACATCTATACAGAAAGAGAAAGAAATCACTTACTATTTAAGGTGGAAAAAGTTATAACCTTGGTGTTCATCCTGACTCTGCCCCAGATACTTCTGAGGAATTAGGCAAATCTTACCTATTGAGAAAATTTAAGAAAAGGTATCTCTAAACTCCATTATACTACCAGTGTTTAGGTAATAACATTTTTGAAATATTTGATAATTTTCTAAATTTAACTAATATATATATAAAATGTATGACTACTCAAAATTTTATTCTGAACTTTTATGTTAATTTGTAAATGCACTGGCTTTTAATCTTTTTTTGAGATGCATACATTTGATAAAATTATGTTTTCATTCTTTAATTTGGTGATATTTGAGTAGAAGAATTTTTTCTAGATATATGAATGTTAAAAATATAATGGATAAAGTCAAGGAACCGGTTTGAAGTTTATTCCATTTTGTTCTTAGTAATTTTTCACCTCAGACCTATTAATTGGAGGCTATTAGTTCTGACTGAATTTAGAAAAAAGTATCCTAACTTTGTAGGCAGTATCTGTTGCTTGGCAGCAACAAAGCCATGGCTTTGTTTTACTTAAATTGTCAACCCAATTAAATTAATTTTTAGATATTGATGTGAGTGTTCCATAAAATTCTTTTGCCTTCAACAATTAAAATTTGTTATTTTATCTCTTCTATTCAGTGTTTTTGTTGTTTTAAATTGCAGTGTTCATACCACTTCAATGGGAAAAATATTTGTTATCTACAAGAATCCTTCACACAGTTCATAGAAAACTAAAATTAGGAGATAAGTTTATTTTGGTGCTAAAAATTTAAAAACGCAAGCATACCGGAGTTCTTCAAAAAGCTCATAGAAATACATATTATTTTAAAAGTCCACATGCATTAAAATTTTTTGCATCAAAAAATTCTTGATTATCTTTTTCCCTGTAGTTTTTGAAGTACCCTTGTATTTACTTCCAGAATTCTATACAAGGCTGGAACGGGGGCTGGTGTTGTGGTGCGGTGGGTTAAGACATTGCTTGCAATGCTGGTGTCCCATGTGGGCCCTGATTCGAGCCCCAGCTGCTCTATTTCTGATCCAACTCCCTGCTAATGGCCAGGAAGGACACTGGAAGTTGATGCGAGTGCTTGAGTCCCTGCCATCTATGTGGGAGACCTGGAGGAAGCTCTTGGCTCCTGGGTTTGGTCTGGCCCAGTGGCTGTTGGGACCACCTTGGGAGTGATCCAGCAGATGGAAGATGTCTCCGCCTATCTCTTCCCCTCTCTCTGTAACTTTGCCTTTTTCAGTAAATAGAATATTAAAATATTTTTTAAAAAATGATAAAAAGCTATATTGCTTTTCTCATGGTTACAGAAAGAGAACTTTTCTTGCTATCAGTGGAATTTTAGTTAGAAAACTAATATTTAGATGAAGTACAAATTAGAATTTATCTTTTTTCTCTTATTTTGAATTATGGAGCAATTTGCATGCAAGGGGAGAGTATAGTCAGTATCACCAATTAAAACTTTTGGAGTTGCTTTCTTTGACATCCCAGCAGTATATTTCTTTCTTCAGTTATGCATTCTTCTGACACTATAATTTCCTTTGCCAAAACCTTTGTAAATCCATGGTTATATTTATAAAAGAACTTGAGTTGGAAGCCTTTTATTCCATTCTTCCTTCTGCCTGACTCTGTGAATGACCTTGAAAAATTAATATTCCTCCCACTATCTCTAATGGCAAAAAATTAAAAATACTCAGAAAGATGTTCTGAAGTTTGATTATAATTATGATTCATAACAAAGTCCACTGAGATATTACAAGAAAAGGCATTATACACAGATAAAATATTATTACAAAACTCTCTAGAGTCTTCATTTATATGCTATTATTTGAAGAATTATATTTCAGTTGTGCCTTTAGGGTCTCTGATTTTTTTAATGTCAATTAAAACTTTTACTCTCCATAACAAATGTTTACTAAGCTGTGGCTTATTTGAAGAAGAAAGTGGAATGACTCAAAATTTGTTAAATAATATATGAATTTTAAACTACCTTCTCTTTATGACTGAAATGAGTTTAAAGTATTAAGATATCTAACACACGGAGTTAAACCAACATGTTTTACATTTTGATGAGGCATGAAAGGGTCTTGGCCAGAGCTTTTCCATATTCATCCATCCAACCGTCTGTCCGTCCATCCGTCCATCCATCCATCCATCCATCTATCTATCCATCCATCCATCCATCCATCCATCCATCCATCCGGTTTGGATTACTGTTGAGTGTATTGTTTACACATCTGAGTTTGACCTCTGTCACCAACAATCTGTGTGACTCTGTGAAACATAAAAAATATCTGTATTTCAGTGAGTCCATTTATAAAATGGAGATAATAATAAACTGGATTATTAGCTCAGATAAATGATAGAACACAGGTAAAGTTCTCAGTGTTTGACATATAATAAGTAATCAGTAAATATTAGCCTTTCCTACAGGTCTGCTCATGGTTATATTCTACATGTTGATATTCTTTTTTGATTAAAATTAGAATCAGTGACAATAATATTATTTCTGGTTTCATTTTATATTTACTATTTATGCTACTGTCTATTATAATCTTTGTTCTGTGTTTAAACTTCCCCATAGAGTCTTCATTAATTAGATGAGCCTGACTCATATTTATAGATAATAAATTATATGATTAAATCTGAAACTTTCATCTAAACATTCATCAATTATAAAAAGTATGACAATAATAAATTTAAAGTTCTTGAAAATATATCTGTGTTTTGTACAAGGAATATTTCCAAGTACTTTATATTCATTTAAATCTCAAAAGAACAAATTTAGTTACGTACTACTATCACTATTTCCACTTATTAATAAGAAAACTGAGGCTAATAGAGATCGACCAGAGCCACCTAGGTGTCACGGGACAGAGCCAGAATCTGATCTCATGTTCTCTGACAATAAGGCCCACATATGTGATCTCTACATTCTACTATCTTGTGTTTCAATTGACTGTCCTTTTGTCAATATACATGAGATAGATCAAATTCATATTTTTGTTCCCAATCTTCCCTATCACAAGCATATATTTTTTTTTACATTTATTTATTTATTTGAAAGGCAGAGTTATGGAGAGCGAGAGGCAGACACAGAGACCAAGACATCTTCCATCTGGTTCATTCACCAAATGACCACAACCACCAGGGCTGGGCCCAGCTGAAGCTAGGAACCAAAAGCTTAATCCAGTTGTCTCACATCGGTGCAGGAACCCAAATTCTGCTTTTCTCAGACACATTAGCAGGGAGTTGGATCAGAGGTGGAGCAGCAGGTACATGAACCGGTACCCATATTAGATGTCACATCACAGGTAGTGGCTTTGCCTTAAGTTATGCCACAACACTGGCCCCTCAAATAACACTTTTTAAATGTTTATTCATGGAATAAAATCCAGATTTCAAAATCTACCACTGATAGATCTCCATATTTTAGCCCTAGTATATCTAAGTCATTTTAGTTTCCCAAGCAATCTGCTTTAGCAAGGATAGTTGGTTTTCCCTTTTTCTTCTGCGTATACTTCAATCTGTGCAGCTAAGTCAATCAGCTTGCTAAGTCTGTCTCTTCTTAGAATCTACTTGCTATGAGTACATCGATTTCCAGCTCAGGATCACTTTCTAAAGGTCAGATAATTTTCTGAGTTGTTATTGTTTGCATCACTTGATACTTAAATAGATAAGAAATTGGTGTTTCTTGGTTCACATTTTCTTTTTTTTAACTTTTTAAAAAAACTTTTATTTAGTAAATATAAATTTCCAAAGTACAGCTTATGGATTACAATGGCTTTTTCCCCCATAACTTCTCTCCCACCCATAACCCTCCCCTCTCCCGCTTCTTCTCCCATTCCATTCACGTCAAGATTCATTTTCAATTATCTTTATATACAGAAGATCAATTTAGTATATATTAAGTAAAGATTTCAACAGTTTGCACCCACACAGAACATAAAGTGTAAAATACTGTTTGAGTGCTAGTTATAGCATTAATTCACATTGAACAACACATTAAGGACAGAGATCCTACATGAGGAGTAAGCGCACAGTGACTCCTGTTGTTGACTTAACAATTTGACACTTTTGTTTATGGCATCAGTAATCACCCTATGCTCTTGTCATGAGTTGCCAAGGCTATGGAAGCCTTTTGAGTTCACCAACTCTGATCTTATTTAGACAAGGTCATAGTCACAGTGGAAGTTGTGTCCTCCCTTCAGAGAAAGGTACCTCCTTCTTTGATGGCCCCGTTCTTTCCACTGGGATCTCACTCGCAGAGATCTTTCATTTAAGTATTTGGTTTTTTGGGTTTTTTTTCCAGAATGTCTTGGCTTTCTTTCCATGCCTAAAATACTCTCATGGGCTCTTCAGCCAGATCCCAATGCCTTAAGGGCTGATTCTGAGGCCAGAGTGCTGTTTAGAACATCTGCCATTCTGAGTCTGCTGTGTACCCTGCTTCTCATGTTCGATTCTTCCCTCTTTTTAATTCTATCAGTTAGTATTAGCAGACACTAGCCTTGTTTATGTGATCCTTTGACACTTAGTCCTGTCATTATGATCAATTATGAACTGAAACTGATCAGACTAGTGAGATGTCCTTGGTACATGCCACCTTGATGGGATTGAATTGGAATCTCTACCCTTTGGGGCAAGTCAGATTGAGCATGTCCCAACCTAAATGCCCATCAACAGTAGACTGGATAAAGAAATTATGGGACATGTACTCTATAGAATACTATACAGCAGTCAAAAACAATGAAATCCGATCATCTGCAACAAAATGGAGAAATCTGGAAACATCATGCTGAGTGAAATAAGCCAGTCCCAAAGGGACAAGTATCATATGTACTCCCTGATCGGTGACAACCAACTGAGCACCAAAGGGGAAACCTGTTGAAGTCAAATGGACACTATGAGAAACAGCGACTTGATCAACCCTTGTCTTGACTGTCAATGAACAACTTAATACTTTATCCGTTTTAGTATTTTTTGTTCTTAATACTATTGGTTGAACTCTGTAATTAACACACAATTATTCTTAGGTGTTTAAATTTAACTGAAAAGTGATCCCTGTTAAGTATAAGAATGGGAATAAGAGAGGGAGGAGATGTACAATTTGGTTCACATTTTTTTATTCAAACTACAGCTTGCTGTTTGTGCCTCTCAAAGCATAATTTAGTACTTCATAAATGGGGCAAATAGTCTTTTAAGAAACACTTGTTGAATTAGTTGAGTCTTAATCGATTTTCTTGCTACCCAGTTTATTTTCATTGGATTCATAGTGGAAATTGTCAGTTTCCTCCCTCGATACAATTCCTTCCTTTTCCCATTGTTCAGCCACCTTGAGTTTGGGTAGAATAAATCTTATATCCAGCTACAAGGATAGTCCAATTTTGCAAAGACTATTTAGGATCATCTCTCCTTTGTTGCCCTGGAGACTGATTTGCAGGATTGATGACTGAGTACATCAAGCTAAAACTACTCAGTGTATGAAAATCATTTGGTCACAGGGATTGATTAAGGTATATGCATGTGACGTAGGTTGTTTCTGTAAGATTAAATCCAGATCTTTTAGTACATGATTGAAGTCAATGGTTCTCAGAGTTAATGGATACACAATTACTTGGAAATTTTTTTTTTTTTTTTTTTTTTTTTTTTACAGGCAGAGTGGACAGTGAGAGAGAGAGACAGAGAGAAAGGTCTTCCTCTGCCGTTGGTTCACCCTCCAATGGCCGCCGCGGTCGGCGCGCTGCGGCCGGCGCACCGCGCTCGTCCGATGGCAGGAGCCAGGAGCCAGGTGCTTTTCCTGGTCTCCCCATGGGGTGCAGGGCCCAAGCACTTGGGCCATCCTCCACTGCACTCCTGGGCCACAGCAGAGGGCTGGCCTGGAAGAGGGGCAACCGGGACAGAATCCGGTGCCCCGACCGGGACTAGAACCCAGTGTGCCGGCGCTGCAAGGCGGAGGATTAGCCTGTTGAGCCACAGCGCCGGCCAGAAATTTTTAAAAATACAAGTTGCTGGGCCCTATCTCCAGTTTCTGGGATCATGGACAGGGTAAAATATTTTGCCACTAACAGTTGTCCATGTGATGCTGCTCCTGTTAGTTGGAAGACCGTTTGTTGAAAACCACTGGTTGTGGGCCTCAGTTCTCAAAGTGTGATTCACAGATCTGAATCCTTGATCTCATCAGTCTGTGTGACCAGACTGAGACTGGTCATAGGGCTGCTTTATCACTCTCCTCCAACCTTGGGCAGATAGCAAGGGACCACACGACTATGTCCTAGGATTCGGTGATGGGCCAAGAAAGCCCCTCACTGCTCAGATACTAATGCTTTCCATCCTGAGGCGAGTGCCTATGAACAGAATCTCTGGACTTGCAGGCAGAAACCTGAGTTCTGGTGAGACATACTTGTTTTGGTATATGTTACTCTCAGCCTCTTATAAGATTGAAGAGAGCGTTGTGACTGTGTGACCTACTTAGAACCTGCCTGAACCGCTGAAGGGCTGCTTCTATCATGTTGACTGCTCAGCAGAGTTGGGAGGTCCTGGTTGAACAATATTAGATCCCAGTCAGCATCACCATATCTTTATAATTGATGTTAGTCATTTCCCCCTTTGGCTATGTAAGAAACTGATACATCTAGTTGTTGTTGGCAGTCATGCTGTGACCACGCATGGACAAGCCCTGAACACTGATGCAGATGGTGTGGAAGACACAGTAAAGACTGAGCTCTTGGAAGCATTGTTAATCATGGAAAAGATTAACAAAAAGATTCCTTATGCTGGCATTGCATAAAGATATTGATTCGAGTCCTGGGCTGTTCCATTTGCAATCCAGCTCCCTGATAATGTGTCTGGGAAAATGGAAAGATTATCCATGTTCCTGGGCCCCTGCACCCATACAGGAGATGCAATTGGAGTTCCAGGCTCCTAACTTTGGCCTGGCCCAGTCTTGGCTGTTGCAGCTATCTGGTTATTCCCCGATGCTGGGAGAGGAAGAGATGAAGGAGAAATGGGGACAATTTGATTGACAGATATTATTTGGTAGCTATAGAGGTGTAAGAAGATCTAGAGTTCTATTGCACACAGGTTAATAATAGATAATGTACTATATATTTCTCTGTTTTGAAACACCTATAAGATAGGATTCTGGATGCTTTCAAAATAAATACATTTTAAGTACGTGAAAGGATAAATGTATTCACCATGATTGGATATTAGACAATGTATTACACATAACAAAACATCACATAATAACCCATAAATATGCACATTTTACATGTCTACTAAATTTTAAAAGTACAAGAATATATGTCCCAAAAATATGTTTATGCTGATAGTATTTAGTAGCAATAATTTCTGTTGTTTTAAAAATTTTATTACTATAAAGAAAAAAATTTCATGTATTTCCTAGATACAACTCTAAGAAGGTAACCTTACTTCCCTCTCTCCTGAAATTCCTCTCTCATTCCTTTTTTTCTTTTGTCCTTTAAATTTTGCAATAGCACATATTAAATTTATTTTATAATCATAGCCTTAAAAACATACACCACTAAAAAATGTTCAACAAGTGAAAAGTAGAGAGACCACTGTTCCCCAGGAATACAGAAAATGGTCATAAATGATAATCAAATCATAGATGTCAGTTTCATTTTATACATTGTTTTCCTTTTGCATGCTATATTAACTGCCACATATCAGAGAAAACATGATATTTGTCTGTGGGACTGGCTTATTTCACTAAACACGATGGTCTCCTGTCACATCCATTTTGCTGCAAAAGACATAGTGAAATCAACATATGAAAGAGTTATTAGTACCCCCATGTTTATTGCAGCTCAAGCTATAATAATTAAGATGTGGAAGCCACCCAGATGTCCATCAGCTGATGACTGGTTTAAAAAAATGTGGCATATATACACAATGGTACATTACTCAGCCATACAAATTAAAAAAGAATGAAATCCTATTGTTTTTTAACTGTTGAAACTAGAGTAAGAGAAAAAAACATGGGGATAAATAATTGGGGACAGATAGTTTCTTAAGGCAATTGAGCAAGAATTGAAGAAACCATGTGGTAGGAGAAATTGAAAGATAAAAAAATTGCTTGACATCAACTTTCCCAGTCTTAGACTATATGTGTAATTATACACTTCCCCAGAGAGGAAGAAAAATAACAACATTCACAGCCATTCTGTGAATACTTATCACATGCCAGACATTATGTTAAATATTTCCTATACTTTGTCTCATTTGATCCTCATTTATGTCAGATAATATTGAAAACACACTACACAGTGTATATGCTCTTCTTGTTTTATTTATTAGGAAGCAGAAGTTAGGTTAAATAATTTGACAAACAACACAACTGTTAGTATGTAAGATCCTACATTATACATAAAAATATGTGGCTAAAAATCATTGTTAACTAGGAAGTAATAGTAACAAATGAGTAGAATGGTTTTATGGTAGATAGTGCTTTTGTTAGAAACCAGTTAATTCATCTGCCTCATAGAGTTGGTTATTATCCATAGAGTAAGAAGAAATACAGGATTTGAAACATATTACTTTGCTTACTGAGAGGAATTCCTTATGGGTGACATGGGGTTGCTGATAAAGGCAGTGTAAGCTTGTTAGTTGTGTATACTCCTGAAGGTAAGGACTAATTTATTATATACATATATATCACATTTTAAAAGTAAATAAAGAGCACTAGCTAGTACAGGTATCTAATGACTGTTAATTACTTCACACAAAAGCAATACCACTCCCAATAAACCTACAGTTGTTCACAGCAACAGTAAGATATTAAACATTTTGCTTAATTTCTTATTTACATGTAATTCTTCAAGTGGTTTTTAAAAATGTTAAAATATACAGTTATCAGCATGGACTCTCAGTAACAAACTAAATATAGCTATCCTCTAATTGCCACATGAAAATCTGTGATAACAGAAATATTTTAACTATTTGTTTACTTCCTTATTTGTCCAATTACTGCTGATATTAAAGCAAATGAAAATAAAATATTGCTGTCCTTCAACTGGCGTTTGGAAGGAGAAACCAAGGCCATTCCTTAGAAAATAAAATAACCATACTCTAGATATCCCACTTTTCAGGGATTATATTTCAAAGAATAAAAGCTTTCCTTACTATGTCTATACTAGCTCTTCTGCTATTTGCAAAGATATTTTTGTATAACAGCAATTTTATGTGTTTGCGTTTTAAGTGAAGTAATGTAACCTAGGGGAAAAAAGACAATGTTCTGTACCATAAAGGAAATGTTTTTCTTTATATAATTAGTACCATATCCTTCACTGTAATTTGAAAGCAAGGGATATAGCTATAGACACTAAGTCTATTTCATATGCATGCAGAGTATTAATGAATATTTCTAAAATGTACAAGCCTTCTCTATTAAAATGATTATAGAGTGGGCATTATTCATAGAATCTTTCAATATTATGCCAGATAATATTAAAACAGGAAATGAAAATGCAAAATATTTGACTGGAAATATTATTGGTATGCAAAGAATTCATATTATCTTTAATACAAAGGTAATATCACAAATCTTCTTCATCTATTATACAATAATCAGTGATGAAAACACCCTCTTCATTCATTCAAAGGAAATACATGGCTGGGTGGAAGCTCTGTTTCTTGAAATACTTTGGATTAATGTTAACCATGGGAGGACTTGTGTTGGGGTGTAGCAAGCAAAAGGAGAGACAGGACACAGGAACTCTTCCGCTGAATAGTGCCACCTGACAAAACCCAGCATGTTTCTTTATTGTCCAGGATTACATCAGCCATTTGTACAGTGTGTAAACATGCTCATATAACTCTAAGATTTCTTTGCAACATGTTTAGCAAGACATATTAGACAAGCATGTCGGAGAAGGCAGCTGCATGTCATTGTAGGCCCCAACATTCCCATGAGGGCTCAATGTTCTTCTTATTAGAAGGTCATTTGCTAACCTTAGTCAGTTCCCAAAGCCGCACCCTGTGTCCAGGAAGAGTGTGTCCTCACTTAGAGTGCTCTGGCAGAAGCTACATTCCTACAGACTTGTATACAGAAAACAACAATGTATTAATTAAAACATAAAAGGAGACATAAATAAATGGAAAGACATCACATGTTCATGGATTGGAAGACATTATTGTTAAAATGTCCATATTACAAAAAGTGACCTAGAGATTCAATGCTGTCTCCACCTAAATGTCAAAAACATTTATAAGGAAAAAGAGTAAATGTTCTAAAATTCATGTCAACTCACAAAGTATCCAGAATAGCTAAAGAAATCCTGAGAAAGAAAGTAAAGCTGGAGGCTTCACACTTCCAGACCTCAAAATATTTTATGAAGCTATATTATTTAAAACAGAAAGGTAGTATCATAAAAGCAGGTACATAGACCAATATAACAGGATATAGAATTCAGAAACAAATCCACACATTCAATCAACTGATCTTTAAGAAAAATGTCAAGAATACAAATTGGGTAAGGATTTTTTTTTCAAAAAATGGTGTTAGTGAAACTGGATATCCACAGGCAGGATAATGCATTGGATATATCTTACATTACCCATAATAAACAATTGTAAATGGATTTAAATTTAAACATAGGCTCTGAAACTGTAAAATTCCTAAGTGAAACCACAGGCAAAAATATTCTTGACCTTGCTTTTGTCAATATTGCTTTTTAAATATGGCTTCAAAAACACAGGCAACAAAAGCAAAAATACACAAATGGAATTGCATAAAAAAACACCAAACATCTGCATGACAATGGAAACAATCAATAGAAAGAATATTGCAACCTACAAAATATATGAAATACATTTATTTTGTAAAGCTTTGGTATCCAAAAAAAAATTCCTACAATTCAATAGACAAAAAGAAAAATAGCAGAAAAAGTTAAAAGACTTAAACAGATTTCCTCAAATATGATGTAAGATGGTTAACAGGCATACTGAAAAATATATTCTACATTATCATAGAAATGTAACTATAATTTTATATCACCTACTACTGGTTAGGATGGCTATTTACAAAAAAACAAGATAGAAAGTGGTGTCAAGGATGTGGGGAAATTTGAGCCCTTGAACATTGTTGATGAGAATGCAAAAGTGGGACCATAACTTTGGAAAATTGTGTGGAAGTTCCTCAAAGAATTAAAAATAGAACTACCACTTCTGTGTAAAAAGGAATTAAAGCCAGGATCTCAGAGATATTCTGAGATACATATATTCATTATAAAATTAATGATAATAGCCACTGCATAGAATCAACCTGAATATGAAGCAATGGATAAGTGAATAAAGAAAATGTTGCATAGCCACCCAACAGAATAGTATTCACCTCTAAAAAGCAGAAAGTCCTACAGTTTGCAACAACATAGATGAACCTGAAGAACACTGTGCTAAGTGAGATAAGCCAGTAACAGGAGAGCCAGTGCTACATGATCCCATGTATATGAGGTCCCGGGAAGAGTAAACTAAGAAAAGTAGAGTATAATCATGGCTTCCAGGACTGGCATGTGGGGGAAAATGTTCGATGGATATAAAGTTGCAGTTCTGCTGGATGAGTAAATTCTATAGATTTGCTATAAACCCAGCATGTTTAGTTAATGTAGTTTTATACACTTTAAATTTGTTAGGTAGATCTAATTTACATGTCCATGCCAAAGCAAAGGGACCTCAAGATACTGAGATCTGTCGGATCTACTTATTTCCCTGACTGTGGTGGTTGTATCAGGAGCATTTGCACATTTCCATACTTACTGAATTGTACACTTTAAGTATGTACATTTCTTTATATATCAATTATATATGTCAATGCATCTGTCTTGCAAATAAATTTATGGTAACATTTTCTTCTGATATCTCTTGCTGTTTCTGAAAGTTTTTCAGGTTTTTATTTATCTTTTTTAGTAATAATACAATTCCTAGGTACCTTTCACAAAACTATGTTAATTCATTATTTGTTAATATTTCTTTTAAAGTTTTATTTACTTATTTGCAAGGCAGAGTTACATAGAGACATGAAGTTTGGTGGCGGGGGTGGGCAGAGAAAGAGATTTTTCATCTTCTGGTTCTTCCCCCAAATGGCTGCATGGCTGGTGCCGGGCAGGCTGAAGCCAGGAGCATGGAACCCTGTCAAAGTGTCCCTGACAGGTTGCAGAGGCCAAGCACTTGGACCATCTACTGCTGCTTTTCCAAGCAGGTTAGCAGGGAGATGGACTGAAGCATAGCCAGTGCCCATATGGGCTACGGGCATTTGAGGCGGCAGCTTAATATCCTGCACCACTACACAGCCCCCAGATGCTAATGTTTTGAAAGGATATATGTACATACCTGTGTGTAATTAATATTATTTTCTGAACCATTTCCGGGTAAGCTGCAGACATTAAATCCTGTTACCTAGAAATAGTTTTGCATGTATTTTCCAAGAATAAAGATATTCTCTAATAGACCACAACATGTATTCAGGAAAAGTGACATTACATATAAATTGAACATTTTCCAATCATCCTAAAAATGTCCTTTAAAGAAATGTAATTTCTGTAATCTAGGTTGCACTCTAGAATAATGGATTACATTTAATTTGTTGTTTACTGCATAGTCAGCTCTGTGAGATATTACTTAAATTCTTAAATTTTAACCCATAGCTATGCATGCTTAGGTAATTCTTACTTTTCTGAATTTTAACCTGTGAAGATGTGAAAGTTAAATAGAAAGTATATGAAATTAGCTTCAACTGTGCCAAGTAGAAGTCGGTGCTCAAAAAAAAAAAGGGTATAAACAGCATTCAGTATTTAACCTAAATGAAATGAAAGATAATCACTTTCTTTTATCTTTCTCAGAATACATCAGTCAGCAGAGAGCAAAGAGGTCAAAGTCACTTTGAAAATAAAACACCTTATATAAAGACACTCCATTTCATTGAATGGTATAGGGCTTTACAGCATGTGATTTAATTACATACCTTACAATGGAAAGCAATAAAGTTATACAGAGAGCAAGAAGAAAGTCAAGGTTTCTAGATAGATTTTTAGACTAGGAAAGCATATTCTCTATTGAAATCCAGAGAGAAGGTTAGTCTTACATAAGAAGAGAAGTGTGACAAAGTTCCTGTAGGCAAAACATTACCTCATGATTATGTTTAACTCAACAGATTACCTCAGGAAAGTCATGTGCAAAGTAGCAATTTTATTGATGAGGGACAGACCTCAAGCGAATACTTTGTCCTCAAATATTTGTCCTTTTACCTCACTTCTTCCCATCCAAAAATCTCTTCAACCACAAGTTCAACTAGTTTCCTGTTCCCAGAAAATTGTGGTGGCTTTTCCTGGTCAGCCAATGGTTCGTTCGTTCGTTCCTTCCTTCCTTCCTTCCTTTCTTTTTGAAGCTGTTATTGTCCCTAGACATGAATTTGTTCTTTGATCACTGCTAGTCTTACATTAATATTTTATTAGGTCATATGTTGAAGACTTTTCTCCCCAGTGAGATTGTTAAATTTTGTAGAAATTGTAATACTTTCTCAGCCCATCATTCTTAGCACAGTGGATGGCACTTAAACCGGCTAAAGAATATGTGAGGAATTAGTATGTTTACCCTAATACTTTTTTAAAAAGATTTATTTATTTATTTGAAAGAGCTACAGACACACACACACACACACACACACAGTGACAGAGTGAGAATGAGAGCGAGAGAAAGAGATCTTCCATCTGCTGGTTCACACCCCAGATGGCCATACCCAAGTCAGGAGCCAGAACCAGGAGCTTCACCTGGGTTTCCCACGTGGGTGGCAAGGATCAAACACTTGGGCCATCTTCCGTTGCTTTCCCAGGCCATCAGAAGGGAGATGGATGGATCAGAGGTAGAGCAACCTGGATGCAAACTGGTGCCTGTATGGTTTGCTGGAGTTATGGGCAGCAGCTTTATGAGCTGTGCCACAACTCTGGCCAACACTGGGTTTTAACTTTCATTGCTACCAAGTTCCCTGGGGTATAAAGCCACCTTTTTTTTTTTTTGCTTCAATTTTCCACATACAACTGAGTTAACTTCTGAGAAATTGAGGGCTTACAGGGTTTTTGTTTTGTTTTGTTTTGTTTTGTTTTTGACAGGTAGAGCTTTAGACAGTGAGAGAGAGAAAGGTCTTCATTCCGGCTTTCAGATTTTAAACAGATTCCTGCTTCTAATTATTTTGAGGTAGGTCTTGACTCATTCCTCACAGTGCAGAGAGTGTAACAGGGATAAGGGCTTAGAGAGCACTGTCTGTAATGGCTTTAAGGTTCTCGGCTTGCCGTTGGGTAGGTCTCCTTCCCTGCCTCTTCTCCCTGTGTTCTCTCATGACAAGTGTTCCCTCACTTAGGCTTCTGGCCGTCTTACCCCTTTCTGTGTTATCAGCATCTTTCCTTCACCACGAAGCTGACTCGTGGTACCTCTTATTTGGGATTTTCCTTTCTTATGTTCTGCCTACACTTCTTCCTCAAATACTTTAAAATGCTTCCTTTCAAACCTGCCCTTATTACAATTTTAGGGACTACCATGATGTAACCAATTGTTGTGTTTTATTGAGCTTTGAATATGCAGATGTATTCATACTTAAAAAAAATCCTTTTTTGAATGTTCGCATAAGGATGTCCTATGATGTTATGACTTGAGAAAATTATGTTAATGAAAACAGTAGGTAAGTGACAGGCTTGGAGCAAATATTTCTAAGACCTATATTAACAAGGTACTTATATTCAGAATCTACAAAGAACACCTGTGTCTTTGTCCACTTAGCTTGCTAAAACCAAAGTACCATGAACTTGGTAGCTTACAAAAAAAACAGATATTTACTTCTTATAGTTCTAGGAAGCCCAAGATCGATTTGTAAGCAGATTCATTTGTGGTTCATAAACGATGCAATATCAATAACAAAACAATGATAATGTTAAAAACCCATAAAAAAGATAGTATTAAAAAGTATAAAAAAAGCATACTCTTCTAAAAGAAAATATTAATATGCTCAATAATCACATGGGAAATTTCTTACAGGAAAATGCAAGTCAAAAGCACAATGAAAGATTAATATTCATTCATCTGTTGACTAAAATTGAAAGTAATGACAAAAAACATTGGGAGGGACATAGGGAAATGTTATTCCCATATTTTACTGGTGGGAGTATAAAATGGTAAACCTATCTTGAAAAAGTATTTGGCCATTTCTTATAAAATTAATCATACAAGTACCCTATGACCCACTTATTCTAACCCATGGGTATTTACTGAAGAATAATGAAAACATATAGCAGAAAAATTATACATGAATATTTATAGAAGCTTTACTTATAATAACTCAATACTAGAAATAATGCAAATATCCATTGACAAGGAAACAGATTAATTCTAGTACATGCATTCATTGAACTATATAGCATTAAAAATATTGAACCACTGCCAGGTGACAGAACATGCAAACTTTTTTATAACTTTTATTTAATAAATATAAATATCCAAAGTACAGCTTTTGGATTACAGTGGCTTTTCCCCCCCTGTAACCTCCCTCCCACCTGTAACACTCCCATCTCCCGCTCCCTCTTCCATCCAATTCACATCAAGATACATTTTCAATTATCTTTATATACAGAAGATCAATTTAGTATATATTAAGTAAAGATTTCAATAGTTTGCACCCACACAGAAACACAAAGTGTAAAAATACTGTTTGAGTACTAGTTATACCATTAATTCACATAGTACAACAGATTAAGGACAGAGATCCTATATGGGGAGTAAGTGCACAGTGACTCCTGTAGTTGATTTAACAATTGACACTCTTGTTTATGGCATCAGTAATCACCCTAGGCTCTTGTCATGAGTTTCCAAGGTTATGGAAGCCTTTTGAGTTCACCAACTCTGATCTTATTTAGACAAGGTCAAGATGGGAAGCGGGATACACAGCAGACTTATAGAATGGCAGATGTCCTAAACACCACTCTGACCTTGGAATCAGCCCTTAAGGCATTCAGATCTGGCTAAAAAGCCCATGAGAGTATTTCAGGGATAGAAAGCCAAGACTCTGTGGAAAAAAAAATGACCTAAATAAACAATATCTGAGAGTGAGATCCCAGCGGAAAGAATGGGCCATCAAAGAACATGCAAACTTTTAAGATGCTGAATGAAGAATTTATTCCAGTAATTCAGTAAGACAAAATTAATCTATGGAATTAGAAACCATAATAATGTTTGCCTTTGTGGTAGACTTCTGTTTGAGAATTTGATGTGAGAAATTTCTGGGTTGATAGAAATGTCCTCTGTCTCAAAAAAAGAAATAAAGTTAAGAGCAGAAATAAAAACAGACTAAAAGAAGTACAAGAGATCAATGGGATGAAACGTTGATTTCTTAAAAAGACAAAATCAACACTCCTTCGGCTAAAATAACAAAGAATAAAAGTCAGAAAACTCAAACAAAATTAGAAGTGAAAAAGAAGACATAGTTGATACCTCAGAAATACACAAGATCATAAGAAATTGCTATAAAGTTATACACAAATTGAAAACTTAAGAAGAATTGGATACATTCCCAGATACATATAACCTATCAAGATTGAACCATGAAGAAACAGAAAAACTAAATTCACCTATAAAGTGTATTGAGTTTATGTGCCAGTGTTGGGAACAGTTAATCTGTTGCTTGGGATACCAGCATCCCATGCTGGAGTGCCTGGTTGGAGTTCCAGTTCCTTTACTTTTGCCCTAGCTTCTTGGAAGTGAAAAGGTAAAGGTTTTCAAGTTAATGGGGAAAGAAAAATATCATTATCTGAAGTTGCTAAGATCTAAGGTAAAAGTCAGTCTTATATCTTTAAAATTATGAAGAAGTAAAAAGAAATTCATGCTAGTTTACTGTCATACCTAACTGTAAATTTATGGCCACCATGTGTGGTAAGATAGTAAGGGCATTAAATTTTTGGGTGGAAAACATGAACATAAAAATGTGAAGGTACCAGGTTGTGCTTAAAAGCAATGAGCCTATACAAAAATGTCCACAAGGAAACCCATGAGTAACGTCAAGTCATTTATTCTAAATAAGGGATAGTTACATAAATTCAGGAGTAGGTGGAGGCTAAGCAATATAAAAACTATTCTAGGGGCTTCATCTTCTGATGAAAAAGCTGCAGCTGGCAGCATTAAAGATGAGAGTGGCTGGTTTTGTAGAGTAGTAGGTAAAGTCACTCCCTGCTACACTGGCATTCCATATGGGTGCCAGTTGGAGTCCTGGCTGCTCTGCTTCCAATCCAGCTCCCTGCTAATATACCTAGGTAAGCAGTGGAAGATGGCCCAAGTGCTTGGTTCCCTGCAACAATGTGGAAGACCTGGTAGAATCTCCTGGCTCCTGGCTTCAGACTGACTGGCCCACCTCTGGCCATTGTGGTCATTTGGGGAGTGAACCAGTGGGTGCATGATTCTCTCTCTCTCTCTCTCTCCCTTTCAAATTAATAAATCTGAATAAAAGATGATGACAAAGGAGAAAAGTTATCACCCAAAGTGAGACTTTAATTATGACGAAATCAGTATGGTGTCCAGCATAACCAACACAGAATGCAAAGGAGGCACTAGGGTATAAAACATGGAGGGGTATATTAACTCTATAGGTCATATAATACAGACAGGTGTAGCATTCAGTATGAAGAATCCACATGCTCTCAAAAAGAGAGAAAATCAAAAATTAATTTTGAGAGAAGTTCACAGTCTAACACTGGACAGGCCCCAATGGTTCAGTATCTGGGGATGGCATTCTTGCTGACAGAGTCCTGAGACAAGTTCATGTCTGTCTATGTGGTCTCTATGAACCCATTAGGATTCAATTGTAGGGGTTCCACCTTAATAACCCAATCCAATTCAATCACTTTCCAAAGGTCTTACTTTAAAACATCACACTTGAATTAAGTTCTGACTTTATTAGTACCTTTGGCATTATATTTGAGGATCATTTAGCATATGAGCCTTTGAGGAACGTTCAACATACAAATACCAAGCCTAGTAGTTATCAGCCTCTTACTGTGTCTGATTTATAATCCAAACTTTATCATAGGTATGTATGTACAGGAAAAAAATGTGTGTATGTGTGTGACTCACTACTAACCATGAAGTTTATAATCCACCAGTGGTCTTGAACTGTAACCCCCATGAATAAGAGAGAATTACTGTTCATCAAGTCTGAAATAATTATAATTTTGTGCCAAGAGAAAATAATGTGAAGAATAAGAATGGAAATGTGATTTTCTTTGAATAACCATAAATAGACAACTAAAAATTGAAAGTATACATGAACACTGAATTAATGTAAGACTTTGAATGAATAAGTGAAGTGAGTTGGAGGGACATTAAATTGATAATATTGTAAGATTCAAACCATTTGGTTCATAGTTAAAGGAAAACATTTGGGATGAGGCTGAACTAATAGTTACTTTTGAAACTAATGGAAACTTGAAAAATTATACTTTTCTTTATGTCAGGGACTAAAAGAAGGACTACAACTTCGTGAAGGTAAAAGGAATTGGGATGCAGAAAAGCACTTAAAAAATAAAAGGATGATTGAGAGTATAAAGGATAATCATCCCAAGTGCTCATTTTCTCAATCGTACAGGAGGGTGGATGCCACATTGGGGACAAAGTTGTTTTCAACAAATTCTTAGCTAGATCATTTTGCTGGAATTATATACCAAGAAAGCATGGCAAACACAAGATTCATTTCTGTGTTAAAGGGAAATCAGGGGCCAGTATTGTGGCAAAGCAGGTTAAGCCTCTGCCTGCAATACTGAAATCCCATATGGGTGCCAGTTTGAGTCCAGGCTGCACCACTTCTGATCCAGTTCCCTGCTAATGCACCTAGGGGAGCAGCAGCAGATGGCCCAAGTCCTTGGGCCTCTAGACCTACCAGGAAGACCTTGAGGAAGCCCTGGGTTCCTGGCTTTGGCCCAGCCCAGGCTCAGCCATTGCGGCCATTTGGGGAGTGGACCAGCAAATGGAAGATCTTTCTCTCTCTCTCTCTCTAATTCTACCTTTCAAATAAATTAATAAAAAAATCTCTTAAAATTTTTTAAAAAAGAAAGCAAATGATTTTTTAAAAGATTTATTTACTTGTTTGAAAGAGTTACAGAGAGAATGAGGCAGAGAGAGACATTTTCTGTCTGCTGTAACTCTGTCTTTCAGATAAATAAAATAAATCTTAAAAAAAAAAAAAGATATATTAGCAGGGCTGACGCTGTGGCTTAGCAGGTTAATCCTCCGCCTACACCATCGGCATCCCATAATGGTCCTGGTTCTAGTCCCAGCTGCTCCTCTTCTGATCTAACTCTTTGCTGTGGCCTGGGAAAGCAGTGGAAGATGGCCCAGACACTTGGGCCCCTGCAACCATGTGGGAGACTCGGAGGAAGCTCCTGGCTCCTGGCTTCGGATCAGCGCAGCTCCAGCCGTTGCGGCCATTTGGGGAGTGAATCAGCAGATGGAAGACCTCTCTCTCTCTGCCTCTCACTGTCTGTAACTCTGCCTCTCAAATAAATAAATAAAATATTTAAAAAATTATATTAGCTAGCCACTTCAGATGTATAGTGAGAATTACAGGAAAAACAAGGTCCTATTTAAAAGATGAACTGCATGGTTCATTTATTTTGCTATCCTAATGCTTGGAGCAGATCATTAATAAGGTGATTTTCTGTATGAAATTGATAGTGAAAACAGCAAAAATCAGCAAACTGGCCGGTTGTCAGTTTTATAAACATGGACTTGATGGTAATTAAACATTTCTCTATTGATTGCAACTACTTATTTTAAATAATAGGTACGTTAGCAGCAGAGAAAAAACCACTTTTAAGAAGTTAATGAGCACTACCACATGATCCAGCAATCACATTTCTTGGTGCAGAGGATTTGAAATCATGATCTCAAAGAGATATCTTTCTGTACCTCCATGTTCATTGCAGCGTTATTCACAGTGGCCAAGATATTGAAGCAAAGTAAACGTTCATCAGCTGATGAATGGACAAAGAAAAAATATATGTGGTGCAATATTATTTAGCCTTAAAAAGCAAGAAATGCTGCCATTTGCAATAGTGTCGATGAAGCTGGTGGGCACTATGCTAAATGGAATCACTAGCCATAGAAGAGCAAAGACTACTTGATACCACTTATGTGAAGAATCGAAAATGCTCACAGAGGCAGAGATTTCAGTGGTGGTTGCCAGGGGATAGCGAGAGAGAAAAATGGAGACCTTTTCCTCAAAGGGAGCAACATTCAGTTCAGCAAGATGAGTTAGTCAGCCCATCCTGATTCAAGGACAGAGGGTGACTGGAGGAGGTTGCTTCTCTGTTAAAAGACCAAATACCCAAGTTCTTCCCTGATCCAAAGTTCTTTTACATACTAAGTGCTTGAAGATTTTTATGGTGGTCCTATTTTGATTGATCTCGTTTGATTTTCCCAGTACTTATTTATACAGAAAAAATTAAATTTATTTATGTATTATTTCTATAATGTATAAATACATTTTGTATAAGGATAAAAATGTATGCTAGAGTAGGAACTTTCTTCACATCTCTGTGTGTTAAAAATAATTTGTTAAATTGCTATTCCGAAAGAGACAACTTGTGGCCAAAAGAAAAAAAAAAAATTCTTTACTTTAATCTAATATAGTTGCCTTTTCTTGATCAAGTGACTATGTGTAAGTTGGTAAATTGCATACATAAATTAAATTCGCAGCTTGAAGGATATACCTGAAATTTAATTGTCTCAAAAGCTATCTGTGGAGAAATCTCTAAAGCACATTAGGATGCATTATTATAAAACATAATTTTTTTTTTTGACAGGCAGAGTGGACAGTGAGAGAGAGAGACAGAGAGAAAGGTCTTCCTTTGCTGTTGGTTCACCCTCCAATGGCTGCCGCGGTCGGCGGGCTGCGGCCAGCGCATCGCGCTCATCCGATGGCAGGAGCCAGGTGCTAGGTGCTTTTTCCTGGTCTCCCATGGGGTGCAGGGCCCAAGCACTTGGGCCATCCTCCACTGCACTCCCGGGCCACAGCAGAGGGCTGGCCTGGAAGAGGGGCAACCGGGACAGAATCCGGTGCCCCAACCGGGACTAGAACCTGGTGTGCCGGCGCCGCAAGGCGGAGGATTAGCCTGTTGAGCCACGGCGCCGGCCTAAAACATAATTTTTTAAAGATTTATTTATTTATTTGAAAAGCAGAGTTACAGAGAGGCGGATGCACAGGGGAAAGAGAGAGAGAAAGAGAGAGAGAGAGAGATCCTCCATACGCTTGTTCACTTAATGGCTGCAACAGCTGGAGCTGTGCCTATCTGAAGCAGGAGCTTCTTCTAGGTCTCCCACATGGGTGCAGGGGCCCAAGGACTTGGGCCATCTTTTACTGCTTTCCCAGACTACAGTAGAGAGCTGGATTGGAAGTGGAGCAGCTGGTACTCAAACCGGTGCCCATACAGGATGCTAGCAATGCAGGCGGTGGCCTTACCT
This sequence comes from Sylvilagus floridanus, assembly GCA_949820135.1. Taxonomy (NCBI): domain Eukaryota; kingdom Metazoa; phylum Chordata; class Mammalia; order Lagomorpha; family Leporidae; genus Sylvilagus; species Sylvilagus floridanus. The sequence continues at coordinate 28,294,915 of OX463239.1, read as the reverse complement.
GTTATGCCACAGCACTGGCCCCCTTTCATCATCTTTTATCCATTCTTAAATCAGTATGGTCAAGCTCTGGCAATATCAAAGAGGTTCCAGCAAAGTTATTGATGATGGACTGACTGCTAAATCTCTGTATGCCTTCTGGGATATCATTTGACTTTCTTACAGCATTTGACAATATTGAGCACTTCTTTCTTTAAATTAGCTTCCTCAGTTGGAAACTCATGGAGGGCTGTTTATATGTTACCTACTGGAGCACTGTACTTGACCATACAAATTATATTTCTTCCAATGTGTTGAAAAAGTCATCATCATTACCTATAACTTAATTTTTCTTTCCATTTCCTATTTTAGGATTATAAATACTATTCAAACATTCAAGCTAAAAAAACTTGGGTATCTTGATGGGTTTCTCTTTCTCCTATGAATCCTGCTCCTTTGTCATAAAATTCTGCATTTTCTATTTCTGTGACAACTCTAATGTCCATCTTCTTTTCTTTATCTCACAACTTTAAGTTCAGTTCTTTTACCTGGATTATTTCAGTAGAACTATGCTGCAATTCAGTCTTCCATTTGCATTGTTGTCAGAAGTAGCTATTGCTTATGATGCTTTAATATCTTTTGCTCCTTTACAGCAGAAGGCAAGGCACTTTAATATAACATATGGAATAGTTTACATCAGTGGGTGTCCTTCTTATTTCTCCAGTCTTTGTTTTGTGACACTTTCCACCTGCCTACTGTACCTTCTTCTCCAAAGCAGACAGCCACAGTCTCTGTTCTTGCCCTTGGGATTTGCCATATTCAGAGAAACTACTTTAGGTCTTGATTTTTGGTCAAGATGCTTTGTGGCTTATGTTATCATATCCCACCTTCCAAATGATTAATACTCTGTTTGAAATTTCTCAATCCATCTACCAGGTAGAATTACTCTTTTCTTCTTTTTGCCACCACTGTAGCTCATAAAATGTATAGCTCATCATTTGTGACATTTTATTGAATCTGCTATGTTTGTTCTTGTGTTGACCTATTTCTGTTGATAATTTCTTAAACTTTTATCTCCAGTGTCTGGCATTGTACCTGATATTTAGAGCAAAAGTGATATAAATTTAATCCTCTATAGGAAAAGCAAACTGTTTTCTCTGTCCTCTCACCCAAGACTTAGGCTACTACTTCACTTCTGGTCAGTAAGTATGTGAATTTTTTCACACACTAAGCAATCATCCAATTCTTTAACTCGGATTTTAACTCAATTCTGACACTATTCTAGAGATAGGATAGATAAATCCCATAGGTTAAGAACTCAGTCTCCCAGTTTTCTTCTCCATTTCAAATGTCAGTCACAAGTCCAAGTTGACATCCTAGCTTCTGACTGACCTTAGAAATTAAATTCCCTCCCTGGTTTTATTTTCTGGTATGGCTCATAGAACTCAAGGAGCCACTTATATGTACATGCATACATGGGTATTATAAAGGATGCAGATGAACAGTCAAGTGAAGAGGTACTTAGGGCGAAGCATGTTGGAAAGGGCAATGAGCTTCCATACCCTCAGGCACACCACCCATCCAACATCTCCTCGCGTTCACTGACCTGGGGATTCCCCAAGCCATATCTTTTTGAGTTTTCATGGAGACTTTATTGTGTCAGTATGATTGAATAAGTCACTGGCCATTCTTCTGCAATTCAGCTTTCAGGCCCCTTGCTCTGTTCCAGGTTTGAGAGTGGGATGGAAATCTCAACTCTCTGGTCACAGGATTGGTTCCCCTGGCAACCAGCTGTCAGGACCTCCTGGATGCCCAACCACTGATAATTTCATTAGCATGCAAAATGCATCTATCACTTTGGAGGTTCAAAGGACTTTAGGAATGTGTTCTAAGAATGAGGACAAGCACCAAATATATATTTCTTTCTTTTGTCACAAACACATGCACAGTGCAATCCAAAGAAAGAAAAGGACAATGCACTTCTCAACTTCCCAGGTAAATCTCTTATTTCAACTTTTTTTCTGCGTCTATTTGGGGGCGTGTGTTTGGCACAGTGGTTAAGACACTTCTTGGGATGTCCATATCCCATATCGAATGCCTGGGTTTGAGTTCCCACTCTTCCTCTGATTCAGCTTCCTACTGATGTGCACCCTGGTAGGCAAAAGGTGATGGCTCACATGCTTGGGTCCCTGCTACCACATGAAGGACCCAGATGAGAGTTTGGACTTCTGGATGCCACTGTCAAGGGTATTTGGGGGAGTGAATCAGAAGATGAAAGATATCTCTCTTTTTCACGTTAGTAAAAATACATTTTTACAAGTTTGGTATTTTATAATGTTCAAGAATATACCATATCTTACGGAGAAATTGAAAACAGCCAATTATCTGAAAGGGAAACCCATATTAGATAGCTAACATGAGTCAAAGAAATCTAATTGTCATATAAGGAGCACACATACATCGACAAACATAACAGTCATCTTCTGCATAGCCAGTACATGGAATAAGAAGGGAAATGATAAGAAGGTTGGAAAATGAAAAAACAGTGGTGTTGTGGAGGTAAATGACCAGGTAGTCCTGAATAGCAAGGGCACATGTACAGTTAATCCTGCTATTTTGTGGAACTATCTATAAGAAGTAAATGTTACTGCTTTCTTATCAGCATAAAATAAACTCTAGACCATGCTGAGAATATTCTTGGTAGTTGAGACAGATGGAATCAGTTCTGCCCTGCCTCATGTCTGAGGCAGTGTCACAGTGTGCGGATCAAAGGTAGCAGCTCCACATTTTCAATATACCATGAGAAAATTTGGCCTGTCACTTTTTGGACAAATCTTGCTTAATCACATATAACCTAAAATGTTAAGTGACAAGTCAGGAGAATTTTTCTTTTGCCAGCATCTGTTATCTTGCTATGAAATGACTAAGACCACTGTAATATTGATGATCTTAAAAATATGATTTGAGATTAACCTTGGAAATATTAATTTATTTTATATGGCTGAGTTTATAAAATAAGTATTTCTTTAAAGCATAGGTTCAGATTATATTATAAAGGGTAAATAGTTCAAATTTGGAAGAAATTCTGCATTAGAATAATTTTTTAAAAAAACAAGTGCTTTCAGCTGGTAGTCAAAAATGAATTTCAAGTATGTATCAGAACTTCCCTAATGAAAAGATTAATCCAATTATTTATAATCATGGTGTTATTTTATTCTTAAGTATGAAATGACTGTATTAAGAACATTTTAAAATCATGCTTAGAAAACTTGCCTTATTCCTCTCACTGGTCTGGTGAATCACAGCCTGAGAGGCAATGGTGAATTCCTAAACAAGCCATTTTTTTAAAGAGTAAAGGGTAACTCTAGTCAAATGCTTCCTAACAATGAATCAAGTTTGTGATTAATGAGTATGGGTATAATACAGAGAAAGAAGAAACATTGGGTTAGCATGTCACATAATGACATCATATGGCTTTAATTTTCAGTGATCTTTGTTCAAAGTAGTTATTAGTCATATGAACTAATATGATGAACCAAAGATCAAGATATCTATTGATTGGTGTAAAATTATTTTCTAAGATATGACTCATTGCTTTGTCCTAAGAGTCTAAAAGGACATTCAAATTAGGCCTTTATTTACAAAGTCTACTGCTGCCAGTGCTAAATTTCACAGTGACAACTGGAAGAGAAAGAGCACATATAATCTTTAAGACAGAAAAATGTTTTGTAGCCTAGGGCAATAGGAGGTTATTGTTTCATTTGGGAACAATGACAACCAGCAGTGAGTGTTAATTCCTTTTAGATTAAGCTGCAGATGTCTTATCTAATAATACTGTGTACAACACCATTTTTGTTAAGTGCCAACTGATCTTTTGTTGTAGCAAGTAGAAAGAAAATGAATTTTTAAGTTCCATTAATTCTCCTGTGATATTCTTTTGCAAACTTAAATAAATCATGTTTCTGTAGCTATGTAAATGGTTTTACTTTAGTCTGTTCTTTCTAAAGCTAAGGATACTAAAAATATGTAGTGCCAGACCATAGAGAATTGAATCTGATAGCATATGCTGGTGGAGGCAGAAATTATTAAAACAGACACAGTACTTGGTGTGTTGAAAGACAAAGGTAGCTTAATTATTTAGTTATACTATTTCAACCTTCACAGTTGACTTTTCAGACTAATGCATTCAAGAGGCCTTGCCAGAGAATAGAATCATCTTTTTTGCCTATTGTGGTTTAAGTGGGATCCTGCTTGGGAGCAGAAATATGGATGAGATAACCAAAATGAATTAATTAAGCTGACTGGTGTTCTGTCCTTGGCAAGACCAAGGATTCTAACACTTGGCAGCAAACCACAATTACCTGAGGAAGTTTAACTACTATTGAAGCCAGGTTCCCTGCCCAGACATTCAGATTTTATTGTTCTGGAAGCATCCTCAGCTCCCTGATTCTAAGGTACTGCCAAGGTAAAAAGCCACTGACCAGGTCAGACAAGTATTGGAAAGGAATGTGGATTCTGGAGAGTTAGAATAACCTCTATTAGAACCTGACCGTAAATAGGATTCAGAATGACCAAGGAGTCCCTGATCCAGGCTGTGTAGAGAATAAGATATCATTCACAGGAAAATGATGATGTCATATTTGGAATATAAATATTACTTTTCTGTTTTATCCCTTAGTGTTACCTCTTACCTTAGTTTCTTTTTTTTTTTTAATATTTATTTAATTTATGTGAAAGGTAGAAAGAGAGACATACAAAGAGGGAAAGTAACAGACATTCTCATCTGTTTGTTCACTTCCCAAGCATCCACAACAACTGAAAGAGGACCAGGACAAAGCCAGGGGCTCAGAACTCAGTCTGGGTCTCCCTGGTGGTGACAAGGATCCAACTACCTGCTGTCTCTCAGTGTGTGCTACAGCAGGAAGCTGCAGTTGGAAACAGTTTCTGACACAGGATATGATGTCTGAACCCCTATACGAACTACTTGACTCAACAAATTTGTTCCTATAAGGAATAGGACCCAAAAGATAATAGCCAGTATTTGCTGCCTATGTGGTCTTTCTACTTTGGTTATATCCAACTCTACTTTAAGGAACATTGCTGTATAATATTAGAGATAAACAAGATAATAAACATATTCTCCTCCTACTCCCACCCCAATTTCTAGTTTGCTGATTTCTGAGCATCCTTCAGGTCTCCCTGTGCATACTGTGTCCTCCATCCTATGTATCTAGGATGGATTCCAGAGCATCTCACCTACAAGACTTTGATTATGAGTCTGGAGAGTCCATTGCTGTAAACATCAGAGCAGGTAGGGCCCACATGAATCATTTTAACTGGGTGAATAAGTAAAGGAATGTAATATTACAGCTAGTACAAGTCAGTAATTAACTGTCAAATAGATTGGTTATAATATTAACATTTTTAAGAGTATGCAAAGTGTTTTAACATGAGTAATTTTGTTTACTTCTTTCATTTATATTTTTTCCCATTTATTTTTTTCTAAAGATTTTTTGGACCTCTCCCTGTTTTAAGATAAATACTGTTTTAGATCACAGAAGTGGATCAGTGAAGAAGACATTTGGGTGGAGATAGAGAAATGAGCAGTGTTTTGGTTCCCTTTCAGTTCACATTCAGAAGAAAATGTAAATAAAGGAATAAACAACTTAGTATTATTTTAGTGGTGGTAAAATGAGCCAAAATAAAGAATATGAGAAAAAGTGGTCACGGTGTTGTGTGGTAAGGATGTTGCCTGGGGAGGGCTTCTCCGAAAAACTAGTTTCAGAGCTGAGATCTGAATGACAGAGTGAGCCGGGCCAGAGAGAACTGAGGGCTGAAAACTGTAGGCCCATGGAATGGAAAGTGAAAATCACCCATGGTTAGTCTGAATTGCCATAGTCTATGAACAGTAAAAGGCTCATGTAACAACCAAGGGAACAAGGAGAAAGGATTGGATAAGAAAATTAGAGAGGGGATGTCACTGTGGCTCACTTGGTTCATCCTCTGCCTGAGGCACCAGCATCCCATATGGACGCCGGTTCTAGTCCCAGTTGCTCCTCTTCCAGTCCAGCTCTCTGCTGTGGTCCCGGAAGGCAGTGGAGGATGGCCCAAGTGCTTGGGCCCTGCACCTGCATGGGAGACCAGGAGGAGGCACCTGGCTCTTGACTTCAGATTGGCACAAAGCCATCTGTGCGGCCATTTGGGGAGTGAACCAATGGAAGGAAGACCTCTCTCTCTCTCTCTCTCTCTCTCTCTCTCTCTCTCTCTCTCTCACTAACTCTGCCTGTCAAATAAAAAAAAAAAATAGAGAATAGACACAGATCAACTCCTGTAGATCCTTCTAGGCCATGGTGAAACGTATTTGTTGTTGTTGTTTCAAGATTTGTTTATTTCTTTGAAAGGCAAAGTTACAGAGACAGAGATGGAGAGACGCAGAAAAAGAGAGATTTTCTATCTTCTGGTTCACTCCACAAATGGCCACACTGATCCAGGAACTTCTTTTGGGTTTCCCAACAGGGTACAGGGGCCCAAGGATTTGGATCATCCTCCACTGCTTTCCCAGGTGCATTAACAAGGAGTTAGATCAGAAGCGGAACAGCCAGGGCTCCAACAGGCACCCATATGGAATGCTGGTGCTGAGGCCTGGGCTTAACCCATTGTGTTGTTTTATTCTAAACAGAAATTGTTAGAGTGCTAAAGCTTCTAGGGCTGGGAAGTTTGTATTTGAATATGTGAGATTCATTTGTCTTTTTCAGAAGCACCCTGGCTGACATCTGCGGCAGGGGTATGAGGAGTGGTGGGGAGAGGACCGGGGAATGTGCTAGCATCAGTCTGGAAGCAAGGAGACACATTGCAGTTGTTCATGATCAGGGTGGAACCAAGGAGGCTTGCTGTCGTTGTCTGTGTTGGCAAGCTGTGCTAAGGAGAGCAGCACATGTGGAGAAACCAATGCCAGGAGCTATTTTGGAGTGAGAGCAGGAAATCCTTGCTGGTGTTGGTGATGATGGTGGGGAGAACATGGGTTGAATGGGTGAAAAGGCCAGCTCCACTTCTGATGGGGGCCTGCTGCATGGGAGGTATGTGTAGGTCTGAGTCATTCCACTGCATTCCCAGAGACTTCCAAAGTTCAGATACTAATTCTTTTTTCTTTTAATTTTTATTTATTTGAAAGAGTTACAGAGAGAGGTAGAGACAGAGAGAGAGGTCTTCCATCTGATGGTCTACGCCCCAGATGGCCGCAACGGCTGCTGCTGTGCTGATCCAAAGCCAGGAGCCAGGAGCTACCTTTGGCTCTCCCGTGCCGGTGCAGGGGCCCAAGGACTTGGCTCATCTTCCACTGCTTTCCCAGGCCATAGCAGAGAGCTGGATCAGAAGTGGAGCAGCCGGGTCTAGAACCGGTGCCCATATGGGATGCCGGCACCGCAGGCTAGGGCTTCAACCCACTGCGCCACAGCAACAGCCCCCAGACTAATTCTTAATCACTGCTCTTGAGGGCAGCCTTCTGGTTTTCCTGAAGATTAAAGATCTCAACAGTTCTTTGGAGGAAACTTAGAGTTTAGAAGGTTGTATACGAAAGCATGAAGGCAGAAAGTCAAAACAACTAGAAAGAGAGGTAGCAAGTGAAATAGTTTGAGCGGATCAAGGGTCAATGTAGAGCAAGAGTGAAAGATATGTGAAGGAAACCTGGGTTCCTTTTGTGGAGAACCTGACTTTAAAGAACTAAGAGTATTTGAGAAAACATTATGTGACATCATACAAGACTGATCTAGCAGGGTTCACATAATGGCTTAGAGCAAGGAGCAAGCCTGGAAGCAGGGAGATGACATAAATACGACTCATGCAGATTTCACCTATTCACGCATTTAGTTAAAAATCCATCCATCAAGCATCTGCTGTGCGCTGAAACCTGTGGACCCCAGGATTCTGTTCTTACCTAAAAGCTGTAGCTAGACGCCTACAAGTACAGGTTAAAACACCACTCTTAAATCACGGAAGGACACGCCTGGGAAAAACAGCTTGTTGTTATTCTAATTCTGTAGCATTGTGCTTCAGAGCTCCAGAGGGTGCTTTTACCCCTGAGACCCATTGTTTCCAAGGGATAGCTACTGGAACGTTTTTATTCTGTAAATTAACTTCATATTTTACACACTTAAAAATGCACGTTTTGCAGGTCACCCTACCAGTGACTATTTGAGAGAACTGGACAGTATAATTGAAATCAAACTATTTATTTATAATATTATTATAATGCATCCATATGCCTTTTGTATAGGTAATTGTTATAAAACTAGAAGATGTCGGCCGGCGCCGTGGCTCAACAGGCTAATCCTCCGCCTTGCGGCGCCGGCACACCGGGTTCTAGTCCCGGTCGGGGCACCGGATTCTGTCCCGGTTGCCCCTCTTCCAGGCCAGCCCTCTGCTGTGGCCCAGGAGTGCAGTGGAGGATGGCCCAGGTGCTTGGGCCCTGCACCCCATGGGGAGACCAGGAAAAGCACCTGGCTCCTGGCTCCTGCCATCGGACGAGCGCGGTGCGCCGGCCGCAGCGCGCCGACCGTGGCGGCCATTGGAGGGTGAACCAACGGCAAAGGAAGACCTTTCTCTCTGTTTCTCTCTCTCACTGTCCACTCTGCCTGTAAAAAAAAAAAAAAAAAAAAAAAACTAGAAGATGTTACTTCTAGTCACTTCTAGATGTCACTAGAAGATGCATGATTATACTAAAATAAATCCTTTTATGCATGGCAAGACCTATTAAAATAAAATGTAGGAATTTTCTTATATTATTTTAATTTATTTTTATATTATTTTATATTATGTTATTATATATAACATATCATATATATTATATTAAACATTATATTATTTTACACTGTAATATATGAACTCCTAGCCCAATTGTATCTGATTATTTAATCCTTGACAAAAAGAACTATAAGGAACATAATACAGGAAACACTGAGTATATGCTTGTAGAAGTTCGAAAACCATGTGAAATCAGATTTCCTAGCCTGAAGAGAAAAATGACTAAAAACTGAAGAGAAAAAATTTCTTAAAAAAAAGTGTATGGGGGCCAGCTCACTTGGTTAATCCTCTGCCATATGAATGCCGGTTCTAGTTCCAGTTGCCCCTCTTCCAGTCCAGCTCTCTGCTGTGGCCCAGGAGGGCAGTGGAGGATGGCCCAAGTGCTTGGGCCCTGCACCTGCATGGGAGACCAGGAGGAAGCACCTGGCTCCTGCCTTCCGATGGGCACAGCGCCATCCATAGTGGCCATTTGGGAAATGAACCAGCAGAGGGAGGACCTTTCTCTCTGTCTCTCTCTCACTGTCTGTGACTCTACCTGTCAAATAAATAAATAAAATCTTTAAAAATAAAGTGTATCGGGACAGAGACGTGAAATCTTGGAGCAGGCACAGTCCTATAATGAGCAGCACGCTGGGAGGAGGCCCTTCTACCTTCTTCAGAAAATGCTTCAGTTCTGTGATCTGCTCTCTGAGCAAATGCCTCCCTTTATGTAGAAAGTGGTTGAAAATCATTTACTAACATGTTTTCCGGAATTTTAGGAAGGGATCTTTACCTATATTCAAATGTAATTTTATACCTGAATAGAACATAATCACGTATTAGAAGAAAAATGTAGGGACTGGAATTCTGGGGCGGCAAGCTACACTGCTGCCTGCCAAGCTGGCATCGCGTATCTGAACCATCTGCGTGCTGGTTCAAGTCCTGTCCACTCTGCTTCGGCTCCAGCTCCAGCTCCCTGGAAATGTGCCTGCAAAGGCGGCAGAAGAAGGCCCAAGAACCTGAGCCCCAGGCATCCGCATTGAGATTTAGATGGAGCCCTGGGATCCTGGCTTTGGCTTGGAGGGTCCCTAGCTGTGTACAGAAGATCTCTCTCTCTCTCTCTCTATCATGCTCCCATTCAAATAAAAATAAACAAATCCCTCCAAAAAAGAAATAAAATTTAAATATTTCTGATAAACCTTGCATCAGAAAATTTTGCTAGTAAGCACTTAGTGTTGGTTATTTTGCTCTAAATTTTTCTCAGAGTCCCTATGGTGATTTTTACACCTTTGTTTTAAATCTATGGCCAAACAATAGTTACATTGTTCTTATGTTATCCTAGAGTGAAACATAATTCTTGTTTTACTTACTCATATAAGATAGGTACATTTTTCAAAGATGAACATCTGCTAAATTCATCATTCAAATACTTAAATGCATGCTTGCACACTTGTGAGTTCATTGTCACAGAGTATTACCATTCTAACAGCATTTTTGAAATATACCTTCTGTTTTCTAAGTAATGTTTGTATTAGGAAATACCAAATTTTCTTTAGAAAGCATTTGAAAATTTTAAAATCATTTTTAAAATGTTTTATTTATTTGAAAGGCAGACAGGCACATATCAGCCATCTACTGGTTAATTTCCCAAATGCCTGCAGTAGCCAGGGCTGGGCCAGGCTGTAGCTAGGAGTCCAGAACTAAATATAGGTTTCCCTTGTGGTGACAGGGACCCAAGTGCTTGATTGATCACCTGCTAACTCCCGCGGTACAGGTTAGCAGGAGCTGGAATGGAAGCAGGGCCAGGGCTTCAGCCTAGGCTCTCTGATACGGGCTGCAAGCACCCCAGATAGCATCTTAGCCATGGTGCCAACTCCCCACCTTGAACCTTTGTAGAAATTGAAAATATGCCTGTGGTCCTTTGCTCTAAATACTTTTTAAAAAATATTTATTTGAGAGAGAGAGACAGAAAGGGGGGGGGTGGAGAAAGAAAAAAAAAGAGAAAGAAAAAGAAAGAGAAAAAGAAGAAGGGAAGGAACGAAGGTAGGAGGGGGAAGGAAGGAGGGAGGGAGGAAAGGAGCTCTCATTTGCTAGGTTTTTACTCAACAAATGCCCACAACCCCTGGAGCTGGGCTGGGTCTAGGCTGAGACCAAAACTGGGAGCAGCAGACACTCCAGGACACACATCATGTCTCCCACATGGATGGCAGGAACCCAATCATTTGAGCAATCACTGCTGCCTCCCAGGGTCTCCATTAACAGGAAGCTGGAGCCAGGAGATGGAGCCAAGAATTGAACCCAGTTATTCTGATATAGGACACAGCAGCCTGACCAGTCGGCTAAACAACCACTACTGTTATAAATAATTTAACAATAGTTCAAATAAATAATTGAATAGAAGTTCAGATGACTGCAGGAAAACAAGTAAACATTTTGTTGTATCTACCACAAAATTATTTATTGAAAATCTATTAATCAAGAAAGTTACAAAAGAGAAACAAGAATATGCCTAATCAAGATGTAGCCGGTACCCCGGGGTTCTAGTCCCGGTCGGGGCACCAAATTGTGTCCCGGTTGCTCCTCTTCCAGTCCAGCGCTCTGCTGTGGCCCGGGAAGGCAGGAGGATGGCCCAAGTGCTTGGGCCCTGCACCAGCATGAGACCAGGAGAAGCACCTGGCTCCTGCCATCAGATCAGCGCCATGTGCCGGCCGCAGCACGCTAGCAGCGGCAGCCATTTGTGGGGTGAACCAACGGAAAAAGGAAGACCTTTCTCTCTCTCTCTCTCTCTCTCTCTCTCTCTCTCTCTCGCGCGCGCGCGTGCGCCATTCTGCCTGTCCAAAAAAAAAAAAAAAAAACAATGTAGCATGATATTGAAGTGCATTTAGCAGGCAGTTACTTCTGTTTCACTGAAAACCAACAAGCTGTGTCTTAAGTCATTTTCCAGGTGAGGAAAAGCAAATATTACTGATGTTTTGCTATGTGGCTGCTTTTTTAATTAATTAATTTATTTGAAAGGCATAGTTACCAAGAGGCAGAGGCAGAAAGAGAGAGAGAGAAAGAAAGTCTTCCATCCCCTGGTTCACTCCCCAAATGGCCGCAGCAGCTAGAGCTGAGCCCATCTGAAGCCAAGAGCCAGGAGCTTCCTCTGGGCTCCCACACAGGTGCAAGTGCAAGTCCCACCCTAGGACTTGAGCCATCTTCCATTGCTTTCTGAGGCCATTACCCTCTGCACCAGAAGAGGAACAGCTGGGACTCAAACCAGGTATGGGATGCTGGCACTGCAGGTGGTGGCTTTACTGGCTTTGCTACAGTGCCAGCCCCTTGCTATGTGTTTTTAAACATAGACTAAGTTAAACAACCATCAACACAATTTGTGCCTACAATATGAATGAATTCTTGACCTAATTAAATTATTGTTAAACAAATTTGAGAAAAGACCTTGAAATCATGCCCAGCATTATACTAGTAACATTTAACTTAATCCTATCTATTTAACAGCAAAGAGTATAAAGTATACATTTATAGTTTTTAGAGAATAGTTAAGGTTTATCAGTTACTCTGCTGAGGATTTAGATATAAATATTACATTACATAAAATTGTCCTTGTAACAAACTCCCTGTAAAATGAATTAATGTACACTGTTCTTTTCTTTTGATCGTGTTTCTTCTAATTTTACAAAATGGTGATGAATGAATGAATAATATTGGTAGTCAGAGACATTACAGAGCCTGTATAATAGATAAGGAAAATAACTTTGGAGCAACAATTGAATAAATGAATTTACAGTTGAATAGTTGAAACTTACAGTGTTTGACTTCTAATGGTATCTTACTTTTCTTGGTTAATAAAATTAGTATACTTTTTGATTCAGTGTATCATTTTTAACCATTAGATATGGCTTTCTGATATTGAAGGTATATAATTTAATGATACAAGCACAGCACAGAGAAAATAGCATGTAGCTCTCACTGAAGGAATCAGAAGCCTTCAAAATGAGGTAATTAATGAACTAGAGCTTAACATTCACATATAAAATAATACTTGTTGAGACACACAATATCGTGTTATTCTAAGCTCAAGTTCTATTGATTATTTTGGGAAAAGTTAAAATTGTATTTTTAGTAAATCTAATTAATTTTGCAGTTAAACAAGTCAAATATGTAGTGATTAAACTTTTAGAGTGAATACATATTATGAAATTCTTTTTCTTTTCCCCTGCTCCCTTTGTTAGCGTGATCACCAAGCTATGTTTGAACCTAGCATGGACACAGTACTCTAGTATGCATTGGGACTGTAAGTATGAACTGTATATATTGAGTCTCTTGTAATTCATCCATTAAAAAATATATATTGAGTACCTATTATTTGCCTAGAATTATGAATGCAATGATGAGAAAAAAATGGTTCCAGCAAATATAAAATTCAAATGGGACAAGTGCTATAAAAGAAATAGATATAGGATGGTTTAATAAGAGCATAAAAAAGATGGATCTGCCCTCATCAAAGATGTCAAGGTCTTTCTAGAGCATAGGACACAAAAGAAAAAACACAGAGGATGCCAATAATTGACTCGATAAAAGTAGATGCATTGGGATGAGGAAGAGCATTCAAGGCAAGGGGGATAGTGTGTGGTAAAGTGCAGACTTTTAGGAGCAGAGCAAGTAAGAGGAGGGAAAGAAGGCCAATGGACCTGGAGAGGAGTGAGTCAGACCTTTCTAAAAGTGTAACAGAGAGTGGATGTTTGGTTTCATTTTTTTTAACTTTTATTTAGAATATAAATTTCCAAGGTACAACTTGTGGATTACAATGGCTTCCCCACCCATACCTTCCCTCCCCCCCACTACTCTCCCCCCTTACCCACTCCAGGAAAAACCATTGAAATGATGTCAGGAAAGAGGTCAATTAGATTTATGTTTTGAAAAGAGACTCCTGGCTGCAAAATAATTTTGGAGAACTTACTGACATAAGGTAAAAGTGGATTTGAGTACAAATGTTAGAGAAGTCTTAAGGAAAGAGAATGTTTATTCCCTATGGGATGTTGGTATAGCAGGTAGAGAGAAGTAGTAGACATATCTGAGATATTTTTAGGAAATAAAATTAACAGAGCTTGGTGATGTGTGTATATGGGGGTATGACTCAGAGATTTGATTTACTTGATTACCAGGATTTTGAAGGCATTATATAAAATAAAAAAATACAGAGAAGATTCTATACAGGAAAGGGTTTGGAGGCTAATCATAAGTTAGTTTGGGAGAAACATAGTTCAAGACACATTTCAGAAAAGAGCAAAAGAACATTCCAGAGGAGAGATTTACCTCTCAGTTGGACATATGAATTTAGGTTCACAAAGGAAGTCTGAACTGGAAAACTGAAATTGTGAGGCATCTGCATATAGGAGATAACTGAAGCCATTGACATAGAGCATGTTCTTTCAGAAGACAGAATAGAAAGAAAAGGAAGAGAACAGAACATAGGATTTGCAACTGAACTTGATTCATGAAAAATGTTTATGGCCTCAAAAGAGTGCCTATTCTAAAAAGAAGAAGAAAATAAGCACACACACACACACACAACACAAATACATTCTTTAATAATGGGCTGTAATTGTCTGAATCCCTTCTGTGTGGACCAGAACAAAACATATGGCTGGTATTGCCATGGAATTTTAGTCAGTAGCGTGGAAGAAAATGTGAAAACATGTAAGAGCAATTCACACATGGGAGGATGAGATCATTTCTTTGCCAACATCATCTCATCTCAAACGAAGGGAAGTTTGAGGCCCCATTCACTGGGACTGGAGCAACTGAGGTCAGGATGGACACCAAGTTCAATCAGTAGTGTGAGTGACGTGAAATGTTCAGGACACAATTGGCCATAAAATGCCTGCATGTTGGGTGCAGAGCCCAGCAGAAACATGCACACGTGGGTTTGGGAGTGCAGTGCACCTGGCTTCTAACTCCCTCTGTTGGAATCCCAGGGCCTTTGTAAATTGGAAAAGTAGGATTTTCCTAGGGAAACAAGGGAGAGAACACATTTTTTTTTTCTGATTAGACAATGTTAATTTAAATGTTAATGTAAACAGTTGATACGTATTTTAGGCAAGACATGCAAAATTGTCCGTTTCCTCAGTACTCATGAGATGAAATATTAAAGAGAGATCGTACACAAAAACGATTCACCCTAAGGAAAAGTGGTGGGGTAGAGCAGCAAGGGTAAGGAAGGAACAACTGTTAACACAGAGGAAGGGGGTTCACTTCATGTACAGTTTGCCCCCAAGCTTTGTTGAGAGCACAGAAACAAGGCTGGGCTCCGATTACAGGCGAGTTAGAACATGGCGGGATTGAAGGGTGGTTTTGTTTCATTGTAAAGAAGCAGATGATCATATTATTGAGAGTGAGGGAATGGATGTGGAGGCTGGTTCGGGAACCAGAATAATGATTAGTGTACCATACATAGCAAAATGTGTGTTTCCTTCAATGCTGTTTGTACTGTACTTGTCTGTATTCAGCCTTGGACCTGTATGTGAACATACATTTTATATATAGTTTTATCATGAGTCTTAAAACAGTAGCTAAGCACTGACTGACGACTATTTCTTTGTATAATTACTAGAATAGCACACTACTAATTTAATTTCTCTTTTGGTAAATTGTATTATTCAGAAAAGAAAAAGTCTTAAAGCAGCATATATATCAGACAATTTTTAAGTTTTCTTATTGAACTGTATAATTTGTAAGAAAAATCTTTTTTTTTTGAAAGACTTATTTTATTTATTTGAAAGAGTTACAGAGAGAGGTAGAGACACAGAGAGAGGTCTTCCATTCACTGATTCACTCCCCAGATGGCCGCAACAGCCAGAGCTGCACCCATCTGAAGCCAGGAGCTTCCTCCGGGTCTCCCACGTGGGTTCAGGGGCCAAAGGACTTGGGTCATCCTCTACTGCTTCCTCAGGCCATGGCAGAGAGCTGGATTAGAAGAGGAGCAGCTGGGACTCGAACTGGCACCCATATGGGTTGCCGGCACTTCCGGCCAGGGCTTTAACCTGCTGTGCATAGCACCTACCCCCCAGAAAAATCTTTTGTAAAAAAAAAAGCTGAATTCCTTTCAGAAATTCTTACCTATTATTTCATTAAACTGAAAACATGTCTTGTTAATAACTTTGTAGTACTACCTCGTTATTCACAATATCTTCATCACATTTCTTTTTAGTAAATTACATTGACTAAGACTATAACAACCCATAATAAAAATGAAGGTCAAGATTTATCTTAAATAAATAAGGAATATGTATGAAGTCTCCCAAAAGTTCATGGAAAATGCATTTGATGAAAAAATATAAATGCATTTCAAATATTTTTCTGCACCAAAATAAACTTATCTTTTAATTCCATATTCCTGCAAACTTTAAAAAATTATCCATATGCCTTATTTTATATAATTCATACATACAGAATGAACCAGAGACAGAGGTCTAGTATATAATTACTAATTAAATTATTCACATCAGAAGTCTTAGAAGAAGTTTTAAAACCAGATGCTCAATAGATCTACCTGTTGGTAATTAGCACCATCAATTTCAGGTATTACACTGATAAAAATGAAAGAGGAAAAATTAAAATGAACTGAGTATAAACATTATAAAAACTCTTAAATCCTTTTCCACTGCTTGAGACTGAGATGAAATAATGAAACAGCATTTTGAAGCTATTCTGAACAGAGCCACAGAGCTAAATGAGCCAGAGAAAGCAGGGAATTTTTGCACAGATGGTCTACCACAGAACTTGCCAAATTCAGCCAGCCCACAGGAGCTCTGGGAAGGGATTCTCTGCCAGCAGGCAAATATAGTAGCTTTCAAATTTGAGTTGCCAAAACCAAAGTCTGGGGATATCATATTGTGATTTTGCTTATCTCTGATGAAAATCACAGATAACAAGAACATTACTATATAGTTAAGATTAAAAAAACTATTTTTATCTAAATCACTGGACTGAAAAATTAGCCTTCATAGTGTTCTCCTTGTACCCATTCTTGTCTCCCTGAAATCTCTTTTCAGTTCTAATGCCAGAGTGGTGTATTTAAAATGCAAATCTCATTATGTCACTTCCCTGCATAAAACTATTCAATGGCTTCTCTTTGTTCTTGGGATAAAATCCCAAATACTATGCATGCTGCAGGTCCTTCCCGTCAGGACCCTGTCTCTCTTCAGTCTGATCATAGGGTATGCTGGCCTGTAGCTCTTTGTCATCCAGACTTACCACCTGTGAGGGTCTGGCTCATCATTTGCTGTTTCCTGTCTGGAAAATTCTTCCCAGAGCATTCTTCAGCTCACTCTGGCTCTTAATTTCAGGTCATATCAATTGCCCCTCTCCCCCAGGAAATCTTTCTCTAATCCATCTCCATTCCCACCCCACCCTCACTAGATCAGGCTACCCTGTTTACAGAAGCTCTCAGAATCTTATATTTTTTTCCCTTTAAATAAATTATCAAAGTTTAGCAAAGTGCCTGAAGTGTAATACATGTTCAGTGATATTTTTAGAATGGTGAATGAATTAATATGTTCTCAAAAACAATTTAAATAGACAGTAAAAGAAGAAGTATTGATAGTATATTCATAAATATGTTTGCAATCTATATTTCAATCCCATGAAGGATGGAAAGGAGTTTAGAAATAGGCATTTTCATACAGTTTTCATGCAAGATTTTGAAGACAAACACTAGTTTACTGCTTTACTTCCCTAAATGTATCATCCTAGTGGTGATAATCGTACAGAGCTCAGAATATACTAAAAGTCATTGAACTGTACACTTTAAAAGGGATGCTGTTATGCTATGTGAAGTATATCTCAATAAAATTATTATTTAAAAAGTACAATATCCTAATGTAACACTAAGAGCTTTAAAACATAGCTTTTCAGTGCTCAGGAGCAATAATTTATTCATTATATTTTTGATACTATCCAACACACAAATCTGACCTTAAGTAAGGAAAGACATTATTCTAAAAGACCATTGAAATAGAAGGAGGAATCTACTACAATGGGGAGACCACTCCTCTGCAAAATATCTGTCTATGAGTGTCTCAAATGTCAGGCAGAAATGACACTTTTTCTACAGATGAATAAGCATGGCTGGAAATAATCTGTTGTCCAGAAGTTGGATGGGCCAGTGACATGATCCAACTGTAGAACGGGAAATGTCTTTCTTTTAAATGCTGATTCTCAAGAAGTGGCAGAGAAGCCAGCTGAAGTTTGGACAACTGAAATTAGCAAGAGCATGACGTCCAGATTGGTCAACAGGGACAAGCAGTTTGTTTTTGCAGCAAAGAATTGAAATTTGGAGAGCCATTGTCTGCCCTTGCCATAGATAAAGAAAGGGAGAATCTTCAAGGATCACCTAAGCCATCTGGGAAGAGTGGTTCTCTGCAGTCAACCATTTCCTGGAGTAAAACATTGTGGGAGAATTTCTTAACTGTCACCATTTTGCAGGAGGATGGGACTTAGCTGAAGCTCAATGTTGTCAGTACACTCTAAT
This sequence comes from Sylvilagus floridanus, assembly GCA_949820135.1. Lineage (NCBI taxonomy): Eukaryota > Metazoa > Chordata > Mammalia > Lagomorpha > Leporidae > Sylvilagus > Sylvilagus floridanus. Next base: position 28,276,629 of record OX463239.1, on the reverse strand, counting down.
AAAAAGAATTCTCCCAAAAGATGTTTTTGATTATATTCATGAACACAGTAGTCAGTGAAGACTAGACTAAGTGGAACAGACTCCAGATCACATTAAAACAGTGAATTCTCTGCAGCCCATGCATAATGAGCTGTGGATATCTGCAGCAGATGGGTAGGCCAAGGAGGAGGTTTAGCCTTGTAACATCAGAATTTTCTGTGTCTGAAATATTGTCACTTTACTGCAATGTATTGAAGTTCACAAATTTATTATTGCTTTGGGAAGCATTTCTGTGGGCATCCTGATAGAAGGGGTTAGAACATAGTTTTGGCAATAATTGCAGGCAGTACTAAATATTTTATGAGAAATACATTAGTGTAAATCACCATTTTTTAAAAGTGAAACATGAATCACTACCCAAAGAATTGGACTTCAGTGCAAGAAATCCTGATTTATCTTCACTGTTGTTACTGTGTATGTAAATGCCATTTCTCAGAAGCATAAAACTCTGAGTATAATATATTGGTTAGTGTAAGCAGTATAATATATATTTTTCAGGCTGTCCTAGTTTCATTAATCATATATTTTAAGAATTTTAAGCTTATTTTTTATGAGGCATTGCATTACACGTGGCACTGATATGCATGTATAATTTATTACTTGGCAAGTGAATTATCCCAGACTATTTTATGTGCTTGATATATTGATTTTCAGTTGTGATAGATCATTTTAAGATTGCACGGCTTTACTTGTGGTGATTTATCCACAGAATCACATAGACTGTGGGGCAAGCTGATGCAGCCCTTTGAACACTTTGTATCAGCTATAAATAGAGTTGTTAACTGGAATTCTTAACCCCAGTAGGGAAACATATTTAGCAAGTTGAAAGAAATAACTTTCATCCAAGATCTAATTAGTTGTTGAATAAGTGCCCATAAAAAGTAGTTTCAATATGTCTTTTTCTTCTATATACCAATCCTGTAACCCATTTTTTGAATAAATATGCAATGAAGTATAGTATCAAAGAAAGATGTTATCCTTTTGCTTAGAAGTTCTGCCCTCTATGCTGATTATCTTTTAATCTTTATCAGATTAAATATATACATGTGCATTGACTTTAATTATTGTAACCCCTTTTCCTTATAGAAAATTCTATTTGAACAGAGTTTCAGGAAGGAAAAAATATGTAGTGCCTAAATGCCAAGTATGTGATCCCTTGGTGAATATATTGTGTCGAGGAACCTGGTACATGAAAGGGCACATTTTTTCATGACTTGAGCAGCCATTTTGGAATTCTTATTGCAATTTCTAACAATATCAAGGCCACTCTGAAAAAATTATGGCATTTTGTCACTGGTTGTAGAGTACCTCAATTACAGAAGCATTTGAAGGAGTATCCCTGGCATTGGCTATGCACTTTAATAAATACAGTTGGATAAACTAAGGAAAGAGTAAATGAAATTGGACTTGAAACTATATAATCACTGTAATAAAATGATCACAAATTGGCTCTAAAGTCAAAATTTTTCAGCACCTGTAGCTGTTTGGTCTTAGATAAGTTGCCTGACTTTCTAAGCCTCAGTGTTCTCTTCTGGAATTTTAGAGACAGGCAACACTTTAAGGATTAAATGAAGTGATGGGGGTTAATCATTTATTTCACCTACCTGATGATCAGCTAAAAAATTTAGCTGTTGTTTTCTTCTTATTATTTATCTTTATCACTTAATACTGTACCTGAGCCTTCTTGTGGCTTTACATGTATCACAAACGTGTTAGTTGACTTGAAAATGGGAACTATAAACCAGGAAGAAGTGGTTCTTCTTGATCTGTTAAGTAGGCTGTGCTTAAAACATAAAATTTCAATATAATCTGATACCTTTGAAATAATTTTCAAAACATGCAAAGGTGAAAAAATTGATTTTATAAGATTAGAATTATGGTGATTTTGTGATGTTTATTTAAAAGGAATGTATTTAAAGAAAATGATTAAAAGGAAAAGTGCTTGGGAAAACAGCACTGCATTCTTTTGAGATATAAAGTCAAACTAACCTGCGACAAAGGTTGTAGAAAAAGGTGCAGGGACTCTCATAAATCATGGATCTATAATCGCAGTAATAATTTACATAAACAATGAGAATTTTAAATAAGCTGGCAGAACGTACCCTGTCAGAAGTACATTAGAAACAAAGCAAATTATTAAGTAACGGTTAGAGCTCTTAGCTGTTATAAAAAATTGCCACTAGATGTCATACAGTACTTATTCTGTCTCCTTACAGGTCTACGGATTTTGTTAAAAAATACTGTCTCTCTGTTGGGGCCATGGTGTGGCCTCTGCATTACAAAATAAAGCCTTGGATATCCCCGTTAAAAAAAAAAATACTGTCTCTCAAAATTTAAATTCCAGACTTCTAATGGATATAGGGTCATGAGGTGCTAAGGTGTATATTAGGATTTGACACAATTAGCTATCTTGAAGATATCTGCCTATGGAACTAAGCAAATGTTTTGATCAAATTAATTTGCTGATTTAGCCAGGCTCAGATTTAATTAATTTTATGTCTATTTCATGAATTTGACAGATACTTCCAAGGCTTTTAGCTAACATTACCTGTAGATATTGCTTTAAAACATAGGTGTAGTCCTTGTCATTTCACGTATTAAATCAATTTAGACTCTGATGAGTATTAGTGTTAGTGTCACAGAAAGTCAAAACATGTTAGGTCTTTGCTGTAACGTTAGTAGAGCCTATTCTAGAAGCAGAATCGTTTTGAATTCTACTTAAGGAATTTTGTTAATGAAATCATAAGGAGCCAAAAATAAATACCCTAAAACATGTTCACAAATCAAGGTGAGAATGCTACTTTTTTTTTTTAAGTATGTTATTTTAAAGTAATTGCTTAGAGACTTAGTTTACTTTCTATGGTTTAAAATAGAGCAGGGAAAGTTTTATTTTGAGGCTGGTATATATTTCTTAATCAATAATGTTTGGAGAAAATTAATATAATTAAAAGAACATGCTAAAAGCTACAAGATTTGTATTAAATTGTTTAGCTTTCAGTCACACCTCCCTAATTGTGCCATACATTGCATAACCATTTATCATATTTAAATTATAATTTTCTAATGTGTAGTCACTGTACACAAGAGTCACATGGTTACTATGAGTTTAAAAGCTTTTAATTTTAATATTATTGCAAAATTAGAAAATTCTGGCCATTCCTGTAATTCTCGTGTCAACTGAGTAGGCTGAGATGCTGGAATCTCTCCTAGTCTTGCCAGGGATAATTGGGAACGGGAGTGTGATGGAGTGAAGAATAGGGGGCAGCCTTGTATGCCTTGTATTTCTGCTGACTGCCTTTCCCTCCCCACCCCTGCCCTGGTGTTTCAGATTGGGTCCATTTGTGGAATGTCTTTGCCTTTTGCTGTAAAGTCAGCCCGGCTTCTTTATTTTGCAAATACTACTAGCATTAGGCTGCATTTGGCATATGATTTTCCCAAGGCAGGTTTCATGTTGAAGTATCACAAACTTAAAATTGGATTTCAAACTTCCTTGTAAATAAAAGCCTTCTGGGTAGCCCCCACTGGCATTTTCTCCCTGGCCACACTTCCCTGCAGGCTCCAGTCTTTGGTCATATTCGGTTCTCACTACTTCCCTGCTCTCATCTCAGACCTCCAGCCTACTTTCTTCCTCTTTGATAAGCACTGTACTCACACATTTCTTGACTACCTTCTTATGTCGAGTCCATTAGCTATCTTTAGACTCACTACCTGTTTCCATATCAGGCCCTTCAGATCTACAGTTCTCACTTAAGGGGGTCTGTCAGAATAGAATAGCTTCAAAAATTCATGGAATAATGGAATTAAGAGATGATTTTATTTCATGAATTTGAAATAAAATTTTTCAATTCATACAATGGTTTTTGACATGAACTTTTTGAGGGGTTCATATGAGGTAGTCCCAGGCAATTCTGATATAACCACTTTTGAATATCATTGCTTAAAATATGTGCTGTTTCTGAAATAGATCAGAAATAGATAAATCTTCCATTAGTATTCTATCATAGAAAAGGATTAAATTCAATGATATTAGTGCTGTCATATACTATTTTGAAACTGAATATACTATCTGTTGGGTAAGCATTTAAAATTTAAGAAACATTAACAGTAATAGTAGCTACTACTCAGCCTCAAATATAATTCTTGTTGACAATATTAGGGAAACATGAGTTTTTTTATAGTAAAAGAACATAATTTAGAATTAGCCAGCTGGGCTCAGTTCAGATAACCCCAATTTTGTTGGTGACATGCAAAGAGAGCATTATAATCAGGCACCAGTCACACATATGCCTTCTCCCCGTCAGGCCTGATCAGGGCATTGAGTTCTGTCACGCCAGTGTCATGGAGTTTCTTCATTGACAGTTGGCTTTGACATCCACAATGAACATGCATGTGGCCTTGTCTTCTGTCTTCTTCACCACAAACTCAATAGTTAGATGAAACTTGATGATGGCATAATGTGCAAGTCCATTTCTCCTTAGCAAAACTCTTCTGAAGATATTCACGCTGCTGCCGGGGGTGTAGTGTCTTGGGCGGCTGGAATGCAGGTGACATGTGGATTTTCATCATCGTGTATGTGTGTGTGTGCGTGTGTGTGTGTGTGTGTGTGACTATGGATGCCTCTCATCACTGCCTTTGGGCCGTCAAAGCCTGGGCTTTGGCTTCAGCTTTGCTAGGGGCAGGAGTTCCTTTTTAGCCATCTGCACCGTGTTGGCAAAAAGTGAAAATTCTTATTAACACCTTGAATTTATTCTTGGTTTAGCAATTTCTAGGTTTGAATGTTTTGATTCTCCTCTGCATCAGGTATTGATGAGTAAAAACATATTCAATATTACTTTTGGTTGATTAGCTTAATGGTAACTCCTTTCTGATCACCATCTTTATGGTGTAAGATTTTTATTTCTTTAGATACTTATTAAGAAAACATTTCTTGTGCATATAGATATTGATTGTTAAATGTAAAAGCTATAGGAGTGTCAACAATGCTCCCTCAGCTCAGACTTCACACGCTGCTCTGAAGATCATCAATATGCAGAACATTTCTCTCAGCACTTGTTCACCCACTGGATGAGTGTTTGATAAATTCAGATAAATCCAAAACAAACCCTTGGATGGATGTGTACATATCAGATATAAAGGAGAAAATGGCTGACAGGTTTGCAAATTACTTTTGGTTAAACATGCTGAACTCAGCTATTTGGGGAGGGAGTGATTACTAGACATTTTACTTGCCACTTGGAATTGTTCCACAACTGTGTTCAGAGGCAGACTTGATGCCCTGTGAGTATATGAACTATGATCTGGTCAAAACTGATTATAATGGATTCATGACAGACTATTTTTCTTTTTTTTTTCACCAGTAGCCAGATGATTGCTAACATAAGATCAGGAGAGTATTTCTAAATATGAGTTGTTTAGATAATATAAGCATATTTTAAATAAAAATTAGAGTGATTTCGCTTATTGAATGGTACCAGACGTGATTATAGAAAGTATCACACTGGTGCTGTATTCCATGAACATGTGGTAGAAACTTTTTTCCTTTCTTCCTATTAAGCTATGAACAATGCAAGACTTTTTAAATATGAAGATTGATATGAACAATTGAAATGATATCAACAAAATTTTAGCACTATTCAATTTCAACAAAAGGATTAATTAAACTAAATTCATGAATTACATGTGTCAAGACTAAAGGAGTAAAATTATGTGACAGGAAAAGTGCACTATGCTTTTATTCAAACAGAAGCTCGTGGAAATGAAAGGTGAGCAAACAAAGGGTGATCATGTGTGGTCCTGAATGTCTACAAGGCAGGACCTGCAGTCAGAGGAATGAGTGCACTGAACTATTGTTTTCTTGTTGAGGTTTTGTGTATTCTGTTTATCATTTTTGGGAAAAATAATATTTTCCTACTTATTAATCCTTATTTAGACTTAGCTCAAGGTGATTTTGATTTTACTCAAGTAAAACAACTGCCAAACATCTCAGAATAGTTCCAAATTTAGATAGGTAGGAAAAACACCTAGAAAAAGAACTACTTATAAAGATTATCACATTTGGGGAAAACAAGGTTCAATAAAACATTGGTAATGATTAAAATAATCTGCTGAATCATAATAATGTGATACTACAGGTTAATATATAAGTAAAATTCTGAATGTACAAACTTAGAAGCAAATCCCATTAGTCAATTTTTATTTTTAATATTTTTAATCAAATTAGAGCTTCATATTAAGAACAAAAATAATCCAAGCATGTACTTTTCAATATAGTCATTTGTATGAACTCCAGCTTTCTGGCATTTCAACCCATGCATGAAGATTCCTGGTGTACTATGTGTTGCATTGCATAATATAGTTTTCTGAGTAAAAACAAGCTAAATTTTGATACTGATGGCACTACCAAAAGTATGATTTTTTATGCATGATAATTCTTACCTGTCTACAATGTGTTATGATCAAATAAAGGTAATTAACCTTCTACAACTATGTTTCCCTTCTCCTAGAACAATTATTTCTGGCTTCGGAAACTTCAGACTTTTGCAGCTATTTTGACATATATACTAAACTGATATAAGCAGTAGTTACCCTGCTGTTTTGTAGTCACAAGACCTAATAGCTCCTATCAAATTGTATTTTATCAAAATTCTCTGTTACCCACCCTCACCATCCTTGTAAGTCCTAGTGACTACAATTTTACTCTCCTTCCAGATCAATGATTTTTAGCTTTCACAACTGATTGAGAACATGTGGCATCATTCTTTCTGTTCCTGACTTATTTACCATAACAATGTCCTCTAGTCCCATCCATCTAACCGCAAATGATAGTATTTCATTCTTTCATTCTTTTTCTGTGGCTGAATAATATTCCCCATGTGTATGTGTGTGTGTTACATTTTCTTTATTCATTTACCCACTGTTGGATATCTTGCTTGAGGGGGTAGTTTGACTTCCAACTGATGTGATTTCTCAATGAAAAATTCATTAGCAACATAGACTTTTGAAATATTGCAGATACAATGGACAAGCACATGGGCATATGGCATAATCTTTGGAAAGAACAAACTATGACAAATCACTAATTCTGTCATTTAAAGGAGAAGTGATTTTGGAAAACTGCTTGGTCTTTTCCACCTCAGGTTTCGTCATTTCTAAACTGGGGATAATAATGATCCCTATTTCAGCATTGATAAAATTAGATGAGGCAATATAAGTAACATGTTTAGTATAATTCCTGACACTGAATTATCTCTTAAGAGCATTAACTGGTATTAATTATTAAAATTCTTTACCCCACTGCCTATTACCAATATAGCCTTAATAGTCTCCTCAGGTCAATTAAACATTAAACACTCTCAACTCCTCACCACTCCTAAAGCATTTACTTTTGAAAATTGGGCATTTTAAGTTCTTTTTCTGCCCCTTTGAGATGTAAATCCTTTAAAAAAAAATCTCAGGACCACAGTGCTCAGGATCCTGGGGGATTTACCCCTTTGAAATATAATCATCAATGGCCAGCACCAAGGCTCACTGGGCTAATCCTCCACCTGCGGCACACTGGGTTCTTGCCCCGGTTGGGGTGCTGGATTCTGTCCTGGTTGCTCCTCTTCCAGTCCAGCACTCTGCTGTGTTCCAGGAGTACAGTGGAGGATGGCCTAAGTCCTTGGCCCTGCACCCACATGGGAGACCAGGAGAAGCACCTGGTTCCTGGCTTTGGATCAGCGCAGTGTGCTGGCTGCAGCGCGCCAGCCTCAGTGGCCATTTGGGGGGTGAACCAACGGAAAAGGAAGACCTTTCTCTCTGTCTTTCTCTCTCTCACTGTCCACTCTGCCTGTCAAAAAATTAAAAAATAAATCAATTAATTAAATAAATAAAAGAAATATAATCATCAATGAAGATAGCCTCCATATCGTCTAGTCTCTGTGGGAAGAAAGCACCTAACTTTAGTAGGCAAATTACCACAAGTTACGAAACTTCCTTGTGTCATGAAAATAGGAGAATAATTCTTTTCTTTTTTGGGTAAAGCCAGGTGGCAAACACAAATGGTCTATGATTCTCTACCCAAGCTCCTTAAAGCTCTTTAAAGCTTTTGTTTCCTTTTGAAGTTTTATCCAAAAAATCTTTGTCCAATCTTATATCCTGAAGCATTTCCTCTATGTTTTTGTTCTAGTGGGTTTATGGTTTCTGGTCTTATATATTTTTTAAAAAGATTTATTTATTTATTTGAAAGAGTTACACATAGAGAGGAGAGGCAGAGAGAGAGAGGTCTTCCATCTGCTTGTTCACTCCCCAGTTTGCCTCAATGGCCAGAGCTACGCCGATCCAAAGCCAGGAGCCAGGAGCTTCTTCCAGGTCTCCCACGCGGGTGCAGGGGCCCAAGGACTTGGGCCATCTTCTACTGCTATCCCAGGCCACAGCATAGAGCTGGATTGGAAGTGGAGCAGCCAGGACTCGACCCGGCGCCCATATGGGATGCCGGCGCTTCAGGCCAGGGTGTTAACCCGCTGCCCCACAGCGCCGGCCCCTCTGGTCTATATAAGATTAAGTCTTAATCCATTTCGAGTTGATTTTTCTAACTGACAAGGGATAAGTATCTAACTTTCTAATTCTTTATGGATATAGAGTTTTCACAGTGCCATTTATAAAAGAGACTGTCCTCTCCCAAATATGTACTTTGATTCCATTGTCAAAAAAAATATTGACTGTAAATGTATGGACTTTTTAGTGGATTCTGCATTGCGTTCTATTGGATTACCAGTAGTTGGAAGGCAGGAATTCCTGAAACTTCCAAATGAGTCTCCAGAATCATTCACAGATGCCCGAATCACACTTTGAGAACCACTAGGCTAGATTATCCTAGACTTCCCAGATCTCAGTGACCTGTAACAAACAATGTGCACATCTCAGAGACTTCTAGAACAAGGGTTGCTTCTTGCTCATGCTGCATCAAATGGATCAACCAGGGACTTTTGTGTATGATGTCCTCACTCAAGAACACAGCCTGTCTGAGTAGCCACTGTCTGGGCATTGCCCATCACTGGGAGAGAGAACAAGAGATACTCACACTGGCTCTTAAAGATTATGCTGGGAAATGAGTCACTTCAAGTCGATTCACACTTCTTTAGACAGGGCACCTGCTTAACAGACACATTGTAATTCTTCTCTAGGGAGGGGCCCTCGATATTGATGAACAGGACTCAGTTTACCATACCTATACATAGAGGTGACCAGGAGATGCTTGTGAGATGTACTCCAGACTATCAAGTGATGAAACTATTACTTCAAACATGTAATTATGAAATATTTATAATTATAAAAAATTTACTTATATATAATTTGCTCTTTGTGTTTTGCTGTTTCATACATGTAAATGCTTAAAAATGTTACAGCCAACAAGCCTATTTTTGGAGATAAATGATTTTTGAAATTATTTTATTTATTTTCATTTTATTTGAAAGAGACAAAGAGAGAAGGGAGGGAGGAGAGAAAGAGAGAGAGAGAGAGAGAGAGAGAGAGAATCTTCTATCATTTCAACCACTGGTTCCCTCCTGGGATGCTTGCAACAGTCAGGCTGGGTAAGGTTGACCCCAGGAGCCCAGAGCCCAGAGCCCAGTCCAAGACTCCAATGTGTATGGAGGGATACAGATACCTGAGCTGTCACCTGCGCCTCCAGGGTGCACATGAGCAGGAAGCTAGAACAGAAAGCGGAGCACAGACTTAAACCTGCAGTATGATATGGGATCAGGTATCCTAACTGGTGTCTTAACCACTGCGCTGAATGCCCACCCCAAATGATATTTAAAATTAAGCCTGAGATCCTGATTAAAACATGTGGTCTTGTGAGAAATAAAATATGCCATATTTTAAGTTAACAATGTTGTAATAATAAAGTCTAAAATCTCCAAACATTTTCTGTACCAGCTGTGTACTCGTGTACCATGCCAAGAATTTCACATATTACCTGGATAAATTCCTATGTAAGCTCATGTGTGAAAATTATCATACATAGTGTTGTAAATACAGATAAATATTTCAAACAGTCAAAATGACTTGGATAAAAGAAGAGTTGATTATATCCATTTTTTCAATTCAGAAATAAATCCTAATTTAATTGACTATAATTTTAAAAGGAAATTGCTTTTGTTTAATTGAAATAGTAGAATCATTTCATGTGATGATTTAATTATAACGCTAATGTATTGGTTTCCTACTGATGCTCTAAGAAGTTACTAAGAACGTGTGTCTTTGAGCAACACACATCTATTATCTTTCAGTTCTGAAGGTCAGAGTTCCAACAAGATCCTCTGGGCTAAGACCAGGGTGTGGACGGAGCTAAATTCCTTTTGGATAGTGAAGGGAAGCATTATTTATCTTCTTTTTCCAGATTCTAGAGGCTGCCTACACTTGGCCCTTTCCTCCATCTTAATAATACATCAATGCAACCTCTACCTCTGTGTCACAGCTCTGTGTCCTTGACTCTTCTGCCTAACACTACAAGGATCCCTATGATTCCATTGGGCCCACCCATTTGATCCAGGACAATCTTCTCATTACAAGAGCTATAATTTAATCACGTCTGCAAAGTCTGTTTTACTATATAAGGTAACATATTCACAGTTCCTTGCATTATGACATGGGCATCTTTGGTTTGGAAGTTTATTATTCTGTCTAACTTTTATTCCTAAAGGGTTAGGGGACAGACTAAAGGTTTCTGATTACTTATTCAATCATGAGAGCTTCATATTTATTGTTTAGATTTTTTAAAAAATGATCTTTCATACCCACAAAAACTCCCAAGTACTGCCCAATGCATTCTTGCTCCTTGCTGTAGATCACTTCATCTGTGGAAAGAGACAGCCATTGTATTTTTTATAAAATTAAAGAACAGAATTTTATTCTTAGGTTTACAAAATAAAGTCCAAAAAGTATGTCATTTTCGAAGGGATTTTTGAAATGTTTACTTACAAGTGATGCTCAGAAGGTGGGACACTGCACATCTGCTGCAAAGAGCCAAGCATTTGCCAAGTACTCTGAGAACCTAGTCATAGTTTACTATGTCATTTTCTGATGTAGCTGCAGACATAAATACTTGCCTCCACCACATATGTTATATGTATTGACATGGATTAATTGATTTAATACATAGAGAGACACGGAAAAGAGTAACAATCATTCAATATAATAATAAAACCATGATCAAATATACTTTAACAATGTAAGTCACATCAGAAAGGTGGGGGTTCACGATTATGCTTTACAGCTATGAGTTCAATTTTGAAAATAATTGTTATTTTTTTCCTATTAATTTTTCATTTGCTTTAATTAAACTAAATTTAATGACTATTTCATGCTTTGATTAGCAAAGAAAATGCCTGCATTTTCTCTTAAGAGAATGCATCATTATTTTGCTTCCTTCAAAAGACATTGTTGTTTGGGTCTTGTGTTTTCAAGATGATGTATAGGAATGGGAGAAAAGGGCATGGTAGCAAGGTCCCACAACACGGAGGAAATAACTAGGCATTCTGATCTTCTCTACGTGAGTGAATAGTAAATACTAGCATGATAAGAACACTGTAGTAGCTCCTTGCTGCAGATACCTAAACATTTAGAAGGGATGCATTTCATTTCTAAAGAAATTCCCTGAGGTAGCAAGCCATGTGAGTTGGCAAAATAAGTTTAGTCCTGGTTACAGAAACTCAGTCTCCAGGGCCTCGTTTATTGGCTTGAAAAAACTTTACAAAGGATGAAGGAGGCAACTCTGTTTAATTGCAAGCAAGTCTGAAGCTCCAGAGTGAGCAGGAGGGAAGCATAACAAAGGGATGTAGGACAGTCTGTGCTGTGGAAGCAGTCACAGTTAGAAGGAATAAGTTCCTAGTGTTACGCTGCACAATGGAGTGGCTGCAGTTCACCAAAAGCTATTGTATATTTTTTGAGCAGATAGAACAGAAGACCTCCAAAGCCCCAGTCATGGTAATGACAAGAGAGGGCAATGGTGATTATCCTGAATTGATCAGTGCACATTGCATACACTATAGTAAAATGTCACATTTACTCCATAAATATGTATAGTTATTGTTAATAACAATTTTAATGTCTTTAAAAGTATGATAAATAAAAATATTTTCAAATTCTAAAATGGAATATTTTAAGGCATGGGAAATAATTCTTCACCAGAATGCTTACAGATCTATAAAAAATAGAAAGCTTAAGGACCAAAAATTTTGATAAGACAGCAAAATTTGAGATAAATGTTCTGTAAAATCTGAGGGGCATGGAGATCCTCACTGAAATTGTGGTTATACAAAGGTGGACTTTCTATTATTCTCATTGCTTTCTTACTACTGATGATTAAATATTTTATATTAGATTGTATGATGAAAATGCCTCATTTTATATTGTTTCAATTAGGATGACATTCAGATACACATAAAATAAAACCCAAGAAACTATAAACAAGTAAAATATTTATTTACTTCATTACAATATGAAGAGAAGGTGCAAGGCAGGGTGGTGCTTGACATAATAGGCTAAGCCTCTGCCTGTGGCACTGTACCAGCATCCCATGTGGGCATGAGTTCGAATCCTGACTAACCCTCCTCCAATCCAGCTCTCTGCTTATGGCCTGGGAAAGCAGTGCAAGATGTCCCAAGCACTTGGGCCTCTGCACCCATGTCAGAGACCCAGAAGAAGCTCCTAGCTCTTGGTTTCAGATTGGCTCAGCTCCAGCCATTGTGGCCATCCAGGGAGTGATCCAGCCACGGGAAGACCTCTCTCTCTGCCTCTCCTTCTCTCTCTGTATAACTCTGACTTTCTAATAAATAAATAAATAAATAATAAAATCTTTAAAAAAGAGAAAGGTGAAAGGCATAAAACTCTTTAAAGATGTCATCAAGGGATCCAGGCATTTATAACAAATTTTCTTCCTCTTACCTTCAACGTGGCAGTCCTTACTCAGGTTTGACAGCACTGGTAGAAAATAGCTGATAATTCTGCAGGCAGCATATGCACACTCCAGAGAGAGGAGGAGGATGGGGTAGGGAAGGGGTCATGGGAAGGAGGGAGAGAGAAGACATGCCAAACTGCCAATGTTTTTCCTCTTCCACAAGAAACTTTCTTTGGAAGCTCCAACCCTCCAATTCTGTTTATGTCACATTAGCAGAGCTGGCTTGCCAGGCCAGATCTCATTAGGAGTGTTAGGGGGTAGAATAGAGGACTGGCATACCAAGGATGTCCACCACAGAGTTCTTCAAATTCATTCTTCCTTTGAAAGACATTGACAGTATTCTGTTTAAGTCAATGTCATTATTACAGTTCATGTTAAATTAACATCAAAACATTAACCCATCTATTTAATAGATTGCTGATGACTTAACTAGAAGGTTTAAAAATTCAGGGATATTGTCCTATTTAGTAACTTCTTCCTTCTATTGATAAGTTAGTGGGACAGGAAAGAGTTACTGAGACAGCTACCTGGTTAAGACTAAAAGAATTAAAATAACATTACTGATTCATACATATTCTGATAAAAATATGGGCAATTTTCAGTATTCATTGTGTATGTTTGACAAGTGTTTTGTACATGGTGCTATGTTACAAATTATCTTCATATTTCTATTAAAATTTAGCTTTGCATCCACATGGGATAGTTAATGATGATGGAAAACTACTCTAGGGGCTTCAAATTATACTTTGGGGATTCTCACTTGGTCAAGGGAATAGTCATACATATGATTGTCAAAACACAAGTATTACTGGAGGCGTAACATGTTTTAACTTCCAATTCCTTTGTATTATGTGATTAATGAGAAGCTTACTTCAGTGACAAAAGGGACATGTGATGTAACTTCTAAGATTTTAGAATGTAGAAGCATATGCCAGGAGGGCACTGGATAGTGAAATGAAAGAATCTAAAATGTGCCTGTTATGCAATTTTAGTTCAAACAGATTGAAGCAGGAAGCTAAAGAGTTAAATATTTAATGAGACCTATTACAGCCTCCTCTAGAATTGAGCAGTTATCAGTTGAAATCTTTGTGACAGCCTTCTCTGATAATGTACTTCTGCTTGGATAGCTTTAAACCATACTTTTGCTTCTGAATTATTTTTGTAAGAGATTTGCACATTCAAGTTAGTAAGAACACCCAAATGCAATGAGATAAATGATGTCCTCTCTGGTTGGCAACATGCTGAGATTTTTCATCTCTAATTCTGTTATCCTATGGTTATCATCTCCTCTGAATTATGCATATACACTGTCAATTAAATTAAAAACCTTTCAATAAATTATACTTAGGACTGTAGAAACAGTGAATCTATTCTGAGTTAATGTGATATTCTCTCTTCATTATCCTTTATGGGTTTAAGAAAAAAGGAGTAGCCTATCAACCTTTTTGCATAGAGTGCATATGGCATATGATTAGGAAGAACCACTGGCTTGAACTTGGGAATTTGCTCTATCTATCAAACAGTTCAGTAATGAACAACAAGAAAATTAGTCCAGACACCTCAGTACCATCTATTAGTCTACATTGTTAAATTTTTCTTGAAAGTAATAGACAAATTCTCCATCAAGACTTGTCTTTCTGCCTTGATATTCCACAGGCAGAATCACTGTACATAGCCTTACTCTAATATTCAAGATTAGGAGAACCTGCATTGTGACTTGCAAAAGAAAAAAGTATAGGGAAGGGTATGAGGGTCAATCTTTTTGGTTTTGGTCTAGATAATTTCAAACTTGCAGAAAAAGTTGCAAGAGAATTACATAGAACTTCTCCTGAACTGTTAGAGAGAAAATTGCCAACATAATACTCCATTTCCTGCAAATACTTGAATTGATTTTCTACAAGAAAGAGGGGGAATTTCCTACACTACTAGCAATATCAGGAAATAAATGTTGATAGATTACTAATATATAAACCACAGACACAATCACTTTTTGTGTATTGTCCCCCAAATGCTCTTCGTAACAAAAATGATCCAGCTGAGGATCATACATCATATTTAGCTGTAATGTTCATACTCTCCTTCAGTCTGGAACGATTCTCTAGTCTTCCCTTAATTTTTATGACTTTGGAACTTTAGAAGATTAAAGATTAATTATTTTGTAGAAATTTGGGTTTATCTGATACTTCCTCATTATCAGATTCACACTGCATTTTTGGTGTAGCTGTCATGGAAGTGGTGCTGTGTTCTTTGTTTGGGTTTTTTTTTTTTTTTTTTTTGGACAGGCAGAGTTGACAGAGAGAGAGAGAGAGAGAGACAGAGAGAAAGGTCTTCCTTTGCCGTTGGTTCACATTCCAATGGCCGCCGCAGCTGGTGCGTTGCAGCCGGCGCACCACACTGATCCGAATCTGGGAGCCTTCCTCCACTGCAATCCCGGGCCACAGCAGAGAGCTGGCCTGGAAGAGGCAACCGGGACAGAATCTGGTGCCCCGACCAGGACTAGAACTCAGTGTGCCGGCGCCGCTAGGCGGAGGATTAGCCTATTGAGCTATAGTGCTGGCCAACGGTGCTGTGTTCTATTCATTGTGTCCTGTCAGGTGGTATATGGTCTGAATTTGTCCCATTGTTTGATTAAAGTGGTGATTGCTGAGTTTTGTACCGTAAAGTAACTGCTTCCCCATTTCTAGTACATATTTTTGGAGGTGTAGTTTTAGAAGATGTGAACCTTGTATTTTCTCTAAGTTCCACCTACTAGCATACATTGTATAGTATATTTATGTTTCCTGGTTGAATTGCTTTTTATTAATTATTGTCAAATGATAATTTTCAAATTCTGTTTCTTCCATGTTAGTTGGCATTATTCTATAAGGAAAAGCATTTGTCCCTTTTATTTACTCATTTTTATCATCAGGGGCTAATAAATTCTTTGCACAATGAGTTATAATTTATCCTTCATTTTGTTGCTCAAATATTCAAATTGGCCAGTTTGAACCCTTTCTAGCTGAGTTAACTGTATTTTATTTTGTTTTGTTTCTGGGTTTTCTGTTTTGTTTTGATATGTGCCCATCACTCTTTAAGCACTTCCTGTTTCCCAGCATAGCATGATATTCAAGGTTCCTCTTTATCATTCCCTGTCAGCCAAACCACAGTCCAGGATCACACCATGGTCATTGGCAGTGAAGTATTGTTCTTAAGCCATTCCAGTCCGTCAATAAAACACTTGCTTTTTCTGCTCAGGCTCTGAAAACTCATACTCAGGTGCTGTCCATGGTCACTTATTCTCTGATCACACATGTGGAGTTTCTGTTGTACTTATTGGCAGGAGCCCTTCACTCCAGTTGGGTTTAAACACTCAGAGATGTGCCATTGCCCCATTTCCCATGGACCCCAACTTTTTCACGATACATAGTAGTTTATAGGATGAGTGTTAGGGAAGAAGGAAGAAAGATTGGAAGATAGGTAGGGAGGGAAAGAAATAGGGAGAGGAAGGAAAAAGTAAAAAGGGAGGAAGAAAAAAATAAATGCAGGAAAGAAGATAACAAGCAAGAAGGAAAGGATACCATGATTTAAAAAGTTCAGATGCAACCTGTCTTCTTGTATGAATGTGGACATTTAATGACAAAAAACTGGAGCATGCTCATTATTTCAGCTCTTCAACAGCTAAATTTAAGTAGACAGTGCTGAAAAATATAGTCATAATCCCAAAAAGGTGGCAGTTTTATAACAAACTGCAAAGTACATGGAGCAGAGGCCACCTTTGTTTGTGTAGTACAGGATTCTTGGTGAAGAAGTGAATGGTTACAGGAGTATGAAGAAGGATTCAGAGAATTTTGTGGTGTCAGGGATTAGCTATATTAGTGGTTGCTTGCTTTGTTTTTGTTTGTTCCTTTCCAGAAAACAAACACTAGAGAGAGGATTAGAAGATACAGGATTATAGTTATCCTGGTTTTGGCTTATAGGTCAATTATTATAATTGATTGCTCACAGTGTGACTAACCTCTGATACACGGTAGAGAGTAGCTCTTCAAATCCAAGCTGAAACTGAGTGCATTGTCAATGATGACCAGTCACATCCATCCACTGCCTTGGAGAACTCTGGACTAGATTTAATGTTTGTATAATTTCAATTTCAAATTGTCACGTACCTGGACCAAAGTCCTCATATTTTAAGCAAAAATGGTGAATGTTCTTACACAGTCAATATTTATGATGCTAAGCCAGTGTCAAAATGACTCTAAATGATCATATTTGGCAAAATACTATATGAAATGAGCTCAAAATTAAGTCCAGATATAATTGCTGAAGAATGGAAAGCATCCAAGAGTTGTTATTCTTTTTAAAAAATACATAATATACATAAACAGACACATGTACCGTAATGATAGTAACTCAGAGCATCTAATTTGGGAATTGTTCTTTAAAGGAAATCTTTAGTTTCCTAAGATCTCTTTTGTGTCTATGTCTCCAAAAAGTGTTATTTCCACGTGTAGATTACAAAAAGAAATTTCTTCACAATTTGGGTAATTGTAGACTAGAAACAGTCATATCTTCTATTAAAATTAAAATGTCCTCTGTAATATGCTGAAGAAATATGCATTGAGATATTGATACATATGCATATCTTAATTTCTATTAAAGGAGGACCTTTCATTGTATGTGCACCATATAGCCTAAAAGTAAAAGACAACTGAGGACAGCGCTGTGGCGTAGTGGATAAAACTGCCATCTGCAATGCTAACATCAAAT
Organism: Sylvilagus floridanus; assembly: GCA_949820135.1. Taxonomy (NCBI): domain Eukaryota; kingdom Metazoa; phylum Chordata; class Mammalia; order Lagomorpha; family Leporidae; genus Sylvilagus; species Sylvilagus floridanus. Next base: position 28,258,907 of record OX463239.1, on the reverse strand, counting down.
ATGGGCACTGGTTTGGGTCCCAGCTGCTCCACTTCCTATCCAGCTCTCTGCTAATGCACCTGGGAAAATAAAACGCAAGATGGCCCAAGTATTTGGGCCCCAGCACTCATGTGGGATATCTGGAAGAAGTTGTTGGCTCCTGCCTTCATATTAGCTCAGCTCCAGCTGTTGCAACCATTTGGGGAGTGAACCAGTTGATGGAAAATCTCTCTCTCTCTCTCTCTCTCTCTCTCCCTCTCTCTTTGTATGTGTCTCTCTCAAAATAAGTAACTCCTTTTTTCTTTAAAGTAAAAGACAATCAGAGAACAAGAGAGTAGTCAGGAAAATTAAGTCAATGTATATATCAAACTTTGAATGGCCCTTAGTTATTTTTAACTGTTTTACTTGAGTCAGTGCTCACTACAAGGACTTGTACAGAAAGACTTGGTTCCCATTGACAAAATATTAACTTTACTTAATCAGAGTAAGTTTAGTTGACAAATTTTATTGTTTGAGTTTGTGGCCTTTGAAATTTCTTTCTTTTGACTTCAAGCATGAATAATAACATACAACATTAGTAATATACAAGAGAAATTTAAAATCATCTTGACTTTTTACATCATCTGTGAGTGGACTGTTGTTACCTGCCTCAATATAAGATCTTTCTGTTTATCCTAGGAATTTGATAATGTTGCTAGGTTCTAGGTTGTGGGCTTCTACAAAGGACGTTTTCCCAGCAGTTGTTTGTTCAACCTTGGTCTAACATTACCATGGTTATTAGACATATAGTCAAAGATTGTTTCAAAATATCTGATGCAATCTTCCTCATTTTTTACTTTAAAAACTTCTTCTCTTCATCCTTAAATATTATTGTAGTTTACTATGGCCTACATATTCTCATTCAACGCTATTCCCATTATAATGCTCTGATATTCACATTTAAATATTATTCTTTGGAAAAAATATAAAATTGATTTTCTTTACTGCTCTTAGGTTAAATCTCTGACAGATAAACACCAACCTTTCTTTTAATTCTTAGGTAGTAAACAACTCAACTAACTTCTACATACCTTAACCATATTATACTAATTTAAAATGATTAGTCTTGAGTAACCATCAGTATCCTAAATTTCATTGAGGGGTGATTGCTAGAACAAAAATTGTCAAATATTTTTGAATTCATGTACAGTTCTGCATAGATAATCAGGCACCTCACTGTGGAATACAGATGTATTTCTCAACTTTGAATTGAAGAGATCATGGTGTAACATCTTATAATTTATATAATTAGGGCTTGATATCTGAAAGAATGGGAGTCACCAAGGTTACAAGCTAATGAGCTCTTCTAATTAAGGAAACAGTGGCCCTCTTTAGCGTAGATATCCCAGAAGCAATGATGATTTTTAAATGTTGATACCAAAACACTGTAAGAATATTAATATTTTTAAAAGAGAATAAAATTTCAGTGTGTCCTTAAAAGTTTAAGGCAAAGATTTGTGAAAGTTATCTATAAGCTTAATTTATAGATATATATGTATGTATATATATATATATATATATGATTGAAATATATAGAGAGAGTGGGTTTAAAATTCACAAATCAATAAATACTCTTGGGTTCTTTACAGGATATTCTATTTATTTAAATTCTGTTTATCTTACATCGATATTTTAAAGGATCCATGTTGTTTAACTCATGTTATTTTGGTTGTTTAATAAATAGTCCATCTTTCAAAATAGAGGACAGTGTTACTTCTATTTAACTTAATTAAAATCAGTTTTTAAAAAGACTTATTGATCTTAGAAATGTCTGAGGCAACACAACATTTAGTTACTGTCAGATAGTGACACCACACTTCAAATTATCTCAACAGTTTTAATTTTGTTTTCATTCCATATTACTCATCTATCTGTCTGTATACTTATCTACTAACCTACCTACCTATAATGTATTCTATCTGATTTTCTTCCCTCTCTTTCTATAACCTATTGGCTATGCTATGAATCACTTTTTTAGCCGTGAATACTCTTATGTAGTAATTTTCACTTTTCAAGTAGTACAGAGGCTCATGTAAGGAAACAAGCAAATCTGTTTAACCAGTGGTCTCCATTTCGTTCAAGGTATAAAAATGTGCAGTAACTGATCAGAGTGAAACTGGTTTGGAATAATCCAGCTGTTGAACTCAAGTCTGTATTTTTGAGGAAACAGCTTTTTGCTTGGCCCCTCCCTTCAATGAACTCTTGATAAATTTACAACAAATTCTACTTCTAAGACATTGCATATATGCTATATTTTCATAATCTTTTACATTTTATGTATATATTAGCTTTTCTTAAAGATAGGACTATTTTCTTAAATTTCATTGTGCTCCATACAACAAAAGTAAATATATGTAATATCTACAAAATAAATATCTGTAACTCTATAAGTAAATTTATTTCTACTGTAGAAATATCATCGGGGTTAGTGATTGGTTCATAGGACTATGGGACTACTGGTTGGTGGAAGCTCTCTAGATTCTTAACTATAGACATGGCTTAAAAAAACCATGGGACTATTAAGCTGATATGGAGCAAAAGTGCAGTCACCTTCATATCATTGATACACATCACTCTCTTTTATACAAATACCTGTATATATACATAGTGATAAGGAAAAATGCTTTAGTAATAAGGATTTTGAGGTCATAATTTAGGCCAGATATTACAATGGTATATTTTCTTCTTGCTAACATCCATAAGAATAAATGAGACTCCATGTGAAAGTTTTCCATTTAATTTTTATTAAATTGGAAAATAATAAGTATTTTTAAATAATTTTATTAGGCAGTATTTATTCTGGTGGTTTTGAATTGAATTCAAAGCCTTAGGTACTGTAAAAATAATTTCTTCTGAAAAATTAAGAACCTAATCAAAAATGTGTTGTCACATTTATGCCTGTTGGGAAAATATGATTGATGAGAAAACATATTTCTTAATATGACAATTTAAATAACTTCTTCACGGTTGACTCATGTATTAGGAAATGATCCCCAGATTTAAGTAATCCTTGATTGTTTCTAGTGTGTAGGAATACATCAGCATCAATAAGGAGCTCCAGCAGGAAAGAGCACTTAGCTATTTGTCATTTTCAATCCGTGTGCCTGGGCTAAGAAATGATAAATCAATATGACTTCAGAAGACAGGCTTTTAATTGAATGATACCTATTAGTCACCATGTTTCCTAGTGTTTGTGAAAATATCCCTAATTTCCCTGTCATGGTTAAATATATGAATATAGTTATTAGAATTCTAAATTGCTTCACAATTTTCAGCAACTTGTTGTAAAAATACCACTTTAACATTCCCAGAGTCTTTTTTGGGGGGAGCATTTTATTATTACCCAGATACTATCAACTTTTCAAGTTTTTATGCATATAAATTGGACAAAGCAACACTTTGCTATGAAATACTTCTTGAAGCATTGTACAGATTAAAAAACTTAAAAATGAGAATTAACTATGCTGTAATAAATCTGTGGGCCACCTTACAAGTCTGTAATGAGTATCTTTTTTTTTAATTTTTTCCTTTTTTTATTTAGTAAATATAAAAATCCAAAGTACAGTTTATGGATTACAATGGCTTTCCCCCTCCATAATTTCCCTCCCACTCGCACCCCTTCCATCTCCCCCTCCCCCTCCCATTCCATTCACATCAAGATTCATTTTCAATTATCTTTATATACAGAAGATTGATTTAGTATACATTTTTAATAACGCTTTTATTTAAAGAATATAAATTTCCAAAATACAGCTTATAGATTACAATGGCTTCCCCCCCATAACTTCCCTCCCACCCGCAACCCTCCCCTTTCCAACTCCTTCTCCCCTTCCGTTCACATCAAGATTCATTTTCAATTCTCTTTATATATAGAAGGTCAGTTTAGTATATATTAAGTAAAGATTTCAACAATTTGCCCTCACATAGCAACACAAAGTGAAAAATACTGTTGGAGTACCAGTTATAGTATTAATTCACAATGTATAGCACGTTAAGGACAGAGATCCTACATGATATATATATTTTTAAATTGATTAATTTTCTATGCAATTTCCAATTTAACACCAAGATTTTTTTAATCATTTGCAATTATCTTTATATACAGAAGATCGATTCAGTATATACTAAGTAAAGATGTCATCAGTTTGCACCCACACAGAAACACAAAGTGTAAAATACTGTTTCAGTACTAGTAATAGCATTATTTCACATTGGATCTTTTAAAATGAATTCCAGAAACTTCCTGATGGTTTTGAATACGTACTCTGTACTTTCCAGGATAACCCTGAATTGGTCAGTCCTGAATTAATGGTCAAAGGAGTCAACATTATACTTCCCAGGTACAAAAAGGTCAATATTTGAAGAGTTATGTTAAAGAATAAAATGCGTAATTTCTGTGCATCCACTGTGTGCTATGTGGTATTCAGTGTGAATCATTTCAGTCTGATGTGCTTTCGGAGATGCTGAAGCTGAAAGGAGAAGGTGTCTTGCCTTGAGGCAGGTAGTCAAGGTGGGATTTCAATTTAGAATTTTTTATTTCACAGTCTGGTTTCTTCCTCTCCCTTCAAAATACTACCTGTGTTCCTGTGAGAGTATTCTTACTAACAAATTTTGAAATTTGCATATCATCTAAACAGAGGCCCAGACACTCCGTAGTGTAATGCAATAGGTTCTTTTTATTATACTCGCAATTCCCTAGTATGTTTCAGGAAAACAAAAATTGGCTTTGTTTATAGAGAGTGAAGGAGACTGGATAGTTAAATAACTTTAGGCTAAAGCTTAATCAAAAGTTGAAATCAGAGAGTGAAATCCTTCCAGGTTCCAATTTTACTTTTTTCCTGGCTCTTCAGGGTTATCTCCCTGACTTCTATATATATGACCCAAATAAAATGTACATTTGCAACTTATGGTGAAAACACATATATCTTTACTCAGAGAAGTAATTTACAATGTATTTGTGTGTATATTCAAATTTTGTACATAAGCTCTTTGAAATTTAGCCCATCAGTATGATGAAGGGAAATAAACCATGGACAGAAAGTTGAAAGTACAGGTCTAGAGTTCTGTTTTCTCTACTTCATTAGATACTTTTGGATATTTACTTCACATATCAAAACCTCATTAATTTACTAAATGCCAGTCCTAATTCTAAGCCTAATTATAGTAATTTCTATCAGAAGATCAAAGAGATATTTCCATGTGTCCTCATTTCTGCCCTAAAATTTTGAGAATCTTTCTCTAATTCTTCACCCTATTCCCCCAAGCTCAGATGTTTTAGTTGCTGAATAGGATTGACAAGATTAAACTATTTAGTTTCAACTAGTGGTATTACCACAAATATGCATAGATGCATCCAAAAACCAATTGTTTCCTGTATATAAGCTCCAAGCCATTTCAAAGAACAGATGGTTATCGAGATTGAATAACATAATGTGTTTTTTTAATTTATGAATGATATTTTGTTCTACTACAGTATGATGATTTGGACTTGAGAACATTCCACATAATTATACTTTTCAAGGGTTAACATAATAGAGGAATTCAATACATTTTCCCTCATCTGATAGGATCTAATTTCATGCTTTTCAAAATGGTTACTGAGTTTTCCCAAATCATTTATAAAATTTCTATATTTTTCTTTTTTATTTTTTAAGTGTTTTTTTTTTTTGACAGGCAGAGTGGACAGTGAGAGAGAGAGAGAGAGAAAGGTCTTCCTTTTGCCTTTGGTTCACCCTCCAATGGCCGCTGCAGCTGGTGCATCGCACTGATCCAAAGCCAGGAATCAGGCGCTTCTCCTGGTCTCCCATGCAGGTGCAAGGCCCAAGGACTTGGGTCATCCTTCACTGCCTTCCCGGGCCACAGCACAGAGCTGGCCTGGAAGAGGGGCAACCGGGACAGAATCCAGCGCCCCAACCGGGACTAGAACCCAGTGTGCCGATGCTGCTAGGTGGAGGGCTAGCCTATTGAGCCGCGGCGCCAGCCCAAATTTCTATATTTTTCTAGTTATTTGAAATAATTAGAATATCTCACACTCATCCATTGTTTCAAATGATCGTAATTTTCATAACAATCCCACACCTAGCAGTCTGAAAATGATTTGTACTTTCTTGTTCTTTCACAAAAGTCCAAATAGAATCTAAGGGGATAATGACTATTTTGGGCAAGAGTTCATAGCCATTGAGTTGCTTAGAGTTTTAGTGTTTACTACCTCTTTAGTAACAGTGACTGTTTTGTATACCTCTTAAGCTTTTTTTTTTCAAGCCCATTTAATCATTTCAGTATGTTAATGTTCAGTAGACAAATATTTGTTTCTTAGAAGGTTGTCCAGCATTGCATACAACTCTTGAGTGGCTAGCAAAACCTTAAAGAGTTATCCAGAATCTTCAGAGCTATCAAATCAGTCTATTTATCTCTATCACAAAGCATTTCCTAAATAGTATGAAGTAAATTATAGCTTGTGAGTAGGCTATTTTCTTAAATTTTATAGCAATAATTTTATATGCTTTGTAAAGTGTTATATTATCCTGTTTGTACCCTCTCAATAAAATAAGTATTTTTGGAGATGTGTGGCCACTTAAAAATAGGCACATCTTCATATTATTTCTTGCACAATGCTGTGTCAACCCCTCCCCAAAGTATGTTCCACAGCACAAAAATCTTGAGAGACATTCTACAAAACAATAGATTTGGGGCCAGCACTGTGGCATAGTGGGTTTAGTCCCCACCTACAACAGCAGAATCCCATATGGGTGCTGGTTTGAGACTCGTCTGCTCCACTTCCAATACATTTCTTGCTAATACATACCTGGCAAAGCAGTGGAAGATGGCCCAAGTCTTCTCTCTTATGGTACAGAATACCCATAAGAGAGACCCTGTTGAAACTCCTGGCTCCTGGCTTCAGCCTGGCCCAGCCCTGATTGTTGTGGCCGTTTGGGGAGTGAACAAGCAGATGGAAGATTTCTCTGTTTCTCCTTTACTCATTGAAACTCTGCCTTTCAAAAGAAAAAAAAATAGATTTGATGACTAAAAATAATTGGGAAATGCTGGAAAATTTTCCTTTAGCAAAATCAAAATTTACATTAACATGTTATAGACTGAAAAGTTCAGTGGTAAAATAAATACAAAATTTTACATAACCAGGAATTTCAAACTAGGAACTATTTATTAATTTGGGAAAAGTGAATTACTGTTATGTAATTTATTTGGTGCTAACAATGCATAATGTGTTACACCATCAACACTGCAGGTGAAATGAATATGGCACTTTATAATATTAGCTGAATGTCAGAATGCCCTAAAATAACTATTTGTAAATGGAAATCATTCATTTGCATCAAGGGTGAAATTTTATTCCATTATTTTAGATATTTATGTTCAGAAGTAAAGGTGAATTTTATTTATCTGATTATGAATATAGGAAAATACATAGAGCCTCAGAAATTAGGAAATTACTTCAAAGTGAGAGCTTATGAAAATACCACTATTCATGAAGGATAAAAGTGGCTGGTACATATTTACCTAAAAGTAATTTTGTTGATGCAATAATTATGTAAATGCACCTGGGCTATATATGTGATGCTATAAAGCATGCAATGGAAAGAACACACTGATGAAATAATGACTACACTACATTCAGAGCAATCCAAACAAACATCTCTAAACACTGATGCATGCTTCGCATAAGTCAGAAAGAAAAAAACAGCTCTTACTTACCACTGCTCCATTTTATTTCACATAGTTGTATGGTCCTTCTAACCCAGTATATTGTAAATGATCTGCTTTTTAAATTCATTCCAAGAATAGGCATGTTCTGTTTTACCGTCCTACATTAGATATGCAAATATTTCAAATTAATATAGACAGATTTGAATATTTAACTATACGAAATTATTAGTAATTATACAATAAGATTCAATGTTTTCTTTATATTTTATAATGTTTTAGCTTTCATATGAAATTGATTAATTTAACATGTCAAATAGAAAATATATTTATAGATATTGCCTGAATAAAGGCAAAATTAGAGGCTCTGGATAACAATACTGTCCAAAAACCCAAGATAAAAACTAAATTACTCTTAGGTTATACTTAGATAACACACATAATATATTCACTGGTCCTGCTTATACATATTACGTATATATGTCATTCATGAACAAACACTTTAAGAGACCAGTGGAGTGTTGAACTTCTTTACATAGATAGCACTTTTTTCTTTGAATATGTTCCTGTTTATTCAAACAGCATTATTTTTATTTAAAGATATCCTATATATGCTGTCATGTATAAAAGTGAGAAGAAAAAGTATTTGTACATAAGAAAATGAAAGTAAGATGAAATTATATGGCAATCAGAAAAATCAGTTTAAAAATAAGATATAAGGGGGCTGGCGCTGTGGCTCAGTCAGTTAACGCCCTGGCCTGAAGCACTGGCATCCCAGCTGCTCCATTTCCAATCCAGCTCTCTGCTATGGCCTGGGAAACCAGTAGAAGAGGCCCAAGTGCTTGGGGCCCTGCACCCGTGTGGGAGACCTGACTTTGGATCAGTGCAGCTCCGGCCCATGCAGCCAACTGGGAGTGAACCATCAAATGGAAGACTTCTCTGTCTCTCTCTCTGCCTCTCCTCTCTCTCTGTGTAACTCTGACTTTTGAATAAATAAATAAATATTTTTTAAAAAGATAAAAGTAGCTTAATAAATAAAATGGAGGCTTTAAAAAAAAGAAGGAAAATTATTTAAAGTGAAAAGTAGAATTCTGCCCTGTAGCATAGAAAACTACAAGGTGTCATGATTAGAAGAATGGGCATTACACTAAAGAAGTGATATTCTAATTTCAGTTGTGGCAGGTTACCACTTTACATTCTGAAGTTGAAAGAATGCAAAATACAATCAATGAATAAATTATCTCCAAAAAACTTCATTTCTCAGTTCAGAGATGGCTTTAAATTGAGGTGACATTAAATTATAGCTACCTCATTCACCTAAAATTTAGTAAATTTTTGTCAGATAAGTATTTAAAAATATTATGTGTTAGTTACTAAGGCAAAATGGTGGGATGTTTGATAATGTGATCTTTCAATTTAACATGGTTTCTAAATAAATTTTCAAATATATTACTTATCTGAACATCAATATGGATTTTTGTGTGTTGTTTATTTTCTCAGTTCTTTAGAGATTATGTAAAATATGCCCATATTAATGTATGCTAATACAAATTTCTGTACTAGAATTGAGGATTTTTTTTTTTTTTGACAGGCAGAGTGGGCAGTGAGAGAGGGAGACAGAGAGATAGGTCTTCCTTTGATGTTGGTTCACCCTCCAATGGCTGCCGCAGCCAGCGCACTGTGGCCAGCGCCCCGCGCTGATCCGAAGGCAGGAGCCAGGTGCTTCTCCTGGTTTCCCATGGGGTGCAGGGCCCAAGCATTTAGGCCATCCTCCACTGCACTCCCGGGCTTCAGCAGAGAGCTGGCCTGGAAGAGGGGCAACCGGGACAGAGTCCAGTGCCCCAACCGGGACTAGAACCCGGTGTGCCGGCGCCGCAAAGCAGAGGATTAGCCTAGTGAGCTGCGGCGCCGGCCAGAATTGAGGATTTTTAACAATGTGATGACACAAAGTGAGAGAACTTTCCTGTTGTGTGTTTTAAGCTATGTTTCTTGCATGTATTGCAGGCTGTTCAAGCCCTTAGACCCACAGTAGCAGCCATCTTCTTTGGTCAGATATGGGAAACAGGTCATTCAGAAGTTTACTCAGTTCTAGGTTCTCGTAACTCCAAAAGTGGTGCATAGACTACAAGTATCGGCATCATCTTGCAACTTGTTAGAAATGACAAGTCTTGGCTCTCACTCAGAATACTGCAACAGAACCTGTACATTAACAAGATCCCAGAGGATTCACACATATACACACACACACACATACATTTAACATTTTTTTTGACAGGCAGAGTTTGACAGTGAGAGAGAGAGAGAGAGAGACAGAAAGAAAGGTCTTCATTTTTCCGTTGGCTCACCCCCAAAATGGCCACTACGGCCATTGCTGCGCTGATCCAAACCCAGGAGCCAGGTGCTTCCTCCTGGTCTCCATGCGGGTACAGGGCCCAAAGACCTGTGCCATCCTCCGCTGCCTTCCCAGGCCACAGCAGAGAGCTGGACTGGAAGAGGAGCAACCGGGACAGAATCCAGTGCCCCAACCAGGACTAGAACTCGGGGTTCTGGCACCGCAGGCAGAGGATTAGCCTAGTAGCCTGGCGCCAGCCAACATCATTAAACATTACTTTATAAGACTTCCAAAAGCCGGCGCCATGGCTCAACAGGCTAATCCACCACCTTGCGGCTCCGGCACACCGGGTTCTAGTCCCGGTCAGAGCGCTGGATTCTGTCCTGGTTGCCCCTCTTCCAGGCCAGCCCTCTGCTGTGGCCCAGGAGTGCAGTGGAGGATGGCCCAGGTGCTTGGGCCCTGCACCCCATGGGAGACCAGGAAAAGCACCTGGCACCCGGCTCCTGCCATCGGATGAGCGCGGTGCGCCGGCCGCAGCGCACTGGCCGCGGCGGCCATTGGAGGGTGAACCAACGGCAAAGGAAGACCTTTCTCTCTGTCTCTCTCTCTCACTGTCCACTCTGCCTGTCAAAAAAATAAAAATAAATAATTAAATAAATAAATAAGCCACTTGCTGAAAATTTTGAATTAAATTTATGCAATAATACATTTTAAAGTTTAAAATCTGTTAGTAAATAGTTATGTTTCTCCTCTTTGGTATCAGTAGTTTTAGAATGTTCTGCTAGATATGCAACAGAAACACACATGTGAAATGAATGGAGATACTTTGAGTGAGACTACTACTGTGGAGGTACCAGCATGTTTTGAGATCCTTATAAATATGGATAAATTACAAAACAAAAATTTCAGAATACTGTTTTTGGAATCAGCTGCACCACTGACAAGCATTTTGCTAGCAGGTGACTTTTTTTTATTTTTTGTTAGACATTGAGAGAGAGAGAGAGACAGAGACAGAGACAGAGAGAAAGGTCTTCCTTCTGTTGGTTCACCCCCCCAAATGGCCGCTAAAGGCTGCTACGGCCAGAGCTATGCGGATCCGAAGCCAGGAGCCAGGCGCTTCCTCCTGGTCTCCCTTGTGGGTGCAGGAGCCCAAGCACTTGGGACATCCTCCATTGCCCTCCCGGGCCATAGCAGGGAGCTAGACTGGAAAAGGAGCAGCAGGACTAGAACTGGTGCCCATGTGGAATGCCGGCACCGCAGGCAGAGGATTAACCAACTGAGCCATGGCGCTGGCCCCGCAGGTGACTTCTGAATCACATGACTGGAGAACTGGTGGTGAATCTCTTAGGTCAGGTACAACCTTGTTATCCAAGGCTGTTTTGCCAAAAGGGATGGTGATGAGTAGGGTACTGCCATCTCTTTTCCTTGTGGTCTCTCTCAATCAGATCAGCTGCTCCACATAAGAACTTCATAGCTATGTACATCTAAAACCTCTAGTCACTGATATCAGAATGATTATTAATGGGCCATGCTGTTATTGTGGAATTTACTAGTTTCCATTTATTTATGAGTATGACGGGGCCACTAATAATCTCGATACCCTCTGAGTCTTGCCACATTACTTTGCTGTCCAGTAATTGAACTACCTGTAGACACATCTATCTCAATAACTTCTTAAAGTCTTACTCTTCTAGGTCAATAGAGGTTTATTAAAAATTATTTCTTAACTGATCTCATATGAAATGTCAAAAAGATCTCTAACTCTGACATGGCAGTAATTTTCTACTCATGAGACTCAGTTGTCTGTTTTTATATAAGTGGCATACAATTTGATGTGTGCTTAATCTTTATGTTATACTAACAGTGGTGGTTGATCAAGGCCTAATCATGCAGAAAGGAGACTTACAGGTTATGGTGACAACCATTTGATGCTCAGTTCATCATTTTGGCCACTGTCTGCCTTTTCAGACTGGGGTTAGGTCCAGTTCAAGCTCTACACAATTCTCAACCTAACCAACTCCCTCTTGGGTTGAAAGAAAATTAAATGGAATGTGTAAATCGGTTACATTTGCTACTTTTTTTGAATTCTAGAATTAAATCTTAAATTACATTGTTATATTACTGTACAACTCACACAACTAAAGGAATCACAGTGAAAGCATCCAGATAAAAATCAAAAAATAAGGGAAAAAAATACCAAAATCCAAAAAGGAGGGGGATTTAGAGTATTGGAAAATTTGTTATAATATTATAGTAATTGAGATAGATACCATTTAACCCAGGCATGGACAAATAAACCACATGAAAAACTAGCATCCCTAGAAGCTAAGCCATGTGTGGATGTCATCCTATGAGACAGGGACACTGAAGAGCTGTAGCAAACACATAACCTTCATGGAATTTTCATTCCATACACGAAAAAAAATATAAGTGGAGCTCAACCTCACCCCGACAGAAGATGAAATAGTCAACCCTAAACCAAAGGCAAAACACTAAATTTACAAAATTATAGAAGAATTTTCATATTGTTTCAGGACTTTTTTTAAAAAAAAAAGGGAAAAGCACTGACAGGAAAAAGATTAATAAATTTAACAATAAAAATCTTTTTTAAGGATTTATTTGTTTATTTGAAGGACAGATTTCAGAGAGGAGGAGAGGACTCCCACTTGGTGGGAGCAGAGACCCAAGGACTTGGGCCATCTTCCACTGCTTTCCCAGGTCAGAGCAGAGAGCTGGATCAGAAGCCGCCAGCACTCGAACTGGCACCCTTATGGGATGAAGACACTGCAGGCAGCAGCTTAACCTGCTGTGCCACAGCACTGGCCCCATGATAAGAATCTTAAACACTACTCATCAATAGATACTACTGTGAAAATGATAAAACAGACCACAAAATGGTAAAAGGGTCTTTGTAAAATGTATAATATGCAAATGAATTGTCTCTAACACACTTAAAGGGGACTCCTACAACTAATTAAGAAAATAAAATAGCTAAGAGGTAAATGAACAAAATATTTGAATATTTTACCTTCACAGAGAAAAAACTCAAAGGGCAAATAAACTTATCAAATGAAATCCTGCTTTATTAGTAGTCATGACATACAAATAAAACATATGATGGCATAGAATATGTCATTCCTATGGGAAAATTAACTAGTCTGATAATTGGAAGCTTTTCTGAGTATGTGAGCAATGAAACTTCTATGCCCTTGCTGTGGGAATGTACATTGGTATAATCACGTTGGGAACAGTTTGGCCTCCTCATCTATAAAACTAAGACACACCTATCCTCTAATGCAGTAACTTTCCTCTTTACTCCATCATCTCAAGAAACACATCCTGCAAATGAGTCTTTAAAATAACATTGTAAAAATTTCAACTGAAAATCTCATATACCTATCCATAATAAGTAAATGGTTAATTAAATTGTGGTATATCCATGGCATGGAAGACTACATAGCAATGATATCTTTATTGTTGTCCATTATTATTAATAATACTATTTCCATTGGATCCATTTCTTCATCTTTTTATTGATGGAAGGATATCTCGGCTGTTTCTAGTCCTTAGAGTTTATAAGCTCATGATCAAGATTCCCATGCAGCTTCTTTTGTATGAGTGTAAGTTTTCCTTTTTCTTGGGAGCGGAATCGCTGGGTCATGTGGTGTTTGATTGCCTTGCTAAAAATTGAGCAAGCTATTTTTGAAAGGGGCTGTTAAATTTTACAACTAAGAATGTGAAAGGGTTCCGGTGGTATTTTGAATATGTAGTCTTCTCAGTTTTTTTTTTTTATTAAAAAACAAATACATTCTATGCATTTATTTATATTATTTACATTATATACATGAATTTATATTTTCTAACAACCAGTATAGTTGGGATATTTTTAAATTTCAATTATGGATCTTTGGTAGTTTCTCTAGTCCTTTTGCTATTTTCATTTATTTTCTTGTTTTGAGTTCTGACAGTTCCTAATAATCTGGATACAGGTCATGTGTCAAAAGTTTTCTTTTTGAGAGGCAGGGAAACAGAGAGAGGTAGACATAAACATAGCTCCCATCACCTTGTTCACTCCTCAAATGCCCACAACAGCCAGGGCTAAGCCAAGTCAAAGGCAGGAGCAAGAAACTCAATCTAGGTCTCCCACGTGGGTGGCAGGGACCAAATCACTTCATCCCTCACCTGCTGCCTCTCAGGGTTTTCACCAGCAGGAAACTTGAATGAAGAACAGAGCCAGGACTGAAACTCAGTCTCTCTTACAGGGTATGAGTCTCAACCGGTGTATGGTGTATGAATCAATATGCCAAATGTCTGCCCCAGTTTTTTCCTCCCATTTTTTCTTTTTTGACAGGCTGAGTTAGACAGTGAGAGAGAGAGAAAGAGAGAAAGGTCTTCCTTTTTCCGTTGGTTCACCCCACAAATGGCCGCTAAGGCCGGCACGCTGTGGCCACGCGCTGTGCGGATCCGAAGGCAGGAGCCAGGTGCTTCCTCCTGGTCTCCCATGCAGGTGCAGGGCCCAAGCACTTGGGCCATCCTCCACTGCCCTCCTGGGTCACAGCAGAGAGCTGGACTGGAAGAGGAGCAACCAGGACAGAACCCGGTGCCCCAACCGGGACTAGAACCCAGGGTACTGGCGCTGCAGGCAGAGGATTAGCCAAGTGAGCCACGGCGCTGGCCTCCTCCCATTTTTTAACAATGTGTTTCACAAGTAGAAAATACAGTTTATATTTTCTTTTAGAAACTGAGCTATCAGTGCTGTATCTGAAAAGTCTTTGCCTCTAAACCTTTTGTCACCAAGTTTTTTTGTTGTTTTTGTTATGATTTCTTTCTAGACATTTTGGCTTATGGTTCAATTTAAAGCTGTAATAAGTTTTTAAACTAACTTTTATAAAAGATATAAGATATGAATTGAAGTTCATGATTTTGTATATGGATGTCCAAATTTTCAAACAGCATCAGAGATCATCTTTCATATGCTGACTTGCTTTTGCAACTTAAAAAAAAATCAATTGCCTGTAGAGAGTTTGTTCTTCACTCTGCATTCTCCATTGATAGATATATTTACCTTTTTAGCAGTATCACAGTGCTTTAGTTTCCGCTCTTATTTTTCATTACTGTTAGGTTTTTGGCTTTGCTTACATTTTATTTGCTCATGTTTGTCTATTTCTTATTGTAGAAAAATAAATTACTGACTTGAAATTCTTTTTGTTTTCTAATATAAGCACCTAATGTTATAGATTTTCCTCTAAGCATTTCTTTAGTGACATTCTAGAAATTCTGATGTGCCGTATATTCCTTTCTACTCAATGAAAATTAGTTTTTTTAATTTATTTTAATATATCATGTTTGATGCTTGAGTCATTAAGAAATGTGTTCTTTAAGTTCCAATTATTTAGGAGACTTTTCTAGTATGTTTTTGTAATTGATATGTAGCATAAATATGTTACTGAAATCTCATTATACATTTTTTTCTATTAAAAAATTGTCACGATTTCCTTTGTGGCGAAGAATGTAATCTGCCTTGTTGTTTCATGCACATTTGAAAAGAAGTTGCATCTGCTTTTATTGGGTGAAGTTCTCTTTAAATGGGAAATAGTTTGCTAATAGACAAAAAACTAAAAATTTTAGTGGTGGCCTTATGTTCTGCAATGCACATATGTAATTAATCATCATACCTTTAAATAATAGAACACTTGAAATGGGAAAAGACCTTATAACACTGTATTTCTAATTCCTCCTTCACCATCTTTCATATTATAGTAGATGTACAATTCGCTTTTACATATGGTGTAGACATACAACTCCCTTACACCATTTTTGAATTAGAGTCAAGTATTGTTTAGTACAATGAAAAGTAAGAAAAAATAGATGTTTAACTTTCATTTATTCCACTGTCCTTCTTTTTACTGTGCAGATCCATATCACTGAATTGTGTCACGTTCTTCTGCCTTCAGAGCTTAATGTAATCCTTCTTGTAGTGCGAGTCTGCGAGAAATGAACCCTTCCCATTTTTCTCTGAGAAAGTATTTCTCTTTTGTTTTTGAACAATGTTTTCAGTAGCTATAGTGAAATGGGAATCCCCTTCCTTGTGCTAGGCCTTCAGTGTCGGGGTTTAAATTACAGGAACAAAAGTTTGAATAGAGCTTGAAATTTGTTGCTGCTGTGCATTGTAGGCTTCCGATTTCTCTGGCAGGGGTCCTCTAGATGAAGGCGAGTTTGCTGGGAGATTTTTTTGGGTAGAGAATAATTTTTCACCATCAGCTTCACCTTCAGCTTTCAGTCTGCCTTCTGCACCACACCTCCCTGAAATCTGCTTCTAGCCATTGTCCCGCGTGGTCCCTGCCATGACTTGTCTCCCATGGCATGGCAGGGCTGTTTTCGGACAGTTTGGTTTTATCTTAATCCTGCAGAATCCCTATGTCCCCACATCTGAGGCTTGTAGCCTGCGGGATGATCAGGACCTCCTCCAACTGTAGTTTAGTTCTCTCCTCCAATAGCAGAGCTCTCTACTTTCTAGCTGGTGCTGCTGGTTTTTCTCAGTCTCATAAACCCAGCAGTTTCTATTGCTTTCTCTGTGAACTAAGGATTTTGTTCCAAAAGGGAATCAAATCTGTTTTACTAATATATAGTAGATAGTTGTGTAGCATTTTTTTCCCATATTAAAGCTAGAGAAAATAGGAGAACCTTGAATCACACTCTTCCCCATCTGTGAGGGGGACTCCCCATCATGCTTTTGTTGCTTTGTCAATCTGATCTCACGATTTTCAGGAATTATTTTAAAAGTTTTAAAAAGTTTTATTTATTTATTTGAAGGGCAGAGCTGGAGAACAAGGAAGAGAGAGAGAGAGAGAGAGAGAGAGAGAGAGAGAGAGAGAATATGTAGAGAGAATATGTAGAGAGATCTTCCATCTGGTGGTTCATGCTCCACATGGCCACATGTCCAGTACTGAGACAGGCTGAAGACAGGAACCTGAATCTCCATCTTGGTCTCCCATGTGCGTAGGAGGGGCCCAAGCACTTCAGACATCTTCTGCAGCTTTCCCAGTCACATTAGCAGAGAACTGGCTCAGAAGTAGTGGAGCCAGGACCCAAATCAGGACTCATATGAAATGCCAACATAATAGGTGGCCACTGAACTCACTGTTCCACAATGCCAGTCCCTTTGATTTCTAACCACCTGATTTTACCTTTTTGTCAACATGCAAATGATTTTAACATAGATATGAATGTAAACATAAATGTACAATACATTTATTAAAATAAATTCAAATATAATACCAAATTTATATACAAATACCTATTTTCTATGGGAGCTAAGGTACAACTGAAAATGTTTATCTTGATTTAATCTCTTTTAATTGTTTTCCAAACTATTTCCTCATTTAAAATGGAAAATGACCTACATCTTGCCCCATAATCTAAGATGTTTATGATTTTATTGCCCATTTCCCCAAAGCCTTTTAATTTTTCCAAACAGCTTTTAATTTCCAGGAAGGATTCCTAGATATAAAATGCCACTTTATGAATAATTTCCTCATTCCCCTTTTGGGCAGGCTGCTGCTTATCTGGCAAGCTTCAAAAGCTATTTCTAAAAACCACTTCAAAGGGATCAGTAATTAACTTCCTTTAACTTTCAAAAACATTCTATTTGGAATTTGTCCCATATAAAGAATACTTCATAAGGTATTTAAGAGGAAATTTATCTCCCTTTAAAAAATTGACTTCAGGCAATATGATACAGTATCTATGAATGAGTTTAATTAAATCATTTGCATCCCAGATTGTGTATTTTAAAAACTATAGCTATGACACATGACATGTATTTAATAACTGTGCTATTAATAACTAGAAACTAATTTTTCTAAGATGTTAGTATTGAAGCTTACAATATTAAATGTTTCTAAACAGATATTTACTTTTCAATAACTTTACTAAGATATTATTTCTTTAAATATCTTTAATATTTTGATAATGTGTACCATAAAAATTAGTAATATTCATCCTTAGGATCCATTTTATTTGCATCATCCTTACATAAAATTCATGTAACTATGTTCCTATTTTTTTTTTGACAGGTAGAGTGGACAGTGAGAGAGAGAGACAGAGAGAAAGGTCTTCTTTTGCCGTTGGTTCACCCTCCAATGGCCGCCGCGGCCGGTGCGCTGCGGCTGGCAGCACCGCGCTGATCTGATGGCAGGAGCCAGGTGCTTCTCCTGGTCTCCCATGGGGTGCAGGGCCCAAGCACTTGGGCCATCCTCCGCTGCATTCCCGGGCCATAGCGAGAGCTGTCCTGGAAGAGGGGCAACTGGGACAGAATCCGGCGCCCTGACCGGGACTAGAACCTGGTGTGCCAGCGCCACAAGTTGGAGGATTAGCCTATTGAGCCACGGCGCTGGCCACTATGTTCCTATTTTAATGCACTCTCTTTATCTGAAATAGTGGGTGATAAATTATAGGAAGGCATAAAAGAGTATTGTAAAATTGTGTAACCCCATCCTTAGAAAAGAACAAGGCAAAAGAATATCATCTGGACTTTTTTAACTATGGTAGAGCAGATTGTCTATTATGGGTGTCAACTACAAATGGTCCACTCGGATGAGTTTTTGCTGATGATTTCTAGTGATTCAATGAAACATCTCTCTGAATGAATCATGGTGGGAGGCAGCAAAGATGATAATATATTTTGACACATTTAAACATAAAATTTGTTGGCATCTATGAAAGATAATATTTAAAGAACTTATGATTCAGGCATACATTTACTGGTGCTTGATATGATTTTGGAACATTGGGAAGGAACAAAGCAGATATAAGGTTTTAGGTAGTCTTTGATTTTAGACAAGAATTAATTTGGATTACCTCAGTAATAAAACTACATCTATGGTTTAGTGGCAAAAATAGAAAGACTCAAGGAGTGGACTAATGTAGCCTTTGGGTAGTTAGGATGGTTTGATGGTCTTTTTTTGTATGCATTGATTATGTAGTCTATGTTTTTTTATAAAATTTTAAAATGTAAATTAAAAAATACACTTTATTTATACCTACATTTATCTGTCTGTATGTTTGATTAGGATAATATTTTAAGATAAAAATATTTAGGGAATGATAAAGTAAATTATATCACATTTGGAATTAATACAGTGCAACCCAAATATTAATCATAGTTACTTTCTTACTGTAAAAATGATTTATTTTATACAGAATGAGCACAATTAATTTAACCATTCAAAATTTTGAAAGTTACAAAAACCAAAAGAATTCAGATAAAATAAATGTAAAATTGTGCATTAATTAGAAAAGAAACCCCAGAATTACTGAGTTACTAATAGCTGGTCTACTAAAAGAAAAAAAAAATGGAAGAATGAAGCTAGACTATCTCTAAAAAATTGAACAAAAAAGGCAAAATATACAAAAAAAGACTGGAATTGAAGATGGATTTTCCCTCCCAGATTTATTTATTTGAAATTCAAAGAGACAGGGGGAGAGAGTTTCTGTCTTCTGGTTCACTCTGAAAATGCCTGCAACCAGATCAAATGCCTGGGCCAGACCAAAGCCAGGAGCTCCATCTGGGTCTCCCACATAGGTGTCAACTATTTGGACTATTATATACTGCCTCACAGGCTCATTAGTAGGCAGGACACAAACAAGGCACTCCAGTATGTGACATAAATGTCTGAAGTAAGGGCTTCAACTCATGCTGCCACAGAGCCTGCCCCAAGGAACACAATTTTAAGGATGAATTTTCTGAAATTGTTTTGTGTTTTCTGGAATTGATTCTCAAATCTGATTAGATTTGTGGACACTTATGACTCTAGTTCTGGTACTAAAATGAGCATTGATAATCAGTGGTATAATCTGGCAGTAGAAATAAGTATAATGCCTGTCTTAGATATTTCCAAACAGCTACTTATAAGAAGCAAGCAGATTTGTGAGTGTGTATAAGATACATTCAAATATTTGTGGTGGCCATCAAAGAAGGATGTACTTTTCTCTAAATGGAGGAGAGAACTTCCACTTTGCTTTTGGCCTTGTCCAAATACTTATGGAGTCTGTAAATGAAAAAGGCTTCCATAGCCTTGGCAGCTCATATCAAGAGCCTCGGGGAGTCACTGATGTCACACATAAGAGTGTTAATTGTTAAATTAACAACAGAAGTCACTGTGCCCCCACTCCCCATGCAGAACCTCTGTTCTCAATGATTTGTATTATTAGAGTTAACTGTAAAACCAGTTCGCAGTTGTTTTGTGTGTGTGTGTGTGTGCAAATTGTTGAAATATTTACTTCGTATAGAGTTGGTCTCCTGTGTACAAAATTAATTGAAAATGAATCTTAACGGAGAATGGGACTGGGAAGGGGAGAGGGAAGAGGAGGAGGAATGGGAGTGTGGGTGGGAGTGTGAGATGGTGGGAAGAATAACTATATTCCTAAAGTTGTACTTGTGAAATTTGTATTCCTTAAAAAATAAATTAAAAAAGAAAACTAATTGTCCTAATGTTGTTGGGCAATGTATGAAAAGGTATGTGAGCTTAGGGATTCAAATCCCTACCTCCAGAGCAATATAAATTACTTGAAGTCTTTTCTGTGTGTCCTGAAGGAAACCTTTACCTCCTGTGGCTACAGAAGTAAAATTTCTGAAAACAAATGTAGGAAATCATCCTGTAATGGGCTGGAGTACAAGACAAATTGAACTTCCAACCTCCTAAGTTGGTTGTCACTAAAGTAAGAGCATTGATTGGTAAAGAATGTGATCCTGCAACATGGGAAGCAGGATACACAGCAGACTCATAGAATGGCAGATATCCTAAACAGCACTCTGGCCTCAGAATCAGCCCTTAAGGCATTCAGATCTGGCTAAAAAGCCCATGAGAGTTTATCAGGCATGGAAAGCCAAGACACTCTGGCAAAAAAATGACCTACATGAAAGATTTCTGTGAGTGAGATCCCAGCAGAAAGAACGCGCCATCAAAGAAGGAGGTACTTTTTTCTGAAGGGAGGCGAGAACTTCCACTTTGACTATGACCTTGTCTAAATAAGATAGGAGTTTGTGAATTCAAGAGGCTTCCATAGCCTTGGCAGCTCATGACAAGAGCCTCGGGTGATTACTGACATCATACATAAAAGTGTCAATTGTTAAATCAACACTGGGAGTCACTGTGCACCTACTCCCCATGTAGGATCTCTGTCTTTAATGTGTTGTACTATGTGACTTAACGGTAAAACTTCTACTCAAACAGTACTCTTGTGTGTCTGTATGGGTGCAAACTGTTGAAATCTTTACTTAGTATATAAAGATAATTGTATATATAAAGATATATATATATATAAAGATACATATATAATATATAAGTACATATGTAAAGATATAAATTTCTTTATATCTTTATATCTATATATCTTTATATCTTTATATATTAGTATATAAAGATAATTTACTTCTGTATATAAAGATAATTGAAAATGAATCTTGATGAAAAAATGGGATGGGAGAGGGAGTGGAAGATGGGATGGTTGCGGGTGGGAGGGAGATTATGGGGGGAAAAGCTGCTATAATCCAAAAGTTGTACTTTGGAAATTTATTTTTATTAAATCAAAGTTGAAAAAAATACAGTAATTAAAAAAAAAAGGAATGGGATCCTGTAATTTGGGTTGGGGATGTTAGGAATGCTGCACTGAAGCTAGTGATACTGAATCTAAATCCTGATGAGTCCTTTTAACAAGTGGAAGAGATCTCTGCACCCCCATCAAATATTCTCTTCACCCCTCACCCCTAGGAGAAGAAACCTCCACATCCAGGCACAAAAGGCATCTAGCGGTATTGGCCTCTCCTACCCCTGTGGCCTTTAAAATTCCATTTGAAGCGATCAACGCTGCTAACCTGAGGAAATTACTGGCCCCCCATGATACAGTTGCTACGTAAGATGGTGTGCATATCCTCAAGACTTACCCTTGCCACCACATTTTGAATCTAGGTCTATAATCAGCCTCAAGTCTTTCATGACCCTAAACATAAAGTACAGCATGATCCAGCAGGAGATGTGCTATACTCATAAGGAACTATTTGGGTTTTCTCATTTATTATGGCAGATATTTAGAAAACATGGGTGGGAATGGTTACTAAAGGGCTGGAATAATGGAGAAGGAGCATAAGGTTGGATCAGGCCAAGTTTATTGATATGAGTGCTATAGAAGAACATTTACTGTTGCAGACTATGGGCTTTAACAGTTTATCCTTTTTTTTTTTTTTTTTTTTGGTTGGTTGGTTGGTTGAAGCAGATCAAGTGCTGGCTCACAGTGAATGAGTGGTACTACAAATGTATTGGTTTTAACGTAAAGGCTTAAGGAGATTTGAATATTCAAGTCAATTTTTCATTTAAGACCTACTCAGCCATGCTGGGAGGGTCCAGAAGATATTTTTTTCATCTTTATTCTAATAAATAAAATGTGAGGGGAGCCCCAGCATCCTTAAAAGCTCTGTGATGTAGGCTGAACCTGATGATGGGAACTACAGCCAATTAATTGAGAAACACAGGATTAAATATAAGTTATTTGATCCTTGGACCATACGGGCTAAGTCATTCACTATCAAAGGCAAGGTGACTGTGGTTATCATAATGGACAGCAAACTAAAGCAGCAATCAAAATACTATGACTTGCACAGTCCTATAGGTTGGCTAATTGAAAATGTGTTCTCAGAAGTGAAGTAGATAGATAGCCTACTAAAGTTTTACTTGATCTCTATAAGCAGAATATTTCAACATCAAGTGAAAAAAAGTGTAATTTGGATCATAAAATCATAGTCACGGCCTGTCAATCAATTCCCTGACTGATAACCCAATAAATGAAGGGAGGCCATATGACCTTGATAAAGGATCCCAGTATACTATCAAAAATTTGTACTGTTAACTTTTTTCCATGTCTTCACCAAAAGGCTCTATGACCTCTACCACAATAGCTA
Source organism: Sylvilagus floridanus (assembly GCA_949820135.1). Taxonomy (NCBI): domain Eukaryota; kingdom Metazoa; phylum Chordata; class Mammalia; order Lagomorpha; family Leporidae; genus Sylvilagus; species Sylvilagus floridanus. Next base: position 28,235,940 of record OX463239.1, on the reverse strand, counting down.
TACATTAGGGAAAAATAAATAACTGGACCTCTCAGCATCTACTGAACACTGGGCCTGACCTGACACTAGCTGCAAGAGACTGAAAACATCTGGCAGAGTTTTGGTTTAAGTCCATTCCATGGTTGCCCCAGTGAGTCTTGAACCCATTCTGTGTGGTTTTCCAAGGTTCAGAATGCACAATTGGATTAGAAATACTCAGAAGCTGATAAGCTACCCAACTGGTTCCCAGATCTATGGAGAGAGGGCTATTATGGCGGGAAAGGTCCCACCATACTGCCTGTATCTAAAAATATACTAAACCAAAAGCAATACTGTATTACTGGAGGAATTGCCAAGATTGTGCAAGCTACTGAGGGACTGAAGGATGCCTGTGCAGTGATTTCATTGCCACTCAGTTCACCCATTTGGCTTGTGATGAAGACAGGTGCATACTGCAGAATAAAAGTGGGTTAACATAGGCTAAGCCAGATGGTGACTCCTATGGTAGATGCTGTACCAGATGAGGTTTCGTCTTTGAACAAATTAACATGTCCACTGGTACCTACTATGCAGTGATTGATCTGATGAGTGCCTTATTGCCTAGCTGTCAGTAAGAACCATAAGAAACTATTTGGTTTCAGGACAAGGCCTGCAGTACGCCTTTACTGCCCTACGTCAGGAATATATCAACTCTCCAGCCGTAAGTCATAATATGGTTTGCAGGAATATTGATTGCCTTTCCATTCCATAAGATATCACTGGCCCACTGAATTGATGACATCACATTGTTTGGAAATCATGAGCAAGAAGTTGCAACAACTCTAGATTTATTGGTCAAACATTTGGGTGTCAGAGAATGGGAAATAAATCTGATAGATTATAGATTTCAGGGCCTTCTCTCTTAATAAAATAAAGATTCAGTCGTGTAAAGTATGTTGAAATATCCTTGTAAGGTGAAGGGTAAGTTTTTTCATCTTGACATCTCCTACAATCAAAAAATAGGCACAACACCTAGTGAGTTTCTTCAAATTTTGGAGGCATGTATTCCTCAACTGCATGTATTATTTCAGTCCACTTACAAAGTTATCTGAAAACTACTAGTTTTAAGGTGGGCCCAGAATCCATTGGGTCTGAAATAGACCCAGTATGTTGTACAAGTTGCTCTGCCACTTGGACCAGATACTCCAGCATATCCAGTGTATTTGGAGTATCATTGGTAAATGAGGATGCTGTCTGGAGTCTTTGGCAATCTCATATATTGCTATACAGGCCTTCAGCATTTTGAATAACTACTTTCCTTTTGAAAAATATAATTTGACTGCTATGAGTGCTCGTGGAGACCAAACAATTAACCATGAACCACCAACATGTGAACATGAACTGGATGTTATCTGACTCACCAGGCCATAAATTTAAGAATGCACAACACCACCCAATTATCAAAACATTAGCCAACTCTACAAGTACAAGGTACACGAAGAACTGGTCAAAATACCAATGATCCCTACTCCACAATACTGCCTTCTCTTCCCTAGTCTGCACCTATGGCCTTATGGGGAGTTCCCTATGATCAATTTATGGAAACAGGATTTGATGTGGTTTATAGATGGTTCTGCCTGATATATAGGCACCACCAAAAAATAACTGCTATAGCACTGAAGATCTTTTCTGGGACATTTCTGGGGGACAGTTGTTACAGGAAATTCTTTCAATTGGACAAAATTTCAAACAGTACATTTGGTTGTTCATTTTACTTAGAAGAAGAAAGCTGTGAAATTATATACTAATTAATGGAATGTAACAAATGGAATGGCTGCATGATCAGAGAGTTAGAAGGACTATGATTGGAAAATTGCTGACAGGAAAACTTGGAGAAGAGATATGTGGATTTGCCACTTGGCATGAGCAAGAAATGTGAAACTGTTTAGCTTCCATAGTAACGCTCAGCAAGTGATGTAGATAGGATGATCCATTCTGGGGATATTAGCCAGTCTGTTTCCCCAGCCACCTTTGCCATTGCCCAATTGACTCAAGAATAAAATGGTCATGGTAGCAAGGTTGGAGGTTGTGCATAGACTCATCAAGGTCAACCTAGCTCTGGCTATCACTGAGTACCTAGTCTTTCAACAAAAAAGACCAAAACTGAATGCAGTAGTGTAATGCGGAAATATTCTCTAGAGTAATCAGTTAGCTACTCAGTGACAGATAGATTATATTGGCTGATTCCCATCATGGAAAGAGCATTTTCTTGTCATCACTAAAACACACTTATTTTGAACATGGATTTGTTTTATCTGCACACAGTAATTCTGATGAAATTACCATCCATGGGCTTACAGATGCCTTCTCCACCTTAAGAGTATTCAATACAGCATTGCTTCCAATCAAGGAACTCACTTAACAAAAAAGTGTGACAATTGACCCATGCACACAGAATTCACTAGTCTTACCGTGTTCTTCACCATCATGAAGGAGCTGTCTTGATGTCATGGTAGAGTGGCCTTTTGAAGATTCAGTTATAGTACCAGCTTCGTGAAAATACTTTGAAGCAAGTTTCTTCAGATAGTTACATTCATATATGCTTTGAATCAAAGTTCAGTGCTATTTCTCCAATAGCCAAGATCACAGGTATAGGAATGAATGAATGGAAGTGGGAGTGGTACCAGTCATTGTTATCCCTACTGACTCCCTAACAATATTTTTGCTTTCTATTCCCATGACTTTATACTCTTCTAGCCTAGAAACCTTAGTCTAAAAAGGGAGCAATTCTTACACCAAGAGATGTGACAATAATTTCCATTGAACTGAGAAATTTTTTTTAATTTTTTTATTTTTGACAGGCAGAGTGGACAGTGAGAGAGAGAGACAGAGAGAAAGGTCTTCCTTTGCCATTGGTTCACCCTCCAATGGCCGCCGCGGCCAGCGCGCTGCGGCCGGCGCACCGCGCTGATCTGATGGCAGGAGCCAGGTGCCAGGTACTTTTCCTGGTCTCCCATAGGGTGCAGGGCCCAAGCACTTGGGCCATCCTCCACTGCACTCTCGGGCCACAGCAGAGAGCTGGCCTGGAAGAGGGGCAACCAGGACAGAATCCGGCGCCCCAACCGGGACTAGAACCTGGTGTGCCGGCGCCGCAAGGCAGAGGATTAGCCTGTTGAGCCACGGTGCCGGCCCTTAACTGAGAAATTAAAACTGCCCCTTGGAGATTTAACTCCTTGTTCCTCTGAATCAACAAAGAAGGGAGTTTTGGTTATGGCTTGGAGACTGACCCTATCTACCTAGTACATATTTCACTACTCCACAATGAAGGTAAGAGTATGTCTGGAATACAGGGTCCACCTTTGAGTATTTCCTAGTACCTTGCCCTGTGGTTAAGATCAAGGAAAACTACAACATCCTGATCCATGAAGAACTACCAATGGCCTAAATACTTACAGAACAAAGTTTTGGCTACCCTACCAGGTATAAGAGAATGATGAACTACTAAGGTAGTGGCTGAACACAAACTATGTTATTGTGAAAAAATAGTAGTGGAAGACTTTCTTCATAAATACAAGCTACAATCATGTAACCTACTATAGAAATAAGACATATAACTGCCATGTGCATTTCCTCCTAAATTTGTTATGAATACATTTGTGTGTGTGGAAAATACTTTGTTTTTTTTTTCTCTTTAGTTCCCACGTGTAACATAAGAGGTATTGACTTTATATCATATAATTTAAGTATTGTTAACTTTACATAATCATTTTTAATTCATGAGATATTAGGTATCATTCAAGGACCTTACTTCTCCTCTCCTGAAGAAATTATAGTTTTTATTGTAAGCAGCATTGATGGCCTTGGAGATTAAACACAGTTTAAGGAGATGCTAATAAGTGCCAAGCTGATAGGGGGTAAATTTGTGATGGTTAATTTTATGTGTCAACTTGACTACATTGTGAATACACAAATATTTGGCTAAACATCATTTCTGAGTGCATCTGATTCTACATGAGATAAACATGTGGATATGTAGACTCAATTAAGAATATGGTTCTCATCTAAGTGTGAACATCAACAATCTACTGAGAGCCTGAGTAGAACAAAAAGCAGAAGAAGAAAGAATTTATTTGATCTTTTCTCTGTTAGATTACTTGAGCTGGGATATCCATCTTCTCATCTTCTCCTGCCCTTGAGGGTACTTCAGTAACTGGGATCTATCAGTGATTCCTAATCTCATGTCTTAATACTACACCACCAGCTTTCCTGAGTCTCAGCCTTCATAATCACATAAAGTTATATATGTATATATGATTTATTTCCAAAATATTATATATAATATATAAAACATATATACACATACACACACACATATCATGTACATACAAGTACTATACAAGTATATATAATGAGATTTATTTTCTAGGTACCCAGATACTTGTTTTACTGGTTTTGTTTCTCTGGAGATCCCTGACTAATAATATACACATATACATTCTTTAATATTCCATAAGCCTACTCAGCACTATGAACTACATTGTATGTTTGCTTGTTGATTTGTTGGTTGTTATTGTTTCTAATGTTTAGCATCTCTTGGATGAATAAATTAAAATCATAATAGTTTTCCTGTTGATGTCCATATAATGAAGACTTGAAATTCCATAAAAAAGAAATGATAGCCATAAATATCCAATAAATAGCCAATAATATTACAGTTGTGCTGGCACCAAAATACAGCAATTTGTTTTGTAATATACTTCATAAAACAGATTATTATGAGAAAGTTTAGGTTCATTGGTCTATATTATATGTGTGTTTGTGTGTATGTATAGATTGCATATTAATATACCCCAATTGTTTTGGCTAGCAATAATTTTGGAGTCTTAGTTCAACCTCTCCCTAAAACCAGGTTTTATTTCATTGCATGTTCTTCTAGTATAGATTTGGCCTATTTTTCACCTGACCGATTCTGCTGGCAATTGCTTTAGAGTTGCCTTTTCTTTGCAGCAGAAGTGAACATTTCAAATGATTATGTCTAATCAGTAAAAAGGAGACATGACAACTAGACTCTAACTTTATATTACTTGTTTTCAATCCTCATTTTATCTTTGTGACTCATTTTTCAATCGGACTATTGCTGTTGTCTAATGGAAATGCAATGATAGAATTTGAAATATTGCATAATTAGATACACTTTTGCTGAACCTCAAAAGAAAAATCTCTCTTCTTTTTCAAATATCTAGCTACTTTTCTTTTTAAATGGCTGCTTAAATGTGTGTAGACATACCAAAAGGCTCAGATAAACTCTTCCTAGGTCCTCAAAATGATTCAAAGTTGGTAAATTTTCAATGCTGTTATATTTATTTCCCAAAGCTATATATTTGGGTACAAATATAAATATGCTTTTTTGCATCTTCCTAATATGTGAAATACATATGTTTACTCTAAACACTTACACACATACTCACAAGGTCTCTGTATAAATTCTTACAATATGTACAGAAATATTAGAATGATGCATAAAATGATGCTTCCTTAGGATGTTTTATTCAATATTTTTAAAAGTATCTTCTGGATGAAAACAGAAAAAATTTGGAGAGATCCATTTAAATGTAAAATGTCTGGCAAATCTAAACTTTGAGTTTCATAAAAAGAATGTAGTCCTCTAGGCTCAATAATTCTTCAGCTTGTTAGGCCATTATAAAGAGCTGTTGATCTTTTAAAACTATCAAAACCAAGGCCACACCTCAGTATTATTTTATAGGAATCATTTGAGGGGCATCATGTCAAAGAGGAGGAGCTTAAGTATCACAGTTAGACCTTCAATTCATGTAATATAAGTTTGATATTCAAATTAATTTGGGGGATAACATCATCATATGTTGAAATAACTTTTAGATTTCATTTTCTTTTTCTGTTTTTGAGTTGTTCTACTTCTAAGGGTTGATATTTTGGAAAATTTATTCTTTGTTAGAGGCCTTTAAAAGAATAAAAATTAGTTTTGATGACTAAGACACATCACATACTGTAATTGTCACATTAGTAGGTTGGACTTTTATAAATGTCAGTTATATAGGAAAGTCTCAGTGACTATAGTCTGCAAATTTTGAAATACCTTACTGTTTTCTCTCAGCACAAATGGTTTCATCATTACTCATCAGTTACTCCCAATTATGCTTACTGCAATTAAATAATGAGAAAGTAGAGGAGTAATGAATTTTCCAGGATGGATGATGATGAAATGGAAAAAACAGAGGGAAAACTTTCAGGCACTTCACCATTGAATCATTTTTCAGTTTTCTTATTGTCTCATCCGAAGTATTACACAATCTCCAAAGATATAAAAGAAGATTGAAGACACCATCTTTGTTATAATCTCTTGAGTTTACTTGAAAGAAGTTGAGAATTTTCTGCTTATAATGGTGAAATGAAAAAAATTGACAGAAGAAGGGTTTTCACAGAATAGATGAAATGGGAGATGAATCAGTGAATGAGACTTAGGGTAGCACTATGGATCCAATAATGGTGGTGGAAAAGATAGAAACACAGTCTCAGCTAGGAGTTTTCAGAAGATGATATCTTGGATCAGTTTTCTCAAATTCAAGAACTGACAAGTTAACGATATATTTCTAACAACAAAAGGAAAATTCATCATCGCTATATAGGTAGTTATATAGGTAGTTATTCAACTGGAGAGACATTATCACACAAAATAGTGAAATCAAAATTTTGGATTTTTTCTTGTTTATTTCTTTCTTAAAGCATATGTGATGGTATTCTTTCCTCTTTAATTATGTTTATCCACAAAATTCTCTTGAAATGACTCAAACATGGTCAAATGATAACAAAAAAGTATTGGAAAAGACATTGGGTAGAGTTTATTCTATAAGAAAGTCTTGATATTAGTACTCTTATAAAAAAGACCCTGGAATGTTCTTCTGTCCCCCCCCTTTTTTTTTGACAGGAAGAGTGGACAGTGAGAGAGAGACAGAGAGGAAGGTCTTCCTTTCCCATTGGTTTACCCCCCAGTGGCCGCACGGCCAGCGTGCTGTGGCCGGTGCACGGCGCTGATCCAAAGCCAGGAGCCAGGTGCTTTTCCTGGTCTCCCATGAGGGCACAGGGCCCAAGGACCTGGGCCATCCTCCACTGCACTTCCGGGCCACAGCCGTAGCTGGCCTGGAAGAGGGGCAACCGGGACAGAATCTGGCGCCCCAACCGGGACTAGAACCTGGTGTGCCGGTGCCCCAGGCGGAGGATTAGCCTAGTAAGCCGTGGCGCCAGCCTCTTCTGTCCCTTTAACCATGTAAGGACAAAAGGGGAAGATGGCCATCATGAGCCAGGAAGTGGGCCTTCTGCTAGCACCTTGATCTTGAACTCCTCAGCTTCCTCAACTCTGAGACGCGTCTTGTTCAGAAGCTATTAAGTCCGTGTTGTTCTAGTATTTCAGATACAGATGACAATTACTCAGAAATGTTGGTTGAAATAGTGAGAATGTTTTCAAACTCTTCTTTTGAAAGAGCCTGATTTGAAAAAAACTCATATTAAAATTTTCTGTTAAATGATGTTTCTTATCTTTTTTTTCAAGATGTCAGTTTCATTCTTACATATTTTCGTATTCTATATTAACTACCATATATCAGAGAAAACATGATATATGTCTTTTGGGACTGGCTTATTTCACGAAGCATCATGGTCTCTGGTTACATCTGTTTTGTTTCATAAGACAGAATTCCATGCCTTTTTATAGATAAGTAGTGTTCCATTGTATATATATACACCACATTTTCTTTATCTGGTCTTCAGTTGATGGACATCTGGATTGTTCCCATATCTTGGCTGTTATGCATTCAGCTGCTGGAAATGTGGGAATATGGATAATTCTTTATTATGTTGATTTCCTTTCATTAGGGTTAATTCCCAGGACTGGGATGGCAGGGTCATATGGTAGTCTCCATCTGTATTCCATAATGGTTGTACTAGTGTACATTCTCACCAGTAGTGGATTAGGGTAACTTTTTCCCCACATCCTCACCAGAATTTAATATTTTTTTGATTTTTCAAAGATAACTGTTATAACTGGGCTGAAGTGAAACCCTACTGTGGTTTTTATTTGCATTTCCCTGATGGCTGGTGGTCTGGAGCACGTTTTCATGTGTCTATTTGCCATTTGAATTTCATTGTTTGAAAAATGTCTGTTCAAGTCCTTTGCCCATTTTTTTTGGTTACATTGGATTTTTCTTTTTTTTAATAGAAAACTTTAATAAATATAAATTTCAAAAGTACAACTTTTGGACTATAGCAGTTCTTCCCCCATAACCACATTTCTATCCACAAACCATCCCATCTCCTACTCCCTCTCCCATCCCGTTCTTCATTAAGATTCATTTTTAATTGTCTTTTTTAAATATTTATTTTAATTATTTGAAAGATAGAGTCATAGAGAGAGGTAGAGACAGAGAGAGGTCTTCCATCTGCTGGTTCATTCCCCAGATGGCTGCAATGGCCGCAGCTGCATCCATCCAAAGCCAGGAGCCCAGAACCTCCTCTGGATCACCGACATGCATGCAGGGACCTAAGGACCTGGGCCATCCTCCACTGTCTTCCCAGGGCATAGCAAAGAGTTGGATTGGAAGAGGAGCAGCTAGGACAAGAACCGGCCCCCATATGGTGTGCTGGCACCTCAGGCCAGGGCGTTAACCCACTGCGCCAAAGTGCTGGCCCCATTTTTAATTATCTTTATATACATTACTTATTTTTAGTAATTTTTTATTTCCTTTTTGATTTCCTTTATGGCCCATGGTTCATTTAGGACCATGTTGCTCAGTTTCCATATTTTATAGAATTTCTTATGTTGTTAATTTCCAGCTTCATTTCACTGTTATCAGAAAAGAAACATTGCATGATTTTGTTTTTTTTATTTGTTGACAGTTGTTTTATGTCCCAGCATATGGGCCATCCTACAGAATGTTCCATGCACTGATAAATAGAATGGGTGTTCTGTGCTGTGGGATGAAATGTTCTATGGATATTGATTAGAGTCATTTGGTCAACAGTGTACATTAGCTATGTTGTTTCTTTGTTGATTCTCTGTCTAGTTGATCTTGTATGTTGAAGTCTCCCATTATTATTGTATTGGAGCATATGTCTCTCTTTAGATCTATTAACCTTTGTTTTATATAGCTGGGTGCTTCTAATACATATACATTTGTTAAGAGTCATATTTTACTGGTGAATTGATCCCTAAATGATCTTGTCTCTTTTAACAGTTTTTGTCTTAAAGTCTATTTTGTCTGATATTAACATAGATACTCCTGCTTTTTTGATTTCCATTTTCATGAAGTACCTTTTTCCATTCTTTCACTTTCAGTCTGTGTATATCTTTGTTAGTGAGGTGTTATTCTTACAGGCATGATATAGATAAGTCTTGCTTTTTAATTCTTTTAGCCCATCTGTATCTTTTAATTGGCAAGTTTAGCATATTTGCATTCAAGATTATTATTAATAAATAATGTCTTGGTCATGCCATTGTTCCATGAATATTCCCATTGTTTGTTTTGGATCTCCTTTGTACTATTATCAGGAGGTTTTCTGCCTTCACTTTCTTATATGATGCTGGTTATCTTTTTGTTTCAGTGTGGAATAAACTCTGAGTTTCCTTTTTAAGTCTGGCTGGGTGGTGACAAATTTTTTCCATTTTTGTTTGTTTGGAAGATTTTTTGTTTCACTTTCATTTATAAATTAGAGCTTCACTGGGTATAGTATTATGGGATGACAGTTTTTTCTTTATGGACTATATTTCTGCATTCTGCCCTAGCCTATAGGGTTTCTGATGAGAAATCTGCTATTAACTTTATTAGAGATCCTTTGAAGGTAATCTGGGATTATACTCTTGGACATTTTAAATTGTGTGTGTGTGTGTGTGTGTGTTTTAGTTTTGAAAGTTTAAATGAAATGTGCTATGGTGAATATATTCTCTGATCATGTCTTTTGGGGTTCTATGTACTTCCTGAATTTGGATATCCATGTCTTTGTCCAAAATTAGGGGAATTTTCTGCCCTTATTTCACTGAATATGTTTTCTAAGTCATTTTGGTTTTCCACTTCTTCAGGAATGCCTAAGCTACATATATTTTGTTGTTTGATGGTATCCCATATATTGTGAACACTGTTTTGGGTTTTCTAATTTTATTCTTCTTCCCCTTTGCCTTCTTCTCATCCCTCCTCCCTCCTCTGTCATCACTTCCTCTTCCTCCTCCAACATATGAAATGCTTTGTCTTCCAACTCAGGTATTCTTTCTTCTAACTCACTAAGTCTGTTGTTTAGGCCTTCCAGTGTATTTCTTCTTTGATGTGTTGAATTCTTCATTTATACTATTTCAGTTTTTCTGTAGTATTTCTTTTTTTAAAAAAATATTTATTTATTTATTTGAAAGTCAGAGTTAAACAGAGAGAGAGAGGCAGAGAGAAAGAGGTCTTCTATCTGCTGGTTCAGTCCCCAGTTGGCCACAACGGCTAGAGCTACACTGATCTGGAGCCACAAGCTTCTTCCTTGTCCCCCACAATGGTACAGGGGCTCAAGGACATGGGCTATCTTCCACTGCTTTCCCAGGCCATAGCAGAGAGCTGGATTGGAAGTGGAACAGTCGGGATTCAAACCGGTGCCCATATGGGATGCCGGCACTGCAGGCAGCGGCTTTACCAACTATGCTACAATGCCAGTCTCTCTTTAGTATTTCTGTTTCCCAGTTCAATTACTCATCCATGTCATTCACAGATTTCTTTAACTCATGTAGTAATTGATTCTTTCTCTCTGTCTCTGTTTCTGTCTCTCTTTCTCTCTGTTTCTGTGTGTGTTTAAAGATTTATTTATTTATTCAAAAGTGAGAGTTATGGAGAGGGAAGGAGAGAGAATCTTCTATCCACTGGTGCACTTCCCAGATGGCCACAGCAGCAAGGGCTGGTCCAGGCTGAAGTCAGGTGTTCATCCAGGTCTTTCACATGGGTGGCAGGGGCCCAAGCATTTGGGTCATTTTCCATTGCTTTTTCCAGTCCATTATCAGGGAGCAGCATCAGAGGTGGAACAGGTGGCACTTGAACTAATGCCCACATGGAATGCCATCACAAGCAGTGGCTTAACCTGCTATACAACAATTCCAACCCCTTCTCTGTGTTTTCTGAATATCTTACAATCATTCTTTTCAATTCCCTCTCAGGCATACTATCAGTCTCCTCACTTTCATGGTGTAATATTGAGGTATTATTGTGTTTCTTTGGGAGAGTCACATTGTCTTCCTTGTTCCTGTTTCTTGTATTCCTTTGCTTCTTTTATGCATCTGGAGAAATACTTGTTGATATCTCCTTTGAAGTCTGTTCCTATGAATGTGCCCCTAGTGGTGGAATGCCTGCACCTTTAGGGGATATCTGAGGTATGTGCTGGGTGGAGTCAGGGAGCTCTGGCCAGCATTTGTGGGTGGAGCAAATGTGCAGGGTAATATCAAATTATGTGTGGTACATCTTCTCTGTAGTCAGAGGAGAGAGGAGATGATCACCCCAGCTGGTGTTATCATTGCTTCCACCCTTCTGTGTGCCAAGGTGACCCTCTCTCTGCCTGTGCTCCCCACTCACTCAGGCTCATCAACTGTACAAAGAATCTGTGCACTCTAGTGTTAGCATGGAGATCTTTGTAACATACATTCCTAGCACTCAGAGAATTCTGAGCGTCTGGATTATGGCTCAATAATTGCCCAAAGACCCATCTACATCCAACTCCCTTATAAGTCTCCCATTCTATTGCACAATCACAGGGTTCCGACAGCCAATGACTGCAGGGGATCCATCTCTGCCCTGGGAACCTCCCCATCCAGAGAGCAAGCTGCTCCATCCTTGAGCCAGCTGCCTGCCCAACATAGGTTGGTAGGTGGTCCGCTCTGGCAAGCTGAATCTGGCGCTTTGGTGGAAGGGTGTAGGGGAGCAACATGTCAAGATGGTGCCCTGTCCCTCCTGTCAACTCTCCAAGCCAGACTCCACTTACTTTATTCTGGGAAGATAGTGCTTCCTCCACCGATTGGCAGGTGCCTTGGTCATGGAAAAGGAGGGAAGCCATGTGCCCTCTGTTCACAGAGTTAAATGGTCCTGCTGGCCCAGCCAACTTGTCTACCTGGACTCCAAGTCAGTGAGAACTGTGTGAGGTTCTCCCCCAGGCAAGATCATTAGTGGAACAGTGGCTTCTGCAATCTCCTCTCACATTGCTCTGGGAAGATGGCTTCCTTGCTAGCCATGTCACTATGAGTTGCTGGTGGTATCCTGTGAGCTGCTGCATGTCTGTACAGTCTTTCCTGCTCCAAGGAGTCTGTTTTCTTTCTGTAGACTTTTCATTGAAAACTTCTCTCCAATTATCTCCCAGGAATGCGATCCTCCCCTGTTTTTTGGGTATCTTCCCATGATCAAAAAATGTTCATCTTTTCCCTATTCAGCCATCTCACAATCCCCCTGCTCATTTCTAACATTTTATGAGGAAAACATAAATTAAATATCTCTTGACAAGTAATTACATACTGTTTGGCTATAATATCTTTGACAAAATAAAATCTGATTTTGGCTTCTAAATATAAAAATATCAATGTACAAAGTTAAAATAACTAATGACATTGAATTCTGAGCCAACATGAATTTATTAATGCATATGAATAATAGATTTTTAAAAATGAATAAACATGTTGCCCATTGCTTATAAGTATAATATATATAAATTGACTCATGAAAATTATAATTTTTGTTTACAATTCAATGTTAGAGAATATTTAAATAGCTTAGGAATGCTTAACATTATTGAGCTAACTGCATTTCTGGAAATGTTAGCATTTTGTAAGTATTTCATAAAGGCAGAGTTTTGAATAACCTTGAATGAAAATACTTCAGCTCAAAAATACTATGTCAAAATGACCGCTCAATTTGTCTTTGGACATAATAGGAGCACTCTTTAGTCAGATATTGCAATGTTCCTTGTACTAATTAAATATGGTAGCCAGATAAAAGGAGAGAGGTGGGTATATAAGGGATATGTTCTTAAGATAAACCTAAAGATATCTTGCTAATGAATTTGTTGTGACGATTTAGTGGGAAAGAGGAAATAATGATAATCCCAAGATTTTGGATGACCATTTGGTGTGGATGGTGGTAGAAATTGCTGGTTGGTGATCCTAGGATAGGAATAGCTTTCCTAGGGTTGTGATTGGTAGGAAAATAAGATCAGTCCTGGACATAATTAGTATGAAATGTCTATTAAGTATTAACGTTGAGAAATCAAAGTATATGTGTGTGTGGGTATATGGGTGTGTGGGAGAGAAAGAGATAGAGAAGTTAAATGTGAACAATTGACAAATTTGTCTTAAAATTCTCCTAGAGTTGACTGAATATTAAATATGACTGCCCCTTTTCCTACTATGCTTACTATAGAAAACTTGTAATTATAAATTCCCATTAAGTTGTGTATCTTTTTGAAAGTTTTACAACCCTAGAATGACCTTTTCAGGGACCTGAGGAACAATTCTGTGTTTGATAAGCCTGCTATCTCCATGTTTCTGGAAGAGTATAGTAGTGTAATTTCAACAGACAAGAGTTAGAAAACACAAATGGCCTGACAACCAAAAAAACACATTTACTTATTCAGGAATAACTCAATTGGCTCAGTACTGTCTATAGATTCTGTCTGTAGATTCTCAGTATTCTACTATAGATTCTATCAAAATATTAGACCATGATATCTAGGACCTTGCTCCTATGATCTAAGGACCAGCAACTGTGGTTTTCCTGGGAGCTTATTGGAAAAGTGCTCAGACATCACCTAGGCCTACTACATCAGAAGCTGTGTTTTAAACCATACTTCCAAACTAGGGGTGTATGGATAATGGAGATTGAAAAAGTGTGTAACTGAAGTTGAAACTTTGCTAGAGTATGGGCTGTGGAGTAAATGAGATGGAAGGATGAGACATCAATGATCAAAGAGAGGGATGTTGAATTTAAGGTGCGTATAAAGTGGGTGGTGGGGCCAGTGCTGTGGCATAGCAGGTTAAGCAGCTGTCTGCAGTGCTGGCATCCCATATGAGTACCGGTTCAAGTCTCAGCTGCTCCATTTCCAATCTAGCTCTCTGCTGATATACCTGGGAAAGCAACAGAAAATGGCCCAAGTGGTTGGGCCCCTGCACTCATGTGGGAGACATGGAAGGGGCTCCTGGCTCCTGGCTTTGGTCTGGCCCATCTCTAGCTGTTTCAGCCATTTGGGGAGTGAACCAGCAGATGGAAGACCTTTCTGTCTGTGTCTTCCTCTCTCTCTCTGCAACTCTACCTTTCAAATAAAATAAATAAATGTTTTACCAAAGTGAGTGGGATGGTTATTGGTGATAGGGAGGTCAAAGTTACAGTCAGGGATGAGATGGGCAGTAGTCCAGGTGCTAGACTTGTGGGTGAGGGAAGTTACAAAGAGTGACTGGAAGGTCTTTAGGGCACTCTGTCTAAATGTCTGTCCAAAGGAGTATACAGTGGCATGTGCTGCAAATATTTTATGTTTTTAAAAAGCAGAGGGAAAAGAATTGTACTTTGGAAGTTTCACTAATATCTCTGTTTTGTCTCTGTCAGGGGCATGTGAAGGAAAGTAAAAACAGCCTTGTCTTGAGAGGACTCATTGGAGATACCGTCCTCACGATAGAGCTAGAACTCAGGCAGTTGTTGGCAAACGTTTTTTCTGTAAAAGGCTGAACAGCAAATATTTTATGTTAGGAGGCCATATGGTCTCTGCTCTTGTAGTGGAGAAGCAGCCATAGATGATCTGTAAGTGAATGGATGTTTTGATAAAGCTTTATTTACAACAGGTAGTAAGTTGAATTTGACCTGTGGACTGTAGTTTGTTGATTCCTGAATTAAGGCAGAACGTGGTGATGATGAGGAATGACAGAATGGGTTCGGAGGAATTAGTGGACAGCATTGGGAAGCTGTAGAAGAATTGTGTCAAGTGGGATGTTTAAAGCAGTGTGGCACCTTCTCAGAGTAGGAATTTTACTGGCACCCAACATGAGACGCAGAGAAGTAGTCCAGATAGTCCACTTTACAATTTTCAATTAACCACTTATTTCACAGTATTTCAAAAGCATACCAGACTGTATTATGAACTGAATAGATACTGTCAAAAAAATAAAATGGAACCTGTGTAGCTAATTTATAGTATGTCGCTCATATTTTAAAGTTTCATATGCATTCCCTCACATTCATATGTCTTTCCTTTCTTCTAAACGTTGCTCTAAATTTCTTATCTCTCATTACCTGTTTTTATACAGCTGGATCTAAGTTAAATGACAATTATCCTCAGAAGTTAGATGACTGAAAAGAGAATTTGAGAGAGAGATTGAGATGTCTCTCTCAGAGGGTGTGTTTACATTTCAAAACAGATAAAATCTGTTGCCAGCCATCTATTCATATTCAAAAGAATTAAATTCAGGAACATTCTCTTCCCCTAAAATAAGTGAGATGATATTTCCCCCCTTATTTTATGGATATGATTTTTAGCTGATAAGTTTGCAGCTGATATACAACTCCCAGAATTATAATTTTGGGGTCTCCTCCTTTGGTGCAAGAAATTTCTCGTGTGAACTTGCAACCCAACTGATTATCTCTCATTGCATCGCCTTGAAGAGGGAAAACAGAAGAATAGGTGGCAATGTGCTTACTGCGTAATAATAGCCTTCCCCTGATCCAGAAAGTTCATGTTTACTTTCAAGATAAAATAAATATAGACATCAAAAACTAATCACCACCACCACCAACAGAGTACTTAGTCTTTTCAATTGGGCTGTGGGGACTCGGGGCTTTAGAAATTCAATCTCCCAAGAGTATGCATCAGATTTTCCACAGACCCAGAAAAAGCTTCCTTGAACTGTAAGCTATGGCATCAATGTGGAAGCACAGGCTCCCTGTGTTTAGGAACCAGCATATGAGAAGTGAATTGGCTCATCTGATAGTGCAGCAGGTACACAGTAGGGAAGGGAAGAAAATGTGTGGCACCTTGTTCATCCATGTGGGCACTTCTTGGTAATTCCTAAGAGAACATACCACAGACCACTCCTACTATTCAGCAATGAAAGATCAGACCTCACGAATGAGGGCCTATGTCACACACATGTCAGGTGAGCCATGAAAACCCACAATGTTACTAGCTTGGAGAGAGGAGACCCTTAAACGAGATGATGAATAGTTATGGCTCCGATAGTGGCTGTGGCAGTGATGGCTGTGACTGTCCGACTGATTTTCCTTTAGTAAGTTTCTCCTAAAGAAGCGTCACTTACCACAATCTTATGTTACTTGCTCCTGGAGTTTATAAGGATACCAAAGCAGTAAAAGCACTAGGCTTTCACAGAACCTGTGTTGACTGCTCAGATTCACCTTTAAGATGGAAAAACTGTTTTCTTAGCTTCTGGAAATGCTCCTGTTAGACTATCCTCCACTGTCACCTCATACAAAGCCACATTCCCATCATAGGTGGCCCATATCCAATTCAGTGCAGAGGTATTGAGGCCTATTGTCCTTGCACCAATCTGGGACAACTGAGAAGGACTGTGGGGTTGATGTGGCCTTTGTTGACACCATGTATTGACAACCTTGTCTTCCCCTCCCTTCCCACTTTCGTCCCCTTCCTTCCCCTTCCACAGGTGTTGATCCTAGGAACAGTCCCTTGAAATTTCCCACATGCTAATTTCAGTCTCATCGTCTACATCCTGGGAAACTCAACCAATAATACATTCATGAATACATTCTTTTAAAAATATGTCTCTAAATGGCATAGTATTACTTTGAGAGACAAACGTTGAAAGTATCAATCTATAGAAGTTAAAAAGAAATAAAACAGATTCTGCATTTTATAGACTCCCAAGATGATTTCTATCTAAAGATTTAGATCAACGATTCTCAACGGTGACTGCAGGATAGAATCACCTATGAGCTCTGAAAGACATATTAATGCCTATGCCACATTCCAAATAAATTCCTCAAGAATCCTTAGTATATGAAGTCTGAGAATTGATATAAAATTCCAAAAGTCTTTTTGAACAAGTGGCCTGAGTTAGGAGTCATTGATATGAAGGGTCTTCAAAGTTCTTTTCCAGCTTTAGTAACCTAAGTCATCTGCCAAAGTCTATAATATCTTTCTGAATTCCCATCACTAGGTCTCCATTTTTTCTATTAGAATTTTTTAAATTGGTTAGCTCATTTTCCCTCTTTCAACCTCAGAAAATGGAAATATGAAATGGTATACTGATCAGTATTTTATTGTCTGATTCCAGCCCTAGAAAATCTCTTTTCTCTGTTCTCAGGAGATTATAGATAAGGTGAAACTAATAAATGGCCATTGAGCTCAGCTTCCAGCTACCAAATCAATGCTCATATTCACTCCCTTTCAAATGTTCCAGTTTACTGAGAACAATTTTCAATTTCAGTGTATTTGGAGGTGAGTCAATGAGGTTTGGCCCCAAAGCAAATCATTCAATCCTTTGTTCTTCCCCCATTTTTTAAGAAAAAGAACCAAAGTAAGGAATGAAAGTATAAAAATAGCTGCATTGGTATACAATTATCACACCATTGATTTTTTTTCCCCAGGTAAACATATACGGAAGACAGGATAGAAAAAAAATCTCTCTTCCACAAAATAGGAGTTAATACCTAGACTAACAAAGACAGTTATGAATAAAACATTATTTAATAGTAAAATGCACGCCTATTACATAGCAATTGGTGCTCCTGGGGTATGAAAATTTTTTTCCATATGTTTTAGAGAATTTCTGTTAAAACAAATTAGTGCAATGTAGACAAAGGATATGATGAATTAACATCTAAAATTTCAATTAATGGTAATATGAGTTAAAATCTCTATATGTGTCTAGATGGAAATTTTTATACATATCCCTGATATACTAAAGCCCATGTGGAAACAAATATATATTGAAAATATTTATTATACTAGGAATATTGCTGTCAAAGTAAAATGATTGAAAAAGTAAATTTTGCCAGGTGTGAAGCTCACCAAGTTGTAAAATATGTTAATAGTTTTGTCATTTTATTATTTACTTAGGAAGCTATTGAGAGAATACAGAAAAAATATTATAAAGAAAATTACCAAAGATCAAGTAGAGAAAGTTCTTCACAAATGATAACTAATGGAGCAGTCTACTTAACCATTTAATGATAACAAGTAAAAATGCTCTCAGGTCAGATGTTGGCCACACTGAATTTTGTTATTTTCAGTTGCCTTTATGCATCGGTAACTGAATGCCAGGTTGGAGATGATGAAGACCTGCATGCTTCATATACACATGGAGTTCTCCTGTCGTTGGCTTTCTATACAATCTATTCTAATGTTCATGGTATCTCAAGGTGTATACAGTATTATTTCCAATGTTAAAGATGTAGCCATCATACATGCAATAATTTCTTTAATACATTAGATAATGTTTTCCCATATTTTACAATTGCCTTGGTCATAAGTGTCATGAGACCTAGAAATCAATTTTGAAAATATTTCAGAAATAATTTTGCTGTAATATTTTATTTTTATTCAAATTGCAGCAACAATGGTACTTCAATTGTTCTGACTATTCATAAGGAGACTTCAAAATATTTGTGGAAGATAGAATTAAAAGACAGTATAAATTTTCTCTCTATATATATACATCTATGTATATCTATGTATATATACATAGATGTATATATATTATATATGTATATATGTGTATATGTACATATATATGTATATTATATATGTATATATATACATCTATGTATATCTATGTATATATACATAGATGTATATAATATATACATGTATGTATATATATATGTGTGCGTGTGTGTGTATATATACATCTATGTATATGTCTAAAAGGGAAAAAGTAAAAGTTGGATATAAGGGTTATGCAGGGTTTTTTAAGTAGCATTCGAGCATTATATTGAGTGAATTATAGACTTGAAACTAAATCACTGCAAGTTTACTATTATGATTGATTAAATCATGTCTTTGGTTTTATGGTTGCTTGAAGATTAAATCCAATTTGTGAATGCATGTGAAATTTGAACATATAGAAAGCAACACATATATAGTCTTGTAAAAACTCACCAACTAGAATTGTTTTTCCCTGCAAATTATACCAGACACAACCTTTTTTTCAGAATAAGGAGTCATATTTCCCTTTTAGTTACTAGGGAAGAGAAAGAATTTCAAATGACTTAAAGATAAACATTGTTTGTTAGTTTGTAGAATCGACTGTCACTCCATAGGCCTATAAATGTTTCTTCAGAACATCAAGGTAACTAAGTATTTGAAGTATGAAAAGAATTTATAAGATTTATATCATTGACAGGGTGTGAAATTTTAAGTATTATAACATGTTCAGAATTTAATTATTATAGCCTTTCAAAGACCCTGTCAAAGCTTCAGATATTTCTGTGTCTTCTGCTCTCAAATGGAATGTTAATTAATTAAAATATGGATGCATGGGGTTTTGCTCATAGATGTTAGAATGGTATTATTTGTGTTTCTCCAAGACTACTTACTGTCAGGAGTCACACAATTGTTGATGCGGTCCATCTAGGCCATTGTCAGATGACAGGTCTTGGAACAGCAGAGCTTAGGAAAAATACTTCTGTAGATGGCTTCCCCAGGGAAAACACAGAATGCTCTTATTCCTCCCTCTTCTGCTATTGTTCTCTGCAGCAGCTTGCTTTTCTTCCCACCATCCCAACAGCAGGCTGGTAACTTTAGCATCTAGGTACTTTGGCCTTACGAGACAAGACGCTCATCAAACTTTTGAAACTTGAAAACCCATCCATTTATCAGTAACAGGGTGCCTGTCACAAACAGTATATGCTGCAAATCTCCACAAATAAACGAACGAGGTCCTAGAGACAAGTGCTTCAAAAATGTTTTCTGCTTAATGCTCAATTAACTTGGATGATAAGTCTCTGGTGCATATACGAATGAACCTTTTCATCAGAACATATTGTCAACAACTCAGGAAAACATTATGGCACAATAAGCTTTAGAAATAATTCTTTGCCTTTTGTTAATGCATTTTGAATTACAAACATTAAAATTCAACCCTTCCAAATGTGCTGAAAAGACCATAATTCTTACAGCAAAATGAAAAATCAGAATTATTTCTCCGATTGGTTTTATCTTTAGGAGTTACTGCTTGGAAGAAATCCAAAAATATTGATATGCTTCAAAATCTCTAAATCCGTTTGGCTGCCATAAACCATATTTTAGAATTATGTCCTGCTTTTCATGGAAAGTATTGGCAGAGATTTTATCACTTCAGATGTTTTAAGCAAAAGTAGACTCTATGTAAATGAGCCATCTATTGGGACCGTCCTGCTTATATGGGAACTCATCAGAAGACTTGAAAACATAACAAGGCTGGGGTTGCTTATTTGTGTGTCCTGACTTTACATTCCTTGATACATAGCAAAAACATCCAAAAAGCAACACTAAAACAAAGGGCAATAATGAAAATAAGCATAGTTGAGGATTCAGAGACATATGCAAATGAAGAATATATATTTTACTGAGAGCAAAGTAAATAGGAGTCTATATGTAAGTATATTTAATATGACTTGCTTTAGAAAGGGCTTAAGGTGCCAGTTAAGATACTGCATCCCATGTTAGAGTACCTGAGTTCAATACCTGATTCTAGCTCCAGTCTCTAGCTTCCTGCTAAAGCAGACCCTGAGAAGCAGTGGTGATATCTCAAGTAGTTGAGTTTCCTGTCACCAATGAGTGAGACCTTGTCTGAGTTCCAGCCGTCAGCTTCAGTCCTGGAAACTGAAGCAGACCTGGAGCTGCGTCCAGGTCTCATCCCTGTGAGTGTCAGGGGCACAAACACTTGGGTGATCCTCCGCTACTTTCCCATGTGCATTAGCAGGGAGCTGGACCAGAAGTGGAACAGCTGGGACCTGAACCGGGGCCCACAGGGGATGCCGACATTGCAGGTGGGGGCTTAACCGGCCATGCCACAGAGCATGGACAACGTTCTTTGCATTCTATTCAAAATGGCTATTTTTAAAGAAGGAAAATTAGAAGTACTCTCTTCTCAAACCATCTCATTGACACTATAGATGAATGATACAGACACAGAGCCAGTTGAACTCAAGAATGTGGCCTCCCAAAATGAAGTGACACAGACACAGCAGAGAAGGGCTCACCTTCGGGGCTCCCTCCAGTGAGAGAAGAAGGCAGGAGTCCGATGAAACAAAGCAGAGAGACAGAGAGAGATCCTCCATCCGCTGGCTCACTCCCCAAATGGCCACAACGGCTGACACTGCTTCCAGGGAAAGCCAAGAGCTTCTTCTTGGTCTCCTCCATGGGAACAGGGGCCCAAGCACCTGAGCCATCCTCCGCTGCCCTCCCAGGCCATTAGCAGGGAGCTGGATGGAAGTGGAGCAGCCGGGACCCATGGCAAGAGCCTCAGGTGATTACTGACATCATAAATAAGAGTGTCAATTGTTAAATCAACAACGGGAGTCGCTGGGCATATGCACCCCATGTAGGATCTCTGTCCTTAATGTGTTTTACTATGAGAGTTAATGATAACATTACTAGTCGAATAGCACTCTATATCTTGTCTGGTTGTGTGCGTGCAGTCTGTTGAAATCTTTGCTTAGTATATACTAAGTTGATCTGCTGTATATAAAGATAATTGAAAATGAAACTCGAAGAGTAGGATGGGAGAGGGAGTGGGAGATGTGAGGGCTGTGGGAGGGAGGTAGGTTGGGTGGGGAAAGCCACAACAATGCAAAAGTTGCCCTTTTAAATTCACATTTATTAAATTAAAAAAATGAAAAAAAATAAAATAAAAAAATAAAGTCAACGGAAAAAAAAAAAGAAACTTGAGGCAGGTCACATGTCAATGATAGAACCTGATTATCAGGTGAGCTGACATAGTCCGGTCACTAATACACTATTTCTAAACACAGGAGATGTAGCCAAAACCCAAATTTCTTTTTATATGTTTCTCCATAGGAAACATCATTAAATCTGTGATCCTACACAAATCAGAACTTTGGAATAGATCTAGGTCTTCCAAAAAATCAAAATATATGTACCTGTGTTTACCTGTTACCTACAATGTCATAGCACTATATAGGCCAATAGCAATTTTTAAATTTGTTTTAACTTATGGGATAGAAAATAATAATAAAGCAATTATTACATTAAGAGAATAAAAATGCTTTAAAACAGCTGTAATTTATCATAGTATCTTAATTTCACTCTGAATAATATTTATCTTGTTAAAACAATGTAACACATATTAATTTACATATTATGATGTAACTACCTTAGAAGGCCTTAAGTAGTATGTAGGAGATCCTGCATGCTTGTATACCTGTCTGCTAGGTGTGAGTGCTTTGTAAGAGAGAGGATTCTCATCTTTGAAAAATAAAGTAGCATCCTGAAACTGAGAAAATAGCAATATAAGGAGGTTAAGCGCCCTAGCAAGCTGCTGAAACTATATTGAGGGTTGCAGCTGAGGAAGCAGATTGATGGGTTGGGCAGAGAGGGCTATCCAGTTCTACATTTTGTAATAAAATGGGAACTATTTGTCTTCTGTATGTTTTTTGTAATGCAAATCAAAATTAAATGGAAAGTGAAATCAGTTCTGGCACTCTTTCATATGAGTCTTCACCAGGATTGCATTATCCCACCTTTTCTAGATTATTACTGCAAGTAATTCGAGTTTTATTTTTACATTATGTAGAGTTACTCATTTAAGATGGAGAAATGATTAATTAAAATTATTTTTCTGAGTTAAAAAACCCTGAAATCCTTGATATATCAAATGAAAATGGAGATAGAATAGCTGGTTGAAATCTCCCTGCTTAGAACCAATCATTCTGAAGAGAACAGTAAGATTTAAATATTGATGGAATTGACTCTTTTTTACTGTTTTGAAAAAAGAAATTATTAAAATTTTACTACTCTTGTAGAATTGATTTTTCTTTCCTTCCTGTACTAGATTAAAAGCACATCAGTTTTACATTAATAAGTCAGAGCACATGAAAAACTGCACAAAATAGAATTGTATCAAACATACAAAAGTAAAACAGAATATTGCAGTTTAGCTTTTTAAGTTTGGATTTACTATATAAAATGAAATATGATTAAGAATGTATGTGTTGGAGTTTCTGAGAGTAGACACCGTGCATCCATTCAAGTTTTGTTAGAGAAGAAGCATTGATTTTATTCTTAGCATCTACATTTCACAAAAAAAGTATCAGAGGAAAAAAGCTTGCCTCACAGGCAAGGTTGAAAGCTCAGTTTCATTTTATTTCTTATCTTAATAGCAGGGAGCTGCTACACACTGAAAAATATATGTTTCAGGAAGATTGAACTTGCTAACTTTTGCAGGGTTGTTCATCTCTTCTAAAGGACAGTTATCAGCTAAGCAAAAAAGGAGGAAATAGCTATTCTGCTTGGATTATGATATTGTAAATCTATGACCATATAGCTAGAAAAATCCAAGTATGAGAACTTACAGTGTGAAAATTAAGAGGGAAGTGCTGTAGTGGTTTTGTTGAGAGTATAGTTTCTCACGTTATACATAGAGCGGTAGACATTCTCTAAAATTGGTCCCAATAATCCCTGCCTCCTGCTGTTCTGGCTGTTGAAATTCCCTGTCCCTGAGCGTGGGTCGGCCTTTCTGACTTGCCGCTTCGTAGAAGTGGTGGCACTGATGTAATGCTGCTTTCAAGACTGACCTGTAAAAGCCATCGACTTGCCTCTTGCTGGTCTCCCTCCCTTGCTCTTGGATTGTTCACTCTGGAAGAAGCCAATTGCCATGTTTTGAGGCAGCCCTGAAGAGAGTCCCATTTTATCAAGATCGGAAGTGATCTTGTGAGACCTGCCAGAATTCACACGTGTGCATTTGTCAGGGTTCTTTCTCCAGCTGGCACCTGTAGGCTCTTGAGAGACGTGAATTGGAAATACCCAGCTAAGCCATTCCTGGATTTCTGACCATTTAAAGTATAAGAAACATTCATTTTTTTCAGCTACTAAATTTGGGGATAGTTTGTTACAAAGCAATAAGTAATTACTATACAAAATGTAATTCACATTCATTCTGACCCCATTTTGTCTTAGAGTCTAAATACTCAAAATAAGGTAACAGTGCTATTTTGTATTTTTGTTGTGATAATTCATATGTACCCGCAAATATGGAGTACTCAAAAAAGAAAGCTATGATTTCTGTTTATGGCAAAACATTTCAGTTTATCCATTTAGTTTATGACAAGATCTCTGAGAATCATTTAGTTCATTCTCATACACAACTTTTCCAATAGGTCAATGAAACACAATCTGACATAGCTGAGTAATGTGCCCTTAATATTTATTCTAGGTCAAGTACAACTGCCTCTGCCTCTCGAGAGCCACCAGTTACTATACAATTATAAATATGTAATTCTCAATTTAACTATCACTGTTTTTTATCTTCCATCTAACTGTTAGAATCCTAGGCCTATAACAAGATTAAGGACAAAGATTGAGGAGTGATAATGTTTTTAAATATTTATTTATTGGAGAGGCAGAGTTACAGACAGAGAGAGAGGGAGAAACAGAAAGAGAGGTCTTCCATCCACTGGTTCACTCCCCAAATGACTGCTGTCGAGAACCCTTGCCAGCAAGGGTCCAACCCACGGATTCACGCTCGACAGGACCGCTGTGGATCGGTTCTCAAGGAACTTTTATTTTTAGTGATAGCAGAAGGAAAGGAGAGAAAGAAAGAGAAGAAAGAGCAGAAGCAGCCTAGAGAAAGAAGGAGAGAAAGACTGAAGAGGCTGCCCCCCTTCCCGCCACTATCCCGGTCTCTTATCCATTCCCGGTCCCCTAGGGCGAGCAGTCCATGGATCAGATCAAAGGGCATGCATATCCTCAGGTTGAAGGTGTATCTCTTGCATGTCTTGCAGTCAGTACTTCCTTGACTTTGTTATGCTCAGCAGCTTAAGAGAAGGTCCCCACAGGTGGCCGGCCTGTGGTTCCCCACAACTGCAATAGCCAGAACTGGGAAGATGTGAAGCCAGGAACTGGGAGCTGCTTCTGGGTCTCCCATGTGGATGCAGGGCCCAAGGCACCTGGGCCATCTTCCACTGCTTTCCCAGGCCATTAACAGAGCTGGATTGGAAGTGGAGCAACTGGGATTCAAGCTGGCACCCATATGGGATGCCGGCACCACAGGTGGAGTCTTAACCTACTATACCATGGTGCCAGCCCCACGGCATGATGAATTTTCAAACTGCATATAGTTCCTATGTGTAGTTGTGTCTTTCCCAAAGTGTCATTTCTGTGATTTGAACCCATGCTGAGATACGAGGAAACCAGGTGCTTCTACAGCTACATCTGACCCCCTAGACCTGCCACACTTCCCCTCTTCTGATATCAAGATTCATACATTTCTTTCTTTCCTTAAATATTGGTAAACTCTCAGCTCAAATGGATTATGCCAGCTACTGATTAGACAGAATTCTGGTAAGCCCACAATGGGGATGAATTTTTACCATTTCCTTTGAATAACAAATAGTCACAGATCTATCAGCTTTTCTTCCTCATATTCTGTTTGTCAACACTGTCCTTGCTACACCTTGAATCTGTCTTTATCACACTAAGATTGAAAAACTAGTTTTTCACGAAGACAGGAATTTCCTAAAGCTTTCTGTAAGAGACAGTGTCACAGAAAACATTGTCCAGCAATTAGGATAAAATGTACCTTCTCAATAAAAGTGAGTTTATGTCTCCAATGATTGATTTTGCTAACACACCTTTTATTTCCACTTACCCATACAAAAATGCACTTAGTACAACCAGTTTCTGAAAACACTAACAAACTGTGTACTACACAAAGTATACTGTAAAAAAATCATGAGGGCTCTTTATATGTGCATTGCTGTGGAATTGATATAAATAATTTTCTTCTTTATAAAGAACAACATGACCTTTACAGAATAAAGTTGTTCTCCCAATTTCAATTTAATTAAGAATAAAATGTTGGTTTTACAATTCTTCAAGAGTAATAGACTCAAGTCTATAAATCCAGTAGATTGACGGCAGTGTGATGTATTGCTACACAATATAAAGTAAAAGATCAGGACAATTTTGTAATAAAAATTGTACATGAAAAATGACAGTCATTCTGGTAAAACTTTTTGATAGAGTTACAGAGAGAGAGGTGGAGACAGAGAGAGCTCTTCCATCCTCTGGTTCACTCCCCAAAAGGTTGCAATGGTCAGGGCTGGGAAAGGCTGAACCAGGAATCAGGAGTTTCTTCTGGGTCTCCCACTTGGATGGCAGGGCCCCAAGTACTTGGGCCATCCTCTGCTGCTTTCCCAGGTGTAATAGCAGAGAGCTGGATTGGAAGTGGAGCAACCAGGTAGCTGGCATTGAAGGTGGCAGCTTAACCCATTACATCACAGTGCTGACCCCTGGTAAAACTTTTAAGGAAACTAATTATTCCAACAGATGGAATGATAAACTTTTAGAGTATTAGATTAATTTGTTTAAATAAAAGTCTTCACTCGAGATCTAGCACGTTTTGGGAATAATGTGACAGAATACATTCAGAATCTCTACTGGTTGATAGTCTTCCCTCTTCTCATTTTGTTTTTCAATTAGAATGGTAATGTGAGTTATACACAGTGACAATGAGGAGAGATCAATTCCAACATGTAAATCCTGGTGTAAATATCTGTTTTCATATGATACTAGCAGTTTTCATTTACATACCTGATTTATAAGATCTATGATTAATACTATAATGAGCACTCAATCAAAAACACACTTGAAAGTCATTTTATTTACCCATATTTAAACTGCATATAAGCTATATAAAAGATTACTTTGATCTTATCATTTAACGGGTGTTTATCTCCTCTTAAACATTATTTTCTTTTGGTTTTTCATGCTGTAATTGCCACGTTTGTTGTTTGTTCAAAAAGCATCGTCTACTCAGTAACAACTGAGCATATTACCAAGTTTTTCTTCTGAGCTATAAAACAGAGCTTGGGGAATTAGAGTAAAGGAACAACTCATAGAAGTAATATTTCTATACTCCAATACTAGCTCATCAAGAATTTACAGAAATATGAGTAAATATCTATAAATCCTATTCTAGTTATAACCATTCTCTTACACATTTTATCAATTACAGAAATACAAGAAAGTGCAGTGCAACTTTTCCCAACTCAAGGACATGAAATATTTTGTGGATAAGAAATGCTATGTACAATATCCCCTTGTTAGATTTTATAACTTATTAACGTATTAAGGCGTCTGTGAAGGACTTTGTTAAAGAAACCCATTTAACTCAGCCTAATGTTTTCTAAATTTAATTAAGCCCTCTCTACCTTTCCTTCACTGCGTATCCATCATATTCTCAAGATGTTCTGTGCAGGGAAGACTAAAAATTGGTAGGAATTATCATCCTCTCCTTAAAGAGAAGGTAATTGAGTGAAACAATAAGAAATTTGTTCAAAGACAGATTATAAATTGTAGCACCACCACATTAATATAGATCAGTCGATTCAACATGCAGTTTTCTTTTTACCTTCCAAATTTGTTCTCCAAAATTGACTCAAAGATATACAAAGTTTGGTTTATGCTTCTTTTTTTTTTTTTTTTTGGACAGGCAGAGTTAGACAATGAGAGAGAGAAACAGAGAAAAAGGTCTTCCTTGTGTTGGTTCACCCCCCAAATGGCCGCTACGGCTGGCGCACTGTGCCAATCCAAATCCAGGAGCCAGGTGTCTCCTCCTGGTCTCCCATGGGGTGCAGGGCCCAAGTACTTGGACCATCCTCCACGGCCTTCCCAGGCCACAGCAGAGAGCTGGACTGGAAGAGGAGCAGCCAAAAAAACTCAGCATTGAAATATCTCCCACGAAAAACTAAATTCTAAGCTTAAATCCTAATCATGTCACCATGGATTCCTGTATACCTTTGTGAATTTCTGGAGTTGAAAATGTCGAGATTAAAGGAGGTTGCCAAGGACGCTGTCAGTACAGAACGTGAACATTATCACAATTCCATCTTCACGCTCCTTAAACTCGAAATTTTGTAGAAAAAGCAGATAAAGAAAAGGAAAGGGGCCAGCAAGTGGCACGCCGAGTTGTGCCATGCCTTGTGCTGCTGGCATCCCATACTTGAGTGCCCGTTGGAGTCCTGGCTACTCTGTTTCTGATTCAGTTTCCTGTAAATGCACATGGGAGGGCAACTGAAGATAGTCTAAGAACTTGGGTCCCTGCCACCCATGTGGGAGACCAGGATGGAGTTCCTAGCTCCTGGCTTTGACCTTTTAAATGAATTTTTCTTTCTTGTTTTCTTTCTTCTTTTGGAGTAAACAGTCAAGACTATAGCTTCGCATTTGGTTGAAAAGCACAGTTTAGAAGATTGAGCATATGCAGCGGATAATACTGAAAGAGCTCTTTGATTTGGAGGACCTCAGGCCTAATCCTAGGTCCATGATTTTTACATTCAGTGCAAGTTTAAATTTCTTGTCACCTTGAACTTCAGTTTCTGCATTTGTAGAATGAAAGTAACATCACAGTTGTCCAACTTTCTTCTTAGAATTAACGGAGTTGTATTTAGAAGTAGTTGGTGGTAAACTGACAAGTGAATTACAAAGAATATCAGAAACAGTAAACATTTCAAAAGTTAGCATAGATTAACAATATAGACCACTAATCATAGGTCAAATATACTAAATCAGACGTGTTACCACTTAGGGTTAATATGACACACACTAGAGCATATACTTGTCCATGTCTGTAGCCATAGTGACTCTACTGAAAAATAGTAATTCACATTGTATTTAGCCTTGGTTTCTGGTTGTTAAGAATATAAATCCCTTCCTCTTCACAGATAAGCATGGTGATATAGCTAAGAGGCTTTCTCCTGATCAGCATTAAACTGCAAGTAATTGACAAAGCAGAGCCTGCATATTAGGTCTCATGAACCACAGTTGATCTTCTGTCTTTAAAATAGGTGTGCTTTCTATAAAATGATTCCTAAATGATAGCTTTTGAAGAGTACTCTGTTATATGTGGTATATCTATCATTATTTGAATTCCTGATATTTTTAAGTATGCAATGAGCAAACAGTATGGATTGTAATATTTCTTGGTTAACATGCGTGAGCAGAACCAGCAGGTATTTTAGCTTGCGAAATATTTACTTAATCTTTGAATTTATAGAAATCCAAAATAGTTTGTGACAAGACATATGCATTCAAACACTTAATGCAAATATAATAAGAAAATATAAGAGATTATTTTTGTTTTATAGTTTATATTTTGTCATAAAAATTGGGGCATTCTGTCTGAGAATGGAAAAAACCTACAATTAGTGCCCCCTCAAAAGGAGAAGTTGTAATTGAATATCAAAACTGCCAGTCATTTTAGCTATAAAAGAGGGAAACTGATCATTTCTAAGTAAAAATTCCATGATCAGATTGTATCTGTAGATTAACATCTTATATCTTCTCTTACTAAGAAAGGGATAGACTAGAATTCAGAGTTTAAGAAATATCAAGAAGGAAATCTTAGGTCTAATAATTAATACAGACAATAAATAATTATTAACTCTTATTAAGGAGAAAAGAAGACCTTTTTCTTATTAATTTCTATTGAGTTCATATGTTCCTCTAATTCACAAACATGCAGCAAGACCCCATTATGTCTCAGGAATTATTATACTCTCTAAGAATACATCAATAAAGAAAATAGAAATCATTTTCTACCAGAGTTCACATTCTACTAAATATTTTACTATTGTTTTACCGAAAAGAACCAATTAACTATTTTTGAGTGACTAAATACATGTTTCCTCTGATCTTTAATTTCTTATTTATATAAGAGGAACAAATTTCATGATTTTCATATATGCAGTTTGAAGAGCATAATGATACTTCCTACTATTCCTACCCCTCCCACATCCTTCTCCTCCTCATTCCTTTCTTTTAATTTTTACAATGACACACTTTCAGTTTACTTTGTAATCACTTATTTAACCCTCCACTAAATAAAGAACTCAACAAGTATCAAGCAGACAAACCACTGTTCCTTAAGAGTTTAGATGAGGACAATATAAAACATTCAAATCTCAAAACATCATTTTCACTCATATACAGTACATGTCTTGTACTCTGTATATTAGTCACAACAAATAAGGGAAAACATATGGTATTTGTCTTTTTTAGACTGGCTTATTTCACTAAACATAATGGTCTCCAATCACATCCATTTTGTTGCAAAAGACAGGATTTCATTCTTTTTTATGACTGAATAGTATCCCATTATGTGTATATGCCACAATTTCTTTTTCCAGTCATCAGTTGAAGGACTTCTGGATTGATTTCAAATGTTGTGAACTGAGTTGCTATAAACACGGTAGTAAAGACAACTCTTTCATATGCTGATTTTATTTCCTTTAGGTAAATTCCCAGGAATGGAATAGCTGGGTCATATGGTAGATCTATTTTCAGATTTCTGGGGAATTTCCATACTGTCTTCCACAGTGGCTGTACCACTTTACATTCCCCCCATCAGTGGATTAGTGTATCTGTTTTCCCAAATCCTCGCCAGCATTTGTTATTTTCTAATTTTTGGATGTTAGTCATTCTAACTAGGACGAAGAGAAACCTTACTATAGTTTTTATTTGTTTCCCTGATAGCTATTCATTCTGAGCATCTTTTCTTGTGTCATTGACCATTTGTATTTATTTCATCCTTTGAGAAATGCCTATCCATATCCTTAATCCATTTGTTAACTCAATTGTTTGTTTTGTTGTTGAGATTCTTGAACTCCTTATATATCTTGGATAATAATCCTTTATCAAATGTGTGGTTTGCAAATATTTTCTCCCATTCTGTCTGTTGTCTCTTTGTTGAATGTTTCTGTTGCAATGAAGAAGCTTCTTAGTTTAATACAACCCCATTTGTCTGTTTTTGCCTTTATTGCCTGTGTTTCTGGGGTCTTTTCTAAGAGGTATTTCCCTGTGCCAATGCCTTGCAGTGTTTCCCAGATGTTTTCCTCTAGTAATTTGATGGTTTCAGGTCTTGGATTTAGATCCTTGATTCATTTTGAGTTGATTTTTGTATAAGGTATCAAGTAGTGGTCTTTTCCATAATTCTGCTTGCAGGGATCAGTTTTCTCAACATTATTTATTGAAGAGACTGTCCTTTCTCCAATTTTAGCTCATTTGTCAAAGACTAGTTGGTTGTAAATATGTGGATTAATTTCTGTGGTCTCTAATCTGTTCCATTTGCCCACATGTCTGTTCTTGTGCCAGTGCCAGTCTTTTTTTGATTATATCTGCCCTGTAGAATGTCTTGAAATTTGGTATTGTACTGCTTTAGCTATTCATGGTTTCTTGTAATTCCATATAAATTTTAGGGTCATGTTTTCCAGACCTGAGAAGAATGTATTTGGTATTTTGATTGGGAATGTGTTGATCTGTAAGTTGCTTTGGGTAATGTGAACATTTTGATTGTATTAATTCTTCCAATCCATGAACTTTGAAGATTTTTCCAAATTTTTTTATGTCTTCAATTCTTCCCTTAATTCTTGGTAATTTTCATTGTAGAGCTCTTTCACATCCTGAGTTAAGTATTCCAAGGTATTTAAAATTCTTGTAGCTATTGTGAATGGGACTGATCTTTTAAGTTCTTGCTCAGCCATGACATGGTATATACAGAGGCTACTGGTTTTCATATGTTGATTTTATATTCTGCAACCTTGCCAAACACTCATGAAATCCAATAATCTCTTAGTGGAGTCCTTTGGTTCCCCTATGTATAGGATTGTAACATCTGCACACAGAGACAATTTGACTTCCTCCTTTCCCACTTGCTTCCTATTGATTTCTTTTTCTTGTCTAATTCTCTGACTAAAATTTCCAGAACTATATTGAATAATACTTGTTTGGTCTGGATCTTAGTGGAAATGCTTCATTGTTTTCCCCCATTCAATATGATGCTGGCTTGGTCACATACTGCCTTGATTGTGTTTAGGTACATTTCCTTTATACCCCATTTTCTTAAGTTTTTTTTTTTTATCATAAAAGGATGCTATATTTCATCAGATGCTTTCTCTGCATCTACTGAGATAATCATATGGTTTTTATTTGTAAATTTGTTAATGACATGTATCTTATTTATTGATTTGATTTTTGAACTTCTCTGCATAGCAGTGGTAAATTCAATTTGGTCTCTAGTACCTTAACTTTGTGTAAATGTTTGGTTGAATGCTGTTGTTTTCCCCTCTGAGCATAATTTATGGCCCATGATTATTGCAGAACCACTAAAATTTTTAATTGCCTATAGTTAGATTTTATGTCCATAGAGGCACAACAGTTGCATACTAGGAAGGAACTCAGATGCAGAAATATGTCTTTATTCATATCTATATCTATATCTAAATCTTAATGTAGCTCTAGATAATTATATAGGAAAATGAGCAGTTATAGATTAGATATAGTTATAGGTAAAGGCAAAAACATGGATGTCTATCTATCTATTTATCTATCTATTTATCTATCTATCTATCTATCTATCTATAGTTAACAATGCTGGTGCCAGAGGAGATAATTAAACACCTGCTCACATCTACTTTATTGACTAGAACTTTCTTTGTTCCCTAATACAAAAGGCACTATCATTATTCAATTAAGACTATTCTAAACTCAAGTGATATAAATAAAATATAGTAGATAAAATTAGATTATATACTAAGTAAAATGTCAAGTTAAGATATAGTATAATAAATTCTATATTAATTCTATATTTCAGATGAGGCCAATGCATGAAGGAATTATTGATTCTGATTCAAGGGATCAGGAAAGGCTTAATAACTGAGCAGGCTATTTGCTGAGCTTAAAATATCTGAACACTTCAATCCAACACTATTTTGTTAGATCTTTACCAGAAGGATCTAAAGTCCTTGAAAGAACTTAGCTCTAATTAAATATACCCGAATCCAGTTTCAAATTCTTTAACTTGGCCTTGATGTTGAAAGTAAATGTTCAATTGAAAGTAACTTTCAGTTCACCTTCTGAAGTCAGTACAAAAAGAAAATGAGTTTTTCTCTAATGTTTAGTGACTTCTCTGTCTGCCTCTGAGATGTCTAAAGGTTGTAGACAATCAGTAGTCTTGCAGGGCTTTTTTTCTTTTAATGAATCTGTGTAATCTTGGCTAAAAAAGGATAATTTTAAGAAGGACTTAGAAGAAGTTCACATCTACACCTGCCAAGGTAACTTTTGATATTTTCCTAGTGAGTTATGAAGCGAGAGGAGAGGAAAGTGTGCCTTCATCTTCTCCTGCCTGCACTGCTCACCAGCAAGCCCTGGGATCCAGATAAATAGAATCAGCAAGCTGGTTGTGCATGGATTAAGTTTTTGGAGACTAAGTCACTACTACTCTCCATCATTTCCTTTTTTTTTTCCTCTCAAAGGGAAAATCCATTTTTAGCCTTATCTTGTCTCATGTTTTCATAAAATTAGATTGAAGTTATGCTTGTTTGGCAAGAAGGCCACAGAAAGATGTGTCCTTTTATATGCATTGTATCAGGGAATGAATAACTGTTATAACTGGCTACGTTATGTTTGATAGCTTGGTTGATGTGTATGCCAGGTTTAATTGCAACAAAATTACTAATTTTGGATTTTATTGATAAGCATCTTGTGGAAGATATTTTGAGATAATACCCACATCCTTAAAACCAATGTCTACCAAAATGTCTGCCAAATAAATTGAATATTTTGAATAATTATAATATTTTCCATCAATCATTATTACTGTGCTGTCCTAATAGAAATTTTCTAGTTACTTATTCTGCATTTATTACTTAATTTTTTTCTATAAAGAAGAACTATTCCATCTTACACATTTATTTACTTATTTAATTATTGATTTATGTCAGTTGGACACTTGTTATTCTGTGGATTCTAATACCACATATTTCAAGTTGTTCTACATGGGCCATTGGAACACATTCAGGTGACCTGTGCCACCATCCTTTCATGAGTCTTTACTAAGTTTTTGCAACTACAAGATACTCCAGACTTCTTGCATTTTTCCATCCCTTCATCTGTATTAAACACTTCTCTAAGGAGTTCAAGTTCCTTTTATTGGAGGCAGTAGTTTAGACACTAAATGACCTGTGTGCTCAGTGATGGGTAGTCACCATTTCTAGGTCTTCTCAACAAACAAAGATAATTTAAACAAATATAAATTAAATAAGTTTATATTTATTCCTCTAATTATTTGATGTATGTGAACTATGAATTTGTAATGATGCTCCCACCCACAATCCAACAGTCTCCAGTTATATTCTTACCTTTTCACTACAGCATTCATAATTTTTCTCTGACATTGAGAAACCAGCTTCTAATAATCATAGTGCATTCACTTATCAGCCCTATTATATAAATTAAGTTTCCTAACCTATGTGCATTTGGAAACAAACACCATGGTGAGTGAAATGTTTATTTACTGTTCTGTCTTAGTGGATTTTTATAACAGAATACCTGCTACTGTGTAAAATACAGAGACATGTATTTTCTTAAGTTCTGGCAGCTTAGAAGTTCAAAATCATGGCACTAACATCTTGTGAGGGCCTTCTTGTAATCTCCCAAGGGGATGAATGCTATGTTCCCATATGGTAGAAGGCAGAGGGCAAAGAGGCCAAAGGGGGCCCCAGCTTTCTCTTTAATGGCAGCACATTTTATCTCCCAAAGGTCCCACAGCAATGAACCTTAACTATGAGTTTGGAAGGGGACAAACATGCAGACCATGTCAGTTCTTTTTGACTTTAACCCTGTGACATCCAGTCAAAATATTGCTTTCCAAAGTAATTAAAAGTAGGGTTTCTTTTTTCTTTTCTGCTTTTTCTGCATGGAAAGCCATCCAAAATGTTTTACTTTTAAGTTTGGGGGGCGAGTGCTATGGTGTAGTGGGTAAAGCTGCCACCTGTGATGCTGGCAATCTATATGGGTGCCAGTTCTACTCCAGGCTGCTCCACTTCTGATCCAGCTCTATTGTAATGGGCCTGGGAAAGCAGCAGTGCATGGCTCAAGCGTTTGGGCTACTGCTCCCTCTCCCTCTCCCTCTCCCTCTCCCTCTCCCTCTCCCTCTCCCTCTCCCTCTCCCTCTCCCTCTCCCTCTCCCTCTCCCTCTCCCCCTCCCCCTCCCCCTCCCCCTCGCCCTCGCCCTCGCCCTCGCCCTCGCCCTCGCCCTCCCCCTCCCTATTTCCCTCACTCTTTATCTCTGCAATTCTGCCTTTCAAATAAATAAATAAATCTTTAAAAAGTTTTGGCCTACATGTAATACATTTTTATGGGATACACTGAGAATTGCAACACATATATACTGAGTAAACTGATCAAACCACGCTACCAACTTTTCCACTTCTTCAATCTTCTCCTTGTGTTTGGAGCCTACCACCCCCCTCATCCAGTTCTTTATGTAATTTTATTTTCATCTCCCTGATTGCTAATAATATTGAGCATTTTTTTCATGTATTTCTGGGCTATTTGTATTTCTCCCATTTGAGAAATATCTCTTCATCTTCTTTGCAATTCTAACCTGGATTGTTTTTTGTTGTTGTTAGCTATTCTAGTTAGTTATATATTCTAGATATTAATCTTTCACCAAATGAATAGTATGCACATATTTCCTGTCATTCCCTTGGTTGTTTCTTCACTCCGTTGATGGCTGGCCATGTAGAAGCCACTTAGATGGCATGTCATTTGTCTATGTTTGCTTTTGTTGCTTATGCACATTTTTCAAAAAAAAAAAAAGTTGCTAATGCCAATAGCTCAAAATATTCCACAAGGTTTTCTTCAGTAGTTTCATACTTCCAATCCTGACATTTAGATTTTTGATCCATTTGAGTTGATTTTTATAGAGGATAAGAGGTATGAGGAGGTCAAGTTTCAATCTATATATGGACGCTCGAAGTTTGATAATATTATTTTGTGATATATTTAAGTTTGCATGTCAATGGTTTGTATTTGATTTGGCATGCTAGCCACATGCTGGCTGTTTTATTTTTATTCTGCATATAGTAAAATTAACTCTTTGTGGCATAAAGGTTTGTAAGTTTTGACAATTGCATGGACATTGCATCCACAAACATAGTCATGCTAGAAAACAGCCCCATTATACCAAAATTCCTCTGCCAGCTAACCATTCCTTATTTATTTATTTACTTTAAAAGATTATTTATTTATTTATTTGAGAGCTTGAGTTACAGTGAGAGGGAGAGATAGAGAGAAAGGTCTTCCGTCTATTGGTTCACTCTCCAATGGTCACAACGGCTGGAGCTGTGCAGATCCAAAGCCAGGAGCCAGGAGCTTCTTCTGGGTCTCCCATATTGGTGCAGGGACACAAGGACTTGAGCCATCTTCCACCACTTTCGCAGACCATAGCAGAGAGCCAGATTGGAAGAGGAGCAGCCGGGGCTAGAACTGATTCATTTGCTAAAATATTTTGTGAAGATTTGTGCATCTGTGTTCATGAACTATATTTTAATGGCTGTAGTTTTCTTGGTTTGTTTAGTTTTGGTATTATAATGGTGGTGACCGCATAGAATTTGCAAAGCTTTTTAAATTTTCTTGTTTTTATTTCTCTTTTTACAAGATTTATTGAATTATTTAAAAAGCAGAATTAGAGAGACAGAAGAAGAAGAGAGATCTTCTGTCTCCTGGCTCACTCCCCAAATGGCTGTAAAGGCCAGGGCAGGGCCAGAGCTGGGCCAAGCTGAAGCCAGGAGCCAGGAGCCAGGAACTCCTTCCAGGTTTTCCACATAGGTGGCAGGAACCCAAGTACTTGGGGAATTTTCTCTTGCCTTTCCAGGCGCATTAGCAGGGAACTGGAATGGAAATGGAACAGCGAGATTGAACTGGTGTTCATAAGCAATGCCAGCATCGCAAGTTGTGTCTTAACCCACTGTACCACAATGCTGGCCCCTTCTTTTCACTCGAATGCTTGGTAAAGTTTACCAGTGATCCACTCAGTTTTTGGAATTTTTGTCAAAATAAATTTTTCATTGAAAATTTAATTTCTTCAGCAAACATAGGACCATTCATATATATTTCTTCTTGAATGAGTTTCTGTATGTAGTTTGTGTCTCTTCTGAAATTGGTCATGTCATCTAAGTTTTCAAATTACGGGCTAAACTTTTTCAAGGTATTCTTTTTTATTCTTTATAATATCTGTGGTCTGTAGTGATTTTTTTCTTTTTCATTCCTGGTGTTGGTACATTTGTCTTTATTTTTATAAATTTCACAAGTATGTTCTAGAATTTCATCAAATATATTGAAGAACAAGCTGTTTGTTTCATTGATCTGTAGTTTTGATTGCATTACATTCCTCATTTATCTTTGTCATCTCTCTGTACTGTGTGCAAGTTCTGGGCTTCGCAGCTGCCTAAGGTACAAGTTTGAATTATCTTTTGAGTTTTTTCCACCATTTTTTAAACATAAATTTTAATGTGACATTTCTTTCAAGTCCTATTTTATATTTCACAATTCTTGATATGTTTCATTTTCATTTAGTAAAAATATTTTTGGTACCCATTGAAATTTATCCCTTGTTCCCGTTTTATTTTGTAGTATACTTTTTAATTTCCAAATATGTGTAGTATTTCCAGATGTCTTTCTGTTTTTGATTTCTTATTTAAATATCCTATGATTCAAGAATACATCTCATATATGATTTCTGTTCCTTTAAACTTGTTAGGATTTGTTCATGGCCAAGGTAGACCACGTAGAATTTGGTGTAGTTTGGTGGTTGTTCCATCTGCATTTGAAAAAAAATGTCTAATCTATTGTTATTGGGTGGACTCTTTTATAAAGGCAAATTTATCATGTTAGTTGTGTACTTCAGATGTTTTGCAGCCTTACTAATTTTCAGTTCATTTATTATAACTTTTACACCAAAGGGACTATTTAAATTTTGAAATACAGAAAAGGATTTATGTCCTCTTTTTGTCCTCTCAATATTTTGAATATTGGATATTTCAATGTTTTGAAGCTCTGTTTATAGTGGCACAGATGTTTGGATTTCTTGTCTTCTTAACAAAATAACCATTATAACATTATGTATGTCCATTTTTAAAACTTTTTAAAATTACTTTTTAAGCTGAACAGGTTTCACATATTTAATATATACGGGTTTAGAGCATAGTGGTACTTCCCACCCCGCCCTACCTCCTGCCCATGCTCCCACTTTCCTTCCTCCTTCCATTCCTTTAATTTTTACAATGACCTGCATTCAGTTTATTTTATAGTTGTAAGATTAACCCTACACTAAATACAGAATTCAACAGATAGAAGAAAAAGCACTGCTCCTCAACATTAGAGACAAGGGCTGTAAACAATCATCAAATCAGAAAATGTTCATTTCACTCATATACATTACCTTTTTTGTATGCTGTTAGTTTCCACAGATCATGGAGGACATGCAGTATTTGTCTTTTTGGGATTGGCTTATTTTACTAAGTATATGGTTTACAGATACATACATTTTGTTTCAAAGACAGGAGGATATCATTCTTTTTATGGCTGAGTAAAATAATGTATATAATGTACATACACCATATTTTCTTTATGCAGAAACTTACGCAGTCATTGGTTGATAGACATCTGGGTTGATTCCATATCTTAGCTATTGTGAATTGAGCGGCAATAAACATGGTGGTAGATAACTACTTCATGTTTACCTTTGGGTAAATTCCTCTGAGTGGGATGGTTGGGTCAAATGGTAGATGTATTTAGATTTCCAAGGAATCTCCATGCTGTCTTCCACAATGACTATACCTGTTTACATTCCCATCAACAGTGGATCAGGGTACCTTGTACCTTACATCCTTGCCAGCATTTATTGCTTTTTGATAATACTATTCTAACTGGGATGAGGTGAAACCTCACTGTGGTTTCTATTTGCATTTCCCTGATGGCTAATGATCCCGAGCATTTTTTCAAGTGTCTGTTTTCAATTTGAATTTCCTCTTCTGAAAAATGCCTGTCAAGTGCTTTGCCCATTTCTTAACTGAATTATTTGTTTTGTAGTTGTTGAGTTTCTTGAGCTCTTTATTTCTGTGGCTTTTAATCCTTTATTAATCTCATGCTCACAGTATTTTCTTCTGTCGGTGGCCTCTTTACTTAGCTGTGTGTTTCCTTTGCAGTGCAGCAGCTTCTCAGCTTGCTATAACCCCATTTGTCTGTTTGGCAATGATTGCCTGTGCTTCTGGGGTCTCTTCCAAGTCTTTACCTATTCCAATGTCTTGCAAAGTTTCCCTAATGTTCCCCTCTAGTAATTTGATGGTATCTGATCATAGATTTAGATTCTTGGTCCATTTAGAGTTGATTTTTCTATCAGATGTAAGGTAAGGGTCTTGTTTCATAATTTTGCATGCAGAGATACAATTTTCCCAGTGCCATATGTTGAAGAGAAACTGACCTTTCTCCAAGGATTGGTTTTAGCTCCTTTTTGTCAAAAACTATTTGATTTTAGATGTATGGATTGATTTCTGGAGATTCTGTTCTGTTCCATTGGTCTACTTGTCTGCTTTTGTACCAGTACCAGGTGTGTGTATATATATATATATATATATATAAAACTGCCATGTAGTATGTCTTGAAATCTGCTATTGTGATGTCTCTGGCTTTGATTTTGTTGTTTAAAGTTGCTTTAGGTATTCTGGTATTTAGGTATTTAGGTATTCATATTCCATATGAATTTTAGGGTCATTTTTTTCCATATCTGGAAGAATGCTGTTGGTGTTTTATTGGGATCACATGAATTTGTAAATTGCTTTTATTTTATGGCCATTTTGATGATATTAATTCTTCCAAACCATGAATTTGGAAGACTTTTCCACTTTTTGTGCCTCCTTCTAATCCTTTCATCAATGTTTTGTACTTTTCATTGTTGAGATCTTTCACCTCCTTGGTTAAATTTATTCCAATAAATCTAAATTTTGTAGCAATTGTGGTGGGATTTATCTTACAAGTTCTTTCTCAGTTGTGTCATTATTTGTATATACAAAGGCTGTTGATTTTTTGTGTGTTAATTTCATACCCTGCAATTTTACCAGACTGTCTTATGAGTTCCAATAGTCTCTTACTGGATTCTTTGGGTTCTTTTGGTTCTCCTATATATATATATATATATATATATATATATATATATATATAATATATAAAAATCATGTCATGTGTAAACAGGGATAATTTGACTTCCTCCTTTCTAATTTGTATCCCTTTGATTTCTTTTTCTTCCTAATGGCTGTGACTAAAACTTCCAGAAGTGTATTGAATAGCAATGATGAAAGTGAGCATCTTTGTTTGGTTCTGGATCTTAGCAGAAATGCTTCACTTTTCCCCATTCAATATGATGGCTGTGGGATTGTCATATATTGCTTTGACTTTGTTAAGGAATGTTCCTTCTCCACACAATTTTCTTAAAGTTTTTATCATGAAAGTATGTTAAATTTTATCAAATCCTTTCTCTGTGTTTAGTGAGACAATATTTTTAACTAATTAATTTTTTTTATTTGACAGGCAGAGTTAGACAGTGAGAGAGAGAGACAGAGAGAAAGGTCCTCCTTCCGTTAGTTCACTCTCCAAATGGCCACTAAGGCTGGTGGGCTATGCCGATCTGGAGCCAGGAGCCACGTGCTTCCTCCTGGTCTCCCAAGCGAGTGCAGGAGCCCAAGCACTTGGGCCATCCTCCACTGCCTTCTCAGGCCACAGCAGATAGCTGGACTGGAAAAGGAGCAGCCAAGACTAGAACCCAGCGCCCATATGGGATGCCAGTGCTGCAGGTGGAGGATTAACCAAGTGAACCACGGCACTGGCCCCTAATTAATTAATTTGACAGAGTTACAGAAGGAAAGGCAGAGAGAGAGAGAGAGAATTTTCCATCCACTGGTTCACTCTGCAAATGGCTGTAATCATCAGAATTTCGGCAGGTGCTAGGTGCTTCATCTGGGTCTCACATAGGTTTGCAGGGGCCCAAGTACTCAGGCCATCTTCCACTGCTTTCCTAGGCACATGAGCAGGGAGCTGGATCAGAAGTAGAGCAGCCAGGATCCAAACCAGTGCCCATATGTGAATATCTTTTTCCATCCTTTCACTTTCAATCTGCATGTATCTTTGTTGATGAGATGTGTTCCTTATAAGCAGAAAAATAAGTGGGTCTTGTTTTTTAATCCATTCAGCCAGCCTCTATCTTTTAATTGAAGAATTTAAGGTACTCACTTACATTCAAGGTTATTATTAATAAGTAACAACTTGGCCTAGACATTTTCCACAAATATTCCCATTTTGCTTTGGATTTCCTTTGTACTTTTACTAGATTTTTTGCCTTCACATTCTTTTATAATGATGATTATCTTTCTGTGTTTCTGTGCATAGCACATCCTTAGTGGAATGTCTGTTCCTTCAGTGAAAACCAAGAAGCATGTACTAGGTATTACCAGGGAACTCTGGTCCATGCTCCAGGGTAGGGTGAGAATCCAAGGTGACACCCAAGTTAGGTGTGGTAGATCTCCTCTATTCTCAGCTGGCGAGAAGGTATGATCATACCTGCTGGTATAATTGCAACCTCACCTCCTCTCTTCCAAGGTGATCAATGACTGGAGTTAGCTCACAGTGGGTACAACCTCCATCCATGCTGCCACATGAACCACACAAATTATCTTTATGGTCCTCAGTGTGAGCAAGGAACCCCATCCTCCCACAAGACATTAGGTTAGCTGATTGCCCTGTTATGTCCTCTGACTGCTTTCAGAAAATTCATGGATTTGGAGTGTACATTGTTTTTTTGTTTTTTGTTTGTTTGTTTTTAAATTAAAAGGATTGGAGCAATGTTCTTTCCAGTGTTTACATCAGTGACTTAAAACCAACAGTCTCATTAAGTTTTAACTTTTTAATAACTATATTGTTTACTTTATAGAATATTGTTATTCCTTCTTTTCTGTTTGGATATTTTAAGCTTTATGTATCATTTTAAATGTCCTATTGTTACTGTGATCCTAATCATCTGTTTTTACTTCAGTTGACCTTCCCCTGTGAGCACCTGGTAGAATAGATAGTTTGTTTTGTTGTGTGAACTCTAATTTTGAATATGAACTCAGCTCCAGGTGCTTTTTCCTCCTTTGTATTTTCAAATCTTTGCCCCGCATTGTAGAAATGACCTCTAGAGCAATTTTCTGTTTTGCCTCTCAGCGAGCCCTACCTATAAATTTAGACACAACTTTTGCATTTAATGCTAGTCAGAGATTTTTATTACACATGAGTGCATTTGTTATTTTTTTTCTTTCTATTCAAGATCTTTTCTGTTTCTACAGATTTCCTTTGTTTGCCTTGGTCGGTAATTATTCTTAGCCAATTTTCACTGGCAAAATTTTTTGAAGTTCAAAATTTGATGTAAAGTTTATATGTTCTCCCTCCCTTAGTTTCTACATTACAACTGCATTCTCTGCTTAAAAAATAAAACCTCACCACTCAAGTTGTAAGCTCCAATGTTCTGGAAAGTAACCTAATGCACTTCTGTTGTCTGGAATGAGCTTAAACTTTCCAAATTGTTTTTTTGGGAATTATATCATATTTCCAGTTAGTATTCCTCCCATTACTATGATTTTCTACTCAACTATAATGATCACTTTCAAAGGCAGTCATGTTGCAAGAAGGATGTTATTAATGATTTGTGTGCCAGTGTCATAACTACTGTTTCACCTTTGGCTAATTGGAAAATTAATGGATACTGCACTTGGTTAGTATTGGAATAAAGATTGATTTTTGTTTTGTTTTTTTTTTTGTATTCAGTAGTGTGTCCATCAGTTGGATGTATTTCTGTCAGGCAACATAGACCTTTCAATAGCAGCTCACTCAACCATATACATTCACTTTCCAAAAACCTACGCATTGTGTGATAATTGAGTCAACATTTGCCCAAGATCAGTGTCATACCCACTGATATAAATGCTTTTCAAAATGGAACTTTTGAAATGGGAGAGCAGATTGTTACAGAACCAGGTTCTGAAGCCACGCTTCCTGGGCTTGGATCTTATTTGTATTGCTCAAATATTGTAAGAACTTGAAGGATGCCATCCTTTCCTAGATTGTACCCTCTGTTGAGAGGGTTAAATGAAATAGCATGTGTAAAACAATAACTAATATTGGCTATTATATCAGCCTTCTCCAATCTCAATCTCCTTTCTCTTTATATATATATATATATATATATATATATATATATATATATATTTGTTTATGTATATACACACATACATATGTGATTATATGCACATATGTATATATTATTATATGTATGTCTATATACATATGTATCATCAACATCACCAAGATCAGTTTCATAGTGTTACTTGCAAAGGCTTTCAATATTCTGTGCATGATACTTTATCCCATTTATAACAACCACAAGGTCTCTTACATCTTATCATCAATCTTCACTTTTTTCTAAGTAATGTTTGCCTTTCTAGGTTGACCATCATTTTCTTTGATAGAAAAACTGTTATCAAATTTCTGAGGAGTTTTACATTTACTCTGTTTTCCACTTATATTGCTGGCACCAACCAGCTTTTCCTCCAAGCATTCTTTATTATGATGAAGTTTTCAATCAACTCTGTTTTTGCCAGGCTTCCAGTGAAGATGGCAAAGATAAATTTCTACACTGATAATGTAAAGCATACACAACTTTTTAAACCCAATTTAATGAAAAATACATGCAAATAGAAACTAAGACTTCAGATTTATTATTCAGGGCCTACCTTTCACTATTCATGTAACATTTGGTAAATCACCTAATTTAGCACTTACCATTGCAAACATACAGTGTTGGTATCTGAGACAAATGAGAGATTTCTTGCTATATACCTTGGCACTAATGTTTGATAAAGTTACTAGTAATTTTTAAAAACTTTGAATCATGTAATAATACCAGAATGTTCACAGAATAGCATAGCAAACATGCACAAATATTCTCCAAGAGATACTAAATTTAAAAAAAAAAATTTGCTTCAGATACAATTTACAAATAATTAAGACACCATTTCCTTTCTCAATGTTTTTTCTCCTACAAAAGCATCATTAATTTGCTTGTTTTTAAACTTAGATATTTACTATAAATACAGCTAAAAATAATTTTTGCTTCTATTTTTAAAAATATGCATACAATGCTCATTGCCATATGCTTTTTGTTCAACATTAATATTTTAAAATACATGTAGAAATCTATCCTAATTAGCTTTCATAAATAAATAATATCCTATGAATATGATGTTTATATATATACTTCATCATTTAGTGGAGAAATTACTACATTTACTTTTATATACTTATACAGAATTCTCCACTACATAATTATTTTTTTAAATGACCAATATTGTTTA
The DNA here is from genome assembly GCA_949820135.1 of Sylvilagus floridanus. Classification (NCBI taxonomy): domain Eukaryota; kingdom Metazoa; phylum Chordata; class Mammalia; order Lagomorpha; family Leporidae; genus Sylvilagus; species Sylvilagus floridanus. The sequence continues at coordinate 28,191,493 of OX463239.1, read as the reverse complement.
TTTTTAGCAGCTCTATTAAAATAAATGATTTCAAAATTGTTCCTAATGAAAATGAAACATGTATGATCTCCAGAAACCATCTCTCCCTTGAATAAAGCAAATTAAATTGCTCCAGCTTACAAATAGAGAAATGTTGCACTCTCTCTTCTGGAAAATCTTCAGAAATATAGCAAAAGGTTTAACTCATACACCTTCAACAAATAAAATAGTTTGACGATATCATTTTAGATACTAACTTCTAAACATGTTTTAGTTGTGCTTCCTGTGGAGTTATTTAATTTTCCAATAGTTTTAAATATCTACTGAGTGTTTTACTAGCAGCAAAAAGAATACAGGTGCCTTGAAGAAGTACAAATTATTCAACTGTGTGTTACATGATCTCTATTACATGATATCAGAATGCAGAGGATGGAGAGAGAATTTCAGATGAAATCTTTAAAGAGGTATTTGTGGAAAATGTGATTTGAATCATATTTAAGAAGGGCTGAGAAGAATGGAGTTGCCCAATATGTGTGAGGACATTGAAAACCTGGATCTATAGATTGCAAGATGGACTCTGCATAGAATTCAGAGCAGCATTTTCATGAACTGAAGCAATGGAAAACATATCGTTTGGACCACTATGCAAAGCTAAAAATCCTGGCTTTAAATAATAACAACAGAAGTCTCCTGGGGGAGAGAATATTTTAAAAATAAAATTATATGATGTAATTAGTGTGACATGATATAGTATATTTGATAGGTCATGGTGATATTTGAGCATCAATATGTTTCTATATAAATTCTGTACATTTTATACTTGATTTTGGATTCAGTTTGTGTTAACTATGGAACAAATATATGTTTTTAAATTTTATTTTGAATGAACTAGTATCTCTGAAATTTAGGAATAGCTGTTTTATAAAATCTTATAGTCACTGGAAATAAGAAATGCTAAAATTTCCACTTATTTGGATATCTGCAGAGCATTTAAAATACAATTTTAGCTAGTGTCAGAATTATAAGAGTAAATAGCATAGGAATATTATTAAAGATTTTAAATACATGAATTAATAAATTTGGTATGGGTGATTTTAACTAATGTTTAGACCATTAAACTTGTCAAGAGAGTCTTAATTAAAATGCATAATGAGAATCCCAAGCATTTTCTAATGTCAGAGTTTTAATCAAGTGCTTTTAAATGTAATGAACACAAATTATTCAGAAAAAAAGTTTTTCCCTTCCATACTGATAGCATTTAACACTCTAAAGAAATAAGCCATGGTGAATGCTTTACTACACAACCTGAGACTACATCATCTTGAGAATCCATTACCCTTTCTTATTCCATAAGTTAAGGCTGCAGAACAGAAGGGATGTCAATTTGTCTTCACTTTTAATAGAAACAATTAGTGAATGAACTGGATATTAGTTCAAGTGTATACAAGAGTTGGGAGCTTCCGTCTTTTCCATATGATACTAAGAAAGAAAACCATCTTACCATAACTTAGAATTTTCTGGTGTGATTTTAAAATGAGCATCATTCTTGGATATATTAAAAAGTAAAATACAAATGCAGAGAACTCATATTGCCTGCATTCTGTAAATGGTTCCAGATCCTCCCTTGTCTGTGGTACACTTCCAAGGGAGGGCACGATGAAGTCCACACAAGAGAAAACAGCAGTCGCCAAACACCATTTCTGTATCCCTCACTGCTCAGCAGATCTACAGGCTCCTAGCACTCTCCCTTTGGGATTCCCGGTGGGGAGCATTTATGTTTCCCTCACACGTCTGCTTCTGTTATGTGAAAAAATGCCCCAATAGTCAGGTTTAAAACCACAGGCATTTATTTAAGTCATAATTCTACAAGTCAGCAATTTGGTGTAGACGGTTCTTTTATCTTGCTGCCTGAAGTCAGCTGCTGGGACCCGGCCGGTCTGATGGTCCCATGTGGTAATGCTCATCACAGCTGTACACAGTGCCTTAACTTGCCTGAAGTGATTCACATGGAGTCAGCAGGGTTGAGGCAGAGAATGCAAGGCCTCTTGGGTCCTAGGTCTTGCTACAGACATACTTTCATACTTTTGCCACGTTCTTTAGCCAAATAAAGTCCAAGGGGCATCGCGGATTCAAGGGGCCTGGGAGAAATATCCTGTACTTCTTCTTGCTGGAGATACTAGAATATATCATCAATATAAAATCCCACCTACATTATACCACAGTTTCTATTCTCCAGTATCCTAGGCAATACTCCATATCATCAAGGTGAAAACTAATGAATGGAAAATAATGTGTCACTGTTGAAATTTTGAAAGTTTGATTTTTTACTCTCTTAAAACACTATGTTGTACTAAAGATTCTGGTATCTGTAGAGGGGACTTGAGCTAAGAAATTTTCTGAATAATACAGCATAATAGTGTCTTCCATCACTCTCTTTGAGAATATGTGTGTGTTTCACATTCAGTCCTTTCTCAGCTCTCCTATAAACATCTAATTTAATCACTAATGGGTCTTATCTTTTTCCTGTATGCTTTTCTATGAAAATGAGCTCTTGTTGGATGGGTAGGCTAAGAAATGCCTCAGGGGTGGGCATTGTGGTTCAGTGGTTAAGCCACTGTTTGGGGGTATTACATACCAATTTGGAATGCTGGGGTTCAACCCCCATCCCCACTTCTCATCCAGCTTCCTGCTAATGTACGCCCTGGAAAGCAGCAGATGATGACTGAAATACTTGATTCCCTGCCACCAGTGTGAGAGACCTGGCTGGAGTTTCCGGCTCTTGGCTTCGGCCTGGACCAGCCCTGGTTGTTGGCATTTGGGGAAGCCAAGCAGTGAATGGAAGAGCTCCCATCCCTCAGATGTATTCCTTTAGTCCTCTTCAATGTTTGTGAAAGATATGTCGGCAAAAATATGCAGAACTCCTGGATTTTACTAGGTCTAAATTTTGGCCTAATCTTAAAAATAATCACATATAGACTCATTCATTTAAAGATGAAAATATTAGAATAACTTTAAAGATATATATCACAAACCTGAAAGAAAAGTGAAAAATCTATCACTCATGCAAATGTTGTTCAAAAATCCCGAGTCTCTACACCCTTGTACATTGTCTACAATTTTTAGATTCATTTATTTGAGAGGTAGAGCCACAGACAGAGAGGAAGAAACAAAAAGGTCTTCCATCCACTGGTTCACTCCCCAAATGGATGCAACGGCCAGAGCTGGGCCAATCTGGAGCCAGGAGCCAAGAGTTTCTTCTGTGTCTCCCACGTGGGTGCAGGGGCCCAAGCATTTGTGCCATCTTCTACTGCTTTCCCAGGCCCTACGGAGAGCTGGATCTGAAGAGGAGCATCCAGGAGTAGAACCAGCACCCAAATGGGATGCCAGCACCACAAGTGGAGGCTTAGCCCACTATGCCACAGCACCAGGTCCTATGCTGTTAGATGTTTTAGAATATATTCATATTTTGGCCGGCGCCGTGGCTCAACAGGCTAATCCTCCGCCTTGCGGCGCCGGCACACCGGGTTCTAGTCCCGGTCGGGGCACCGGATTCTGTCCCGGTTGCCCCTCTTCCAGGCCAGCCCTCTGCTGTGGCCCAGGAGTGCAGTGGAGGACGGCCCAGGTGCTTGGGCCCTGCACCCCATGGGGAGACCAGGAAAAAGCACCTGGCTCCTGGCTCCTGCCATCGGAGGAGCACGGTGCGCCGGCCACAGCGCGCCGGCCGCGGCGGCCATTGGAGGGTGAACCAACGGCAAAAGGAAGACCTTTCTGTCTGTCTCTCTCTCTCTGTCCACTCTGCCTGTCAAAAAAAAAAAAAAAAGAATATATTCATATTTTGAATAATTTAAGGATTTTATAGTTCTAAACTTTTATCAGATATTACTATAAAATGATTATTAACCCATGAGAATTTTCCAAATGTAGCAGACATTTTCATACATATACATATATCTTTGTTATATTATGAAATATTTCTATAGGTAATATAGGTATATAAAATATGAGTATATAAAGAAAAGTGCTAAGAATAGGAGTACAAAAATATGTATATATGTATGCATATTTATTCAACAGTTTAAAGTAGGTTTATATGGCAGATTATAAATACCATCTATTTTATCAACTCAGATTTTGAATTATAAAATGCCATAGGCTAACTCAGGGTGAAATCTGTAAAATGAGACCTGCAATCCAGGAGAACAAAGTCAATAGCAGAGGAACTAAATTACCACAGTGGTTTCAGCACAGAAACATATGTGTTTCCAAGGCCGAGACATGACAGCAAATGAACTCCAGCTAAATTCATTCTCTTAGTATACCTACACACACACACACACACACACACACACACACTTTATATTTCAGTGAAGCAGCAATCAGTTGAACAATGAACAATGGAAACATCTAATGGTCCCACAAGATAATAAGCAGTAAGAAAATGTTTTTTATTTTTGCAATTTATTTAAGAGGCAGAGAGCGCGCTGAGCACTCCCATGTGCAGGTTTATTCCTGAAATGCCTGCAAGCAGGGAGCCAGGAAAGTAAAACCAGGTCTTCTCTATGAGAGGAAAGAAAACAATTACTTGAGATCCATCACCATTGCCTCCCAGGGTCTATGTTCGCAGGATGCTGTAGTCAGGAGCCAGCGATAAGAATCAAATCCAGTGCTCTGATATGGGATGAGGTTGTCTTATCCAGTAGGCTAACTTCCTACTCCAGTAAAATAGTTTTATTCCCAAGAGACCTGGATTCTCTTGACAAGATATGGATGCTACCAGGACAATAAACAATAACATGAGCAAATACTACTACATGAAAAATGTACCTGCAATGGACCGAACGTCTGTGCCTCCCAAAATGTGTATGTAGAAATCTTAACTCCAAGTGTGATGGCATTAGAGAGGTGGTAAATCCCTCAGAAATGCTTCTAGTGTCCTTAAAAAAGGGGATCACAGAGAGATCTCCTGTCTGTTTCTGCCCAATTAGAATACACCAAGAGGACACTCATTAGAATCCAACTCTGTTGGCACATTGGTCACAAACTTTCAGCCTTCAAAAAATGAAAAACAAATTTCTGGTTTTTGTTAGCCACCTGTTAGGTACTTCATTATAGCAGCCCACACTGATAAGGACGGTACCTATATGAATGTATTTTGTCCCAATCACCAAGTTTTCACAATTCGGGGGTGGTTATTCCTATGTTCATGATTCATTTTCCTCCACTCTGTCTTGATTCTATTACTTTTTCTCATATGTCCCATAGCACATTATTGATATTTTCTGTTTGTGGTCCATAACACACACCCTTCATTTTGTCAATGAAGCTGGAGCTTGAAATTGGATTTTGGTTTAGGTCAGTGCTACACCGTAACTACCATTCAATCACTCATGTAACAAATAATAATCGAAGTATGCATACATCTAGGTTCCAGCTGGGAAAAGATATGCAAGAAAAATAACTCATATTTTGCTGACTCTGACAAAGCCTCTCACATTTCTGTTATATTTGCCTTACAATTTTAATAATTTTATTTATTTTTATGGAGTTGAAAAGGAGGGGGGAGGGAGAGACAGAGGGATCCCCCATCCACTGGTTACTTTCCAAATGCCTGCAACAGTTGGAGGCTGGACCAGGCCAAAGCTGGAACACCCTGGGTCTCCCATATGCATTGCAGGGCGTCGAGTGCTGTGCCATCACCTGCTGCTCCTCACGGTGGACATAGCCCGGAGCTGGAATCAGGAGCAGAGCTGGAACTTGAACTCAGTCACCCACATCTGACATGGGATGCGGGGTCCCAACGGGAGTCTAAACCACTATGCCACCGCCTTCCACTGTTTAATATTTTTTCTTTTTAAATATTTTTATCAATTGGTAAGAGATATGTGTTTAGTTCTCTTGGGATCCCATAATTTTAATAAGAAAGATTTGGATTCTTCACAATACTACCAAGAGATTGGTTCCTCCAGAAATCAAGCTTGCTCTTTGATGTTGCCAAATTTCTACATATAGGAAGGAACAGTTGACTTTTCTTCATTGTTCCTTATTGCTAATGAAAGGAAGATTTCAAAGATGCTGTCCAACCCCCCAATCAGTTATTAACATGAAAACTGAGAGAAATTCTAGTGTTTCAATGTATTTTTATTCAATATATACATTTATTTAAAGAAGAAAGTGTCTTTTCAAGGTGTTTTGCCTTGTTTCTCCTTAACTTTGAATGGATGTATTTTCTTAATTTTATACTTGTAAATAGTTTTTAATTCTCTTCTAATTTTACCCCCCTATATCATAACAAATCCTACCTGAAAATAAGCATGAACGAAAACTATAGTGGGGAGCCTGAAGAAGCCCAAGTTTGGTCTAGGAGGTCTCATCTTGCCCTCCTCTTCTAAGCACTCAGCTCCTAATGGCAAATGCTATTTTCATATCATGCTGAAATACTTCCAGATCAATCCAAATAGTATGAGTGGGCTTTTAGTAGAGTATGTCCTTCATCATGTATTGGATGAAGCAATAGGTATTAACTAAGTGAAGAATATGTTTCCAAGAATGGCCATAGAAATCTCCTCATGAGAACTGGAAGAATTCATAGTCAAATAAGCTTGGGGAATATTTTATGCTAAAATCTCCATTGGCAGATTCATATAAATAGTTACTTAATATATACAGTATTTAAGAAAATTTTAGGGATATTTGTGTGACTTTTTTGTTTCAACATTACCCAAAGATATTTATCTACAAAACTTGTGTATATAGATGTGCATATATGTATATACCTGTGTAAAATATTCATTAACATCCTGCTGATCCACTATTTGGTAGAACAAACTTTAGAACATGCTAACTTTAGTCATCTATAGTAATAGGAGTAAAGCAAAATAGTAAGAGATAGTTCTCAAATTATTGGGGATTATGTTAGTCAAATAAAATTATTTTATATGAGGGCTATATCATTTTATGGTTACAGAAAGAAAGAAGGTTGTAACTGCACATATACTTAGATTAAATAAGAAAATATCAATAATAGTTATCATTCATTTTTTGATAAATGGATACATAGCACCTACTATGCCTCTGGCTATGTTCAAGGGATTGGGAATAAATATGAAGACAAATGTGAAAGCTGTCTATCCTCAGGTAGTTTGTATTCAGATAGGGATGAGGCAATCAGTAGTAAAGATAACAAATACACAAATTGTGGAATATCTTAGGAGGAAAACTATGGGAATTAAAGAAAAGGAAGTAGAGGATTCTTGGCATGGGGACTGGAAAGAGAGAATTCACATAGGGTGTCTAGTATGAATTTTAATGAGATAGTAATATTTGAGCAAACACTAAAGGAGATGAGGGGAAAATATTCCAGGTAAAAGGTGCAACCAACAGAAAGTTCTTAGCATAAGAACATAACCTTGAACACTGAAGAAAGAACATGTACTTTAGTGAAGTTTAGAGATAGAGAGAGAGAGAGAAAGAGCAAGAAGTAGAATTTGGAAGAGAAAGTTAAAGATGTAAATGGGGTCTGATAATTTAGGGTCTTGCAGAACATTGTGAGACTTTTACATTATTGAAATAAGGAAGCCATAAAAGTTTTGAATATGAAATACTATTTCAAAAGTTCACCTTGACAAAGGTGTTCGTACATCCTGGGTATGTCTAGTCTGTTCAGCACCTATTGTCCCAGTTTCCTCATTAATCGTGTTTCCTCTGACTCTCAGATGTGTCCCAGTTTGGGTGATAAATTATGTGGCCACCCTAAGCTCTTCCTATTGTGTTGTGAATTGCTTTCAAGGAAAAATGTTCAATTCAGATCTCTAGCACTTAAGAAGAATATATAGAAATAATATCCATAGCTACAATGTAGACAATCTCTTGAGTGAGGAACTCAGTTTCAAAACTAAAAGCCCTGTGTGTTAGAAAATCTTAGACAGAAATCACTGTATCAATATTATTAGTTGTAAGGATGATTATTTCCACTAGTTGAAAATATTTATCAAAACAGACCAAGTGACTCTGAAGTTCCATTGCAATTGTGGATGTGGTGGTGAGGATTGCAGCTTTTGTTTCTAAACACCTATGTCATACCTACAAACAAATAGCTGTAGAACATTTTAGACTAACAGAAAATAAAGGCATCATTAGAATAGTGCTAATTTTTGAGGTGGACATCAGGGACCTTGGCAACTAAGCAAAATTTTACATAAAACCACAGTGGAAATCAAGATTAGCAGAGAAATATATATTGCTAGATACGTTTTCTCATGTTTTTATGGACAACATTTAACGTATGAAGGTAAGCATATAGAGAATTTTCTCCTATTTCTCTTTTTATGTGAAAATCAATGGAGAAGAAATAATTTTATCCCTTTGAAAAAACTTAAAATCATAAGTGAGGAACTTGCCTAAAAATGGCTTTGCAACAATATTTTAAATATATATTCTGCTAATTTTAATCATCTAGAGTCAGTTTCAGTATAGTATTTTTAAACTTAGAAAAGAAAATGTGGATAATGGTTAACCCATTATTCTCTCGTTTTTAAAAAGATTTATTTTAAGTATTTGGAAGACAGAGTTACAGAGAGAGGTAAAGACAGAGAGAGAGGTCTTCCATCCGATGGTTCACTCCAGCCAGGGCTGCGCCGATCCGAAGCCAAGAGCTAGGAGATTCTTCTGGGTCTCCCACATGGGTGCAGGGGCCCAAGAATTTGGGCCATCTTCCACAGCTATCCCAGGTCATAGCAGAGAGAAGGATGAGAAGAGGAGCAGCTGGGACTAAAACTGGCGCCCATGTTGGATGCTGATGTTTCCGGCCATGGCTTTAACCCACTGCGCCACAGCAACAGCCCCTAACCCATTATTCTAATCAAATATAAGGCTTACACAGTGATAGAAGGTGTATTCGAACTACCTTAAAAAGATTTGGGAATATTATTACCTAAGTAAAAATTGACAGTTACTTGAGAAAAAAAATAGCATAGAATTGCATAATTTATTTCCTTAAAGTTACATGCTATTCGTCCCCATAGACACAGATTAAGCCATGTTACTTGGATTTAACCTTTGATTCATTCAAAAATGTCTAAATGTATAGGCGTTTTATTATTTCAGCACATTTCTACTCCTGATTGAGTTCAGTGAGGAATTTCCAATCTGATGCACAGATGCCACTGAAGCAACAGGTTTCCCTTCTTGTAGCTCTTCCTCAGGTGTATACCACACTAAACGGTAACTCTAACCTTCCCAAAGCACTAGTTTCATATGTTCATACAATGTTTGAAAGATTTACTAGATTTTTCCTTCCTTTCTTCTGTACAAATTAGAAAATAGGATGCTTCCTACCCTCTATATTATTTCTTGTTACTCTTCAGCACAAGCTCTCCAATCCAGTAACTTTGGTCTTCAAGTGCTTCCTAATTCTATTTTAACTTTCTTTACTTTCTTTTTTTTAAAAAAGATTTATTTATTTTTTGAAAGTCAGAGTTACACAGAGAGAGAAGAAGAGGCAGAGAGAGAGAGGTCTTCCATCTGCTGGTGCACTCCTAATTGGCTGCAACAGCCAGAGCTGTGCTGATCCAAAGCCAAGAGCCAGGAGCCTTTTCTGGGACTCCCGCTTGGTTGAAGGGGCCCAAGGACTTGGGCCATCTTCTACTGCTTTCTCAGGCCATAGCTGAGAGCTGGATTGGAAGTGGAGCAGCCAGGTCTCGAACCTGTGCCCGTATGGGATGCTGGCACTTCAGGCGGTGGTTTACCCACTACACGCAGGCCTCAGCTCTCTTTCAAACTTTTATTTCTGTCTAAAGAGGACAAAAATTTTAGTAGTACTGCCAGAACACTAGGATATTCTCCCTGTCTATATTTACATTTATAAATTTCTCTGTTCACTTAATATTTATAATTGGACTGGAAACACCTGATTATTATTCAGCAGTTGTTAAATATATTTGCTCTAGTCCCCTAATTTGACATTTATGTACTTTAAATACAAGAAAATTAGATTTTATGTTTTTCTTGTCATTGTTTGCATCGTAATAAATCTTCTGGACATATTATCAAGTCAGTCACATACCTAATTATTGATTGAAACTTGAAGCTGTTTCTAACCAGAGGTAAGACAATAAAGTTTGTACTAACATAACTCTTCTGTTAGAAGCACTAAAATGAAGTGTAGGACAAGATTTCGAGCTAAAGCAAGTTGCTAAATATGCATGCATGTTTATTTGTCAACACTCAAGAGCTGTATGATGGATTTTGTTTGTTTCTGGGTTTTCATGTATTGCAATCCTATCTGTGGCTTTGAAATTAGTCACTCTATGAATCTGTCTTCTATGTTTAGAAATGACAAATCATAGTTTTTAAATATAGAGCTATAAGTAGTCTTAAGAAATAAACAGTACAAGCATAACATGATATTTGAATCTAGTTCCTAAATGGAGCTGAAGAAAAACTGCTTATGTTATAGTTTTTAAATTATACCAAGAACAAATTTAAAATATTTTTAAAAAAATCAAAAGATAGGTTAGTGCCCTAGCCTGAAGCGCTGGCATCCCATATGGGCACCGGTTCATGACCCAGCTGCTCTACTTCCCATCCAGCTCTCTTTATGTCCTGGGAAAGCAGTAGATGGTCCAAATCCTTGGGCTCCTGACCCACATGGGATACCCAAAAGAAGTCTCTCCTCTCTCTGTGTAACTCTTTCTTTTTTAAAAATCTTTTATTTAATAAATATAAATTTCCAAAGTACAGCTTTTGGATTACAATGGATTTCCCTCTCCGCATAACTTCCCTCCCATCTGCAACCCTCCCATCTCCCACTTCCCCTCCCATTCCATTCAAAGCATTTTCAAATCATTCATTTTCATTTATCATTATATACAGAAGATCAGTTTAGTATATATTAAGTAAAGATTTCAACAGTTTGCACCCATAAAGAACCACAAAGTATAAAGTACTGTTTGAGTACTAGTTATAGCATTAATTCACATTGTACAGCACATTAAGGACAGAGATCCTACATGAGGAGTAAGTACACAGTGGTGCTTATTGTTGACTTAACAATTGACACACTTGTTTATGGCATCAGTAATCACCCTAGGCTCTTGTCATGAGTTGCCCGGGCTAAGGAAGCCTTTTGAATTTGCCAACTCTGATCTTATTTAGACAAGGTCATAGTCAAAGTGGAATTTCTCCTTCAGAAAAAAGTACCTCCTTCTTTGATAGCCTGTTCTTTCCACTGGGATCTCACTCACAGATTCTTTCATTTAGGTCTTTTTTTTTTCTTTTCTTTTTTTTTTTTTTTTTTTTGGCCAGAGTGTCTTGGCTTTCCATGCCTAAAATACTCTCATGGGCTCTTCAGCCAGATCCCAATGCCTTAAGGGCTGATTCTGAGGCCAGAGTGCTGTTTAGGACATCTGCCATTCTATGAGTCTGCTGTGTATCCCAATTCCCATGTTGGATCATTCTCTCCTTTTTAATTCTATCAGTTAGTATTAGCACACACTAACACCTAAGAATAATTGTGTATTAATTAAAGAGTTCAACCAATAGTATTAAGTAGAACAAAAAAAATACTAAAAGGGGTAAAGTATTAAGTTGTTCATCAACAATCAGGACAAGGGCTGATCAAGTCATTGTTTCTCATAGTGTTCATTTCACTTCAACAGTTTTCCTTTTTGGTGCTCGGTTAGTTGTCACCAATCAGGGAGAACATATGATATTTGTCCCTTTGGAACTGGGTTATTTCACTCAGCATGATGTTTTCCAGATTCCTCCATTTTGCTGCAAATGACCAGATTTCATTGTTTTTTTACTGCTGTATAGTATTCTATAGAGTACATGTCCCATAATTTCTTTATCCAGTCTACTGTTGATGGGCATTTGGGTTGATTCCAGGTCTTAGGTATTGTGAATTGAGCTGTAATAAACATTGAGGTGCAGATAGTTTTCCTTCTATTTGCCAATTTGATATCCTTTGGGTTAATTCAAGGAGTGGGATGGCTGGGTTGAATGGTAGGGTTATGTTTAGGTTTCTGAGGAATCTCCAAACTGACCTCCATAGTGGCTTTACCAGTTTGCATTCCCACCAACAGTGGGTTAGTGTCCCTTTTTCCCCACATCCTCGCCAGCATCTGTTGTTGGTAGATTTCTGTATGTGAGCCATTCTCACCGGGGTGAGGTGAAACCTCATTGTGGTTTTGATTTGCATTTCCCTGATTGCTAATGATTCTGAACACTTTTTTCTTGTGTCTATTGGCCATTTGGATCTCCTCTTTTGAAAAATATCTATATGAGTTCCAGTAGTCTCTTAGTAGAGTTCTTTGGATCCCCTAAATAAAGAATCATATCATCTGCAAAGAGGGATAGTTTGACTCCTTCCTTCCCAAATTGTATCCCTTTAATTTCTATTTGTTGCCTAATGGCTCTGGCTAAAACTTCCAGAACTATATTGAATAGCAGTGGGGAGAGTGGGCATCCCTGTCTGGTACCAGATCTCAGTGGGAATGCTTCCAACTTTTCCCCATTCAATAGGATGCTGGCCGTGGTTTTTTCATAAATTGCTTTGATTGTATTGAGGAATGTTTCTTCTATATCCAATTTGCTTAGAGTTTTCATCATGAAAGGGTGTTGTATTTTATCAAATGCTTTCTCTGCATCTATTGAGATAATCATATGGTTTTTCTTCTGCAGTTTGTTAATGTGGTGTATCACATTGATTGATTTGTGAACATTAAACCATCCCTGCATACTAGGGATAAATCCCACTTGGTGTGGGTGGATGACCTCTCTGATGTGTTGTTGCATTCTATTGGCCAGAATTTTATTGAGGGTTTTTGCATCTATGTTCATCAGGGATATTGGTCTGTAATTTTCTTTCAATGCTGCATCTTTTTCAGACTTAGGGATTAAGGCGTTGCTGGCTTCAAAAAAAGAATTTGGGAGGATTACCTCTTTTGGGATTGTTCTGAGTAGTTTGAGAAGAATTGGAGTTAGTTCTTCTTTAAATGTCTGGTAGAATTCAGCAGTGAACCCATCCAGTCTTTGGCTTTTCTTTGTTGGGAGGGTCTTTATTACTGATTTGAAATGTCCTCATAAGTATGCATATCTACACATATTCATGCATATATGAGGGTGTTCAAAATATTCATGGAGAAATGAAATTAAAATGTAATACCAAATTTCCTTGAACTTATTGGTGTCTTTTATATACATATAACATCCAGTATTTATTATAAATATATATAATATACACAAACATAAGATAAATTATAGGACAATTAATTCATAATCATAAAATAACACATTCATATAATAAAAGTCACAAAAAGCATAAATAGGTATATGCTCAAAGGTTAATCTTTCCTCCTTCCCAGTCACCTAGTTCCATTTCCAGCAGTAGACTAGGGATGATATTCCCTCTCCCAAAGCTTCTATCTGCATGCATGAACTTTTGCATGTGTACACACTACACTCGTGCATATTTTAATAAATGGAGGCATGTGATTTCCATATCAGCAAAAACAGATTAACTATATATTTTATTATTAATTTTCAAACATTGTTTTATCCACTTATAACAATATCCTTATATACAAACACATACTACTTGCATTCACATTTAAATCATTAGAATTAATTCTTAGAAGGCAATTTGTTGAGTGAAAGAATGTATATTCAGAAATTTGAAAGTTATTTCTAAATTGGCTTTTATGAAAGTTATTGTAATCATTTTTAGTCATGCAGAGGGCAGCTCCCCAAACCTGTGACAGTAATTATTCTATTAAACTTTTAAAAAATTATTTGAGAGGCAGAGAGAGAGAGAGCACACGCGAGCTTCCATCTACTGGTTGACTCTCCAAATGCCTGGCAACAGCCTGGAGAGAGGGCAAAGCCATGATCCAGGAGCTGAGTCCAGGTATCCCACACGGGTGGCAGGGGCTCAACTACTAGAGCCATCAGTTGTTGCCTCCCAGGGTGTGCATTATTATAATGCTGGAATTGGGAGCAGAGCCAGGACTCAAACACAGGCACAGCGGTATGAGATGTCAGTGTCCTGAGCAGCAACTTCACTACAAGGTCAAATGCAAGCTCCAACCAAACTTTTAAATCTATACCTTTCTAGTAAAAAATGGTATTTAATTGTTTTAATCAGAAATCAGGTTTGCATATTTCAAAGTATTTATAAGCTACCTATATTTACTTTTTATGTAATGTAAATCTAACTGCTTTAACCAATATTCCATTATTTAACATTTTCTTAATCAAAAAATTATACATTTAAATACAAGGTAAATGTAACTTTTTCAATTTCATGTTAGTCTTTTGATTTTTTTAAAAGATTTATTTATTTATCACTTCTTTCTGCTAAATGTATTTCTGCTATTGTTGCTTTTTATTAGCATCAGTATGGATTACTACATTGAAAATTTGCATGGGAAATGTCAGAAATGCTATATTCTACGGAAGGATGTTAAAGATGGCATAGCCAATTTTATAATATCAATTTACTTCTATAGAAATTGCCCAACACATTTCAATTGACTTAAAGTCTGAGAATTTATTGAGGAAAGCAAGGATAGGTTTTTTAAAAATAAAATAACTGGGGGCCAGTGCTGTGGCTCACTTGGTTAATCCTCTGCCTGTGGCGCAGGCATCTCCTATGGGCGTCGGTTTTAGTCCTGGTTGCTCCTCTTCCAGTCCAGCTCTCTGCTGTGGCCTGGGAGTGCAGTGGAGTATGGCCCAAGTGCTTGAGCCCCTGCACCCTCATGGGAGACCAGGAGGAAGCACTTGGCTCCTGGCTGCAGACCGGCATTGCTCCAGCTGTAGCGGCCATTTTATGGGGTGAACCAACGGAAGGAAGACCTTTCTCTCTGTCTCTCTCTCTCACTGTCTGTCTGTCAAATAAAATAAAAAATAAAAATAACTGTTACTAATATTTATAAGGAGACTATAGTATGCCAACCCTAAATCATAAACATTTAAATATTATTAAGATAATATTTTTTCAGGTTTCAGAAATGCATATTATTTAAAATTTCAGGGAAAATGCATATTATGAAAAAAGTAGATGAATTTCAAAATTTTTGTACCATAATAAAGTTATCTTTTAATTCTCTTTCCCAAGAATTTTTAGAGGCCTTCTCATATGTATAGGGCTGTACAATGTGATGACTATACATCCTTTGCTTTTCCTCTCATCAAGAGGTGCAGACTACTCTTTCTCACAGATCTAGAATGGTATTAGCCATTTTTCTGACGAATAAGGATCTGTGAAATTCTACCTTTAGGTCACTCGAGCAACGTTGTTTCCACCCTGGTCTCTTGGAAAGTTAGCTTGCAGTGGACGCGAGGGAAAAATGGCCACCAAGTGAAAAACCTCATTACTTTGAGACCCCTGTTGCTATCGATAGGTCAGGCTGTGAGGAAGCTCAAGCTAGATAGGTGATGAGGCCACATGGAACAGAATGTGGGTAGCCCCAGATGTTCCAGTAGCCACCTTTGGAATCAGGTCGACGACAGGAGAAGTTATTTGACATTCCACCCCAGAAGCTGTAGGCAGTCACTGTCAGCCAGACTTGAGGTGCTAACATCTGTGAAGAGGATTGCTAAGATCAGAATGTTCATGTCTCAGCCAAATCCATGTGTAGAGATCGAATATGCAATGCAAATGATATTAAAAGGTGGATTTTCAGGATGTTATTATTTCAAGAGGATAGAGTTCTCACTAGTAGGGATAGTAACTTGTAAAAGAGGCCCAAAGAAACTCCTTTGTATCATGCAAGAACACAAGAAGGTGCCATCCATGAGGAGCAAGGCCCACATCCAACAGTAAATCTGCTGATTCCTTGATCTTGGGCTTCCCAAATCCATAACAGCAAGCAACACATTTATGCTTCTGAACCACCCAGGTTGTTTATTTTGTTTATCAGCCTGACTGGGCTAAAACAGTTGTGCAAAACAAAAAAGATGAATGACTTTTTTAGAAGACATGAAGAAATTTGAGAAACCTTTCAAGAATCATCTATTGACACTAACACAATGACTATTTGGATGACAATTTTATACATGTAATTGAAAAGGAAACTGAACATTAATGAATAATTATTAAATTTTATTGAGCTGGAAACAAAGTTATTCAAACTTTGTCAAAGATAATTTCTTTATCAACATTAAAAAGTCATTAAGACTGTCTTCATCTATAGTGATTGTTGATAAATCATCTTGACTTTTTTTATAGTATGTATGTGTAATGTTTACTCATGAAAAATGATTAAATTTTATCTCTTTGTAACATCACTGCAATGGTAGGTGAGAGAACAACTAAATTTAATGAATAATTATTTATACATTCTTAAAATTCATTCATTCATGGCATGAACAGATAGAATGTTCCACACTTCTGAGAAACTAATTAAACCAGCAGTTCAGGACTAATAATCTTTAAAAAAAAATCAGGAATCTGGCTATAGTGAATATACTCTGATGGACATCAGAACTAGATGTTTCATAATGTTAATAGAATTCAATTTGAGGCCAGCACCGCAGCTCACTAGGCTAATCCTCCGCCTGCAGTGCCGGCACATGGGGTTCTAGTCCCTGTTGGGGTGCCGGATTCTGTCCCGGTTGCTCCTCTTCCAGGCCAGCTCTCTGCTGTGGTCCGGGGTTGCAGTGGCAGATGGCCCAAGTGCTTGGGCCCTGTATCCCATGGGAGACCAGGAGGAAGCACCTGGCTCCTGGCTTCGGATCGGCGCAGCACACCGGCCACAGCGGCCATTGGAGGATGAACCAATGGTAAAACGAAGACCTTTCTTTCTGTCTCTCTCTCTCTCACTCACTGTCCACTCTGCCTGTCAAAAAAAATAAAAATAAAAATAAAAATAAAAAGAATTCAATTTGAAAGAATAATTTTAATCAAAGTTGGGGTAAAAATACTCCATTTTATACAGTTAGATTAAATGATGTTAAGAATAGGACTCAATTTTGCCTATTATGCATATATGTGATGAAGAAGTATTGAACCAGTATTGCTGTGTATACTACTGGAAACTAATATAAGGGGTTTTTTTGTTTGTTTTCTCAAGTTATTAATTAATTTATGTGCTGTGGTATAGATTAGCTAAGGCTCATCAAGATCATAATGCTGGACTGAGCATTGGTACAGCACCCTCAGTTGCAAGTTACAAAGCAGGATATTCCTTCTCAAAATGTATTTGCATTTGAATGCAACTGTACACAACACCTCACTGTCTGATAGCAAAGAATGCCCTTAGAGTTTCTGTTCAGTATGAATGAAAGTTTTGAAAACAGTGAGTATTATCAAATCATGAACAATCATGTCTTTTCAGGGTTTGGTTTGGAGAAATGTAATTTGACTGAAATCTGCTGGCTATGAGAGGAAAGCTTCTCATCAAATTTGTAAGTCACAAAATTGATCTTTCAACAAGACAGGTTTTGCTGTACTGCAGTGGTAGCTACCATTTGACATGCCTACATTCCTCATCAGGGCGGGCCTGCTGGCAGGTCTTGCCTGAACTTCCAATCCAGCTTCCCGCAAGTGCACCTGGGAGGCAGCAGATGCTGGCCCACGTACTTGTGTTCCTGACATACACTTGGGAGACACAGGTGGAGTTCCTGGCTCTTGATTTTGACCTGACCTAGCCATGGCAATTACACTCAATTTGAAAGAATAATTTTAATCAAAGATGGGGTAAAAATACTCCATTTTACACATTTGGATTAAATAATTGTTAAGAAGAATAGGGCTCAATTTTGCCTATGATGTACATATGTGATTAAAAAAAATTTGAGGAGTGTATTAGCAGATAAAAGATCATTTTTTGCTGTCTCTCCCTCTCAGTTACTCTACATTTCAAATAATTTTTTTAAAAAGTATTAAAAATGAGCAGAGAATGGCAAATGCTTATTTTACAAAAACAATTTTTAAAGAAACGTTACTGTATGATTTCAACCCATATACTAGTGGTTCTCAATGTATTTGGGCTTATGAAGAGCGAGCCTCACCATACTTCTCCAGGGAAAAACTACCAGAATTTGTCTTATAAAATATTTTAGCAACATTAATTTGAAAAAATACTATAATCAATTTGCAAATAGTACAATGTTTCTGAATACATGTAATGAAATTTCTGAAGAACAAAGAAAATGACTGTGTGATAGGAGTCAAACCCTAATCACACAATTATTTTCCTTGTTCTTCAGAAAGTTGATGCATATTTTAAAACATTTGAATTACGTATAACAAAACATAAAAAGTTCTTTTCATTCTAAATGTACTAATGGAAGTAGCCATTTTTTTCCTCAGTAAGAAATCATTAAATCATGTTATTTTAAGGTCTTTTTAAAAATTTTAATACTCAGAAATCTAACAGAGTTACCAAACTTTTAGATTGAATCACTATGAATTAAATTTTGCTAATTTTTTTTTTACCTTTTTTTTTATTTTTTATTTATTTATTTATTTTTGACAGGCAGAGTGGACAGTAAGAGAGAGAGACAGAGAAAAGTCTTCCTTTTTGCCATTGGTTCACCCTCCAATGGCCGCCACGGCTGGCGCGCTGTGGCCAGTGCACCACGCTGATCCGATGGCAGGAGCTAGGTGCTACTCCTGGTCTCCTATGAGGTGCAGGGCCTAAGCACTTGGACCATCCTCCACTGCACTCCCTGGCCACAGCAGAGAGCTGGCCTGGAAGAAGGGCAACCGGGACAGAATCCGGCACCCTGACCCGGACTAGAACCCGGTGTGCCGGCACCGCAAGGCAGAGGATTAGCCTATTGAGCCACGGTGTCAGCCAAATTTTGCTAATTTAATAGCAGAAATTATAAGAAACAAAAACTCATCAGGTGTGCGTTTTTTACCTATGGTTATTTGCTGATAAGCTGAATACAGTCATCATGGAACAATGGAACATAATCTTATCCTATCACTTACATGAAGCCACTTTTGTGTCTTATTACCAACTTAAAATGCTTTTATAATTATTGAAAATATAAAGATTTTATGATTTAAAATTTGTGTTTTATATAAATGCCAAGTGCTCTTAAGGGTCCAGTGGATGTTAAAAATGTAGGAAACATTCCCTGATGACATCATTATGAAAGGACCCAGAGTGCCTCATTCCTTTCCAGGATTCCAACAACAACCATACTCACACACTAAAGTCCACTCGATGCCCCTCGCCCTTCTATTCTCTCTTGACCACATTTATCAAAACATTTATGACTGCATAAAACATTAATATATACATCCCTTTCAGGTCAGTCAGTTTAATGAAATGGATGCCTACTAAGTACAAAATAAGTATTAAGGATTCTTTTTTCAGTTGCTTTTATAAACATGGAGAAAGGGGTAGCAGGCATATCAGGAAGTTTTCAAAAAGGGAAGTGGGAAGTATAGCATCCAGGGCTTGAAAACAGATTGTAGGTATTATAGAGAATGAGGGATTTATTATAGAGATCTGACCTTATACAATATGGTTGTTTAAACATTGTGATGGTTAATTATTACTGAAAACTTTACTAGATTAAGGACTACCCAGAGGACTAGAAAGATCTGCCTTCAACATGGGAGAGAACTACTGAATTGACTCAGCCCGGCTAGAACAAAAAAAGAGAAAATCTGAATCTATCTCTCCTTTCTCTCTCTCTCTCTCTCTCTCTCTCTCCCTGTCTGTCTGTCTGTCTGTCTTCTCTCTTTCTCTCTCCCTCTGTGTGTGTGTGTGTGTGTGTGTGTCCTGAGGGAAGCTTACTAATGATATGATTCAGAATGCCAATATGAAAACTTTCCTTCCTCTTTAGGGACCAGCTCTGAGACTACAAGTTGGGAGCACTGAGCCAAGGAAATTATTCATAAACTGTAGGGAGTGATAGAAACATTAGTAAAGCTAGAGGGAGAGGAGTTCCTCAGTAGAGAAACTGCTTGTGTTTCTGTCATTGTCATAGATTAGATAAAGGATCACGTAGCTGAGAATTATAAGCCTCAGAGTTGGAGAACAAAAGATTTTTTTAAAAAAATGGTTTTTTGGGCCGGCGCCGTGGCTCAACAGGCTAATCCTCCACCTTGCGGCGCCGGCAAGGTTCTAGTCCCGGTTCTAGTCCCGGTCGGGGCGCCGGATTCTGTCCCGGTTGCCCCTCTTCCAGGCCAGCCCTCTGCTGTGGCCCAGGAGTGCAGTGGAGGATGGCCCAAGTGCTTGGGCCCTGCACCCCATGGGAGACCAGGATAAGCACCTAGCACCTGGCTCCTGCCATTGGATGAGCGCGGTGCGCCGGCCGCAGCGCGCTGTCCGCGGCAGCCATTGGAGGGTGAACCAACGGCAAAGGAAGACCTTTCTCTCTGTCTCTCTCTCACTGTCCACTCTGCCTGTCAAAAAAAAAAAAAAAAAAAAAAAAAAAAAAAATGGTTTTTTGTTTATATGAAATCGAGAGTAACAAAGAAAAAAGGAGAAACACACACACAGATTTTCCATTTGCTGATTCACTTCCTAAATGTCTGTACTAGGCTGGGCTAGGACAGGCTGAAAGCAGGAGCAAGGAACTGATCCAGGTTTCTGACACTGGTGGCAGGAAACCAAGCAATTGCTGCCTCCCAGCTTATTAGCAGGAGCTGGATCAGAAGCACAAGCAGAGGTCGGCACTGGGACTTAATGGGTAAAGCTGCTGCCAGCAATGCCGACATCGCAGATGAGGCTGGTTCCAGTCCCGGCTGCTGTTCTTCCAATCCAACTCTCTGCTACGGCCTGGGAAAGCAGTAGAAGATGGCCCAAGTCCTTGGGCCCCTGCACCAGCATGGGAGACCTGGAAGAAGCTCCTGGCTCCCGGATTCAGATCGGCCACGCTCCGGCTGTTGCTGCCATTTGGAGAGTGAACCAACGGAAGGAAGACCTCTCTCTCTGTCTCTGCTTCTGCCTCTCTGTAACTCTGCCTTTCAAATAATCTTCAAAAAAAGAAAAGTAGAAGAAGGAGAAAGAGGAGGAGGAGAAGAAGAGGGGGGAGGGGAGAGGGAGGGGAGGGAGAAAGGGAAAGGGAAGGAGGAGGAGAAGAGAAGGGGAAGGAGCACAGATGAGCCGGGACTCAGACCAGCACTCTGATGCCGGATGCCAGCATCCAAAGCAGCCGCTTAACTCGCTGAGCCACAGCAGCCATCCCATGCAGAGTTTTTAAAACCCTCAGGCAGACACTTGAGTGGCCATGAAAAAAGAGGACTTTAGTACATGAGTAGGTACAGGTCACCCAAACTACCCTGTTGATCATCTCACTGGGTCTAGAAGACAGACTAAACATCTCGGCAGAGGCCGGCTGGGACTTTTTATGAAGTGGCAGTGATTCATGAATTAGAAATAACCAGGTGACCTCCCCCTACACCATTCTCTCTACACAGCTCAGGATCCAACAACCTCTGGAGGAAATGAGAAAAAATTCTTGGGAATCCTTAATTAGTGAAGTTTAGACTTCAAGGTCCTGGGTTCACTTATAATTGACTAGGATTTCATTTCTTGCCTTTCGGCATAACAGAACCTGTAAATAGAGATAAGACAAATATTATGTGACCTCAATGTCTGAGCCTAACCTTGTTGAACTGTTGGAGGCAGGTCAGTTAACAAAGAAAGCAAGAATCCTTTTTCCAGTGAAATTAAGATACTATGTAGAATTATAAGGATTACACAAAGAATGTAGAGAAAGACAGAAATTTGTATATTTGGAGAAACAGTTAATATTTTCATTTTGATAGAAAAAAATAGAAAAATTATACTTATGTGTCTATATCACATTTATGCAATTTATGCATGATTTCATTTCATTTGAATGCAAAATAAGCATTCAAAACACATGTAAGTACCAATACGATTTTGAATACTGAAATCACAGAGGGGTTTATGAAGGAATGCATCACAGTTAGTACAGATACATATGGAAAGGCAGTAGTGTCTGTTCAGTGAGGCAGACACATACGGAAAGGCACATGAAGAGTTCAAAAATGTAATTTCAAGGATTCAGGAAGAGAAGGAATTAACTTAGTAAAATGGCTGAATGTGATCTGAAAGAGTCTGAATGCAAATTGAATGACAGCCTGAGTCTTCGCTTTTCCCACTAGTTTGTATATGCGTATTTTTCCCTATCTCTTTCTGTAGGACTTGCTGAAAATCTAGTGCATGATGCATAGTTGAATGGTTTGATGCATTTTCCATGTCTTGATACAGTTAGAAACTTCATTGAAATTATTGCATTTGTGCTATTTCTTAATGAGCATAAATAATGTCTCAATATCACAGTTTTATTATCATGGTTTTATACAAACTAAAGTCTAAAGACAAGGACCTATTAAAACAAGTATTCCAAAGTAATTAAATAGCACATTTCCCATGTATTCAGCATATTGATATATGACTATAGAGTACAACTTGTATAATAAATTTTTAAATATAGATGAGGAATTATTTTAATGGTCAATAAGCCATTGGCACAAGGACAGAATTGTGACTCAGGAAGATGCATAGAAATTTTAGGACTAAATGAACCTGAGATTTTCAACCTGTGTTTTAGCTCTGTTGTGCTTATTTCCCTTATCTATAAAATGGAAGCTATTAATGTTTGATTCTCTGTATTATTTGAGATACTAAAAGTCAAAATACATCCTTTTGCTTCCTAGCTTAGATATTTCTCTGCCTGTGACTTATCAGTCATTAAATAATACTTTGATATGACACTCAAGTTCAATTTTTAAAAATAGTTACTCATGCTTGAAGGCAGGAAGTCAATGTAAATGGCTTTTAGATCATATGACTTGACTTTAAAATATATTGTAAATTAGTTACATTAAAATGTATGATTCTCATTTTACTTTCATAATACTTTTTTTTGCCCCAAGGTATCTCCATAGCTTGTCACTCAACTGTAAAGGCAATTCTAGGAAATACTGAAAAAATGTGTAAAGTTGTTTGCCTATACAAAGAAAATAAGAAAGAATACTAACCTTTCAATAAATAGTTTTAATTCTAGAATTTTCTTCTTAAGAAAAGAACACTCCTGAGACCTTGCTGTCATGTACAGTAGCATGATTTATGTGTGTTTGGTCTTTCTCTAGGAAAGAAATTGAAATCTAACAAGTTACCTAGAATAATAACCACAAGCATTTATTGTACTGCAACAATCAATAAGTAACTACGTATGGTTCTATTAGGATAGAGAATAGAGCTGAAATATTCTCTAAATTGCAGATGACCATCCAAATACCTACATTTATAGGAAAAAAAATGAAAAGGAAGATTTTTCTAACCCAACAACTGTTGGTCTGTTTGTTTCTCATTGCAATAATAGGTGTAAATGTTAAACTATTGGTGGATTAATTGTTCAAGTGTCTAAAACATAAGGGAACCCCATAAATTTGAAAAACATCTTTAGTGAGAGAGTAATTGCCTCACCTGGACTTATTACAAATATATAAATCTTTCGAAGGCAGAGTTGGCTTTCTCTTGTCAATAATTGGTAATAAAATGATAAATGGCTGATTTTATACATATCTTCAATTGATAAAAGGCAAGTGTCTTAATGGCATTAAAATGAATGGCACAATTATTACTTTTATAATTACTACAAATATTCTCTTATGATTAAATTTTATAGCATCATAATTATATTATAAAAGAGAATGATATTGAAATCCTAAATTATAGTTATAACAGTAATTTTCTTTTCCTCAATATTACTATTAAGCCAGTAATATCATTAAACTCTTGACACTAATGAATAAATGTAATCATCTTTATAAGAAGAAAAATAGCATAAATTATGTGGCCTTCAGTTTGGACTCTACAGAGATAGAGTTTTTTTTAATTATTATTTTAAACTGGAATACTACACAGAAATTCCTCAATCCAGTCTCCTCACAGAATAGCTAATCCAATCCTATCACTCCCTTGCTTTAAATGCTTTGATGTCTTGCTGTCACACTCAGAATGAAATCGGCACTTCTTATCATGGATACTGAAGCCTAATATGATCCGCTGTCACTCCCTTTTCAAACTCTTTTCTTCCCTTTTCTATCTCACTAAGAGCGATGCTGACCTCTCTTTTCCTCCTTAAGCATGACAACTTTCCTTCCTCTTTCAACCTTTGCAATTGACACTCTTTCCCAGAATACATCACCCCCTGGCTTTTTGTTTGAGTCTATCTCATTATTTAAGTCAAATTCAAAGATCACCTCAACTCAACCCCAGTGGAAAGCAGAGCCGGCACCTCCTAGTCACGGACATGTCATCCAATTTTATTTTTGTTAGTCCTTGTTCTTACCCGAAGTTACCCAAGTTCTTTCTTTGGTTACTTGGTTACCACGTAGGATATGAAGTTTATAAGAAATGACACCCTTTTTGACTTGTCACCACTCTATTCTCAGTACCTATAAAGGGTAGAGAGATTCTTGGTGAATAATGTGAAATAGTAAAAGGAAGCCGATCAAAATCTTGTTCTCCAACCTGGAACTTGAGAAAGGACCTGTGACCAGAATGAGCATTTTGACTGAGGATCAACCAATTAAATGAAGCCAATAGTTTTATTCACTTTTCAAAATTACACCAACTCAGCTATGTACAACCTGGGTTCTCAAATCCACATAAAAGGGAAAATTTAGGGCATGCTGCATATACACAGGAACTCATTTTTGGCTGCCCCTCGGTATGCATCACTTTTCTTCCCTCTTGCTTGGCTTCCTGTATTGCATTGCTCTCTACAGCGTGTGCAGTTCTTGCCCATGCTAAAGCTAATGTCTTCTGCTACTGCTGCTGCCAAGTCCCTGATGGCCCGCACTGCAGGCACAGTGTGGTCTGTGCCAAGTCACAGTCCTACATGTCTAATGCATCACTAATGTCTTCCAGCATCATACGTGGGCCAAGGCATGCAACCTCCTGTGTGGAGAATGCAAGCAAATCCTCTCCTCTTTGGGGTTGCTACCTAAGTTCTTGGGAAGAAATGTTGTCACAGTGTCGCAGCTGTTTCTTGTGTTCTATGCTTTAATTTTAATGTCACAAGGATGTACATCTTTTAATCTGTTAGTTTTTGTTGATTTTGTTGATTGTCTCTGAAAGACTTAGACATAAATCCATGATGGCTGTGACAGATGCCATAATAACTTAAGGGACTCACTATGTTATACTCATAGTCCTGTCTCCTTGTGTTCCTCAGACACTGTTCTAAGTCAGGTTTGTGGTTTGCCTTCTGTCCAGTGATCCTCGGCCAGCCAGTTAGACCGACACGGTTCCCTCCACTCTAGAGAATGTGGGTTCCTTTGGCACAGTAAGATAATTATGATTCCTGAGATAAGGGCTGTTTGAGATTCCTGCTGTATTCAAATGGTTTATTTAATTAAAACAGAAAGATTGTGTATTTTTGATTCACTGAAACACACATCAGTGCCTTTGTTACGTGGAGATGTTTATAAATAATTAGACAAGAACCTGCCTTCAGAGCTGTTTGGAGCCAATTATCCAATCAGTGAAGAAACTGGCAAAATAATTAACATACAGTTAATGCCACCAATGAAATATAAAAAATACTTCACAGTTTCATTCTGCTTTAAATCATATTTTATTCTTGGCATGAGGCTAGGGAAGTTCTTCAGCAGAGTAAAGGTGTTTTGGGCTATCTCTGGAACCTTCTAATCCTAAGAATTGATCATCTTCCCTTAATTTCACTTGCAGATAATATACTAAGATTTTCTTTGAACATCATACACTATTTTGAGACTGAATTATATAAAAGTAATATAAAATAACATAGTGTATAATTTAAAAAATTTTAAATTCTTCCTATTTATAAAAAATGCAAATATTTGCTGTTGGCCATGGTCACCATTTGGAACCAAAATTACAAAGGCTTTTCATTTTCTAGGTGGCCTATTCTTGGAGTTCTCTGGTGAGGATTCTGAGGCTAAGAAGAGATCAATGGAAAAGTGTCATTATTGATTAGTATTATAGGAGCAGCAAGCAAGAAGGGTCTTGTCCATTCTAATAGCATGATGAGAGTAATACATGCTATTCACAGATGAAACAGATTTCCTGCCATCAAAGAGGTTGCAATCTGCTATAGCTAATTGGAAATGCATGACATGCATGCCATGCTGCACTTGTGAAATAACTAAGTAACTTACAAGGATATTGGAACAAACTAAAAGAAAATCATTCACGGATTTCATTGTCTCTAAATTACAAGCTCCTTACCATGTAACTCAGTCCAAGTTATGGCCCAATCCAAATTGAAACTTTCCAAATTATTCATTGAACTATTCCAGCTTTCCAGTGTCCATCCCAGTAGGCTCTTTCCTTCTTGATATCAATCCTCGTAGCAAAAAAAAAAAAAAAAAAAAAGTTTAAAGAAAAGCATCAAATTAAATTTTAATGAATTCTTCAGTTTCCTACTGTGAGTTACTCACAGTAGGGGCTTTGTTAAAGTCTCCCTTTTTGTTCAACAGCAGTAGTTCCCAAAGGAAGGGGTAGGACAACTTTTCACCCTAGGGGCATTTAACAAGATCTGGAGAAGTTTGGATTGTCATAATTTGGTAGGTAGTGAAGAGGGGCATGTTATTTTTGTCCAGAATATAGAAACCGGGAATGCTGCTAAACATTCTACAGTGCACAGGATAGTTGCTCAAAACAGAAGTTATTTAGTTCAGAAATGCCAGTGGTATGAAGTGTAAGGAACTCAATTTCACACTAAAGTTTGCCTCATGGCAAAATTCTTAGAATTCTGGTAAGATTTCTATTCCCCAGTAATGAAGAATAGAAAAGCCATGTGTGCAGAATACTGGCCACATACAGCCATTGTTACCAAAGAATACTGGGAGAAGGTAGTAAATCTAAAGTTGTCTGTCTGAAGTTATATCCAAATCTATTTTGATATTTATAGTGCAGTATATTGAATATCAGGCCTCTATGTGACTATGAATAAGATTCCTTCAATAAATATAAAGCACATGGAATACAATGATAGGTTATTTTCCTTCCACAATATCAGTGAATGGTCTTGCCTCTTAATTTTACTGTACATTTAGATGACAGAAAACCTAAGTAAGTTGTAACTTTATAGACTTGACCCTTACATTTCCTGAAATTATTCCCTAGGTGACACAGTTATGCAGATATTTGCAAGTCAATCCTGGTGACCTCTCCTTCCTGCATGGTTAGAAATTAAAGTTGTAAAGGCTTATATGAATATCGTTCCATTTAAATTCTATGTGATAATTCAACTGCAATGAAAAAGATGTATTTTTCCTGAAAGCAGTGTGATATCTCAGTCCAAGAAAATGATTCTATAACATCTCCTTCTTATGAAGGCTAATAACCTAATATTCTTGTCCATGAGAATCAAAATGAATATGGGAATATTACGGTGCATAAGTAAATTTTAAACCAACATATATGTGTATATAAATATACATATACATATCAACAAAAATGTCGAAAAAATAACTATAAAATATTTGTTTTGTGATTGATCTTTTTAATTTAGTTCATTTACTTTAATGAGATGAGTATTTATTATCCTCTTTACTTTCTCATTTTTTGTTTTTCAAAAGGTTCCGACAGTTTTATTATGTACAGTAATTTCATTGTTAATATTTTTGCTTATCAAGATGAAAATAGTGAGAAATTCAATGCTTTTAATTTGTCCCTGATTATTCTTTACCTTTTCAATAAATCATGTGTAGAATAAATATTGAGTTGTTTTTGATAAATCAGTTTGGTCTATTACCAAATGTTTGCTTAATATCTAAATACTGGTATTTTAAAGCATCCCATAGATTTCCTATGACATTCCTACAAGTACTTAAAACTGGTTTGTCAGTAAATCAATGGTTTTGCTTGATGACCAAAAAACTCAAAGAGTACTGGGAATATATAATGCAAGTTTACATATTAATATTAACATATTAATAGGTACATTTTCTACCTTCTACAGTAGTATTAAGCATCAGTCTTACTAAACTTTCCATCACAATTTGGTAATTACTCCTTTCCTCTAGCTTCTAATAATTTTCCTCAATTTCTATGACAGTCTTCTCTTCAAAGTCCAAATTCTATGACTAATATGTTCAAGGCTCTTGAAGTATTTGCCAATATTATCCTCAAGTTCCACCACCCCGTTCCAAAGCAATTCCCCTTTGCTTTCACTATTTTAACACTTCCAATGTTGTCACCAATATCTGCATTAGTTCTTAATTGCTATGTGATAACAATCTCAAAAACAGTGGATTTGCTGTGGTCAACGAATTAGAAGCTTATGTTCTAGAGTCTTTTGTGTAGTTGCTATTAAGATGTTGCTTGGGCTGCAGTCATCTGAAAGTTGACTAGTACTAGATAATTGTCCAGGATGGCTCCTTTCCAGGGTATTGGCACCTAGGCTCAGATTCTGTATGAAATTCTTCATGGTTGCCAATTTCCTTATGACATAGCACCTGACTAATCTTACAGTGAGTGATTCTGAAGAGGGACCAAGAGAGAGTCCAACATGAAGACATAGTCTTTCATAATCTAATCTGGGAAATGACATAGTATAACTTCCGCTATGTTGTATTGGTCATACAGATCAACCCTGATAAATGAGGAAGAGAATTACACAAGAGTGTGAATCCTTGAAGCAGGAATCTGGGTAGGCCATGTTGGAGGTTGACTACCTCATGCTCCTTTATAGTCAGGGTACCCTTGGGCTCTGACTCCATGGAACCCCTGATTTGTTTGTTATCACTATAAACTAGTTTCTACTCTATGATTTTCAATAAATATGTGGGTTCATATTTATGCGGCTCAATAGGCTAATCCTCCACCTGCAGCACCAGCACACTGGGTTCTAGTCCTGGTCGGGGTGCCGGATTCTGTCCCGGTTGCCCCTCTTCCAGGTCAGCTCTCTGCTGTGGCCCGGGAGGACAGTGGAGGATGGCCCAAGTGCTTGGGCCCTGCACCTGCATGGGAGACCAGGAGAAGCACCTGGCTCCTGGCTTCAGATCAACGCGCCGGCTGCAGCAACCACTGAGGGGTGAACCAATGGAAAAAGGAAGACCTTTCTGTCTGTCTCTCTCTCTCACACTGTCCACTCTGCCTGTAAAAAAAAATTAACTTAGCCATTCTAATGTCTATGTAATGGTGTCATGTTTTGGTTTACTTTTGCATTCTTCTGAATGCTGAACATTTTTCCATTCACTTAATTACTATTAATATTTCTCTCTTTTTTCTTCCTGTTTATATTATTCTCCTCTTTTTTCTTCTCCTTTTCCTCCTTTTTCTTTTATTATTCAAATGCTTTGTCCATTGTAAGTATCTTCATAAATTATGGATAAAAATATTTTGTAGGATATGCTATTATTTTATAGTTGCTCCCATTATGTGGTCTCCTTTTCATTTTGTTAATCTCTTTCCAAGATAAATACTTCACACTTTAGTAAAGACCAATGCTTCATTGCTTTTATTTTGTAGCTCCCATCTAAAAATATTTGTCTAGGCTGATTCTGTGAAAATTTCCTCTTAAGTTTTCTACTACAATTTTTATGGTTTTAACATTTTTTGTATGTGGTGAGGTTGTTGTTAATGTTCACTTTATCAAACTTCTCCACATAGTATCTTGGAAATCTTGGACTAAAATTTTTTGGCTATATAACTTTTCTTAAAGATTGGGTTATTTGATTTGAAAGTCAGAATTACAGACAGAGAGAGAGAGAGACAGAGATTGTCCATCCACTGGTTCATTTCCCAAATGGCCAAACTGCCAGGGCTGGGCTGAGCCAAAGTCTGGAGTCGGGAGATTCTTCAGGGTCTCCTCCTGCGTGCAGGGGCCCAAGACTTGGGTCATCTTCTGCTGCTTTCGAGGCACATAAGCAGGGAGCTGGATTGTAAGTGGAGCTGCTGAAACTCAAACTGGCACCCATATGGGATGCTGACACTGCAGGGTATAAAGTTGGCTCCAGGGAAGTTGATTAAGTAGGACCACTCAAGATATGTCAGTAGATATGGCCATTTCAGACTCAATTATATGCTTAGTTTTGCTAGAGAAACAGAAAATTTTATAAAAGAGGTTAAGCCAATTAAATAACATCATAATTATGACTAACTCTCAGACCACGGTTAAAAAGTATTGGATTCCCAAATATTCTCATTATTTGTCCATGTTTGGACTTTTCTCCATAATCATACTCATTTCTTCACTTCCTGTAGAGTGTCAGATAGTGCATTTTTTATTTTATCTTGAGTTATATTTATTTGTTATCTGTAGTAAGGCTTTTAGGGGCATATTTTGCTATACAGGCAGCATAAGTTCTTCTTGTTGATTGGCATTTTTAAGCTTCAAACTAATAATCTGTGATCATCCAAAAATGGCTCTGAAGTAAATGGTTGAAAGAATTTGAAGGTGAACTTGAGAGTTTGGATTCAGCTTTATGTCATGGTATGCAAGGAATGTGTATCTGTGAAGGTGTTGCTTCAGAGAGTTGGAGAAAGAGAAGGAAAGAAATCAAATTCGTTTATTGGAGAAAAAAGAATAAACGAGAATATTGACTAAGACTCTAAGACTATAGATAAATAGGTCTTGGGTTTATGTGTTATGTAAAACAGTAGTGATATTTACAACTAATTTGTAGTGGTTTTCTTGTGTTTGTGTATGTGTGTGTCTGTGTCTGAGTCATCGTGTTAAATGGTTGCACAGTTTTTGAGATAAAATTCTCAACAATTCTGTGAAGGAGGAGCTATCTCCATAGTTCAGTTTTACAAATGAGGATATCTTAGTGTTATGGAGATAGGTAATTTGTCTATTCCCTTAAAATCAGGAATTTGAACCCAGTTTCAAACTTCAGCTATTTTGAATATTTCTATAGACCAGTGTTTTTTGACTCAACATCCCTCATAGTGCTTACTCAACAAACCACTTTCAATGTGCTGTTCTCACTAGGAATTTTCTAGGATGCCATCCTAGCATTCAGTATTAGCCCACACTCACAGTAGGACACTACATTAAAGATAACTCTAAAAAAATGATTTATTCAGAATGTAGATATATGATTTTTTTCATGGTTATTTTCTATGTAATTCTTTCAAAAACCTGGCTAATAAAAATAGCTTTTTAATGTGTTTGTTAGCTCAAGTGCAAAATCTTTGTGCCAGGTGTTGATCTTGTTAAATTGCTGGTGAAAATATGTTTTTGTCAGCTGCTAGAGGAAACTTCCGGAGGGTGCCTCTGGTTTGACAATTAGCCTTAATATTACCAATTGATGTGTACAAGAAAAGAGTAGCATGCACAAGTAAGCTAACTTTTTAAAATATTGAGTATGAAATAGCTGAGTGCTAGGGATTAAGGAAACAGAAAATGTGTAAATGCTATAAATAAATGAATGTAATCCACTTGGAAAATTCAGATTATTTAAAGGGAAATAAAATTTAATCAAAAGAATCTTGTTATTAACTAAATATTTTGAATATGTTTTGCTCTTTTCCTTGCTTTGCAAATTAACTGTATTTTTCAACTTTACTTAAAGGTTACCTCTGAACCCATTTGTGTGCATAATTGCTGCATTTTTTCTCTATTATGCATTTCACGTTATTTGTCTTTCCTCTAGCTTGAAGACTGTGTAGCAAGCTGCAAAAAAATTTTCCTGAATAATTAAAAAACCATTTTATTTTTTGTTTATTTTTCTGCATATTTTTTCATTTCTGATAAACACAGCTAGGTTATCTTATCTGCTTCTTTTTTATTTTTATTAATATAAAGATAATAGATTTTATGTGGTTCATAGTTACAGTTCTAAATATACTTTCTTTTTAAAAAGAAGAGAAGTATATAGTAATCTGTACTTTTATTTTTTGAGTGTTGTTTTTTAAGATTTATTTTATTTATTTGAAAGACAAAGTTACAGAGAGAGAGGTAGAGACAGAGAGGTCTTCTATGTGCTGGCTCACTCCCCAAATAGCTGTAATGGCAAGAGCTGAGCTGTTCCAAAGCCAGGAGCCAGGAACTTCTTGTATGTCTCCTACATGGGTGCAGGGGCCCAAGGATTTGGGCCACCCTCTGCTGCTTTCCCAGGTGCATTAGCAGGGAGCTGGATTGGAAGTGGAGCAGCTGGGTCTCAAACCAGTACCCATATGGAATGCTGGCACTGCAGGCCAAGGTTTTAACCTACTGAGCCACAGCACTGGTCTCCTTGTACCTTTTTAAAATTGCTTTTGCCTTTTGTTTATGTTGGAAAGTTTCAATCATTTTCATTCATACCGACCTTTCTTATTATTACATAGAGATGAATAACTGAAATTTTTTCAAGAAATTAAAGAATAATCTGGGTCAAGACACAATATTTAAAGTTGTCTGACAAGGTAAAGGCCTCTTACAGAAGAAAGAACACGAACTTAATTCTATAGGACTTCAGTGGATATTTAAGTTAGGTAGGATCTATAAATGTAGTTTCTGTGCATCTGTATACAACATTGATGGAATTTTAATCCATAAAGGCCTATTTAAGTCTACAGATGAAGAGATAACATAACAATGGGCTTTGCCCACTGGGAGTTTTAGATACTTTTCTCTGTTAAAATAGGTAAAGATTGAAAAGAGGCAGGCTTTCAAACCATAAAAAATAAAAGATTTTTATTCTGACTTTTTAAGTTTGTGTATTAGTAGGGATATTGTGTGTGATGGGTTGGGAGAAAGGGGAACAAAATTACTTAAAGG
Organism: Sylvilagus floridanus; assembly: GCA_949820135.1. Lineage (NCBI taxonomy): Eukaryota > Metazoa > Chordata > Mammalia > Lagomorpha > Leporidae > Sylvilagus > Sylvilagus floridanus. Next base: position 28,158,817 of record OX463239.1, on the reverse strand, counting down.
ATTTTTGTCCCCTCAGAGAACTGTGAGCACACCGTTGAATATATCCAAGCAACAGGAAGAATATTCCTCATGAGCTACTTATATAAAATGTAACTATGATAAAGAATTCTGTATGTAATGTGCCAGAGAGAAAAAAACTAAGAATGTGGCTCCTTGATAGTGTGGGAATCAAGTGGTCTATTTTTAATCCAGAATTCACTTGCTAGTTCTGTGACCTATTTGTGTCTCAGCATTCTCATCCAAAAAAATGGGCTTAACAGTAATAGTTATTCTACAGAATAACTGCAAGAAGAAGGATTCACACAGAGCACTTAGCACATTGCCTACTACTTAATAAGCAGTTGATGGATGACAGCTATTTGTATAAATTACACACTATTATGTTTGCAGACTGAAGGTTCTTGTAGGAGATACCCAGATTCTTCTATCTCCATTCGCTCAATTCCTGGTCTGTGGACAGAGGGCTCCTCTCAGGCCCACCATCTCGCATTAGGCTGATGAAGAGGAGTAAGAAAATTGGGGGGACTGGAGAAGCTACCCCAAGAAGATCTGGAGATTTAAAATGCCAGCAAGAAACTCTGATGGAGTCACTAACATCTACATGGCAAAGAGGAGGAGGAAGAATAAGGAAAAAAAAGTCTCTCTAGAAATGTCAGAATTCCTGGAGCATTCCTGGAGAGGGTGGGGTGTCTAATGAGTAAATATAAATGGCCCAATTCACATTTCTATATGTGCTGGGAGAAAGAATATTCTCATGATACTGTTAGAGTAAAACTTCTGATAGAAAAAAATGGTTAATGATTCTGTGCTCAAAATTATCTAAACTAAAAATTTATATTACTAAAACTAACAACAAATATATAATAGAATAAGCAGAATCTCTTATAGTTTTCATTTTGGTTTTTTTTTTTTTTTTTTTTGACAGGCAGAGTGGACAGTGAGAGAGAGAGACAGAGAGAAAGGTCTTCCTTTTCCATTGGTTCACCCTCCAATGGCCACCGCGGTCAGCGCGCTGCTGCCGGCACACTGCGTTCATCCAATGGCAGGAGCCAGGTGCCAGGTGCTTTTCCTGGTCTCCCATGGGGTGCAGGGCCCAAGCACTTGGGCCATCCTCCACTGCACTCCTGGGCCACAGCAGAGAGCTGGCCTGGAAGAGGGACAACTGGGACAGAATCTGGCGCCCCAACCGGGACTAGAACCTGGTGTGCCGGCGCCGCAAGGCAGAGGATTAGCCTGTTGAGCTATGGCGCTGGCTATAGTTTTCATTTTGTAAAGATATTGTTGGAATTGACCTGGGAGAGACCAGGCACATTTTTTTTTAATTTATTTTATTCATTTGAAAGAGTTTCAGAGAAAGATAGATAGAGAGAGAGAGAGAGAGAGAGAGGCCTTTCATTTGCTGGTTCACTCCCTGAAGGGCCACAATGGCCAGAGCTGAACTGATCTGAAGCCAGGAGCCAGGAGCTTCTTCTGGGTTTCCCTTGTGAGTGCAGGGACCCAAGCACTTGGGCCATCCATGGCTGCTTTGCTAGGCATTGTCAGCAGGGAGCTGGATTAGAAGTGGGTAGCTGGGACTCAAATTGCTGTCTATATGGAACATTGGCACTGCAGGCTGGGGCTTTAACCTGCTGCACAAAAGCGTAGAGCCCCAGATATATTCTTTATGTGCAGATATAAATATCCTTTTGGCTTCATAGGTTAGAGAATAGTAGAGATATTGTGAAGAGTGTCAAAGCAAAAATTAAGGTAAAGATGAAAAGCTAAGGAAGATTTTATAGTAGGTTATTGGAACAGCAGGGAGCATGCAGGAGGCAGTTTGAACTCAATTCTCCTGAGACAAAGAGTGAAAGCCTTTTTGGGACCTGGAATTGGGGAAATCCGCCATCTGTGTTTGGTTTTTGGCCTTTACTTCAAAAAAATTTTTGGCCATCACCATGCCAGGAAATAGTTTCACAATTTGGAGAAAGTGTCCTCCTAAGGCAGGTGCCTATCATTACCCAGATTGGGAGATGGGGTTCTATATTCCTTGATGATTCCTTAATGATGATGATGATGATGATGATGATGATGATGATGATGATGATTTCAAAGAGATGACTCCAAGGTCCTGGAGAAAGATGGTGCTGGGTTATAAAAGAAAATGTGGGACTTTTAAATAAAATTTCCAGGACTAGGTGATTAGCACATCAGTTAGGGCACCTACACTGGAGTGCCTGTTGGATTCCCAGTTCCACTCCCAATTCCAGCTTTATTACTAAAGTACACCCTGGAGGGGTAGCAGGTAGCAGTTCAAGTAGTTGGATACCCACCACTGATGTGAAAGACCAGGACTGAGTTTCAAAATAATAAGTAAAATAAACATTTAAAAAATGAAAGGATTTACATTTCAAAGGGGCAGAGGAGAGATTTATAAACTTTCTAATGTAAGTATGCTACTTAGAACATCTGGATTATTTAAGAATTTGTAGGAGAAGGCCAGCGGCCTGCAGGCTTGAAGAATCCTATATAAGTTTAGTCAAGCTGAAGGAAACATTGAGGCCATTTTGATCAGTTAAGGTAGATGTTGATGTTAGTAAATATTAAGGAAGACTTAGAAGAATTTCTGTAGATCCCAGGATATTAGATTTTTGACATTTAAATAAATTATCACTATTTCTGCATCTAAGTGACCTTATAATATTCAGTCAAACATACTTTAAAAATATTAGATGTTTTTTGAACATGGAATTCAAGTTAATAGAAAAAGTGACCATTAAGAGTTCCAGAACATTAACTAGTAGAATGGAAGTAAAAATGATAAGTTGAAGATATAATTTCTATATCGAGAAAAATGTGCCAGTCAGAGAGAAAGTGGAAATGGCTGAATATTTATAGAAACTTGCAAGTTTAATGAAACACAAGGAATATATCCCTGTCAGTTAACTACAGTTCAGTGTTCGAGGTATGTTTATTACAGTGGTCTCCCAAGTATATCATGCTGGGCTCCACCTTCATCCAATCTTCAGTTGAGTTTCTTTTGATCATCTCCTAAGCTTAATGACTTTTGTGATTCCTTCTGTTACCAGACTAGCTTCATTTTACTACAGAGATTAAGTCCTGTTCATTTAAAAACTTGAAAGCCCATCTCCTCTTCCTTGCCTGTTCTGACCAGGAGGTCGCTGTGGTTTTAAAAGGGCTAAACATTTAAGACAGAATCTACTCTAGAATTGCTCTGCAATCAAAGGTGTGCTGATCAGCGCAGGGTTGGAGGAGTAACAGTGCAATTTGTAGGACATCGAAGTGGGCAAGGTGGTACCTCTTTTGTTGGGCCTAAGCATATAGTTACCTCTGCAGCTGTCATCTAAAAGGAGGTGACAGTTCCAACAGGGGACACGAAGTCTGTCAGAGGGTCACTTTCCTGTATCTGTCATTGGCATATGCTCTCTATCCTTCCAAATCTTTCGGTTGACTGTCATCTGGTGACAACCATGGTTCCTCCGACACGTGCCCTTTGTCCCAGTGATTTTGGGTATCCCACAAAAGCTGGAATCTCAAATCTATCTAGCCTGCTTGTCCAACAATCCGGGTTGCATTGGCATTTAATATCTCTCTTCTGCACCTTTTGGAAGAACCTGAGTGGAGGAAATGCTAATTTGCTCTTTGCTTATCAGTCCCCAAGGAAACAATCCAGTTCCCTCTTCCATTATCAGTTAAATTCAGACAGATCATCAAGTTTGAGACACTCAACAAATATCCTAATATGGAATAAATTGCTTCTTTGAAAAATATTTATTTATTTATTTACATATTTGAAAGACAGAGTGGCACAGAGAGAGAAGGACACACACACACACACACACACACACACACACAGGGTGGTGGGGAAGAGACAGAGAGAAATCTTGTATCTGTTGGTTCACTCCCCAAATAGCTACCACTGCTGGGGCTGGGCCAGACTCAAGTAAGGAGCCTGGAACAATTACTTGAGTAAATTTCCCACTGCTTTCCCAGGCACATTAGCAGGGAGTTGGATCAGAAATGGAGCAGCTAGAACTCAAATCAGCAGTCTGACATTTTTAAGAGTTATTTTCTTGAAGCTCATTCCTCCTGGTTTTAGATGGAAAGTTCATTGCTAATAACTTTAAAACCTCCCAATACTGATAAGATCCTAAGTTCTTAGTCGTCTTCTTATATTGGCTAAAGTTGGACTGGATTGATTGGCTAAATTTCTAAGTGGCTGTTTTGAATTCTCCTCCCAGGATGTGGATTATTCTGACTGGCAATGATTTTCCATACTTAAAGCCAAAAGAAGGTTGTGCCTTTGTCTTCTCTTCAGGGTTTAGGCTAAAATCTTGAAAAACCAGCAGGGAAAAATCTCATAGGGTATGTGATGGCATGTTCCATATTGTCTCATAATATTTTTAAATGTATTAAATGAGATATTATGAGTTTTGTTTGGTGTTTGACATATTCTGAAGATTCAATGACTGTTACCTTGCCCATGTTCCTCCTTATCTTGAGATTCTTTCTTACTCTGGTCTTTGTCACATTGTCCTACATGATTATCCTCCCTGTTTCAATCTTGGCATTTATTGGTTCTTCTTTCTGCCAACAACTAGTGAGGTAGCACCAACATCTTCTTTCTTCAGTCATTGCCATTATATGTCTATCATTTATGTAAGATGTTTGTTTCAACTTCTAGGGTCATATAGCATACAGTCTCTTGGGAATCTCTATGCAGTTATTTCAACCCAATCTGCATCTTTGAAGTTAAATTTTCACTTAAGAAGTATCTTTCTCCATTGCAGTTTCCATCTGTCAGTTTTTAACAATATCCTTTCCTCTGTCACTGACATAGAATCTTTCTGAATTAGCCATGAAACTCTTTTCTGAAATGCAAGTCATTTAGCCTAATAATAAATTTGATCATTTTTTATTCAAGAACAAAATGAGTTCTTTATTTTTGCTTTCCATTGTAAACAAAGGCAGACTCTTTTAACTCTTTGTATGGGTGATTGTTATAACCTATCAATTGCTTTTCCTTACATTTTTCTCATCTCCAATTCATACTGCTCAGTATTTCTCTTACCAATTCACATTATTCCCAGCTTTCACAAACTCATGGTCCTATTAATAAGACTTCAACAGCTCTCCCACCCCTCTTTTATTTTTGTCTCAAAGTTGAAATTCCTTGATCCAGCATTCATAGCTTCAAATCTCTAAATCAGATCCCAGTTTTCCTCCTGCAAGCCTCCAGCTCAGCTGAACTGGGCTGTCCACACTTCTGAAGCTTTGCTCATTTGTTTCTAGAATATGTTCTTTGTTCTTTGCTTTACCAGAGGATACCCTTTCAATAGCTATCTCGAGTTTTACATTTCCATTGAAATATTTTAGGCAAAAACCTCCTCCAGATCCTTAATTGTCTGATATATTGTTTTTTATTTAGTAGCAGTATAATTTTTGAGAGTTTTCAGACTCTTCTTGTTTGTTTTACATTCATTATTTCACGTACTACTTCCCAAAATGCAGTGTGTGTGTGTGTGTGGGGGGGGGTTACAGCCACATTTTTCTGATAGAAACCTAAGCATAGAGATGATTCAAAGTGCAATCAGATTTTCTCTATGACAAATCCAGGATTCAAACAATGAATGGTATACTCATTGTGAAACACTGTTTTAGAGGTTTATCTATTCATTCATTCAAAAGGCAGAGTGACAGAGAGAAAGGAGGCAAACACACACATACATAAATACGGAGAGAGGGCTTTCATTTGCTGGTTCTGTCTTTAAATGGCCACAACAGCCAGGATTGTGAAGCCTTTTATTTTTATTACTTTTGGTTGAGATGTTTGAGAGATCAAAATTAGTGGGAAGGAAGCAAAGGACTTTTGATTTCACAATTTGAAACCTTGTTTCAATTGGGAACTGAAGGCAGAGTGAAATTGCTAAAGAGTAAATGGGTAATAAAGGAATAAGGTAATGAACCTACTGAATATCTTTTATTCATATAATTTCCTTTATAGAATATTTAAAATATAAATAGGTCCATTGTTGCTTCCTAAAGATTTAAGGGAAATGAAAAACAAGGTGTGGAGAAAAAAAATAAGTAGAGGGCTTTCGAGATAGAGTAAAAGTGTGTTGAGAGAATTCTTCTGTGGCTATCCATTTTCTTGAAGGTCATCATGTTGTTCAAGATGGATTCCAGTTAAGGTAACAACAAATAGCACTGTGCCACAGATAATAATGTCATATTAGCTCAGAAATTTGGGTACCATATATATGTCTCCTTCCTGTGACCTTTGCTAAACATTGCCTTTTGTTTGCTGTAGAATAATTAATAAGTATAGTTAAAAGGGAATTGAAATTCATGCAAGTGTGCCTAAATTATTTCTAGAAAAGTAAAAATACCCACAGCCATTAGGGCTTTAAATTAACGTGTGCATTTTTCTTATTAATTGTTATACCCATTTCAGACAACCATTACACTCATAATGTGAATTTAATGAGGAAAATATATGAGAATATTATGAATTTTCTTCCTGTTAAATTAACAAGCCCTTTTGCTGACACCTAATGTAGGTATCATTAATAGGGAAAATATCAATTAAAGTCAAACACAAAGTGGATGAGGACTTTGAAAATAACTTTAACTCACATATAGCATACTGCCATTAGAATATTAGAGAAACAGCATACATATTCCTACACTAAAGTAAGCATGTCGTAAATAATAAATGGAGTGGCTGATATTGCATTATACGAGTCTTGCATCTATTTTCACTCCATTTCCCTTATAGTCAACGTAACATGGTGAGGCTAATGTTGAACAATAGTTTTATATTTTTTTACTTTGAAATTGTACCAGAACAGAAAAGCCATAAAACTTGTACTAATAATTCCTGTATGCCTTTCATGCAGATTCCCCAAGCATTAACATTTTAATACATTTGCTTTATTATTTATTTTCTACACTCCCCACACACAATTTTCTGAACTGTTCAAGTCAGTCACAGACATTAAGCCTTTTACCTCAGTACTGCAGTGTGTATTCCTTAAAAATATGGATATGATTATAAATAGCCACAGCACTAGGCTGAAGATCAGACCAGCGCCAGTGATACTATATTATTGCTATCTAAAATGCATACCTTATTCAAATTTTCAAATCATTTCAAAATTTCTTTAGCAATATTTTAAAAACTGTTTGTGGATAACTTTAAGTATTCATTTGTATCCCAGAAATTTTGATTTTAAGAATGTGTGAATATTTACTCTAATATTTTTAGTAACGTCAAATATTTCCTTCCTCTACCCCACTATGTTCTAAAAATCATGTAGTCGTCAGTTGTCATCGAGTGGCTTTTGAATGGACATGCTCATAATCACTTGAGGAAATACAGACAGAACTCAAGTTCAGATTCAAATGAGAAAGAAGAAGCCATTGTTCGGCACAGCAGGACCATGTCCTTGAGATGCCTTCATTCTATTTCTGGTCCAGTTTCTTATTTATGCACACCCAGGTAGACAGCAAGTGATGGCTCAAGTGCTTGAGTCTCTGCTCTGCAGAGGAAGACTGAATTGAGTTCCTAGCTTCAATATGACCCAGGTCCTGCTCTTGTAGGCCTTTGGGGAGTGAACCAATAGATGGAAGATCTCTCAATTTCAACTCTCTCTCATTCTCTCTCTCTCTCTCGCTCTTGCTCTGTCTGAAAAAATAAATTCCAAATGGCCACCTGGATCTGGCCTAGGACTTACCACGTAAAATATGGTTTAAAGGCTGCCAATTAATGTTGATTTCAAAATTAAGATTGGGGCCGGTGCTGCGGCTCAATAGGCTAATCCTCTACCTGCGGCACTGGCACACCGGGTTCTAGTCCTGGTCGGGGCACCAGATTCTGTCCCGGTTGCTCCTCTTCCAGGCCAGCTCTCTGCTGTGGCCTGGGAGTGCAGTGGAAGATGGCCCAAGTGCTTGGGCCCTGCACCTGCATGGGAGACCAGGAGAAGCACCTGGCTCCTGGCTTCGGATCAGCATGCTGCACCAGCCTCAGCACGCTGTCCACAGCGGCCATTGCGGGGGGGGGGGGTGAACCAATGGAAAAGGAAGACCTTTCTCTCTGTCTCTCTCTCATCTCTCACTGTCCATTCTGCCTGTCAAAAATTTTTTTAAAAAATTAAGATCAGATAAGCCTCAAAGCGGGAGTTAACCAATTTGCTATTGGTTCATTTAGACATGTGGCTCATTTCTGGGAAATTTCACTTGGTCTTATTTCACTGACAAGTTCCCACCAGCACCCTTCCTTATCCTCAGAGAGAAATCTGTAGTCCAAGTAAGTCAATGCTACCATTGTTTCCTTTGCTGGCCCAGTACCTCAGTATGTATGCTAGACATTTAGCTAGTTATTGTCATCTACCAACTCCATTAACAACAATGTCTCTATTGTTAACTGACTCTCCTGATGGGACAGCTAGGACAAAGGATTTAAAGCACTGATCCACGGTCCTAGACAACTATCACAGGAAGAGTTTGGAACTTCATGCAACGTGTGTGTAGCACAAAGCAGAGCTCTTTGCTGTTACTGCCTGTGTTGTTTGGAAATTTTCATCATCACAATCTCCCATCCTCCCCTCAGTCTTTGCCCGAAAGCAACCTGACCTTGACTTGCTTCTCAAATACTTCTGAGTACAGCAGTCCATCTGTTTTCCTATATTTCTCCATATGAGGTGTTTTGTACCCACTCATCTGTTCTCACAAGTCTTCTACCTGACTTATATTAGAGACATCTGTCAAACTGATCACCTGTTCGCTTATTCACCCACAGTGCGTAACAGAAGGTTTGGTCTGGGGCTTTGAGGTGGGCGAGCGCTCATAGTCAGTCCTTTCTACTGCTTATCCTCACCCTGTTTTAGTCTGTTGCCCTCCTTTTTTTGTCCTTAAGAAATAAATTGCGTTTACATAAACCGCAGCCCTGAGTGAAGCCATAAAAACTATGACTCAGAATCCTGGCACCTCAGTTATGAAAATTTATTCACCCTTCCTTTACCGTTGCTTGTTTTTCTGGAGGTTAAAACTTTTAAAAATCACCTGGAAGAATGCTAGAACAATTTATCCTAGGATAAAGGTGCAAACAATGCATTTATATCTAATGACAGGAAGACCAGAGGAAGAAACTTTAATATGAAAACTTGCTGCTGAAATCTTTGTAGCGAAGTGAGAGTACCTACCAAAGATTAAGCTGTCGTTACATTTTATGGTTGCAGTAGCTCCTTACAATAACTACTTTCCTCTTTTCCTTGATTTGCTGGCTTGATTTACATAGTTCATAATTCTTATTCAGCTGTAAGCTGTTAATTCACTTTCTTGCCCCAAATCCAGAGAGCTTCCAAATGCAAAGATGGTGCCAAGGAACATAACACATGCCAAAATCTAAAAACAACCAAATAAATAATGCATTCATGCAAAGCATATTTAACTGACAAAGTTAGACCCACATTTGTTGGGTGGCATACCTACTGAAATTCCCTCTCTTTTTTTTATTGAGACAGTAAGAAGCTTGAAAATTATATCAGATTTCTCAGAAGAGAATTGTAAAGCCAAAATGGAGTATGTTTGATTTAGAATATTTTGTATTTTCAGAAGGCCTGCCCTGAGGTACTGTAGGAGGAATAGAATACAGGATAGATGTGACTGAAGAAAACTGCATAGTAAAAGTGTTTCATTAGACTGAATCTGGGTAAACTTTTATAGAAAGGAAGATATTTATAATATTTTTATACATTTATAATATATCCTGCACTGAGACTTTGCAGGAACTGGAGCTTAATGGTTTAAAATACAGATAAATGTAATGTCTTGCATGAAATGAAAGCTGTTATTTTACTGTTTCTATAGTCTTTTGGGGCTTTCTAAAAAAGCTTCAGTTGGAAGAGCTACTTACAACATTTTTTAAAAAAAATAAGGAATAAAATAAAACATAAAAAATTCCTTTTGTTTATTGTATCTTGAAAAATCACCTCTATGGGAATCCTTAAAGGAGAAATATTTTTGTTTTCCTATTTGTATTGCAGGAGTATATTTAAATTATTGAAACATATATAAAAGTAAAAAGTGAATTATATATCTACACATATAAATTTGTTTAACATTCTTATATAGATTATACAAAAATTATTGAGTATAATTTTTGCCATTGCATTGAATTAGTTTTTACTGAATCAGGCTACTAAATGTTCAAAATATTTTTTAAATTGTTTAAAATGCTAAATCTGAAATATTTTCAAGGCTTACTGTTATTAAAACAACTAACGTCTTTCAAATCTAAGTCTGTATATTATCTCAGAACTTTTTCAATTCAGAGTACCCTTGGCATCCAGCAAGTGCCTTCCCCCTCTGGATGAGTGTGCAGCTTCTGGGCTAAGGACATAATAATCAAGAGAAATATTGTTGTGGTGAGAGGCGGAGAGAGGAAGCAAAGTAATAGTTACTGGTTTGGGCTCAGGAGGCTAGACCAGGTGCATCTGTGGCTCTCGCCCATCTCATTCACCATAAGTTCTCCACATTGCCCTGGCTGAGCCTCACTGACTCCTGGGTTTGGGATATGCTTAATAGCTGTTCTTGTAAGATACATGACTTGAATCCATCCTTTTGGTTTCTGGCTAATTAATGCTCAAGGATTCCAGGTCGTAGTCGTGGGTTTAAGACTTGTTCCTCTCACATGACATTCATCTTTCCATCTCAACGGTGTCCACGTGCACCTCGTGCCCCAGCCGGGGCCATGCGTATGACAGTCTTCCAGGGCAACCTGCGCTGACAATGCTTAGCAGCTTTGCTTTCCGGCGGAATCCTAGCTGGTCTAGTCATCACCAGGAGGATCTGTCTGTCAGGAGAGCAACAAGAAAATAATATTTAACAATATATGGAGAAACAAAAGCAATGTCCCTAAAATTTTTTTAAAAATTAAAATAAATATTAAAATTTAATTAAAATAATATTTAGTATATAAATATAAAAATAAATTTCATAAATATATTTAAATAATATACACAATTGATTTAAAACAAAGTATGTAAAATATTTTAAAATTTTTTGAAGTGCTTAAATACTTAAGTTTCTAGGCATCTTTATTTATTCACATCCTTCTTTGAAGAGTCATGATAATAATTCACTACTGCTCCTTGGCTCCAAATCTACCTCTCTTTGTGATTCTGCAACCAGAGTTTTGCTAATTTTGTATGTGCCTTGCTGGCTGGAATCCTATTGGGATGTATAAATTGTGAACAATAGAGGGACCTTAAATGGCAAGAGAAAGAGACAGGGAAATGTGTTTTCCTATTTACTAGTCTCATCAGTATTGCCCTAGTGATGGCTCAGTGTTGCAACAAGAGTTGGTTATAGCAACCAACTTTTACCAAAACCACTAACAAGGGTGAGGCAGCCCTGTCCCTCCTCAGAAGTCTGAGCCCTTGTTCTAGGGCGCCCCTGCTATTACCTACTGAGGCATTCATAAATTAATTAAATAATTAATTAATCTCCTTAGAATTTTAAGTACTTTCTCTATGAAGTCCTTTCCCTTTGCTTTTATCTATTCTGCATCAAACTGCTTTATTACTCCAATCCTTTCTAATGATAGATCAGTATTTTCTTTTTTCAATATTCTTTTTTTTATTTTTCTTATTTTTGACAGGCAGAATGGACAGTGAGAGAGAGAGACAGAGAGAAAGGTCTTCCTTTGCCGTTGGTTCACCCTCCAATGGCCGCCGCGGACAGCGCGCTGCGGCCGGCGCACCGCGCTCGTCCGATGGCAGGAGCCAGGAGCCAGGTGCTTTTCCTGGTCTCCCCATGGGGTGCAGGGCCCAAGCACCTGGGCCATCCTCCACTGCACTCCTGGGCCACAGCAGAGGGCTGGCCTGGAAGAGGGGCAACCGGGACAGAATCCGGCGCCCCGACCGGGACTAGAACCCGGTGTGCCGGCGCCGCAAGGCGGAGGATTAGCCTGTTGAGCCACGGCGCCGGCCCTTTTTTCAATATTCTAACACCTGTTTAAACAGATCCCCATATTAAATAATCTCCATTGAAGATTTTAGAGTGCTTTCTGAATTCCCAACTATATCCTAAATGATAAAGACAAGCAGACATTCCTTTTCACTAAAAGGAATAGTAGCTTTACTTACTACTTTCTAAAGGAGTAAATTACAAGCTGAAACCAACTATTGGGATTCATGGAAAAATGCAAAATGATCTTGTGACCTGTGTCAAGTTACTTAACCAAAAGAACCAACACTGAGTTGAAGTAGAGCCTATTATCTTTGCCATGTTTGTGACCATAAAGTATGAAGCTCAGGATTTTGGTACTGATTTTCTTACAGACTCCACTGTCACAATCCACATGTGCTAGCTTTGGTTTACTGAATGATTGATTTTTTAAATCTCTCTGTTGCCTTTGTTTCATTAGCATTAACATATATCAGTTTTCACTTTTTCCTTGCTATAATTGGATAATTATTCAATTGAAAAGATTTTTGAGCTTATTTTTATGTCCAAAAAATAAATTATTACATAAATCATTTCAGGGAAGAGATAGATTAAAATACTCAGTATTTTAAAATAATTTTCTACTAAACACATCATTCAAAGTCCCAGATAATTTTCACTGTACTTTTCAATTTTATACTAGTTGAATATTTACCTTGTTTTAACCAATTGCTATATTTGTACTTATTATTTCCAGCAGATTTTTTTTTCCACATGAGTAGGCCACATTTTGACACTTTACCAAGGTGTTATTTTATGGATAGTTATATCTGAACTTTAGATAGTGTAACCTATTGGAATATCTAGTGTGATATGCTGTCTCTGGCATATCTTAAATAGGAGTTGTTGAAATAAATATATCATAATCTGAATTTCCTGTTTTTTCATTGAATATTGACTTTGATAGGAACTAATTAGAATTTATTCAGGGATGATGTAAGTGTGTGTGTGTGTGTGTGAATGTGTGTGCACATAATATTTAATTAAGTGTATATGTGTTTGTGTATAAAAGAAAGAAGCCAGAAAGGTAAGAGCAGATTGTAGAAGTAAAGCTGTGGTATTTAGAGGAAAGACCAAATGTCAATCTACCTCAGGGCCTAGAAAACAATATTTTAAAAGTTCAGGCATGCCTATACTAAAAAGCAGTGATCTTTAAATAAGTTAGACTATTACGTAATAATTGTATATTCTATTTCTTTTTTTATTCTTGGTGATTAAATTTTGTTTGGATTCATAAATGGGCAAACATTTTACAAATCAAATATTTAAATTATGAGTCTTGGCTCCTGGATAGTCAACATGCCCAAAGAATTACAAACAGCCTTTTTAAAGGCATACTGGTAAAGATCAGTTTTAAAAGTCATCTTCAAGATTAAAGGAGACAGTTTTACAAGAGAATTCAGAAAATAGGTATGGACCAGTTATGACTAGAGCTAGAGTCATTTCGGATGCTTAATACTCCATTTGCCCCAATTTTTTTTTCTGTTGGTTCTCTCTCTCTCTTTCGTGTGTGTGTGTGTGTGTGTGTGTGTGTGTGTGTGTGTGTGAGAGAGAGAGAGAGAGAGAGAGAGAGAGAGAAAGAGAGAGAGACAGAAAGAATATCGACAGCTTGCACATTATATGGGATGTACCCCCTTTAATTGCATAGTAAGAGAAAATTTTATTCCTAATTTTCATATATGAACTTTCATTCAAGACTATAGTTGACTCTGTTTGAATCAAGTGATCTCTTAGACCAACGACTGTAAACTGGGGAAACAGTCATTCTGTCCTGAAGTCAAATTACATGTAAACTCTCTATCAATATTAACATTTCTGATAGTGCAAAAATGCTTATGGTTTAATACCCTCAGATGAAATATGCAATACTTAGCTTCATAATACCCTGAGAGAGAGAGAGAAAAAGAATCAGAAATAGTTTGCTTTCATATTAATAAATGCAGTCATTTATTCCATTTAATATGAATTGTCAAAATTTAATTGCCTTTCCCCAAGATTTTAGCTCTCATATAACAAAATTACTAAACCTGAGAGTAAAAGATAATTCTATCTAATGTTTCCATTTATACTAATTGAAACAATATTTTATAACTTTATAAAAAGTACATGAGCTAATAAAGAATATGACTTCTAGTACCTATTATTCTATTTTATGAATGTTATTGAAAACTTCTGTGCTGTATCTGTAACATAGCCCAACGAACACTGCAACATGGGATTCAGAACTTCACATCACTGAAATTGTCTCCATCACAAATTACTCAATTAGATATATTTCACATAAGGAAAAGTGGACTCTTCTGAAGAGGTCTGTGAGAGGCTATTGGAATCCAGCCACTGTGTATAAAGATTTTCAAACATTGTAGTTAGAAAAACGTTGCTGCCTAATTGGACATTATTGCAATATGTATCATATGAGCCATTTTATAAAATGAGAGCTTTTATCACTTACTTTTAGGAGATGTATTTGATAGCTGTATTTAGACTCATTGTACAATTAGTGTGTTTGACAGGCACTGAGTGTGATAGGGCCTAGCACATGGCTGTCTAATATTAGTTGTATCTTCTGGCCCTTCATGATGGATTATGTTGCAGATGAACCATGTGCATAACTCCATTTCCCTAGCCCTCTTCTACTCCATGATAAATAGCCACTATTCATCTATTGGCCACTGGAAATATCCAAGAAAATTGCCACTTTAGATTCCACAGATCACCAAGATTTCAAAGGAAAACCACAGCTTATTTTTAGGACTGTCAGTACCAGAGAAGCATGATTACAAAAGCACTTATTTTTTGATGATACCTGAAAGATGTCCATGAAGAATAAGCAGTGTAAGCAGCCAATGATACTTCAGACAGGACACTTTGTAAGTCATCCAGAAGATTCCAGAATGTTCACTTCACCATGTAAACACTCCCCAAAGTCTTCATGCACTTCTCTCTTATATAAGTGTGAACTTGACTTCAGTCTCAGGTGCCAAAGGCATTGAAGCTGGATTAATTGTAGGAAGGAACCTCTCTGTGTTTGTTGCAGAGATAGTTGCTGTATCTATCAGAACGTTTCAGGAACTCATGTTCCAGTTCAGAATTCTACAACTGGTTTTAGCATTCTAAATTTTTATCTTCTCCCAATTTTGAAAGCTGTAATTCACAGATTTTGCAGTTACAAACTTCAAGGATAGTCTTAATGGAATCTGCCATATTTCGTTATGCTTATTAAGGAAAATGAACTTTTCCTTTAAAAAGGAAAAATTTCCCTTATTATTTCTATTTTAGAATAAGAGATCCCAAATATTTGTCCATGAAACTATGCTTCTTGACCTATGATTCTTAAATTTCAAATACAAACTACTCAATTTATTCTCCAAAGTAGAGATTTGAAAAAAGAATATTTCTGTAAGTAACTAAAAATAGCTCTGTCCTGATTTTTTCACTAATCTAACTTTTGAGAAATGCTCTTATATACTTCAAATGATATTGAATTTAAGAAAGGTAGATAATACATAACATTTAATCAGGTATTCAGATGCACAGAACATAATCTACAACTAGAAAGCTAGTTATGTTCCCCTGATTATTGCAAGGAAAACTATTTGAAATCTGAACCCTTGATCCTATTGCCAAAAATTTATTCCAAATCAGTACATAAAGAAAAGATTTCTCTTTGCAAACGTTAAATCCCAACTCATTTTTGTCTGAATCCAACAGCCCTTCAGTTTTTCCACTCACAACATCAGTGGCAGGGTTTGTGAAAGCAAACAGCTGTCCCTCCATTATTTTTTTTCATTACATGCTACAGACTGTCACTAGCTCTTATAAATTCAGATTGAACTGAACAGTCTGAAGAAGTTCAGTTCAGGGTCAAGCTCCCTGAAATAGCATGAAATTGTGCATTGCTAGAAATACAGGGTTTAATCTTTGTGCCAGGGGTCGTAAAACAGGATCATCTGATCCTTCAACCATTACTCTTCTGCTACAGCTAGTTCCTGGACTATCTGTAATGTTTCCTGATTGAAAGCAGAAACTGTCAGCTGGTTAAAAGAATGCGGGAAAAATGCTATCAACTACCTACAACTTGGACTTGATTTACTGACGTTCGGCTTCACTGACATATTCAATAAATTGCAATTAGACCTCACAGACTTAATATTCAAAAACCCACAGTTACTGGAGTGTGCTTTTGAAGGTTCAGTCATGCAAACCAGGGCAATATATTGATGCACATGTGGTACACACTTTAGTGACATTATTTCTGTTTGATTTGATGTTCTCTCTGCACAGCCATATTTTAGCAACTCCAAAAATGTCTTCCTTTGTAATTCACAAGTAAAAATTCTTTTACTCAATGTAAGATTAAAAAGCAATAGAAGTTATGCTTGAAAATAACCAAAAAAAATATTATGAGGCTAAATTATACTACAACTACTTTTTAAAGACTTTGACAAATCGTAGTAATTAAAGAATATGTACTCATTCAACAAACATTTTTTGAGATAGTGGTTATAACTTTCTGTATTAAGGGGAAATTATACTCAATTAATTTTATATCTTTTGACATAACTAAGGAAAATAATGCATATTTTAGGAGGAAAGTAAGACACATAGAATTGGTCTAGGTAAGGATGACAGTTTTATTATGCTCTATAATTTGACACTGTCTGAATGCCCTTTATGCTATCTAGAATATTCACAGAATCATGTTGTTGTAGCTCCTAATTTTTTTTCTTTAGGACATATGCCTTAGGAAAGTAGTTATTTTCTGACTTATCCATTTTAATAATTGATAGTGTATATGGAACACACACATATGTATGCACAAAGAATGATAGGGTCTCGCATGATTAGCCACTTGATATTATGTTTCTTGTTTAAATTGGATGTGCATTTCCTTTTTAGAACCCAATATAGAAGGAATATTTATGACTTTCTATGGATGTGAATTTATATACTAAATTTTTCTGTGTGTATTGTTTTGCTTCTCTAACTTATTTCTTCTTAATTATGCACAGAAAGTAAAATTAATCAAGCATGATTCTCCCTGAATATAAGAAAGGTATATCTCTACCTTTTAAAAATTTTTCAGTCCAGGCTGGCATTGTGGTACAGTAGGTGAAGTTGCCACTTGCTACACTAGCTACACTATGCCAGAGTACCAGTTTGTATGGTTTGAGTCGGCTGTACCACCTCCAATCCAGTTCCCTGCTAATGCACCTGGGAAAGCAGTGGAAGATGGGCCGAATTAGTTTTTACCCTGTCACCCACATGGAAGACTCAGATGGAGTTTCTGACTCCTGGCTTCTGAATGGCCCACCCAAGGCATTTGAGAAGTAAAACAATGAATGGGTGGAAAATTTCTTTCTTTCCCTCTTTCTCACTCTCAGTAGAAAATCTTTCTGTCATCTATAATTAAATCATTCTATATGCTTTTTTCATTAAGTTTTTTTTGTTATTTGAAATTGGAGTTATAGAGAGAAGGAGAGACAGAGATCTTCCAACCACTGGTTGTCTCCCTAGATGGCAGCGACATCTAGGCCTGAGCCAGGCCAAAATCAGGAGCCAGGAGCTTCTTCCAAGTCTCCCATGTGGATGGCAGAACCCCAGGAATGTGGACCATCTTTCCACTGCTTTTCCCAGGCCATCAGTAGGGACCAAGAATGGAAGTAGAGCAGCTGGGACTCAAAGCAGAACCCATATTTGATGTTGACATCATAGGAGGCAGCTTTTACCCACTATGCCATGATGCCACCCCCGTATTCTATCTTTTCTTGTCAAATGTGAATTCTCACTCATCAGAGTTTTAATTTTAAATATATAGCCAATTTACCTTAAGAAAGAGAAGCTTATTTCTAACAGGTTGTAAGAACACTATCATTTTTTAATTTTCATTTTATTTGAAAAGCAAAGAGACAGAGACGGACAAACAGAGATCTTCTATACCCTGTTCAGTCCCCAACTCAGTGCAATAGTTGGGGCCAGGTCAGGCTAAGGCCTAGAGCCCAGAACTCAATCCAGGTCTCCCAGGTGAGTGGCAAGGATGCAATTACTTGAATGGTCATCAGCAGCCACCACAGGCACACATTAGTAGGAAGCTGGAATTGGAGCAGATCCAGGACTCAAACCCAGGCTCTCTGATGGCGTATGTGTGGGCCCAACTGCATCTTAACTGCTGTTTCAAGTGCCCACCCCAATACTCTGTTTTTGAAGTTACAGATGTATTAGGAAAATTGGAATATTTAGATAGCCTCTGTAGTTTATTATAATTTGCTTATAAATTCATATATTTCCTTTGAGAACATATATTGGGAATTTCCTGTTCTTCAAAAACTGTTCAGGGTCTCTGTAATCTCTGAGCAGTAGAAATCGATAAAGTAAAAATACAAAATAAAGCAGGTTGCCTGGAGTGGGGTTGTGGTGCAGCAGCTTAGGCGGCCTCCTACAACGCCCACAGCCCAGAACGAGCGCTCTGCTTGGGAATTCAGCTTCCAGCGGGCTCGCCTGGAAAGGCAGAGGATGGTTCAAGCACGCGGGTCCCTCCATCCACGCGGCAGACCAGGAAGGCGTTCCTGGCTCTTGATTTTAGGGACTCAGGTACCTGCAGCGTCACCTGCTGCCCCCCAGGGTGCACAGTAGCTGGGATCTGGAGTCAGAATGGCGCCAGAACTTGAAGCCAGACATGCCGCTTGGGGATGCATCTTCAGCACCGCACCAAAGCTTGCTCCTACTGGAATCTATTTTATTTTATTTTGTTTTATTTTCATTCTCCAAATGGCTGCAATGGCCGAAGCTGCGCAGATCCAAAGCTGGGAGCCGGGAGCTTCCTCCAGGTCTCCCACATGGTTGCAGGGCCCAAGGACTTGCTATACTGCTTTCCCAGGCCATAGCAGAGAGCTGGATCAGAAGAGGAGCAGTCGGGACTCGAACTGGTGTACATATGGGATGCCAGCGGTGGCTTTACCAGCCACACCACAGTGCTTGCCCCTGATATATATATTTCAACTAGGCTTTCATTTATTTCAAGGCATTTATTGTCACATTATGCTTACTTAAAATCACTTTTATTTCTTATAACTATATTTTCTTTGACAGTTCTTTATCTTATGTGTACAAGTTAGGATTGCAAATTTCTGGTGTATTCTTAGATATAATTACCTTAAGTCTAAAATCTAAATATGTGTATATGTTCATAATTATAGCTGAACTGTACCTTTCCTTAATATGCAAGTAGAACTTGATCTTTGGAAATGTGAAAAACTATGGAAAATCATATATATTTTCACAACACTGGGATCATACTAAATATACTTTTGGTAAATTGCTTTTCTCTTTCATAATAAAATAGTTCCCATTTTCATTAAGAAGCAACAGTTCAATGCATATATTTAGTTTCAAAATTATTGGTGGATGAATTGACATACTAAAATTTAATGCATAGTAGCTTTTTTAAGTCAATATAGATGTATTTTTCAAATATTGAAAACTCTTATTCAGATATTTTCAAAAGTACTAGTTGAATGTTTACATTGTAGATGAATAATAATCAAAACTACAACACATTATTGAAATGATTAGTATTATTTGACTACACAATTTTTTGGTATAAAAGTACAGAAAAAGAAAGGCTATTTTTATACATGCTTGTTTTACACAAGCTCAGGCAGATGCAAATTTTGTCTATAGGACTTTACTGATTTGACTGCTTACCTAGTTATGTTCCAATAGCATTCATTAGCTTCGTGGATGTCTTTTTTATGTATAAAATTATCTAAGAATCCTCCCCTTTTCCTTAAACTCCATGCCTTTCTAGGATCTTGTTTTGGGAAGTAGAGTTTGGAATATTTTGTTGGTAGTCTTTTTCTCACATGATACAATTATGTTATTTTGTTCCTCTTTTGAACTTAAATGGCAGTTGTCACACAATTATGACACAGTTTTCAAAAGGTAATGATTAAAAGTGCTAAGGTAACTAGAGGTACAGCTATTTTTAAATACATGAAATTCAGTTTTATTTTTTTTAGCTGAGTCTAAACAATTCCTTACATGCATTTCAGCCATGCAGACATTCACACATGTTAATCAGTTAATAGTGCTATTGATTTTTTGCCATTCAGAAAGGGATGTGCTCTTCAGCAAATTACAAAATTGCAAGTAGATGGTTTCAAGTCATCTCAGTTAGATTGTTCTCTTTTCTACCTAGCATAAATTACAGTGCATATATTCAAAGAAACATTTCTCTTCTCAATGAAGGTGTGAATAGTAAGAAAAATACTATGTATTTACACCTTTCTTGGTGTTTTCCGCCTTTAGGATTCTCTAGTTATTCTCCTGGATTTTAGCTAAGTTCATTTTCTCATGTTCTCTTTCACTTTTTGTCATCCTCACATATATGAAAAATTAAAACTATCCAGGATGATTAGTGCATAAGCCTTTATTAAATAAGTCTGAATCTTTGGCAAACATTGTGAAGAAATGCTGGGGATTGGGATCAGACACGTACAGTTTACTATAGTAAGGGAACAAATTGACAAAATAGGCAAGGTCAGATGAAGGGTATATATACTCATGAGGTTAATTTAAGAGATTAAAAAAATCACCATTGGGGCCCGCATCGTGGCATAGCAGGTTAAGCCTCTGCCTGTGACACCAGCATCCCACTTGGGCACCGATTGGAGACCAAGCTGCTCCACTTCCAATCAGCTCCCTGCTAAAGTGCATGGGAAAGCAGCAGAAGATGGCCCAGGTCCTTGGGTCCCTGAACCCATGTGGGAGACCCAGAAGAAATTCCTGGCTGTTGGACTCCAGGCTGGCTCAACCTTGGCTGTAGCAGCCATTTGGAGATTGAACCAGAGGATAAAAAATTCTCTCTCTCTGTAACTCTGCCTTTCAAATAAAATACCTAATTTTTTTTTCAAAAACACACTCACATGATCTTTTGCCTATAAGAAAAAAAGCATATTGGCCAGCGCTGTGGCTCAACAGGCTAATCCTCCGCCTTGCGGCGCCGGCACACCGGGTTCTAGTCCCGGTCGGGGCACCGGATTCTGTCCCGGTTGCCCCTCTTCCAGGCCAGCCCTCTGCTGTGGCCCAGGAGTGCAGTGGAGGATGGCCCAGGTGCTTGGGCCCTGCACCCCATGGGGAGACCAGGAAAAGCACCTGGCTCCTGGCTCCTGCCATCGGACGAGCGCGGTGCGCCGGCCGCAGCGCGCTGTCCGCGGCGGCCATTGGAGGGTGAACCAACGGCAAAGGAAGACCTTTCTCTCTGTCTCTCTCTCTCACTGTCCATTCTGCCTGTAAAAAAAAAAAAAAAAAAAAAAAGAAAAAAAAAAGAAAAAAAAAGAAAAAAAGCATATTGCATATTTCAAAGAGAGATGAAACTATTGACCAAATCATATGATTATCATTTTTTAGGATTTATTTATTTATTTGAAAGGCGGAGTTACAGAGAGGGAGAGAGGGGAAAAGATTGAAAAAAAAGGAAAGGGAGAGGAAGAGAGAGACCTTCCATCCACTGGCTCATTTCTCCAAATAGCTGCAATAGCCAGGAGGTGGGCTGTGCCAAAACCAGGAGCCTGGAACTCCATTCAACTCCATCACATGAGTGCAGGGGCCCAACCACTTGGGGAATCCTCTGCTGCTTTTCTCAGACCCGTAAGAGGAAGCTGGATGGGAAGTGGAGCAGCCAGGACTCAAACTGGTGCTCATATGGGATGCTGGCACTGCAGGGGGCAGCTTTACTCATGACATCACAACACCAGTCCCAGTTTGTTGTATTTTACCACGACTTTATTTCCAGTTTGTAACACAGACCAGCTTTTCTTGCATGTCTGAAGTTTATTCACAAGATGCTGGTTGCTAGCCAGCAGGAGAGGAGCAATTTTGCCATGTGTACACCGATCAATGATAAAAAGCCACAAATGAAAACCTTTCTGTTCTATTGAAACAAAATATGACTCCCTCCAAAAACATTGTACGCTAGTCACCAATGATGGCTTTACCTAATCACAATGCCAGACCCATATTTACTTCCCTAACTATATCTAGGGACCAAAAGCCTGACCTTTGATAAGGTTGCAGAAATTGCAAGAAGATAGTGGTACAGAGTGAAATGGTAGGCTAATGAAGTCACCTTGCGCTGTGACCCATCAGTGGGAGACACAGATTTTAGTTGTTAAGAAATATCTTTCTATTTAGAGACAATAAGTCGAAGTTACTTTTGCTTTCAGCAAACCAGTATAGGAAAAATGCACCAAGAGGTTTAGAAGGCAGGGAATGTTTCAGATAACTCCTAGAGCTAATTCCCCCTATCTCATCCTTGAATCACCAGAATATCATTCTGTGTTCTTGACCACTTATAATACAGGAGCACAGTATTGTTTAATTTTTAGTTCTTTTTTCTTTACAGCTGTTTTGAAAATTTCAATCCCTTACATAAAGTTTGTAAGAGGACAAAAGGCATTTATGTTCTCTTCATCTGAATCTACCAATTGTTGATATTTCTCTCTCTCTCTCTCTCTCTCTCTCTCTCTCTCTCTCCTCTCACTCCTATTGTCACTATTCATCTCACTTCACAATTATTTTGGATTTATTTGAAAAATTAATGTCAGTTATCTCCAAAGTATTTCATTTATTGTTAAGAACGAGGACATTCTCTTACATGAAAACAATAAAATTAAGGTGATCTGAGAATTAACCACTGATAGAATATTAATATCTAATATGTAGTTAATATTAAAATTTCCTGGGGCTGGCACTGTGGTGCAGTGGGTTAAAGCCCTGGCATGCAGCGGCAGCATCCCATATGGGCACCAGTTCGAGTCCTGGCTGCTCTACTTCCAATGCAGCTCCCTGC
Source organism: Sylvilagus floridanus (assembly GCA_949820135.1). Taxonomy (NCBI): domain Eukaryota; kingdom Metazoa; phylum Chordata; class Mammalia; order Lagomorpha; family Leporidae; genus Sylvilagus; species Sylvilagus floridanus. The sequence continues at coordinate 28,135,962 of OX463239.1, read as the reverse complement.
AAATACACCTAGGAAGGCAGTGGATGATGGTCCAAGTCCTTGGGCTCTGGTACCCACATGGGACACCCAGAGGAAACTATTGGCTCCTGGCTTTGGATCAGCTCAGCTCAGCCATTGCAGCCATTTGGGGAGTAAACCAGCAGATGGAAGACCTGTCTCTCTCTCTCTGTGTAACTCTTTCAAATAGATAAAAAAAAAAAATCCTAAAAAAAAAAAAAAATTCCCCATTTGTTCCATTTTTTCTTCTCTTGCATTTCATCAATGAAAACAATTTACATATGATTTTAAGTTTTTCAACTGCATTTTCCTAATGATAGCTAGAGTAATATTTTTAAGACCCCAATGCATTGGTATCTCTTTCAATATCTTAATTGCTCTTAAAGTGCAAACCAAAACTCTCATTAGCTTGCTAGTCCCATTTCATTTATTATTCACTTCAAAATACTTTAATGCTATTGAAATAAATGACTTTTCTAGAAATTACTTTCATCTGTCTTCTATCATTTTGTGTGTAGCATCCCTTTATCTGAATATTCTTGAACCTGATCACTCTTTACCTAACTCATTCATGAGTTGTGGGCCACAATTAATACATTAAGGTCAATGAAAAGCTTTATATGCTGACATCAGACTGAATTCAGTTCCCTGAATACAGAAGCTCTTATGTGTTTCTGTAATACCCTATAGCAACAGCCAGTGGATTTATTATAATGCTTTGTATTCCCTTATTAATTTACCAAAATCCCAGTCCAGATTGATAAATTTCTTGACTGTGGGAGCTGTAACTCTTACTCATTATGTATTCCTTGAATATGACTGTCACATTGTTGGTTGGACAAATATTGAGTAATAGTACACACTAAATCAAAAATGTTCACCTTCAATCTTGAGACTTAATATGAATTAAATTACAATATCTGTTCAGCTCCTAGATTACTTACAAGTTAGATGTGGATAGAATACTGTTATCTGGGCTTCAAACATATTTTTGCAGTTTGACTCATCTCCCATTTAAGTGATTATTTGTGTGTTGCACACAGGACTGTATGAAGAGGAGGAGGGGAAAATGTTGATCCATGGATGTAAAGTTACAGCTGGATAGGAAGAACAAATTCTGACCTGCTGTTGCACAGTAGGGTGACTATAGTTAACAATATATTGTATATTTTGAAATATTTACAAGTGGATTTTAAATATTCTCATCACAGATAAATTATAAATATTCAAAGTGATATATATGCTGATTGCCTTGATTTGATTAATATAATATATATATATACCAAAACATCACACTATGTCATAAACATGTATAAATGCAATTTTTATGTGTATATAATACACAATAAAACTTAAAATTATTCACATTTAAAGGTCAGGATTTGAAGTTTCCCAAGTCTTCCACCTATCAAAAATCTAGATTCAGATTGAGTAAGTGACCTTTAGATTTAAAACTTGTCACCAGAAGTAACAGGCTTCCAAGGAAGTATTATCCTTAAGAACACTAGAACTTTGGAAAAGAAAGGCCAGTAATTTATTGCTTCTAATTTGCAGTTCACTATTAAACTAATTTCCTTATAAATATTTCTCCTATATTTATTAATAACTACAACAGAACACTTACTGACTTACAATGGAAAGGTAAAAAAAAATCTGATAATATATATCTTCCTACTTTATAACAAAAATATTCACAGATATACAAGGCCTGAACAAACCTAAATATACCATGCAGTACACATTTTCATCCATCGCCAGCTGATAGAAGACTTCTCTCTGTCTCTCCCTCTCTGTCTGTAACTCTGCCTCTCAAATAAATAATTAAACCTTTTTAAAAAATGTAAGTACCTCATTAAAAAGAAATAAATGTATAGAAATAGAAATGGAAGAAGTCAAAATATCACTGTTTTCTGATTATATGGTTCTGTATGGAGAAAAACCTAAGGGTTTCATGAAGAGACTATAAGAACTGGTAAGTATATTCATTATTGTTGCATAATATAAAATCAACATATAAAAATCAAATAGCATTTTAACAGCAATAATGAATTTGATGATAAAACAATTATAAGAATTATCTATTCAGAATAGCTAACAAGAATACCTTGTAACAAATTTAAGGATGTGAAAGACCTCTACAATAAAATGATAAAAGACTTATAAAGAAATTGAATAATACACCTTAAAAATGGAAGGCCACTCCATATCCAAAGCCTATAAAAATTAATTTTTCAAAGTGATTTACAGATTCAATATAATACCCACAAAAATAAAAATGACATTCTTCATAGATATAAAAGAGCAATCCTAAAATTTCTTTGGAAGCACAAAATACCCCAAATAGTCAAAACAATCTTGAACAAAAAAGAAAAAAGATGGAGGCATCATAACACTAGATTTGTAGACATACCATAGGTCTTATGACTACAACAGTTACTAAAAACAACTAGCAGAAAACATTGGCATTTGACAAAAGCTTTTTGGATAAGACCCCAAAGCAAAATGAAATATAAATGCAAACAAAAATAGACAAATGGAATTATATCAAAGTAAGAATCTCATGCACAGCTGAAGCAACAATCAACAGAACAAAAAGACAACCTGAAGAAGGAGGGAAACATTCAAAAACATGCATATTATAAAGCATTATTACCAAAGATGTCTGAAGAATACCAGAAACTCAATACAAAAAACAACAGTCCAAAGGAGAAAAGGGAGAAGATTCCGAATAGAAATTTCTCTGAAGAAATACAAAAGGCAATAAATATGTGAAAAAAAAAAGCTCAACATCACTAACCATCAGAGAAATAAAATGTACACCAAAACCACAATAATGTTATATAAAAATTATTTAAAAATGCAGGAAATATTTGAGAAAAGGGGACCCTTTTCGTTATTGATGAAAAATTAGTATAGCCATTGGCAAGAATATTGTGGAGTCTTCAATAGATAGTTTTACCATACGGCCCAGGTGTCCCAGTCCTGGGTATATCTCTGAAGGAAATGAAATCAGCATAAGAAAGAGACACCAGCACTCCTATGTTTATTACAGTATTTTGCACCATACCCATGATTTGCATCAATTTCTGTGTCAACTGATGGAATAATGAATAAAGAAAATGTGTTATATACACAATGTGATATTACCTGATCATAAAAAGGAATGAAATTCTGAAATAAGCAGCAAAATAGTTGGAACTGGAAGATGTTAAGTGAAACGAGGTAGACACTGAAAACCAAATATAGTATGTTTTCTCTAGTATGCAGAAATTTAAAGAAGAAATAGTTGATCTGAACCAAGAACAGTTATTGCTAGAGTTTAATAAGAGTGAGTGGAGTGGAACAGAAGGAAATTCAATAATAGGCACCAAAACGCAGTCAGGTGGAAGTAACATATTCTAGTGTACCATACTACAGGGGAAGACTATAGTTCCCAAGAATTAATTGCATGCTTTGTAAAGAATTGGAAGAGAGGGGCTGGTAGGCTCCAAACACAAACGTAAGGAAAAGGAAAAAAGTTGGCTGCCTTCTTTGATTAGTTTGCACTGTTTATATATTTGGACTATTGCAGTGGACACCCATAAAAATGTGCAAGTGTTACATGTTAATAAAATCTTATTTAAAAAAAATAGAAATTAAGTAGAAGAAGCAAAGACCAGAGACATGGAGGATATACATTTACACAATAATAATACATTCTGTTATTTTTAGTTATTTTTGAAAAATCTCATCTGGGTGGATGACAATAATACCTTAAGAAGAAAGTAGACGTTTCCTTTTTCGTCTTTGATATTGTTAATTTGGGTCTTTTCTCTTCTTTTTTTAGTTAGTTGGGCCAATGGGGTGTCAATTTTGTTTATTTTTTCGAAAAACCAGCTCCTCGATTGGCTGATTTTTTGTAATGTTTTTTTGGTTTCAATCCTGTTAATTTCTTCCCTGATTTTGATTATTTCTCTTCTCCTACTAGCTTTGGGTCTGGTTTGCTGTTGTTTTTCTAGATCCTTGAGATGAACTGAAAGCTCATCTATTTGGTGCCTTTCCAATTTCTTGATGTAGGCACCTATTGATATAAATTTTCCTCTTAACACTGCTTTTGCTGTATCCCATAGGTTTTGGTATGATGTGCTGTTATCTTCATTTACTTCCAGGAAATTTTTGATTTCTCTTTTGATTTCTTCTATGACCCATTGTTGATTCAGGAGCATGTTGTTCATTCTCCATGTGTTTGCATATGCTCTAGAGATTCCTGAGTTGCTAATTTCCAACTTCACTCCCTCGTGGTCTGAGAAGTTGCATGGTATGATTCTTATTCTTTTGAATTTGCTAAGGCTTGCTTTGTGGCCTAGTATGTGGTCAATCCTGGAGAAGGTTCCATGTACTGCTGAGAAGAATGTAAATTCTTTTTCTGTGGGATAAAAGGTTCTGAAGATATCTGTTAGGTCCATTTGGGCTATAATGTCGTTTAAATCTGCTGTCTCCTTGTTAATCCTCTGTCTTGGTGATCTGTCTATCTCTGAGAGAGGAGTGTTGAAATCTCCCAGTACTATTGTATTGGGGTCTAAGTCTCCCTTTAAGTCCCTTAACAGGTCTTTTAAATAGACCGGTGCCCGGTGGTTAGGTGCATATACATTGATAATCGTTATATCTTCCTGTTGAATGGATCCCTTAATCAATGTGAAATAATGCTAATACTAGTAATGAAACAGTATTTTTTCACTTTGTGTTTCTGTGTGGGAGCAAACTGATGAAATCTTCACGTACTATAATATTAAATCAATCTTCTGTGTATAAAGATAATTGCAAATGATTAAAAACTCTAGGTGTTAAATTGGAAAATGCACAGATAATTAATCAATTCTTTAAAAAAAAAAAAGCATGTAGGATCTCTGTCTTTAATGTACTGTACATTGTGAATCAATACTATAACTAGTACTCCAACAATAATTTCAGTTTGTGCCTCTATGTGAGGGCAAACTGTTAAAATCTTTACATAATATGTTATAAACTGATCTGCTGTGTATAAAGAGAATTGAAAATAAATCTTGATGTGAACAGAAGGGGAGAGGGAGCGGGAGAGGGGAGGGTGGCGGGAGGGAGGGAAGTTGTGGGGGGGAGGAGCCATTGGAATCCACAAGCTGTACCTTGGAAATTTATATTCTTTAAATAAAAGCAAAAAAAAAAATAAAAATAAAAAAAAAAAGAAGAAAGTAGAAGGGCTGGCACCATGGCACACTAGGTTAATCCTCCACCTGCAGCGCCAGCATCCCATATGGGCACCAGGTTCTAGCCCCAGTTGCTCCTCTTCCAGTCCAGCTCTCTGCTGTGGCCCAGGAAGGCAGCGGAGGATGGCCCAAGTGCTTGGGCCCTGCACCTGCATGGGAGACCAGGAGGAAGCGCCTGGCTCCTGGCTGCAGATCGGTGTACTTCTGGCCATTGTGGCCATCTGAGGTGTGAACCATCAAAAGAAAGACCTTTCTCTCTCTCTCTGTCATGCGCTGTCTGTAACTCTGTCAAATAAATAAATATATTTAAAAAAGAAGAAGAAGAAAGTAGATTGGCATTGTAAGTGCTTTTTTTTTGTATACCACTCTGAATTCACTTTCGTCGAAACCTAATCCTTTAAAGGGATAGTAGGGCAGACATGTGGCACAGAGGTTAAGATGTTGCTTAGGTGACCTGCATCCTGTATCAGCAGGCCTGGTTCCAGTCCTCTCTCCTCTACTTCCAGTCCACCTTCCTGCTAATCTACAGTCTGAGGAGGCAGCAGATGAAGAATCAGGTATTTGCATGCCTTTCACCCACATGGAAGACCAGATTGACATATGCAAATGAATCAGCAGGTGGAAGATGTGTCTCTTTCTGCCCTTCAAATATTGAAAAGCAATCAATAAAAATTTAAAGAAATACTCAAATTTTAAATATTTGAGGAAGTTTAGTACTTATATCAAAGCAATAGGAGCACTACATTGATTTTTAAAAGTGAACAAATTTATGAGTCCATATTTTCCTTATTTTTTATTTCACTCAATATGCTAAAGTTATTAAAGAATAGTTTTCTGATGTATCATTTACGAAAAACTATTTTAGGAACAAAACAACCATCAGAAAATTATTATAATTATTTTAGATAAAGCTGCAAATAATCAGCACAGTATAACAAATTCTGCTCATGAAAAAGTATTCAGTGTTGAAATATTTTTTTCTTAAATAAAAGGAAACATTCATACCACACATTTGGATTACCGTCTTCTGAAGTTGTAATTTAAAATATATTGGTAGTTATAATCATCTAATTAACTGACTAAAATTGTAATGTTATATTTAATAGACCAAAGTTTGTTTTGTAAAATATATCAGTAGTAACACAAAGGATATATTTATTGTCCATGTATTTTTAAAATATTTTTATTTCTTGATAATTCTATCACATTCACAGCTAGTACACTAAATAGCATACTGTTTGAAAACTGCATTACTATTTAACATGCTAAAATATAACTAAGATGTCTTTAAAACAGAGTAGAAAATTTTAGCATCATATACAAAATGGTACAGATTTATCCATCTTATGTGTATGAGGAAATGCTTGCTAATTTACCCAACCTCAGATGGTCCAACAACCGACAGACATTCGGCTGGCTCCACTGTCCTAAGACCAAAGGAAAGAAAGTGCCTCCTTTCTTGGTTTCTTTTCTTCACTGGGTCCTATGCATAGGCACTGTTTGTCCACTGTAACCCAACCCAGACAGACTGCTGAATTGTTAAATGCTTCTAAAGTGGGAACAATATGAACTGCAACCGATGCTGAGGCTATTGAAACATTCAGACAAGGATTTTTGAGGACAGTTATGTTATGTTCCACGACTGTAGAACAAAGACTTAGAAAACTTTAAGGTGCAGTGTTCCTTTTAGTTCTGATCCATGAAGACCTATATAAGACCTGTTAAACATCACTTTTCCTCTTTAACCCTGGTGAGTCACTACTGAAAAGGTTAATTTTAAAGTAAAGAATTACAGTTGAACTGTGTGTTGGGGGTTGATCTGGAAAAGCGAAAGGTTTTAAACATAGTGCTTAGAGCGCCATAAACATCCGTTCAGTTTTTAACACCGTGCTCAATTTTATTTCCTTTGCAATGAAGCTTCGAATCCTGAAGATGAAATAGGAAATCATGAAAACATATAGTACAGAAAAGTATAATTTGTGAATCAAAGAGAAATACCAAAAGGGTATAAAAGTTATGCTTAGAAGATTTACTCAAAAAGAGCAAACGTCACTCAGTCCACATCAATCTTTACCTCAAATCTAGCTCAGTCCTTCCGTCTGCAGGGCATTTCCATCTGCTTGCTCCTGTGTCACTCGATTTTTTCCTGATATCCTCAGGGAAAATACTAAGCTTCCTTCTCAAACTTCTTATGGAGAATAGTAATACCATTCATCTGGCCAAGATTTTCTCAAACTCTGTAGAGGACTTCAAGTGCATCAAGGAATGTTAGATTCCCCACGGAGGAGAGGGTTAATGATCCATATATGGTAAGCAATAGTGGGGAGGGAGCCCCATAAAGCTGTGTCATAACCACTCTGCTGAATAAATTAATGAAATTGTGACCACACTGAACTCTAAAAGGAAGGATCCTGCTGGGAAAAGGAGACAGAGGGGAATTAATACCTGGGGCTTGCTAGCACTTTTAGTAGAAGGGATATTATTAATTTGCAAATGATTATCTGCACAGGGCAGTGACATAACATTCCTCTGGCATCTTAAGCCTTCATTAAAGCCTGTTATTGTGTGCGTGCAGTTACCACTGCTATGCTGTACACTTAGACTCTTGGAGACGGCAGGCTGTAAGAAACTGATGTTATGGCATTGTTTGCTCTTGATAGTCAAGGGTTCCTGTTGAAACATTTCTTGCTTGATCAAAAATTTAAAAAGTGTGCTTTCCCTAACATACAGATACACACCACAACACACACACACATACACACACATGGTTAGTCAATTCACTAAAAAATGTAAATGAGGGAAGTACTAAAATGCTATCAGTTTTGTCTTCAGGTGTTTGTATTTGCTACAAAATGTGTCAGGAGCTCATCCTTTGTTCACCTGAAATCATGGCTGAGGCTCAGGGACAGATTGGTCCTCAGCTTTTACCTGAACTACAGGAATCCCTGGCTTCCTTGGTCATGACTGAAACATAGTTAATAGGGCCAGTGCCTGCCATGCTGGCATCATTTATGGGCCTCGGTTTGAATCCCAGCTGCTTCTCTTCTATACAGCTCTCTTCTATGGCCTAGGAAATCCGTGGAAGATGGACCAAGCGCTTCTGCGCCTGTACCCACGTGGGAGACCAGAAAGAAGCTCCTGGCTCCTGGCTCCTGGCATCTGATCTGCCTAGCTCCAGTCATTGTAGTTTGGGGAATGAAACAACAGGTGGAAGATCTCTCTGTGTGTCTCCTCTCTGTCTGTAACTCTGGCTTTCAAATAAATAACTTAAAAAATCTTAAAACACAGTTAACAACCCAGATACAGAACACATCCATCATGTTCTGAGGAGACATAGAAGATAATGGCAGCTTTTCGGAGGCTACATACTACCTGTTTGGTGCTGGACTTCCCAGACCACTGAAATGAAACACTTAAGGGAGTGGTTATTTTTTCAAAGAAAGATTTATTTATTTACCAGAGAGGCATAGTTACAGACAGAGGGTGAGACAGATAGGGAGGTCTTCCACTAGTTGGTTCAATCCGCAGATGGCCGCAACAGCCGGAGATGGGCCAATCTGAAACCAGGAACCAAGAGTTTCTTCTGGGTTTCATCTGCAGATGCTGGGACCTAAGCACTTTGGCCATCTTCTGCTTTCCCAGCCACGTTAGTAGGGAGTTGCGTCAGAAGTGGAGCAGCTGGGATGCACTGGCGCCCAGATGGGGTGCAGGTTGCCACAGGCAGATGTTTGCCCTACTACACCACAGCACCGGCCCTGGGAGTGGTTCTCTCAACATTGCTTAGCAAATTGTTAGAAATGAAACTTTTCAACTTGTATCCCAGATCTAAAAGATAAAAAGCTATAGAGTTGGGGTCCAGCAAACTATCTTTTTAGCAAGCCATCAAGTCATTCTGATGTGCTGGAAGAACTGCTGTAAAGATAAGGGACCCATGGTCCCTGAAATAAATAAAAATCTGGGTAAAAAAGAGAAGTGAAGCAGGTCAGGAAGAGTAGGCCAATTTCCTTTAGAAAGTACTTACTGTTTCCTAAGTTTTTGAATACTAGGTTGTTAGAAGGGGCTTCCCGTCTAGATTTTCTGAGCGGTTGGGAAGACACAGGAAAGAAAGGAAAAGCAGTTCTGTGGTCTTTGAGACAATTAGGAAAGCCTAACCCAATCATGCCATCTGAAAAATAAGAAAAGATTTTATATCTACTTTTCTGAGTTGGAAAAGTGGGATGTAACTTAACTATAATTAAAATGAAGAAAAATGGCATTGGGAAATAATCTACGGCAGTTTTCTTTGGTATCATCTCTAATTTACTTTGGTGTCTTCTTTACATCTAAATCAGGGGAAATGAAACAACCATGTCAGGCAAAGTTGTGACTGAACATCCAACAGCTGTAGAGATAAAAGATGGAAATGAAAGGCGTGATATTTAACTGGCAAATTGCTCATTGCCAGCTCCTGCACTTTCATCACTAATCTTAATTGGATAGGTCAGTGACCAGGATGGAAAGGCCTTTTTCAAAGCACAACGCAGGTTTGTGATCTTGAGAGGAAACTTGCTACATATGCACTATTAACTGCTGCTTTTCCCATGATAGCAACCAATGATATTAAGATATTTGTTGAAGATTTAGCTAACTTGGAGTTGTTATTAAAAGTACATATAAGGAACACATTTCAAAATCCAAAAATTTAAAGAAAGTCTGAAAACTTATAAACTCCAAGAGAATTATAGTAGAAAAGTTAAATAGCAATTATAAGTTTTAGACTAACTTTTAAAAGAGTGGAAAGTTTTACAACTTACAAAAAAACTTAGTGTAACAAATTGTGAGTTGTACTACAAACAGAGCATGCTACAAAATTCTCTTAAATGACAGATAATATTTTTGAACTTCAGTGGGATACCCCATAATGGGTAATTTAGACATATTTTCAAATAGTTAAAATGTATTATTCTTTGGAGCAGTTCTCAATATGACTATTCTGTGACCATGTGCACTTTTGCGAGCATTTCGTGTGAAGCACAAGCGTGGCAAGGTAACAGGAGGTATTACAGTACAATGGTTAAGAGCTCTGACCCTGGTACCACACAGCTTGGTTTTGATTCTGAAGGTTTATGGCCATGGAGTTTTGGGCAAATTACTGACTCTTTGTAGTTAAGATTTTGCTATGAATACAATGGTATCTACTGCACAATATTGTTCTGAATATTGTGTTGTATTGTAAGAGCTGGATAAACACTGACAGTTATTAAGTCTATGGTTTTTGCTAACTTTACAAGTGATGAAAACATCTCTCTCATAAATGCCTCATTCTTCAGAGACGCATCGCTCTATTTGAATTATACACTCATTATGGAGGTCAACTCTAATTGTAGCATCACATGTTGGAGATATTTGATGCTAAGTTTATGAATCCCTCATCTATCCTGCTTATCTTTTATGGGTGGGGTAGATTATACATATATTAAAAAGATGCTGTAGTTCATAAAATATATATGTCAGGAAAAACTTTGGTAGTAGGAAAGATACCTTCCATTATTTTTTTTTTAAGATTCATTTATTTGAAACGCAGAGTTACAGACAGAGAGGAGACACAGAGAAATCTTTCATCCATTGGTTCACTCACCAAATGGCTGCAATGGCTGGGCCTGGGCCAGGCTGAAGCCAGAAGCCAAGAGCTTCTTCTGGGTTTCCCATGTGAGTGCAGGGGCCCAAGGAGTAGGGCCATCCTCTACTGCTTGCCTAGGTGCCTTAGCAAGGAGCTGGATTGGAAGTGGAGCAGCTGGGACTTGAAAAGACACCCATATGGGATGCAGGCATTGCATGTGGCAGCTTACCCCACTACACTACAACATCCTGCCCCAAAATTCATTTCTTTTAAGGGATTAGGTGATTTGATTGTGTGCCTCAAGGTAGTCTGATTTTATAACCTCAATTACCTTTGCAAAATCTCTTTTGACATTAAGTTAATATTCACACATGCTGGAGATTAGGGTGTAAAGGTGGCCTGATTTTCTGAGATTAATGGTCAAAGAAAATAGAAGGAGGTTTACAATGAAGACAGAGCAGCTATGTAGCAGAGGTGATCATTGAAAGAGAGGATTTTGATGAGTTTAGCCCATTCTATTAAATGGATCTTCACAGTGGCCCTTAACTTTCCTATGGCAAAAGGATTTATTCCAAAAGGTACATGCAATTCAGTCTTTTGGGCACTGCTTTTTAAGATTATTAATAGATTTTCAAAGAAATGCTTCTTTATGTTTTCAGCTGCTATTGGACCACAGGTAGAATACACTGGATCAATCACTTGTTTCTTTATACCAATGTATTCTCTCTTCTTGATTGTTTCAGGATTTAGAAAGCGCTCGAAGGTCTTAAGCCCAGAGGTTTACACTCTGTTTATTTGTGCTACTTATTATGCTCTTCGTCACTTAGAAAAGAAATACTGAAAGGTGTTTCTACTGAGAAGAGGATGATGTTAATTATTTTGTATATGTGACACTCGTGCAGCTATATTAATCACCTATTTCTCCTTCCTAACAGGTTGATTCTATTAGTAACAACTAGGCTGTTTCTAGAGTTAAACTTCAATAGAGAAAAAGCTAGAGAAACTCAGACAGACTAACCCTGTTATGCAAATTATTCAAATGCAAAGAATTAAAAGATTATACAGTGTTTACGTAAAATGGTGCATTATAACTATATTAATTCAAGAAAGTATTTCAAAGTAAATGAAATGTAATTTTACTTTTGATTACATATAGATGAAATTTTTGTAAATATTCATGTTTTATTGAGAAATATGAAGCCAATTATACACACATGTTAGGCTCTTGAATATTAATGAGAATAAGGATAGCAAAGGAGAAATATTTTGCCCAAATATTCCCATAAATAATAAAAAGTTTTCTGAAAGTCATTCAACATTTCTATGTCTCATTTTACAAAATTAAGCAAACATATACAGCATAATAGAAATAAATATATAAGTATATAAATATATAAATAATATAATGTGTATAGAATATATTACATATATAACTTGTAGCTATATTATACATATATACTTTGACAGCATTATGTGGATGTACCACAGGTTATTCCCCCAGCATCTTCTTAGGACATTTCTGTTGTTTCCAATATCTTTTGCAATCCAAAGCAATAACATATTTATTAACTTTGTGCTGAATTCTTTTAACAGTATTATTGTAATTTTACCTCTAGGGTACATTCTTGTATAATTGGGTCAGAGGTAAGTAAGTGTCTATGTGGAATTCGACACCAATGTTTTGTGATATTTTGCAGTTTTGCTAGAATTCCAATTAAATAGCAACCTTTAGAAATGAACTCATAAGTAATTCCCATAATAGAATTAAAAGATTGAAGACCACGATTATCTTTGAAATATAACAAAGCAAAAGAGAAAATATTTAATAATATCAAAAATAATATATAATAAAGACAAGGTGAATTTATAAAAAATTAAAATTAATAGCTATTAAAAATAAAAATAACTGGTTGGTGGATTAAAATACATAGTAGAAATACCTGAAAAAAGTCATTAATAACCCAGCTGGAAGACTTTCATGAAGGAATTTTGCAAATAGGTTAAATTATGCACATAGAGTCGAAGAGACAGGAACTATAAAAGTGAGTTTAAAATGCATGGAGATTGAAATAACAAGATTTAACATGTACCTAATTGGATTTCAAGATTGAGAGAGTGGGTAAAGCTTGGAAGAGTTGATATTTGAAGGGCTAATGGCTGTGAAAATTTAAGAACTGATGATAAAATGAATTTTAAGTAGAATAAATAACACATGTATATCTTAACATTTTGTGACCAAAAAATTGAGTATTTAAGAGTAGGAGCAATTCTTACAAGCTGTCTGGAGAAAGATAGTTTATCCTAAAGGTAATAATTATTAGACCTCTCAAAAGACACAAAAAAGAAAAAAAGTATGAACATGGAATAAAATCTCTTAAATGTAAGATAAAAATTGTAGATCTTAAATTTTAAATTCAGCTATGCTTTCAATCAAGAATAAGACCTAAAAAAATGAATGTAACAGATAGCCAAAACTTGAGCTTATTACCCACTTTCACTAAGGAGATTTTGTTTTTGATAGGCAGAGTTAGTGAGAGAGAGAGAGACAGAGACAGAGAGACAGAGAGAAAGGTCTTCCTTCTGTTGGTTCACCCTCCAAGTGGCTGCTGCGGCCGGCACACTGTGCTCATCCGAAGCCTGGAGCCAGGTGCTTCTCCTGGTCTCCCATGCGGGTGCAGGGCTCAAGCACTTGGGCCATCCTCCACTGCATTCCCGGGCCACAGCAGAGAGCTGGACTGGAAGAGGAGCAACCAGGACAGACTCCGGCACCCCAACCGGGACTAGAACCTGGGGTGCTGGCGCTGTAGGCAGAGGATTAGCCAAGTGAGCTGCAGCACAGGCAGGAGATTTTTTTGTTTTGTTTTGTTTTTGACAGGCAGAGTGGACAGTGAGATACAGAGAGAGAGACAGAGAGAAAGGTCTTCCTTTGCCGTTGGTTCACCCTCCAATGGCTGCCGCGGATGGTGCGCTGCGGCCGGCACACCGCGCTCATCCGGTGGCAGGAGCCAGGTGCCAGGTGCTTTTCCTGGTCTCCCATGGGGTGCAGGGCCCAAACACCTGGGCCATCCTCCACTGCACTCCCGGGCCACAGCAGAGGGCTGGCCTGGAAGAGGGGCAACCGGGACAGAATCCGGTGCCCTGACCGGGACTAGAACCCGGTGTGCTGGCGCTGCAAGGCGGAGGATTAGCCTGTTGAGACATGGCGCCGGCCAGGAGATTTTTTTAATACTATGCTTCATGATGAAATAGGATCTAGAATTTAGGGATGAAATTTGAAGAAACAAGATGGAAGCAAATTTCAAAACTTGACATATCAGGGAGAAAGAACTTGACTGAGGCTTAAGATTTTCAAGTTTATATGTTTTTGAACCAAGCACAGGTGTAAATGTATTAAAAGTATCAGGAATAGTGGTAGAAGTAGAAATTCCAAATCAATTAATGATGGAGACATAAATTTGGGTAACCCAGTAGCAAACAGAAATGGGCAGAAAGTAAAGGCAAACACCATAATAGACAGGATAAAGGTGTTGGTCACCAATGTTAATCTATTAATATACTCTACAAAAATACTATCAATTACATGTTACTATTGGAGAATGCCCCCTGTAGCCACTTTTTATATTATTTCAGAGGTCATCGAACAGAAAATATGAAATCTTAGAGCACACTAACAGAAGCTTAGGGCACACTGTGCTTTGTGTATTAGCCTAGGCAAAAGCAGTAGTATAAAAGAAGGCATGAGGTCAGAAGAAGCAAAACTTGGGACATACAGTTTCTAAACTCTTAGAGACAAATATTGAAAGATGTTACTACTATTTTGGGTGATAAACTCCCTAAATTCGATCCAAGGGTAAGTCTCAATACCAATGTTATGCCCTCACTTCCTGACTCTTTTTTCTCTTTAAAAAAATCTGTAAAGGATAAATATTTCCCTGAAGTGGATGCCATTGCAACTCTTTTTTTTCTGAAGTCGTACTCTACTGCATTTAGTTCTCTTTGTTACGCTGGTCCCACTCATGATTTTCATGAAGTACACAATTTGCTTAGCATTTCAAACAGCTAACACAAGACAGCACATATGCTTGTATGCAGTGGATGTATTTGAAATAACCTTAGGCATTCATCCTCATGAGTTCTTTCTTACATTCTACTCCCAAATGCAAAAGTAAAAACAAAGAACACTCCCAAGATTCGGAATGCAAAGGAAACATGAAGCACATTACTCTGAGAGGGCAGAGTAACCAAGAGTGTGCTATAATTTTTTAAAAGTTAGAGAGCAAAAATAACATGAAATTAGAGGAATAGTTTAATACGAAACATAGTGTTCAAATGGACACAAAAATTAACTTGCACTGTTAATAACCACTCTTCATCTATTTTGAATGAAACAGATTTATAGACTCCTGCTCATGTTCAAAATCCATTTCATCACTTTACCTCGCAAAATCCAAAATTTAAACACAGAGGACTCGTTTCATTAAAGAAAAATATCATACTTAATATGCATTCCTTACTAAATGCTCCCTTCCATCTATTAATAAACACGTGCAAAATGAAACAAGAGGCCACTTTGTAGTGACTTCTATCTAGTAAGAATACTGGCACAGCTACTTTTAAATGGCAGCAATAAAGATAGGTAATCAACCACATAAATATCCTAAGAAATATTGCTATTGATATCAAATATCAAATGTTTATTTTAAATATGGATTTTATATTAATATTTTAAGAAATATTGATATCAGTATATGAAAAAGTTGACAATGTAGTGACAGGAACCTTTTATGATCTATTAATCTTTATATTATTAGTACATAATTATCCTGTTCTGGGAACTGATAAGTCTTTAAACTTAGTTTTCCAAGTTTTTTGTTTGTTTGTTTAACTGTTAAAATGTAGGGGTCGGTCGGCGCTGTGGTGCAGCAGGTTAACGCCCTGGCCTGAAGGGCCAGCATCCCATATGGGATCTAGTCCTGGCTGCGCCACTTCCGATCCAGCTCTCTGATATGGTCTGGGAAAGCAGAAGATGGCCCAAGTCCTTGGGCCCCTGCACCTGCATGAGAGACGTGGAAGAAGCTCCTGGCTCCTGGCTTTAGATTGGCGCAGCTCCGGCTGTTGTGGCCAGCTGGGGAGTGAACCATAGGATGGAAGACCTTTCTCTCTGTCTCTACCTCTCTCTGTAACTCTTTCAAATAAATAAAATAGATTTTTTTTAATGTAGAATGTGTTTCTTTAAATACTTCTTTATTTATTTGATAGAAAGAATGACAGAAAGGGGGTGGAAGAGCCACTGGTTTACTCCCCAAATAGCTGCAAACGCTTGGGCTGGTCCAGGAGGTTATCTAGGTCTCCCACATAAATTACAGGGGCCCAAGGACTTGGGCCATCCTCTGTTGCATTCCAAGTTCATATCAACAGGGAGCAGCATATAAATCAACAGAGCAGCTGGGACTCAAGAACCAGCACATAGAAGCAGGATGCTGGTGTCTCACGTGGAAGCCTGACCCTCTGTGCCACAACACGGGCTCCCTAAAATGTGTTTCTAATTTGTATGCTGAAAAATAAGGAGCTAACAAGCTAACCTCAGGGCAGAAGGAATGATTGGCACAATTAATTTTGATGATGAATTTGAAACAGTACAGTTACTCCTTCATTTTCAATGACCTGTTGAATTTGTATACTCTTCTACAGAGCTAAGTGTAGAATCACAGACCAGAGACTGAGGAACGTGGAGATGTTCTGCATGGAAAACATCTTGTGATAGCAGGTGATACCCTTTAATGAAGGCAAAAAAGAGTAGGACTTTCACCTGAGACTAAGACAAATGCGTTTTCATGCAACTGGTGCCAGAGTGGACTTAATATAAGTAAATGCGATCCCCTGTTTTGAATCAACAGTAATAAAAGGATAAAACAGAAGTACTGAAATATGGCACTCTGATATTAAAACTCCTAAGACTTTTTAAGCATCATCTGGAAGAAACATGGTAGTCAATTGTAAACTTTGTGAGATACGTGACTACAAATTAAATATGAAGAAGTGAGAAACAGCTGAGTGTGAGTGATGGGTTTATTCTTGTCAATAGAAACCAGGAAATACTAGTAAAAAAAAGAAAAGAAAAGAGGGGTATCCTTGCTATTGTCCATTTAATGTTCAAAATCTCACATTTTACAGCCCTTTACAATTTGCAGAATATTTTTAATTTCAGAAATATGGTACTTGGTAGAGTTTGAAGTATTTTCAAGCTTGTTTGTGCCAGTGAGCAAAGAAAATAATTGGAAGATAATACTCATCAGTATTAGTGTTTTCCTTGCTGAACACTGTATTTTAATGTTATAGAAATTTCTAGCTCTAATATGGATGAATTCTGTGGATTCTGAAACATTTGACTTTAGGAAAACTTAATTAATTAGGACACATTTTTAATTAGCAAATTAATACATAACTGTGTTAAAATTCAACGTATATGCTCATGTATTTTTACCCTACTTCACAGTTGACACTGATATCTCCAACTCAAACCCATTACCAGATATTAACCAGAATTCTAATTCCTGGGGCCCACCCCTGACAGTCACATTTAACTGAACTCCTTTTTCGCTCAGACTAAATTTCTGTACCACTTTCTTTCTCCTCTCCTGGTATTCTGATGACAGAAATATTACACCATGTTTTATTGTACCATTTCCCTTGCATCCTTTCCTTACATACATATTTTTTACTCTCTTCAAAGATGTTCACACATCAGCTGCATCAGCGTCAATTGGGAGCTAAAAATGCAGGATTCAAGTCCCACATTAGGCCCCCTAGGCTCCCTGCATCAGAGACTCCACATTTTAATGAGAACCCAAGGTATCTGTATGCACATTAATGTGTGAGAAGTAGTGGTCCAGAACACATCCTATTCAAATTATTCAATTAGTGTTACAGAATTTGTCAAAGTCAGATTATTCTTTCTTTTGGATACTATTTAATGTAGTGTTCTATGGTAAATCCTAAATAGTTCTCACTTGAAGTCATGCAAGGGAATCTAAATTGAGTGGCATGTAAAGATTACGTATTACTTAACCATGTTGAATATATTTCAACATCATCTCTTTCCAAAACTACCACTGGAGAACTAATGTACCACAAGGTTCTAAGAACAGGTTTGAAAACTGACATTATAGAAATTGCCACTTTGGTGCATAAAACAAGCTAAATGGTTGAGTTGGCAAACAAAGTTGGAAAAGATGACACTTTATAATCTCAGAAAGTTCTGACTGGGGGAATTGTGCTGCTTGGACTTGAGTGGCAGCAGAAAGCATGGACTTTCCAGGTGGTAAACTCAATCCATAGTATTAAAAACATTTTTGAGAGCTACTTTTGTAGTTTTAATGATCGTGTATTTGTGAAAAAGCAAACATACTTCTTTGAATTTATTTGTAACCATGATTTCTTTTCTGGAGATGAAGCACACACCCTAATTTAAAAAGATGCATTTTATTTATCTGAAAAGCAGAGTTACAGGGGGGTGGGGGGAAGTGCATGAGAAAGAGAGCAAGATCGTCATTGCTGGTTCACTCCCCAAATAGCTGGGCTTAACCCAGTGTGCCAGAATGCTGCATCCACAGAAACTCATCCAATAGCATCTAGATCTTACTCTTCAGAACAAGTACCTGATACAAAGTGGTAATCAGAATAGAACACAGAAGTTCTAGTGTGCTATTGCACAGCAGGGTGACTATAGACAATGGCGTTGTACTATACATGTGCTTGTGTATATACATATATTTTTTTCAAATGTTTACTTGGAGAGAGAGAGAGCGCGCTCCTCTGCTGGCTCACTCCCCAGATGCTCACAATGGCTAGCGGTCCAAAGCCAGCAGCCGGAAACTCAGTGCAGGCTTCCCACCCAGGTAGGCAGCGGCAACACAACTACTTAAACCATCAGGCCTTCTCTCAGGATTTGCGTTAGCAAAACAATGGAGTTAGAGCAGGAGCTGGGAGTCCAACCAAGGCAGTCTGATGTAGAACATGGGCATTTTTTTTTTTAATTTGACAGGCAGAGTTAGACAATGAGAGAGAGACAGAGAGAAAGGTCTTCCGTTGGTTCACCCCACAAATGGCCGCCACTGCCAGCGTGCTGCGCAGATCAGAACATGGGCATTTTAACCAGAATCTTAACCACTAGGCCAAATACTCACTCCCTGTAATTGTGTGTGTGTGTGTGTGTATACATTTTATGCCAGAAGAAAGCTTTTGTAGTATTTTAACTCTAAAGAAATGACAAAAGTTAGAGAAAGTAAATATTTGATTTGAAGGTAAATATTTGATTTGAATATTTTACAACAAATACATGTAGTGAAACAATACAGTACCACATAAGTATGCAGCATGTTAATGTATCTATTAAAATAAAATGTTTAAGTATAATCAATTATCCTGAAAATAAAAATCTTATTCTGAATGTTTGAGATAAAAACTATTAAATGATAGGATAAACTAAGCATTGAACAAATTGAATTCATTGAGCATTTAATCTCTCTTTTGCATCCTACTATTTTAAAAACTGACACCATTAATTTGTGCATGAAGTGAGCAAAATGAACCACTATCTTATCTACTTTAAAAATAATCAGGCGTTTTCATGCTTATATGTTAATATATGCTTTTGCTGTATCTAAGCCAAAATTAATGTGACATTTGTGTTACTCTGATGTTTCTCCAGTTCGCACACTTAATTAGGACATAAACCTTTATCATTTTCTGCAGTGGAGCACATCCCATGTGACCATTAGCTTTCCAGAAAAACCTCCTGAAAATAAATCGGGTCTTCCTTGCAGTCTCAAGTGTGCAAGCTGGCTCACGTCTGCTGGCCGGGGCACCTTGGTTTCCATTCATCTGAATAACCGAGAGGCATTTCATGCCTGATCATCGTCCCACATTAACCAGGTCAAAATGAGTACCTTCTCGCGCATCTGTGCTCTCACCGAGACAAAGCAGCTCTCGGAAGAAGGTGCGCGATTAGGTTCCAGGGAAGGAGAAGCGAGCTCGGGGCAGCTGTTTGGAGCCATCCGGCCTTCCAGGCAGCAGCCTGATCCTAGCAAGGGCCTCTAGAGTTCATGCTCCTTCCTAATCTTGCCAGTGATGGGCTCAAAACTTGCGCAGAAGCAGGACATGAAAGCACAAGGTATTGTCAATGCTCGAATGTGGCAGGTGCTGTTAGTTTTTTGTTTTTTGGTTTTTTTTTTTAAGTCAGGTCGGCTAGCCAGCTAATCAAGCACTAACCCAGGTGTTGCTATGAAAGTATTCGGTAGGCGTGATTAACGTCTTTGATTTAAGTGAAGGAACTAACCCTCAAAAAAATGTGGGAGGAGCCCACCCAATCAGGAGGAGGGTCTTGAGAGCAGAAACTGAAGTCCCTGGTATAAAAGGAAAGGGAGCGTCCTGCTTACAGCGTCGTCTGCCCGAATCTCCAGCCTGGCCTTCAGCCCTAGGAATGTCTCGCTTCCCAGCCCCGGCAGCACCGGAATCTCTGTGGAGAACCCTTCTGCAGTGGGTATGCCTCGTTTTGCATTTTTCCTACCTCTTCTCTTCCTTGTACGTTCAAACATTACATAACTGAGTATGAACAATCGCGTTTGCTATTTGTGGGGATACAATGATGTGGGGATAAGATTGCTTCTTTAAATGTCATTTGCATGTGGCAAAATAGGTGGGAACAGTGAAGGGTAAAAGATGAATTATAGAGAGCATAGTTGTTGGTAAACCCAGGTATTTTACAGATCCGGAGAAGGAAAGTGTTTCCTAGTTGAGGGATCTGCGAGCGTGGCGCTCGAGTAGGCTCCTGGAGCCATGCTGAAAGCAACAAAGATGGAGGAGAGCAGGAAAGACCTCAGAGAAGCACCAACGCATAAAAGCACGTGGCTCTGACCAAACGCCACCTGGCCTAATGGGCGTGACATGCAGGAGTGAGACGTAGAAGGAAAACACGCACCTCGAAAAGTCATGGAAAGCCCCTGTCATGCTAAGACGTTTGGTGTTTTTCTGTAGTTGTTGGGAACTCTTGTGGTCACTTGATAACATTTCTATTAAATAGTGATGAACAAAGTTACAGGCACATTCACTATTTAAAGTACATGATAACTGGAGAAAATATGCTTTTGAAAGTAACGTGTGAGACACAAACTGTCAGGGATATAGAAATGTAAGTCACTATCAGTTTGTGGGGCCTTCCGAAACAAAATGTTGGAAGATTGCTTGGTCTGGTGTCACACTTAAATGTGTTTTGAAATTCCTTAAGGAGGCCTTGTATGGATAAACCATAGCAGAAAGCCATCTTTAGATACTGGTTCAGTAAAGACTAATGATGAAACCAAAAAGCTGAGAGTGCCAACCAGTCTTACAGGAGGGTGTTGGGGCTTTTAAGTTGGGTAAAATGAAATAGGGACAAAAAGCAAGGACATGAAGCAACTTGGAGTATAGTTAAACATTTCCTTGGAATGTAGTGTTCTCAGTTCTAAAACTAGGGGAATGATATCTTAATAGTACTAGAAGTTCTCCACACATCTCATAGGATAAAGGTTTTGGTTGTTATTGCAATAGGCATATTCGGGAGCTGAATATGTAACCATGAGTCACTAATGACTATTTTATCAAGTTAGACAAATAGCTGTGTATGCGATCAATTCTGTAATACTGCACAGTTGGTGATCTACCACTTTGTACCAGTTTCAAAAATCCCCATATTTTTTCCATCATTGATCAAATCTTATTTAAAGACACTCATCTGTTAAAATCCTTCTCAGTAAATATAAAACACAAAGAAGTATCTAATGTTCATTAGCAGTTATTTTCCCTGCAACAAATCAAGGAGACCGCTTGGCTTCACTGTATTAAATTGTACTTTTAAAAAGATGATCTTTATGGACAGCATAATGTGCTCCAATTAGCTCAAAAGCAAGTGTCTGAGAAAGCCTCAAGAAGCTCACCAGCTGCGCTGGGCTTGCCACTCATGTCTTTACTGATGAGAACACTCCGAAGTAGAAAAGCGTTCTTTCCGAACTACTCACTCTTTTAGTGCC
The DNA here is from genome assembly GCA_949820135.1 of Sylvilagus floridanus. Lineage (NCBI taxonomy): Eukaryota > Metazoa > Chordata > Mammalia > Lagomorpha > Leporidae > Sylvilagus > Sylvilagus floridanus. The sequence goes on along the minus strand of OX463239.1, from coordinate 28,114,078 downwards.
TGGAATAATCTGCAACTCCCCAGTTCTCATCAGGATGATGCTTTAGGTGATGTGAGGTATACTTTCTCCATGGAGATTAAAGTGCACTATTTCCCGGGTGGTGCTGAACTGCTGATTGGAGGCTTCTGCAAGAGCTGAAACTCATGTGAAAATCATCTCGGGCTCAGATTAAAAGTCGTTAACCACTAAATCCTGTCATCTGAAAATCCTGAATTTTGGAACAGATAGGAATTACTGAGACCCTGGTCCACTTCATATTGTTATGGACAATGACAACAGAAACCAAACAGCATGGCCCTCGAGGCTTTGAGGCCTCAGGAGCAGAGGTACACAGTTTCTTTACCCATGCGGGCTTGACTAGACTTGTGTCTCAAGAGTCAAGCCCCATTCTCTGTCTTTTCCTATCTTGCTATCCTAAATTTAGCAAGGCAGTTTTGGGGAGCACATTGTTATCTTGGGCCCTCAGGGATTAACCAGTCATAACTGCAAGGTAAGATTTTCACATACAGAAATGAGCAAACTGTAACTTAGACAGTTTCAGAAGGCTCTCAACTATCTTAGGTATGTGACTAGGCCTTCACAGACAGGTGTGGAACCAAATCGGTTTCTAAGTCCGTACTGGTTTGTTTAGACCCAGCTGGCTCTTTGATATCAAGCAGCAGGTTGTCTGTAGCATTCATTTGAACTGGGGAAGGGGTCTGTAACATTATTAGCTGGTTGGCTTTGGGTAAGTCACTTATGCCTGTGAGCATCAATTACCTCTTAACATGATCATAATGCATAATAAAGCATCCAACATGTAAATGCTACCATACATGTTTGAGAGATGGTAGCTATTGGCATGGCTACAAATGGAAAAGCAGACTCTCTGAAATCCAAAGCAACAGGAATATGGTGGATTTAAAGGGGTGTGGTAAAGATTCGTTGAAAGTAGAAATCCCACCACATTTAATATTTTCCTAAGTCTCTGAGGAAAAAAAATCAATTTTCATGCAAATACTGATTGGGAATATTTATATGTGTGACAGATCTAGATGTTTTTCAAACTACTTAGCTAGTTCTCCAGTTAACCTTGTGCTTCATTGGTTGAACAGACTGTAAGCTTGTTTACGGTCTCTTTCCTCTATTTCTGGTGCAACTGTTGGGCCTGAGTGCAAACAAAGGAGCACCAAGCATTGATAGAATTTGACAGTCCTTTATTGCCGGTTCAATATGGAAGCTCAAAGCTAAAGGGTTTATAAAGACAAAACCCATAAGGTGGGAGGGGGATACACTGTGGTTACTAGGGTCAAGCTGATCTAAAGCATATGAGACACTAACACCAATTACAGTCTTGACATTAGTCCAGGTACCTACCTGAAATCATTTGTGAGACAAAGGACAATCGTACATTAATCCAGGTGCAGCCTATCTGTTTTAAGCTTGAGCAATCGTGGTAGGGAGTTGATGTTCTACCAAGTGGGATGCAGTGTACTGTTACTGTTTAAGACCGTAGTTAGTTTCAGAATAGTTTCAAAGTGGAGGGTACTTTCTTTTTTATATATATATAAAGCTTTTATTTAAAGAATATAAATTTCCAAAGTACAGCTTATGGATTACAATGGCTCCCCCCCGGAGGGTACTTTCTAAAGATGGACTCTTGGGTACTCTAAAATGGAGTCCCTACTGTCAATGCATCAGTTGATAACATTTTGTAAGTCTAACTTTCATTAAACTTGATTCTGTAATAACCCTGAAGATAACAGTAGACAAAGTTTTAGCTAACAGTACGTAGTAAGTCTTTCTGAGACTCTTCTTAAATCATGAGCCCTTTCACCAGGTTAATGTGTTTTGAATTTTTTTTCTTGAAGTTGAATTTAGGCATTTTATAGAATCGCCCAATTGAATGTACATTTAAATAGAATAGATAAAATGAACTGTGTTTTAGCAGATTTTTTTTTTAAACTGACAGTCAAAGCATTTGGTTTAGACATCTACAAAGGTGACTTCAACCTGGACTCCTGGCTCAATACTGGTGTAAGCAATCTATTTAACAATCTCTTGAGTATTGTTCAAGCCAGGATTCCCATCTGGAAGCAGTCTCGTCTTAGAATGTCCACCCATCAGCATGTCTCTAGGTGAGACTGAGCAGTCTAGGTAGACATCCCGACTGGTCCTTTTGCTTGAGGACTGTTCTTCTGCACCTCTGAAGTCGGCACACGGCTTCTCCAGGGAATCTAAGTAATTCTAACTGCAGCAAGACTCTACCGCTGGTCCCACAGGCCTCATTCCAGTATCTAAAATCTGTGGCCACCTGCGGTGCAGATTCCTGAACAGCTTGTTCCTCTGCACAGCCTAGAGCGGTGAGCCAGAAGGAGGAGCAGGACCAGCTGTGTCTTCCTCAGAATCCCAGTAAACATTCTTTCAAGTTCCGAGTCTTGGGGCTCACCTCGTGGCAGGTAAGAGGACTGCCTGCAACCTGGTGGCTCCAGTTCTCGGCCAGCTCCTGCTAGCGGCTGGGGGAAAACGGGGAGGATGGCCCAAGTGCTTGGGCCCCTCACACCCACGTGGGAGAGACCCAGAAGAAGCTCCCAAGAGGCTTTGGCTTGGCTCTGCTGTGGACATTGGGGAGGGCTCTATCCCAGGGAGTGAACCATCAGGTGGAAGCCCTCTGTCTCTGGCCTGACTTCTCTCTGAAACTCCAACTTTCAAATAAAATATTTGAAAAAGAAACCCAAAAAAACATTCCAAGTGTGAATTCTCAAGTAAAACAAAAGCAAAAAAACTTGTTTGTCGCATGCTGATACCTGCGTTAGAGAGAGCTTTGGTCTGTTCACACACACTGAGTAATTTTCAGTGATGAGATCAGAAAAATGTTCTCATGAAATCACATTTAGTTTTATTTATAATAACAGCATGTACTTGGCATTTTTCAACTTCAGACTCATTTAATTGGTACATTTATGTTTATATCATGATGTGATTAAGAAAATATCATGTTTTCATGAATGAGTTAACTGAGGTTTGGAGGCCTTTAGTAGTTTGCCTAATGTTATACAGTTAAGTGGTGAAAGATACATTCTAAGCTTTTTAATTTCAAATATATCTTATTCTTGCTTTGCCAAACTCTTTGGCCCTATAAATCTCGAACAATTATTAATTTTATCACTGCTGTCAGGTCAAAATGCCTTAAGTCACTGATTACTCTATGTATTGAGGGCAATAATGTGTTGGCACACAGGGAGAATATTCATTAAAACTTTAGGAAGAGAACTGCAAATGGTACTTGGCTTTTAATGTAGCAAGAGATTTACACATTTAGAAAATGGAGTAAGATCTCCTTAGGAGTGGTTTGTGGTTTTTTTTTTTTTTTTTTTTTTCCAACAGAAGGATCTACTCTGCAAAACATTCAGCTAGTTAAAAATTCTAAAAACAAATCCAAGTTTCTGAAATTGTTCTGGTTTGGCTAGGCAATCTCTATTAAACTCATTCTCCTACATAGAGAACACACACCTTACGTAAACTTTTAAAAGAAAATACTACCTGGCACTGAACAGTGAACACAAAAGTGCATGTCTCCTGCAGGGGTATACAATTAGCACTTGGAAGCAGGAAAGAGTAAATAATGAAATGTCAGTGTCTGTGGCTTTCTAGACTGAGGGAAGTTGCAACTGATACAGTAGAGTTTGGCTAAGACATCAGCAGAACAACTACAGCAAGGAGTTTGGGGAGACCATAGCTGCAGGGAAGTGAGAAGGAACAGGGATTTGGGATTTTTTTTTTAAGCTTCTGGAAAAGACCGGTAGTAAGCATATAAACTATAAATGGTGTATAAAGACATTTTCAGATTAAAAGAAAATGAAAAGTTAACCTATATTTAAAAAATAAAGGAATTTAATCAAGCTAAATCTAAACTGAAGGGAAATTTAGACCAGAAAGAATAAATTGGTCCAGATATGGTAACTACATAGACATATAAAAGCCTACTTTTCTCCCTTAATTTCTTTAAAATGTATGATAATTTGAAGAAAAACATGTGATTATTGTCCCATAGAATTTATACAAAATGAGGAAGTAATACACATTAATCCAATCTCACATAGTAAAAAGCGTGGGTTTGTATTTTATAAAATTCCTTATTTGAAAGAAAGTTACAGAGGGGTAGAGCCAGAGAGGTCTCCATCCATTGGTTCACTCCCAAAATGGCAGCAATGGACAGAGCTGAGCCGATCTGAAACCAGGAGCCAAGAGCTTCTTCAGGGTCTCCCACATGGGTGCAGGAACCCAAACACTTGGGCCAACTTATGTTGCTTTCCCAGGCACACTAAGCAGGGAGTCAGATTGTAAGGGAAGCACCTAGTACCCAAGCTGGGATGCTGGCAGTGCAGGTCAGGGCTTTAACCCAATGTGCCATAGCTCAGGCCTCAGTATGTTTTTGTAAGTATTTTAGAATGCAGCCATTTTATCTTTTTACATATTATGTACTTTTCTATGTAACAATGACAGATGACCTAATGTAACACAGGAGGGGGTAAATGGACATGTATAAATGCAATATTTCTATATTTTACAAGAAATGCTATAAAATTATGTCTACTTAGACTAAGAAATAAGAATTCACATTATCATAGTAGCAATTTTGGAAATGTGTTATTTAAAACAATTCACTGAAAATATAAAACTTAATTTCATAAAACAACACGGAAAATTTAGAAAAGAATAACACAAGACAGAAATAACATAGTCAAAACACGACCATAATGGTAATGAATGAAAATACTAACAAAGATTATCTGAATGCATTAAAAAATAAAGATATAACTCTGGTATCTATAACTCTGCTATCTACAATATATACATTTCAAATAAAAATACTGATATGCTGAAAGTAAATGAAATTAAAGCTGTATGCATCCAATGTCATTATTTATAGATTCTATATTTGCAATTTGATAGTAAATTATTCATAAACTCAAAATACTCAGTGATTTCAAAGTTATTCAGACCCACTAGCAGAGCAGTAAGGAATGGCGGTTGACCTGCATTCACAATTCCACCTGAGGGCAAACAAAACGAACACGTGTCCTCCTTGCAATCTACTTAGGGCTATGTTTCTCAAATTCCTGTGCTTTGTATTAGTGACTTCGCTGTTTAAAATGACTCCTAAATGCAGTTCTGAAGACGGCGATGTTCCTAAGGGAGACGATATGAGTGTTAGGTATGCTTCCTTTAGGCATAAATTACAGTGCTGTCAGCCTCAATGAAAACGAAGCTGAAAGCTATGATATTAACGTTACTGGATCCCTGTCCCCAGGGCCAATTAAAATAACAGGATTTTGAGGTGATAGAGAATATTTAATCTGTTGGCTGATGAGAGGTAGCAGACTCTCAGGTCTTAAGGACTACTGCTTTACTGGATTGAGTGAGTTTAGGAGCTGATGAGGGCTTACAAGGAAGGGAGCACCTGGCACGCTGAAAAGCCGACAGAGCTGCAGGTCTGTGGTGTCAGGTGCCGGGGCTGGTCACCACATGGATGACAATACACTCCTGCTGTTTCTTCAAGGTGTCTGACGTTCACAGGTGGTGAGGTTAGATCTAGCCTCACCAGGTTCCCTGGCTATGGAAGAGAAATTGAGATAAGGAACAAGGCAATTTGTGCCTTAGGATATGGGTAAATGTGAAGTCAGCAGTTGAGCCCTTTTACCTAGTCACATTCAGGCAACAGAATAAAAATAAAAATGAAGTAGAAAATAATGTATAATTGGCCGGTGCCGCGGCTCAATAGGCTAATCCTCTGCCTAGTGGCACTGGCACACTGGGTTCTGTCCCAGTTGCCCCTCTTCCAGGCCAGCTCTCTGCTGTGGCCCGGGAGTGTACTGGAGGATGGCCCAAGTGCTTGGGCCCTGCTTCCACATGGGAGACCAGGAGAAGCACCTGGATCCTGGCTTTGGATCAGCGCGGTGCACTGGCCTCGGTGGCCATTGAAGGGTGAACCAACGGCAAAGGAAGGCCTTTCTCTGTCTCTCTCACTGTCCACTCTGCCTGTCAAATAATAAATTAAAAAGAAAATAATGTATAATAAATACCTGTAGTGGTAAAAACCTTTCAAAGCATTAATGAGTAAAACTGGCAATATGGCAAATCAGGATTATAACAACTGCATGTGAGATTACCTGGAAGGAAGTGACAAATTGGGAAACAGAAAGTACAAATGAGGAAATGGAATGAAGTGTATTGTTAAGGAAGATACCATAAAAGTCAAATTTCCTAAGTTGTTTTTTCATAAAACGATCCTGATCTTAAACTGTTGGGTAGAAAGTCTTATCAGACTTTATCAGACTTATCAGACCTGATCTTAAACTGTTGGGTAGAAAGTCTTATTCAGGAAAAGGAATATGAAAGGGTCTATAATTTTAAAAAAATGGATCAAAATATGTTAAAATTGGAGACAGTCTTTAATATTCAAAAAATACAAAATAATCTACTTTCTAACTTTCAAAGAACAGTTGGTTATTATGAATACCAAAAGCAAATGTGCTAAGAGTTTGATATAGAAAAAAAGCCATGACTCAGATTTTTATACCCAACTACCTTATGTTTCTTTGAAAGTCTCTTGAAAACCTTCTATAAATGGTGATGGGTTACAGCATGCCGATTCTCACTTCAACCTACATGAAAAAAGTTAAAGCATAATACATGGGATATGAGCATCCCAAGTGGCCACTTAACCACTATACCAAACACTGACCTCTGTTTTTCTTTTAAAGTATACAAAGTTACCGCTAAAACAATAGGATAGGGGCCAGCACTGTGGTATAGAAGGTTAAGTCCCTTTCAGCATCCCATATGAGCATTGGATTGGGTCCTGCTGCTCTACCTCTGATCCAGCTCCCTGCTGGTGTGCCTGGGAGGGCAGTAGAGAATGGCCCAATAACTTTGGCCCCTGCATCCATGTGGGAGACCTGGAGGAAACTCCTGGCTCTTGGCTTCAGCCTGGTCCAGCTCTGGCCATTGCATACATTTGGGCAGTGAACTAGCAGATGGAAGATCTCTCTCTACCCTTCTTTCTCTGTAACTCTCACTCTCAAATAAGTAAGTAAATCTCAAAGATAGCAAATCTTTACAATTTGAGAGTCAGAGCTACAAGAGAGGTCTCCCATCTTTCTCCAAAGCCAGGAGCTTCTTCCAAGTCTCCCATGTAGATCCAGGGGCCCAAGCACTTGGGCCATCTTTCACTGCTTTCCCAGGCCATTAGCAGAGAGCTGAATTGGTAGCGGAGCAGCTAGGAATCTAACTGACACCCATATGGGATGCCAGTGCTGCAGGTGGAGGTGTAACCTATGCCACAGCATGGACTCTTTAATCTTTCTTAAAAAATAACATGTAATTAAGTTTGTGCTTATTTTCAGTGTTTATTGAAATGAAGTATTTAAATCTGAATTTTCATGTTTGAGTATTTATAAAACAACTTATTCTATGCCAGTGTAATGTTTCTTCACTATAAAAATAATTGAATAACATTTAATATTATACAGTGTTATGGTATTTACTGGCCAGGTGCAAGTGTTGTGATTGCATGCTAATTACACAAAATGTAATTATTGCAGAGTCTCATGTATAAATAGGAAAGCACAAAGCAGCAAGAAAATAGATACTGAAAATGAAAATTAATGGCATTCAACTTTCTGAAAGATGGAACACTTTAAAAAAGATGTCTTTCTCTTAAGCACCCATTGCACTTTAATCTCCCCTCACTTTCAATTGATACCAGCATTGGTTTGTTAGGGTGTGAGATGTTTCCCCACCAACCTCTCAGCCATTGGTAGTGAGTAGCTAGGTAGAGTTAGCTGATGAAAAAGAGCTGAGATTTAAGAGCCCCAACAGAACCTCAATTAGACAGTGTGCGGGCTACTATCTGACAGCTCCAGGCCAGCTGCTAGGTAGTAGGGACCCTGGTGAGATAAGCCTGTGCAGCAGTGTGGGCTGCTGGCTGACAGCTCCTACTCACCTGTGTAGTAACATGGGCCACTGCTTCCTGACAGCTTCCAAGAGAGCTGTAGCCAGACCATGCAACGTAGCCCAGCCTGAACCACATGACGGCCCGGCCCAACCTGTGTGACGTGCATCTTTCTGTGCACCACCAGACTCGCTGCCTTTTCGTGTAGCAGAAACCACACTTTCTGCAATGTTGCAAGTGTAGAAAGCAGCACTAGCTGGAAATGCCCAAGACAGCTGCAGGGTGTGTACCATAATCTTTAGGTCATTTTTATGTCATTATAATAAAATGACTGTGGGAGGTACTCCCTTCCATTGTGCACCTGACGCTATGATGCTTCTGATGTTTCAAAAAGGGACACAGAAATGGGAAGTACTGAAGCCTCACCCTAGTCTCTGCCTCTGTTGAATATTCAACGAAGCCCTACTGGGAACATTACCCCTAAGCTAATGGTGGGTATAATGGGAAGACCTAACTTCTATGAGGATTTTTTTTTTTTGACAGGCAGAGTGGACAGTGAGAGACAGAGAAAGGTCTTCCTTTGCCATTGGTTCACCCTCCAATGGCCACCGAGGCCGGCGCGCTGTGGCCAGCGCACCACGCTGATCTGAAGCCAGGAGCCAGGTGCTTCTCCTGGTCTCTCATGCTGGTGCAGGGCCCAAGCACTTGGGCCATCCTCCACTGCACTCCTGGGCCACAGCAGAGAGCTGGCCTGGAAGAGGGGCAACCGGGACAGAATCCAGTGCCCAGACCGGGACTAGAACCCGGTGTGCCAGCGCTGCAAGGCGGAGGATTAGCCTAGTGAGCCATGGCACCGGCCGAGGATTTTTTTTTTTTTTTTTTTTAAGTTTATTTCCTTGTTTGGGATTTTGGTGTGTTGTGGTCTTTGTTTTTGTTTGTTTTTTAACTTTACCTGTTCTTTACCTTGGCTTTGAATCTGGTGTCTGCACATCTTTCTTCTTCCACTTTGAATTTTCTCATGTGTGGAAGGAAGAACCTGGAATAAAAGGAGCCGGGATCCCACTGCTGCCAACAATTGAACAAGTTGTTTTTGTTACAAGGACAGAAGACAGGCATGAGGAGAAGCCTTCCCCTCATGGTGTTAATCAGGAGAGATGATTAGGTTTAGGATTGTGTTTCTGTGCCGACCACTGCAAAAAGGTACAATGTGTTCTTCTTAAAGTTTCTTTTTGTGTGTGTGTTTTGGATAAGCAAATTCTGGATACAACTGGATCTGCCATATGGTTATTTATTCCAGGAAGAGATCTGGCCTCCCTCCTGGTCTCATTTCTTTATGACAGACGTACAAAAGCAGTTGCTTCGCTGGGGAATATTCCCCAGCATCGACACTAATCCGGGTTTGCAGTGTTAGAAGTTTAAGGAGGTGTCGGGAGGCTGCTATCCAGAACCTGAGGATTAGTGGTGGTGTGGAATTCTTCAGTACTGCTGCCAACAGAAAGAAGCCACAATCTCACTGAGAGAAGATTCTCAGTTTGCCTGTTGCTCAATGTGAATTCCTGGTTTAACTTGAGAATCCTCTGTACCATAGCTTGCTTCGTGGCAGTTTCTTTTCTAATAGTAGAAAAAAGTGTTTCTCTTCTTAGCCTTTATTTGTCGGTCTGGACTCTGGTGTTTGAGGGTCTCCAGGACTTCAACACAGAATAAGATTTTGAGGGGATACTTAGTGATTAGGATTAAAATAATTTTAAATTTAAATAGAACCATTTTACGTTTAAGGGTAAGCAAAGATTTTTCTCCATGCTTTGTTTTCGTTGAAAATTTAAGATACTGCTGTGGCCCGGGAGTGCAGTGGAGGATGGCCCAGGTGCTTGGGCCCTGCACCCCATGGGGAGACCAGGAAAAGCACCTGGCTCCTGGCTCCTGCCATCGGAGGAGCGCGGTGCGCCGGCCGCAGCGCGCCGTCTGCGGCGGCCATTGGAGGGTGAACCAACGGCAACGGAAGACCTTTCTCTCTGTCTCTCTCTCTCACTGTCCACTCTGCCTGTCAAAAAAAAAAAAAAAAAAAAAAGAAAAAAAGAAAATTTAAGATACTGGCCGGCGCCGTGGCTCAACAAGCTAATCCTCCGCCTTGCGGCGCCGGCACACCGGGTTCTAGTCCCAGTCGGGGCGCCGGATTCTGTCCCGGTTGCCCCTCTTCCAGGCCAGCCCTCTGCTGTGGCCCGGGAGTGCAGTGGAGGATGGCTCAAGTGCTTGGGCCCTGCACCCCATGGGAGACCAGGAAAAAGCACCTAGCACCTGGTTCCTGCCATAGGATGAGCGCGGTGCACCGGCCGCAGCGCGCCATCCGCGGCGGCCATTGTAGGGTGAACCAATGGCAAAGGAAGACCTTTCTCTCTCTCTCTCTCACTGTCCACTCTGCCTGTCAAAAAAAAAAAAATTTAAGATACTTTGGACAAGAGAAATCATCTTTATAGCATCTTTTTATGACCACTGAGTTTTTCTGGGTTAAATAGAGACTTAAAAGTCAACGAGTGATCTTCGTTATTTCACAGCAATTGATAGAAATTAAGCCATATAGCATACTAACCCTGGTTTTCTATAGAATGTGGGCTCTTAGTGATATGAAAATAGTAAATGTACTATTATCTAAAAAAGGTGCTCATAAAACTCAAAATACGTAGAAAATTACTAGTAGCATTTGTTTCAAAATGGCACTATAAGCATTTAACACTAACGTATTAATGCATTTCAATAATTGAGATGTGGCTGGCACCACAGCTCAATAAGCTAATCCTCCGCCTGCAGTGCTGGCACACTGGGTTCTAGTCCCGGTTGGGGCACCGGATTCTGTCCCGGTTGCCCCTCTTCCAGGCCAGCTCTCTGCTGTGGCCCGGGAGGACAGTGGAGGATGGCCCAAGTGCTTGGGCCCTGCACCAGCATGGGATACCTGGAGAAGCACCTGGCTCCTGCCTTCGGATCAGCGCGATGTACCGGCCGTGGTGGCCATTGGAGGGTGAACAAACGGCAAAGGAAGACCTCTCTCTCTCGCTCTCCGTCTACTCTGCCTGTAAAAAAATGCATGAGTGGATATATACATACAAACAAATGGTAGCATACAGTCCCTTTTTAAAGGCAATTATATAAGTTAAGCAAAGAACTGTCTAGAAATGAGAATTTTAACATACATATTCATAGTAAATATATAAAAACAGGATATCAAATGTATTATAGATGAGGTTTCATGAGTATTTAACAGGGAAAGATAAAACATCAGTGTTTCTCCTTGCCTTTTTTGTAGGGAAAATATTTCTGTCACTGTTGGACAGACTCATTAGTTTTTACATATATTAGCAGTAATCTTTGGACTCCATAATTATCCCTACTAATTATCTCATAACTAAGTTGGTTAGGATTTTAAGCTTCAAATGTGCACTTGAAGATCCATGGCAAATAATTTCTCATTAGAGTCACAATATAATACCAAATAATAACATGGCAGGCTTTGTGACTAGTTTCCAGTCCTTCTTTTTGCTTTGACATTCGTGATCACTATTTTTAGTTATATTTGGGGAGGGGCTATTAGTATCTTAATGACTTTTTTTTGACATTTCTCTTTTTTCCTTTATTTTTTTTAAATATTTCTTTATTTGAAAGTCAGAATTAGAGGAGAGGCAGAGAGAGAGGTCTTCCATCAGATTGTTCACTCCTCAATTGGCCTCAATGGCCAGAGCTGCACCGATCTGAAGCCAGGAGCTCCTTCCCAGTCTCCCACACCGGTGCAGGGGCCAAGGACTTGGGCCATCTTCCACTGCTTTCCCATGCCATAGCAGAGAGCTGGATCGGAAGTGGAGCAGCCAGGTCTTGAACCGGCACCCCAGGCCAGGGCGTTAAGCTGTTACACCACAGCACAGCACCAGCCCCTTTCCATTCTCTTTTCAAAGAGCACATTCTATTTATTCAACACATCCCTGCTAATGAATCTTATTGATGATCTTATTGATGATCCACTTGTGCTCAACCTAATTTCATGAGCTATATTTTGAGACATGAATCTCATCATCAAATTTGGGCAAATCTCAAAATAATGTAAGTACACTATATCCGAGAAAAAATGGATGCAATATGCAAACAAGCCTATCTGCAAAAGTTTCATAGCTTACATATTTTCAAGCTCTGCCTTATTATGGTATAGGTTTCTAATATATTAAGATGTGGATTTCCATTGTAGAGAATTGCTAAAATTGGGTTATAAGAAATTTCTATTTGAGTTCTACTACACTGAAGAATTATTGGAAACAGCCTGTGGATGGCAGTGTTTAGTGTATTCCAGAAGATGACTATCTCAAGATATTTCCCTTTCTATGATTCTTGTTTATAGCTTGCTTCTGAATCATATTTGTTTTCACAAATGATTCGCATACTCCCAGCTGCGTGCATATTGTCCCAGCATACTCCCAGCTGAGTGCACTTTTTAATGAACCGACCTCACTTTTGTTTGTGCATCAGTGTTCATGATTTTATTTCAAAAAAACCGCTAGTATAAGGATCATTTTGGCCAAGAGAAAATAAAATTAGCTAGTGATGAACTTATGAAAAAGAACAGTCATCTCATGGTTCTGTAGCTTGTTTTATCAATTGTCCTATTTCTCTGTGTGGTATGTTGCAAAGTATGATTTACTCATGGAAAGCACTGTCATTACCAAATGATTGTATTCTAAACCAGTGATTGTACTCTGAACCATGAAAAGTCATGACAAGAACTCTTAACAGAAGGGAATAATAGTCAAATATTAGGCATTTACATTCCAGATTCTATTTCTCCCCTTAAATAAGTCCTGACCATTAAATTTGAACCATTTGAAAAGGCCAACATTCTACCACTTTTTGGGTTTAAAATGGCTATTTGATGGTTTAATCTAATTTTCACATTCCAGTCTGGTCAATTTTGATCTTTTTAGTGTTTCATTTCAGTATGACATGTCAGTAATAATAGAAAAATCCTTAGTATAAGTCAAAAATTAACATTGCCATAAGATTAATGAACCAGTTATACCTGTAAAGTTGAGATTTAATTAAGGTCTTAACAGGATATCCATCACTAAGTTAACACGTCTTATAGTACCTGGGGTGGTTCTATTAATGCTTTGCACAAATTAGATTCAATAAAATATGTGAAAGTAGGAGTACTAGTTCCCTGAAGTTGCCATAACAAATTACCAAATACTTTGTGGCTTAAAACAAGATGACTTTAATCTCCCCGTATTCTGGAGTATAGAAGTCAGCTCAAGCAGTGTTGCCCTTTCCTACAAGGGCTCTACAGTAGCCTGTCACAGGACGGGTCCCTGTCGGCTTCTAGTAGTTTCCGTTTCTTCGGTCTGTGGCCAAGCTCCAATATCTGCCTTCATCTTCACACCAACTTCTCATCTGTGTCTGTTTCCCCTCTGCCAGTGACAAAAACCATCATCATGGTATTTAGAGCCCACAAGGATAATCCAGGTGGTATATGTATTTCAAGATCATTACCTTATTATATCCAAAAAATCCCATTTCCAAATAAAGTAACACTTGCAGATTACTTCATGACATTAGAATGTGTGGACTTCTTTTTAGAATTATATTCAACCTACCATGGTAGTGGCTCACTCTGGATTTCTCTTGGAGGACCTGATGTAGTTGTTAGTTTGCTTCTAATATGATTTATCTCTGAGCAATCATTGTATACATGGGACATTGTTCTCATAGTCTGCTTTAAAACTCTGGAACGGGTAGCTATGGCATCCATTGGTTTATCAGCTAACTGGTCACGTTTTGTTTCTGTTGCATTTTCTACTGCTTCTTGCATTGTCTGTGTGCCTCTAAAACATGGCCAAAATTTTGTGAGGTGGTTTTCTCTTCCCATGGTGAGCAGACAACTTAGCTTTGTCACATCAGTGTGTAGTATTGGTGATAGTTAGGAAGCAGTTATTCAATTGTTGAAGGACTATTTGACAATCATAGTTTAGCAAATTCATAAGCATAGTGGTTTGCATTTAACTTGGAGAAAGGGTGGGATTCTTTCTTTGACTTAGAAAGAGTGCTTTAATTTTGAGCCTCTTTGGAGGTGCATAGTCCTCTGGGATAAACTTTGCAAACATGAAACAATGATGCTAACATCAAAAAGAATTTTTTGTTGATGCTGTTATAGATTTAGTGACTGATTAAAGGGAGACCATTGCTTAGGTAGCTGAACAGTATGTGGTTTAGAAGACAGAAATGTCTACCCCTAGTAGGTAAGGATTTTATCTTTTCCTAATCATTAAAGATGTGTTTGCATTAGCATATGGAGTGAAATACAAAGACTTTTTCTTAAATAAATGAAAGTTTGTCACTGCGTGTGACAAGACTTCCTCCTTGTGATAATGAATACTTGCATAGGGAAGAATCTGAAAGAACTGAGATTTGAAGTACAAGGAGAGAGTTGAATCTCCCCATACAGAAAAAATAGCTTTCACTTTTAAGTGTAAACTACCATTTATTATGTCCTATGGTGAAATAATGGTATTGTTCATTGTGTATTAACTGTGACCTTAAAGTCACAAAGGATTATACAGTACAAAGGAGAAAAAAATGAATTAGGCTTGACAACAAAAGAATTTCTTTGTTTAAATAAGTAAAAGCAGTTAAGTCTTTGTAAAAATGTATTCAGTTTTTCTGATTATCAAATAAAAATTTACATTACTAATTATTTGCCAAGAAAAAATTTCTAAATCCATATTGAAATTAAAGTACATTGTATTACATAATTTTATCACCAGATAACATGTTAGATTTATGAAAATATATTTAACCATTTAACAGTGTGTGGTATAAAAAGTATAATCTCCATTCTGTGAAAAATGTGCTGTAACAAAGTAGTAGAACCGCCACCTGATGTAGCATCTTACCCTCACCGTGTAAGCATCTGAGATGTTCATTATTTATTAAATCAATGAGTCAGTGGAGCTTAAATAAGAAAAATCCAGGGGCCAGCACTGTGGCATGGTGGGTTAATCCTCCGCCTGTGGCACTGGCATCCCATATGGGTGCCGGTTCTAGTCCCGGCTATTCCTCTTCCAGTCCAGCTCTCTGCTGTGTCCCGGGAGGGCAGTGGAGGATGGCCACCTACTTGGGTCCCTGGACCTGTGTGGGGGACCAGGGGGAAGCTCCTGGCTCCTGGCTTCAGATCAGCGCAGCTCCAGCCATTGCGGCCATTTGGGAAGTGAACCAGTAGACAGGAGACCTTTCTCTGTCTCTCCTTCTCACTGTCTGTAACTCTGACTCTCAAATTAAAAAAAATCAACCCTGAGAATTAAATATAAGAGCTTTGCCATGAAAATAAGACTTTACATAATTGTGGGAGAGACTGAGCAAGGAAAAATATGGAACATGGAATTGTGAGATCAGGGAAGAGCTGCTTACCAGCCCCACTAAAATACTGACATGGGCAGAAGAATCAAGAGCTTCAGGGGCTTCTGGGAATCCTGTAACGAATGTCTAGCTACCATATAAAATGAAAATCTAGAAAAAGTGAAGGAAAATTAGAACAAGTCCACGTTGCTTCGTGAAATGTCTCTAGCCAAACATGGAGTGGTGGTCTTCAGTTGCCGCTGATCAGTAAGGCTGTCAAAGAGCAGAAGAACCAAACATAGAAGAAGCGAGATTCCCTCGTTTTACTCTGTCTGCCACAGTATCCAGTCCGATGACCCACATACAAATAATGGTAGATGGGTCTTCATTCCTGTGTTCCAGGTGTCAAACATTTTCCTATTTGACCAACTCTGGGCTGAAACATTGAAGGTATAGAATTCTGGAAAATACAGTCTTAATTAAATTTGCAGAGTACAAACTGCCACTTTTAAGGAATAAATAAGAAAAATAGACAAAAATGAAGTAGATCAAAACTAGTCTAGTAATGGCCACATGGATTCTGCTTTCATATTTATAGAATGTTTATGAAAGATAGGTTTATGATGTCAGTACATTTTGTATTGAGATTTTGGGGTGCATATTTGGCCTAGGAGTTAAGGCACTGACGAAAATGCCTGCAGCCCATACTGGAGTGACTATGGTGAAGTCCCAGCTCCATTCCTCATACCAGCTGCCAGTTAATGTGCACCACGACAGACAGCCGGTGTTGGCTATAGTGCCGCTCACCTGGGAGATCTTGAGTTCCCAGCTACCAGTTCCTGGGTTCAGCCTGCTGAACCAAAGCCATGGTGGGCATTTGTGGAGTTAACAAGCAGATGGGAGTGCTCTCTGAATGCCTACCAATAAAGGAAAAAACAGAGTTTTGGGTAAAATAGTAATATCTTGGGGAAAAAGTATTCATAGTTAATCTGAGTGCTAAAAAGAAAAAGCTCACTAAAACTTCTTTATGGCATAATATTATAGAGTTTATAGAAAAAAGCGGTTGTGTATGCTTTTGCTGTAAAATTTTAATAATCACTCCAAGAAACATCTAGGATGAGCGGATTGACAAGGTTATCCTACGTGGTAAGTGAATGATAGTAATATGAAACCTCCACCTATGTATACCATCTTCCTATAGATGAAGTCCTCCTATACATGGATTCACTACAACCTCAGAATCAGGATAGATTGGGGATGGTTTTGTTGTTACACTGGAACAAATGAAAAAAGTGTTAAGCAGAAATAAATAAGGGAAGATGAGATTTAAAATTTTTCATTTTCCCAACAATTCATTTAAAAGTTATAATCAAATATACTTAAATTGACAGTTAAAAGTGTGCATATTTTATTGATAATAGACTGATAAATTGGATTAAAAGTGTACCCTTAGGGCTGGCATCGTGGTGTGGTGGGTTAAGCCACTGCCTGCAACACTAGTATCCCAGATGGGCAGCAGTTTGAGTCCTGGGTGTTCCACTTCCTTTCTAGCCCTGATAATGTGCCTGGGAAAGCGGCAGAAGATGGCCCAGGTCCTTAGACCCCTGAATGCACTGATCCAGTTCCTGGCTCTTGAGTTTCACCTGGCCCAACCCTAGTCATTGTAGCCGATTGGGTAGCAGATGGAAGATTCCCTCCTTACCCCCCTCCCCCGCCTTTCAAGTAAAATAAACCTTATTAAAAAACATTTTCATGACATTGACATTTTGAAACACATGGGCCAGTTTTCTTTTTGTTTTTGCAGAATATTTCTCAATATGAATTTATTGAATTATTGATTCATGCTTAGATTCAAATAAAACATTTTTGAGAAAATACATAGATGATGCCATCTACTTCACCATAATTCGCATGAAAAAGCACATGATTTTGGTTAATACTGAAATTATTAACAAAATCATTAGGATTATGTGGTTTCAGTGCTGTTCAGTTTCATAATTTTTTAAAGCTCACCTTGATAGTTTTCCTGTTTTTAAATTTGAGTACCAAGTAGGGAGCTCATCTACTATTTCACTCCCCCAAATGCCCACAATGTCTGGAGTTGTATGGGGTCAGAGATTTGAACCCAGAATGCAATATGAGTCTCCCACCAGGGTGGCAAGAACCCAATGACTTGAGTCACCACTGCTACTTACCAGGATCTGCATTGGTGGGAAGTGATAATTGGGAGCTAGAATTGGGAATGAAACTTGCATCATCAATCAGTATAAATTATATTATGAATATCTAGTATTACCCTTGTACCGCTACACGTTCAGAATAAAACTCCTCTTGGTTGTACTTCGTGCATTTCTGAAGGTACTGCAGTAATGCATACGTTAGTTGTAAGAGATGGCTTTTTTTCCCTACATTCCTGTTTTCTTAAGTGTCAGTGCTACATGTATTTCACAACATAAATGAAGGGTTTCCCTCTTTTTCTATATCCTGGAGGAATTTGTATAATGTTGGGACCAACTGATGTTTGAAGATTTGGTTATGAGAGCATGTGGACCTGTGAACTGTGTGTGTGTGTGTGGTTAATAGCTTTTTACGCCTCAAGATTATCTCTAACGTTATTTGATAGTATGTATATACCTATATAAACATGCTGCATATATTATACATTACATACAGCATATGTTAACATATATTAACAGTTTATAACAGTTTCTCTATACTTTGGTGTCAGTTTTAGTAAATCATAATTCTAGCTAGTTTTCCAATTTGGCTTAATTTAGGCGGATTTTTTTTTAAATCCCTGTTTACTTGGAGAACTTGGATCACTATGAATGATTTGTTCAAATAGATTTGTGGTTTAATGTGTGAATTTTAGGTTCACCATGGAATATACCACAATAGTGGATATCTGCTCAAATGACCAACCTTATTAAGTCCTAGATTTTATCTCCAGTGCTATATGAAGTGACTGAAACAGAAGTATTAAGATTTGAGGCTCCATGGCAGCCTCAGTGTCAACATTTTCACTTCCGGCTCAAAGATGTCCATTTCTTGCTACATAAGGTCAATGTGTTCTGACAAAAATCAAACTATTATCCATTCGAACTATTGCAGTAAGAATTTCTGTATGTCTAACTGGCCATCAGAAATTTGATATGATTAAATAAAATTTTTCCATTTAAAAGCAAATCACATTGACAAACTTTTCTGCTAATTGTAGTATTTCTAGTAATCCATTGTTCATAGGTTTTACTCTTACAGTTTTATAAAGTCTTTTTTAAATCGATAAACATAGAAACAGAAACAGCAGAACATCCTTATCAAGCTTATGCACTTCCTAATATTTGCAACATCCAAGGCTAGGCCTAGCCAAAGCCAGGAGCCCACATCTTGGTTTGGGTCTCCATGTGGGTGGCAGGGACCTATGTATCAGAGCCATTGCCTGCTTCCTTCCAACATGTAACTTTGAGAGAAAGCTGGAATTTATTTGGAGCCAGGACCCAAGTGACCTGCTGACATCTGTAAAACGCTTAACCAGTAACCATTATTTTGATCTGTATCTCAATAGATTAGTATGGGCTGTTATTGAATTTCATATAAATAGACCAACCATATGTCCTTTTTTGTGTTTGGCTTCTTAGAGTCAATGAACTATTTTTGAGATTTATCCATGTTGCGAATGCTTCATCTGTCAATGTTTCATTCTTTTAGAATATCTGATTGATAATGGCCAACTGCAAACATATCACATTAATTCATTCTCTTGATTCCACTTTTCAGCTGTCTTAAATAGTGTGTAACCATTTTTTACAGCTCTTTGGACAAAGAAGGGGCTTGAAGTTTATGGAAAATTCAGATCTTTGAATTTTTCTACAGACTGCTTGAAGCTCCCTCCAATGCATTTGTTTCTTTTTGTATCAATAATTATCAGTTATATTGCTGAGTCTTAGTTTATTCAAGATAGATAAACTCTTTTCCAAAAGCATTGTATAGTCAGCAGCACTATGTATTGTTTTGGGTACGTGGAATGTCCAGAATTCTAGTTTAATTCTCTATTGTATGTTCTCAGTGTGCCTCTAGAGGTAAACTGTTCGAATAGCCACTAGCCTATATATGTATATTTAATTTCCATGTTTAATTTAGTAAAACTTTCAGTCTCCTAGGGACAGAAATAAGAATTGTATTTGCATTTTAGAAAAAAATAGATTGACTGTGTTAGGAATGGATCTATGGGCAGGACCACATAGAGAGCCAGAAAATGAAGGGTTTAGTAGGCATGAGATCTCTTAAAAAGTTATTATCAAATAAGCTGGTTTAACTGAGTCTTAACTAGAGACATTACAATGGATTTGGCAATAGATTTCAGAAATACCTGAGTAATAGAAGCACTGGGAATTATTGAGTGGTGTTATTGGAGGACTTGTGAAAGAAAAGGAAAAAGTCAATATAATGATTGGATTAGATGACTGTTCCCATGTAAATGTTTTGAAAAACATCAGAAATACACAATGAAGAGGTAATTTTAAAGTCGAATTTAAAAATGAGATTAGGCCGGCGCCGTGGCTCAACAGGCTAATCCTCCGCCTTGCGGCGCCGGCACACCGGGTTCTAGTCCCGGTCGGGGCACCGGATTCTGTCCCGGTTGCCCCTCTTCCAGGCCAGCTCTCTGCTGTGGCCCGGGAGTGCAGTGGAGGATGGCCCAAGTGCTTGGGCCCTGCACCCCATGGGAGACCAGGAAAAGCACCTGGCACCTGGTTCCTGCCATCGGATGAATGTGGTGCGCGGGCCGCAGTGCGCCGACCGCGGCGGCCATTGGAGGGTGAACCAACGGCAAAAGGAAGACCTTTCTCTCTGTGTCTCTCTCTCACTGTCCACTCTGCCTGTCAAAAATAAAAAAAAATAAAAAATAAATGAGATTAATTTTGAGTTGTCTGCTTATGGCTTTTGGATGAGTCCAATAGGAAACAGACAACAATATATTTTAATTTTGTGACTATCAAAATAATCCAAAAGTCTCCAATTTAAATCTGTATAGAAAATCAGCATAAGAAGCAAACTTGGCAATATAATAGAACATAAGAATAATTAAATGGTATCTCACTGATCTGATCTCTGGGCATTGTTTTTGGAGAGAAATATTTCCAAATTACCTAATGATGACTCCATCACTTTTTCTTATTTTTCATTTTTTTGTCACTTGAGTCTTCCACTTTTCTGTCATGGGCAGCCCTTTTGCTTCCCCAGTTTTCTAGTGCATTCTGTAAAAAAAAAAAGTCTCAAGTTTAACTGCCAGATTCATTTAACTGCTGCAAGCTCTCCATGGTGACACCTGTATAGTGAATCGAGAAAACCAGAATAAAGGCACCCAGGCACCCTTCCGAGTACTTTGTAATTGGGTATGAAGTCTGAGGAGATCGTTTGCTCAATTAGAAGCACATGGGGGCTTTGGGTGGGCCGGGGGTTCTGTAACATTCTGTGTTGTACATTTCCAAATACCACCAAGTTTGTACTCAAGAGGTAGTTTATAAACATTGATTTCTGTGTAAGCATATAGTTCCAACTTTCTGGCCATTGATTCTTATGGGCATTTCAGATTTCTCCTGTCTCTTCTACCTGTATGAAAGAAAATGATTTCTATCTTTAAGATAACACTAAGAATTAACCAGTTTAATCTGTATAATAATGACATAAGTGTTTAATAAAAATAATTTGTTCTTTGAGAAATAATGACCAGCATTTATAAATTGAGTTCTTTATTGTTGACAAAATTAGGTGTCATATTGTCACAGTTTCAGGTTTATTATTGCAGGTTTATTATTGTCATAGTGTTCAGGTTTATTAAGATACCTAAAGTAGGACATGTTTGAATGGTAGAAGTAGGCTACATTAGCTTAGGATTTCATTCGACTTTTAAGTATTTATTTAAGATGAAACTTTTCTTCCTGGACCAAAGTTCCCTAGCCCCTTGGGGTGCCCCAGTAATACTGAGGTAACTATTAAAAGCTTAGTTTAATCACCACTAGATGGTAGCCTTGTCAGAGATGAATGATTCATACAGTCAGTTGCACATGTTATTATGCTGACACCATAAGATAGTGTATTTATCATCATTATCTTCACTCCAGGCACGGAATGAACACTCAGTAAATACTGCTCACTTATATTTTTAAACGAACATTTTTGAAACATTTACTGCATATAAGTCATGGTAGCAGATATTCTAAATACTGCTTTAATAATTTGTTATCTCAAATATTGCAATCCTGCACTTCTACTGAAGTTAGATTAATTATGTGATCAATTATATTACAATGCATTGAAATTTATGTTTTAGCAAAATTTTTTTGAAATAGTTTAATTAGAAGTAAATATTCTTAAAGGCCTTACCATTTTACTGTTTTGCTGCTTGAATTTTTTAAAACTTTTAAGTAATACTTTTCTCTGTACTCTCATAGCAATGATCAGATTCTAAGTTGTACTATATCATGCAAAGTGCACCAGCAACAAAAACCACAAAAGTGCGAAGTCATAGAATAAGAACTTACCAGAATCTACAAGGAATATAAAAATAGATGACTCAATTTTTGTATGTCTCCCCTTTATGTCATAATTTGACGTTAGGAATTCTAAGTTTACAAATGTAGTTCTCATCTGTAGACCTTAGAAATTTACAGCAATAATTAGATGTGAAAGGTGGAATAAAATACTAGAAATACAATACTTTGAATTTTTATTTAACACTAGTACTTTAACAAAAATAATACATTTTATGAAAATATCAAACACTTAATATTATATGCAATAAGAATTTTGAAGCACAATTTCCCCTTTCATATCCAATATAAACCCACATAGAGGGAGCCATTCTTTGGTTCCTTGTCTTATTTGTTACTGCACATACTTGGACATAAATCGTGCTGATCTTTTAAGATAAACCTCATTCTTTTTGCTTTCTGTCTTTATAATACTCTTTACAACAGATAGACATTGCTTATTTTTAAATCAGCACTAAATATCTGTATATGCATGTTTATGTAAATATATACAATGTCAAAATTTGTGGAAATGGAATTAAAAAACTCAAATTTTTGAAATTTCAAAATTTTTGAAATCCATGCACAGTGTGTTTATAATTTGCATCTATACTTGTATAAATTTTCAAGTTTATGAAAATGCCTTTTTAATCATTCATTTGAAAGGCAGAGATAGGCAAAGGCAGAGAGAGGTCTTCCATCTGCTGGTTAACCCCCTAGATGGGGCCCGATCAGAGGGCGCGAGCCTCCTCTAGGTCTCCCATGTGGATGCAGAGACCCAAGGACTTGGGCCATCTTTCACTGCTTTGTCAAACCACAGAAGAGATGGATCAGAAGTGGAACAGCTGGGACTCGAACTGGGAACCCATGTGGGATGCCAGTAATGCAAGCAATGGCCTTGCCCACCACACCACAGCGCTGGCCCTGAAATAGTGCTTGCTTTTTTTTTTTTTTAACAGATAGTGAGAGAGATGGAGCGAAAGGTCTTCCTTCTATTGATTCACCCCCCCAATGGCCGCTCCAGGAGCCAGGTGCTTCTTCCTGGTCTCCCATGTGGGTGCAGGGCCCAAGCACTTGGGCCATCCTCCACTGCACTCCTAGGCCACAGCAGAGAGCTGGACTAGAAGAAGAGTGACCAGGACTAGAACCTGGTGCCCATATGGGATGCCAGAGCTGTAAGGCAGAGGATTAACCAAGTGAGCCACGGTGTCAGCCCCGAAAGAGTACCTTTTTAAAAGTGGATTTTACCATACCATTTTCCTGTTTTTCTTCAAAATTCTTATTTTTATTCATTGATAAGAGCTCTGTTTTAGAATCTGAGTTATTTGAGTGTTCGTACATTAGGAACACTTCTGTTAAAGTTCACCAGGTCTGTTTATTTCTTGGGCAGTTTCTTACATATAGATGTTCTAGTTTTCAAGTTACAGAATCTCTTAACTTTATATAACTATATATGCTTGTAGCTTTTCTTTTTTTAGAAAAGCTTCCATTTGTTTTCAACTTTTATAATTCTTTATGTATTAATCTTTAGTTCATAGGATGTTTACTGTTAAATATATTTAAAAAAAGGTTTATGTATGCATTGGGAAGTCAGAGTTAGAAGGAGAAAGATCTTCCATCTGCTGATTGATTCTTGGATAACCCCAACAGTTGAGGCTGAGACAGGCCAAAGCCAGGAGCCTCATCTGGATCTCCCACCTAGGTGGCAAGGGCTCAAATAGGCCATATTCCACTGCTTTTTGCAGGTTATTAGCAGAGCTGACTTGAAGTGAATTGGCCACAAATGGAATTGGTGCTGGCATTAAACAGGCCCTACACAAGTGTTGAATAGACATTTACCATTTATTTATTGCCAAACTCATGATCAACTGTCTAAATCCTGCATACTATCATTTAGGTCATCATCATATTGCTAAACTTAAAGCAGAAACTACCTACTTTTTAAAAGAAATAATACCTAAAAAACTTCCTAGTATTCATAAAAAAATTTATTACAAATCCAATCTCAATAATTTTGTTTGCTATACCTTGTGAATCAAATTGGTAGTTAAAACAACTAAATTATTTTATTTGAAAATATTAATTTATTATCATAATACTGGTTATTTCATCTATACTTCAATTTCTACTGCAACCCAATTTAGTTTTCTTCTGGATTCCTAAATCTCATTTATGCTCTATTCTTTGTGATCATTATTGCTAGATATTTGGGTAATTGGTTTTCATTAAAGTCAAAACTCTTTGGGATCCATTTTATTAACATCATTTGCATCTATTTGCTTTTGTGCATTTTCTTGAATTTTTAAGTTTACTGTTAACTTTGAGAATTTCTTTTGTAATAAATGCCTTCATTGCTATATATTGCCATTTAATTTTTGAGTTTAAGATTTTTGCTAAATATAATTTAATGTTGCTATGCTGATGCATTGTTGTATGTGTTTCCTTCACATTTTCCATGCTCTTTTAAAAGTGTTTATTTCAAAGGCAGAAAGAGTAAAATTTTCTATCCCCTCATTCCTTTGCCAAATTCCTGCAACAGCTAGGACTGGGCCAGGAGAAGCCAGGAGTCCAGAAGTTTTGGGGCAGTGCACTGCCTGCTGCCTCACAGGGTGTGCATTAGCAGGAAGCTGGAATTGGACACAGAGCTGGGACTCAAACACAGGCTCGCTGGTTAAGGGATAAGCGCATCCAAGCAGTATCCCAATTGCTTTGTCAAGTTACTGCCTCTATTCATTTAGAGAGATCTCTCTTGCAAGTAAACACTAACAGCTTTGTCAGTAATAAACAGCAATTAATAGAATTAGTATGGTGGAAGAAAAGTAAAGTAGAATGATAAATGGGTGAAAATGGTGTTCTTAGTGATACGATCAAAAATGTTTTCTGGATAATTTAAAAAGTCAGTGGGTACAAAACCATGTAGAGAGTTCAGTCTTCATAAAGACTTCAACAACAAGAACTTGTCTTAGATGCCCGTGGGGCCTTCTAAATGTCAGTTTTAAAAAGTTTTGAAATTCCAGAATTTAGAGTAGAACAGGATATAGAAGCGTAAAAATTACCAGGCTGCTGTCATCCCATTCTTCTAATTTTTATCCAAATTATTAGGACAGAAAGCAGATGTGCTAAGCAAAGCCAATAGGAAAACAAATCTGGCCAGGGGAGTAGCATAATTTAAGAATATAATAGGTACAAAGGCAAAATTTAAAAAATTCAAATAAAAATCTCATCACTCAAATATTGACTTACAGGCATTGTATATATAGGACTGCTGTGATACTTAATAACATTCACCAATGAATTTAAGCACATATCATAAAGAATTATGATCAGATATTCTATATTCAGAAAGGAAAAAGATTAACTTTATCTGAAACAGAAATATGTATTGCCTTATATAAATATGTTCACTCTGAATATTTTGAAGTGTTAGAATGAGTTACAGGAGGAATTCATAATAGAAAATAAAAATTACAGTTTAATCACTGCTTGCAAATATCCAGGATAGAATTCAAAATACTATTTTGTAAAAGTTTTTCTATTTTAAATCTTGCAAAAGAATTGTAAATAGTCAATACAATCTCTCGTAGGTATGAATAAAATATAAATACAGACATAGGTTGTGAAATTTCTTCTATCTGAAATGAAGAATCTGCCTGTACAATAGCTTTAGGTGAGAGAAATGGTTTTTCTACTTTTATATTCATATGATGCGTGCATCTGCGTAACAGGATTTTTTAAATAGAAATGTTCACCATGAAGGCCACAGAAGACCAGAGGAGTTGTTGGACAGGCGTTGTGGAAATCTGTAGCTAAGCTGGTGGGCAAAGTAAATCCATATATGAATAAACAACTTCAATAAATTGAAGGAAAATTTAAAGAGTAAAATCCGTAACATTGTATTTCACATGATGCTCAAATGTTATAATTTAGATTTTCTACTTGGTGCTAGGCTATGTAGTAATCGTGGTTCAATATTTCGGCATTCATGTAGGGTGACTGTACACAAATGGAGTCATTCTGATGTTGTCAATCCATCAATCTTACTCATTAGTTCAGTCATCTGTCAATCTGCCGCTTACTCTGTTCTGAGCACCGCATGAGGAGTCTTACTATTTTTAACATTACGTTCATCTAACTCAAAACTGCATGTTTTCTCCAACTTTATTATGGTCTAGTAACTTCACCTTGTCTTGACTTGTCAAGCGTTTTGCTAAAGAATTGATGAGTTGGGTAAAATATTCAGACTTCAGAACTGGGAGAAATTGGGAACTCTAGTATATTAAAAGGGAAACATTGGATTATTGGTAAATGTATTTGCGACATGTAAACAACTTCCTTAACGTTTTAATATGAAAAAGGAAAAAACTTTTAGGCAAGAAAGTGCTATTTGAGCTATATCAAGTACTTTATTTGGAATTCAATTAATTATATCAAAACCAACCTGAAATGATTTATAATTACTTTTCTATAATCTTTATGTAGCCTGTGTTTTAATGCCAATAATGCCATCAATTTGTATTAAGCTAGTGTGATTTCCCTAAATATCCATCAGATAATAAAAAAACTATCAGGAAAACGATTACTTCTTTGAAGTATAAGATAGCATTTTCAACTTACTATGTTACTGCTAGTCAGAGAAAATACATTAGTCGTGGCCAAGCTTTATTAGTATTAAATGGTTAAGGGATAATTATATTCAAGAATTTGCAAATTCTTTCTACAGTAAAACTTCAAGTGGAAAAAACATTCATCACTGTTAAAAGTCACCTTATTCAGTTTCAATGTTAATGCTTGTCGGTAACTCTTCAGGTTATTTCTTTCATTGCATAATTGTTCATCGAAATATTATGGCAAACCTTTATTCTTGCACAACGTTGACATGAATTCTGCTCTGTTAAAGAGTGGTCCCAGCCAGCGCCGTGGCTCAACAGGCTAATCCTCCGCCTTGCAGCGCCAGCACACCGGGTTCTAGTCCCGGTCCGGGCTCCGGATTCTGTCCCGGTTGCCCCTCTTCCAGGCCAGCCCTCTGCTGTGGCCCGGAAGTGCAGTGGAGGATGGCCCAAGTGCTTGGGCCCTGCACCCCATGGGAGACCAGGAAAAGCACCTGGCACCTGGCTCCTGCCATCAGATGAGCGCGGTCCGTCCACGGCGTCCATTGGAGGGTGAACCAATGGCAAAGAAAAACCTTTCTCTCTGTCTCTCTCTCACTGTCCACTCTGCCTGTAAAAAAAAAAAAAAAAAAAAGAGTGGTCCCCACCAAGGAACGTACAACTGAAAACACTTTGGAAAGCAGAAGCATATGATAGGTGGTACTTGGGCTAAAGAGGAACATTCAGATATGCTAATGTAATAGGGTGCAAGCTGAACGACACTCACTGCTTGCAGCATTTTTCTTTTATATATGCCTTCAACAGCTTGAAATTTTACATAAAACAGGATTGTTCTGGACAAGGTCAATTTTATTTGCATTAAGAAAATAGGAACATTCTTAAAATGAGAATAGATGAGCATAAAAATACTATAATAAGGATTATAAAATAGAAGGAAATATAAGTTTTGAAATCGGCTTGTCTTACAAAGCAATAACAACACATACTTACAAAGCTAGAATGATAGTAATTATCTTGAGGGAAAGAATAACCTCTATTTCTGGAGGTGAAAATCATTATAGATTTACAGATTAGTTTGGTTTGACCTCTAAGAATCTGTTTTTACATAGCTGACTTTGTAAAATCACTCAGGTTCATGTATTCTTCATCTACCGTATGTTCACAATTATACTTAAACTTAAAGTAATTAGAGCTCCAGGGTCAATTCAGGGTCAGATGAATATGATGCTAATGAAGACAAACTGAGCTCTGAAGTAATCATCAACTGCACGTTCTCTTCGGAACCAAAACGCTGGCAGCGTCACAGTCAGCAAAATTGGAACTTTGCAATGGTTAACCATCCCCTTATCTTAAAACACGTGCCAAACTTTGCTTCAAAAGAGGTCAAGGTTTTTGCTTAGGAGGAAATTTCTGCATGCAAGAAAACAATATGAATTCCAACTTGTCTTTGGTTATATTCACCTCTCCATTAGAGGAAATCTACTTGGAAACTGTTTCTACTCCAATGATAGAGCCTATGTTGTCTATTTGTAAACTAATGATGAATCAGAAGATCACCAATCGGTTATAAAATGTAAGTAGAAGACCTAACAGTCTTGCACAACAATCTTACAGTTGTATTTATTCAAGTCTTCACATAAGCCCATGCGTATGATAATCCAAGTTGATAACTGAGCTGCCACACCACTTCATTTCTGTAATTCTTGGTCTATAGCATTCAACAGATATTGAACATGGATTAGCAACAGTATATATATATATATATACACATTGACTATTAAGTCCAGACACTTTGCTTTGCAGAGGATGAATTTGCAAAACAGAAGGAGTAATTTCCTGGAGTCGCATATAATCCAGCCAAAAAATATAGCTAGAAACTATATTGCTTGATTTTCTAGGTTTAGGTTCATTCCCCTTCATCACACGTCTCTTGATACTATTCCCAGTTCTTCATTTGCTTGTAAGTTTGTGTGAGTTTTTCCCAGAATAATGCAGTGATATAACCATGGCAGAGGCTGGGGGAGTGAATTCCTAATCTTTTGGTTAATTTACTATAAGCTTGATAGCAAATCACAGATACCGTGTAGGGTCAACGTTGCAGCCATCTGGAAAGTGAACCACCAATGGCTAAGGTAGGGAGTTAAATAAGGTTTCCATTGATAGATTAATGGCATGTGGTATATATAAAAAGTGGGATAGTACTCAGCCCCTAAAGAATGGAATCCTGTCATAGCAGGTTGAACGGAGTTGGAAAATATTTTGTTAAGCAAAATAAGCTGAGCTCTAGAAGACAAATACCACGTACTCTCACACATACATAATAGCCAAAAGTTGATTTCTTGGAAGTCTAGAGTAGAATAGTGGTCACTGGAAGCTAGAAAGAATAGCAACAGGGGGGTATGAAGGGAAGCTGGATAGCAGGTACTAAAAATACAATCAGGTAGGAGTAAAAGCACAGTAGAGAGAACATGGTTGACAACTATTAGCTGTTTCATAAAGAACTAGAAGACAGGAGCTTGAAGCTTCTTAATACAAAGAAAGGATACATGCTTAAAAGGAATACTATTTACTCAATTCATTATTACACATCGGATATGTATGCCAAATGATCACATTTACCATTGTTATGTGTAAATTTTTAAAGAGCAATAATTAATCTTAAAGCATGAATGAGGTAAGTAAAGCTTTATACTTGGAAAATGGCAATAAAATTTTGGAAAGCATTTTATTGGAATTTGTTGATATATCCTTTGGTAGGGAAAGAATTTCGAATATCGGGCTGTCTATGGAAATAATCCAATAGATTCAGAAGTTAAACAGCAAGTTTAAGCAGACAAACTTGCTTTTCTTATTTCAGTGGTGTCAGTACCTCTGACATTATTTCCAAGCTACTTCCCTAATAGGTCTGACAAATAGAATGTAAATCCCATCTCTCCCCCATCCTCCACTGTCTCCCACACCTTCCCCTTTTCTTTCTCCATGGCAGAGATAGTCATAAACCAGACATACACATACTATTACTTTGAAGTGGGACACCCGCTACACAGGTACACCCCATAGCGTGGGTTGTATGGTGCAATTGGGAGCCTGTTCTCAGTGTCCAGCTTTCTGATCTGTTCTAGAAAGCAATTTCAAAATGATTTCTCGTGACTTTTGCTCTATTGATGTATTCTGTTTTTCCTCTGATCACTTCACTATAGCAAGTGGCACATTCTTAGACAAATATCAAACATGGTTTAGCAAGTGAAGTGATTTTAGAGTTTGTGGAATCTCAATGGACAATGTTATTCTTCCATGGCAACTCTTTTGGAAGAGCTGAAGTTGTAGTGTTTGTTACAAGCATGCCTATGGGGAATGTGAATGAAGAAAGCAGATTTGACTTAGGTAACTGATGAAAAAAATTAAGTTTTATGCTGCATAAAACATTTTCATGGTTAGGACATGATCTTACATTCAGTGTTGTGGTCATGCTTCTCTATCATTTCTGCGGAAGCACAACATGTGAATTATTCATTCCTTGAGTATTTTAATATCCCCAAAGGAATAATCCTAAATACATATATAAGAATTTAGATGTACTATCATGTTCTTTCATACTGGATCCTATTCACTCTAGATTCTTCTATCTAAAGAGCTTTGAGCTTATACAAATCAATTTCCATTGTGCGTGTTCCTCATCTGTCAAATAATATTTCATTAGTTTGTAATAGAAATTGAGGTGAGATACATTATGATTTAAACGAAGAATTTGGGAGTCAAAAATGATAGAATGAAATACTTCTTTCAACTTAATAAATATAAACTTCCTAAGTACAACTTTTGGATTATAGCAGCTTTTCCCCCCCATAACCTCCCTCCTACCCACAACCATACCATCTACCACTCCCTCTCCCATCCCATTCACATCAAGATTCATTTTCAATTATCTATATATAAAAAAGCTCAATTTAGTATATACTAAGTAAAGATTTCAACAGTTTGCACCCACACAAACACAAAGTATAGAGTACTGTTTGAATTAATGGTATAACTAGTACTCACATAGTACAACTCATTAAGGACAGAGATCCTACATGGGGAGTGGGTGCACAGTGACTCCTGTAGATCTAACAATTGACACTCTTATTGATGGTGTCAGTAATCACCGGAGGCTCTTTTCCTGAGCTGCCGAGGCTATGGAAGCCCCTTGAGTTCACCAACTCCGAACTTGTTTAGTCAAGGCCATATCACAGTGGAGGTTCGTTCCTCCCTTCAGAGAAAGGCGCCTCCTTCTCTGATGGCCCATTCTTTCTGCTGGGGTCGTGTTCAGGAGGATCTTTCATTTAGGTTGTTTTTGCCACCGTGTCTTGGTTTCCATGCCTGTGAGACTCTCATGGACCTTTTAGCCAGATCTGAATGCCCCAAGGGTTGAGTCTGAGGCCAGAGTGCTGTTTAGGGCATTTGCCGTTCTATGAGTCTGCTGTGTGTCCTGCTTCCCCCGCAGGATCATTCTCTCCCTTTTAATTCTATGCTTCATTATTTGCAGACACTGGTCTTACTTGTGAACTCTCTTCAACACTTACCCTATCTTTTTGAATGGTTATGTACTTACCACTTTACCAAGTGCGCTGGCATTGGTACATGCCTCCTTGATAAGACTGAGTTGGAATCCCCTGGCACATTTCTAGCTCTACCATTGGAGGTAAGTCTGAGTGAGCATGTGCCGCCCTTTATATCTCCTCCCTCTCATTCCTATTCTTGTATTTAAGAAATCACTTTTCTATTAATTTTAAATGCCTAAGAATAATTGTGTATTAATTAGAGTTCAACCAGTGGTATTAAGTAGAACAAAACAATAACAAAAATACTAAAAGTAATAAAATAGTAAGTTGTTCCTCAACAGTCTAGACAAGGGCTGATCATGTCATTGTCTCTTAGTATCCATTTCACTTCAACGAGTTTCCTTTTAGATGCTTGTTTAGTTGTCACCGATCAGGGAGAACATGATATTTGTCCCTTTTGGACTGGCTTATTTCACTCAGCATAATATTTTCCAGATTCCTCCATTTTGTTGCAAATGACCGGATTTCATTGTTTTTTACTGCTGTATAGTGATCCATGGAGTACATATCCCATAATTTCTTTATCCAGTCATCCATTGATGGGCATTTAGGTTGATTCCATGTCATAGCTATTGTGAATTGAGCTGCAACAAATATTGAGTGCAAATAGCTCTTTTTTTTCCCCTTTAATTCCACTTGGGCAAATTCCAAGGAGTAGGTTGGCTGGGTCCTGTGGTAGGGCTATATTCAGGTTTCTGAGGACTCTCCAAACTGTCTTCCATAGTGGCTTAACCAGTTTGCATTCCCACCAACAGTGGGTCAGTGTCCCTTTTTCCCCACATCCTCGCCAGCATCTGTTAATTGATTTCTGTATGTAAGCCATTCTAACCGGGGTGAGGTGAAACTTCATTGTGGTTTTGATTTGCATTTCCCTGATGGGTAGGGATCCTGAGAATTTTTTCATATGTCTGTTGGCCATTTGTATTTCCTCTTTTGATAAATGTCAAAGTCCTTGGCCTATCTCTTAAGTGGGTTGTTTTGTTTCTGTAGTGTTTCTCGATCATTTTATAGATTCTAGTTGTTAATCCTTTATCTGTTGTGTAGCTTGTGAATAACATCTCCCATTCTGTTGGTTGCCTCTTCACTTTCCTTTTTTTTTTTGCTGTAAAGAAAGTTTTCAATCTGAGGTAATCCCATTTCTTTATTTTATCTTTGATTACCCATGCCTCTGGGGTCTTTTCCATGAATTTTTTGCCTGTTTCAATGTCTCAAAGGGTTCCCCCTATGCTCTCAATTGGTTTCATGGTGTCGTGGTATATCTCTAGTTCTTTGATCCATGTTGAGTGGATTTTTGAATAAGGTGTAAGGTAGGGATCTTCATACTTCAACATGTGGACATCCAGTTTTCCCAGCACTATTTGTTGAAGAGGCTGTTCTTGTTCCAGGGGTTGGTTTTAGGTTCTTTGTTGAACATGAGTTGGTTATAGATGTCTGGATTGATCTCCAGTGTTTCTATTCTGTCCCATTGGTCTATCCATCTGTTTTTGTACCAGTGCCAGGCTGTTTTGATTATAACTGCCCTGTTAGTATGTCCTAAAATCTAGTATTGTGATGCCTATGGCTTTGTTTTTATTGTAAAGGATTGCTTTAGCTATTTGCAGTCTCCTGTTTTTCCATATGAATTTCAGCATTTTTTTTCTAGGTCTTTGAAGAACGACTTTGGTATTTTGGTTGGTATTGCACTGAACTTGTGAATTGCTTTTGGGAGAATGGACATTTTGATATTTATTCTTCCAATCCATGAGCATGGCATGTTTTTCCATTTTTCTGTGTCTTCTATAATGTTTTATAATTTTTATCATAGAGGTCTTTGACAGCCTTGGTTAAACTTATTCCAAGGTACTTGATTGTTTTTGTGACTATTGTGAATGAGATTGATCTTAGCAGTTCTTCCTTAGCCACGGCATTGTCTGTGTACACAAAGGCTGTTGATTTCTGAGCATTGACTTTGTATCCTGCTACTTTATCAAACTCTTCTATGAGTTCAATAGTCTCTTATAGAATTTATTGGATCCCCTATATATAGGATCATGTCATCTGCAAATAGGGATAATTTAACTTCCTCCTTTCCCATTTGTATCCCTTTAATTTCTTTTTCTTGCCTGATAGCTCTAACATTCCCAGGACTATATTGAATAGCAATGGTGAGAGTGGGCATCCCTGTCTGGTGCCAAATTTCAATGGAAATGCCTCCAACTTTTCCCCATTCAATATGATGCTGGTCATTGGTTTATCATAAATTGCCTTAATTGTGTTGAGGAATGTTCCTTCTATACCCAATTTGCTTAGGATTTTCATCATGAAAGGGTGTTGTATTTTGTCAAATGCCTTCTCTGCATCTATTGAGATAATCATAGGATTTTTGTTTCTCAATTTGTTAATGGGATATATCACATTGATTGACTTTCGAATATTGAACCATCCCTGCATACCAGGGATAAATCCCACTTGGTCTGGGTGAATGATCTTTCTGATGTGCAGTTGGATTCGTTTTGCTAGAATTTTGTTGTAGTTTTGCATCTATGTTCATCAGGGACATAGGTCTGTAGTTTTCTTTCTCTGTTGTGTCTTCTCTGGGCTTAGCAATTAAGGTGATACTGGCTTCATAGAAAGAATTTGGGAGGATTCCCTCCCTTCCAATTGTTTTGAATAATTTGAGAAGAACTGGAGTTTTCTTTAAATGTCTGGTAGAATTCGGCAGTGAAGCCATCAGGTCCTGGGCTCTTCTTTTTCAGTAGTGCATTTATTACTGAATCAATTTCTTCCATGGTTATGGGTCTGTTTAGATTTTCTATCTTCATGGCTCAGTTTAAGAAGATTGTATGTGTCCAGGAATCTATCCATTTCTTCCAGGTTCCCCTCCCTCCGTGCCAGGTACCCAGTCTCACCTTGGCTTCTAGCGCTGGTGCATAGACTCATAGGCTGGTGTGCTGCACTGTGGGTGTCCGCGCCCTTCTCGCAGGTCCACCTTGTCTGACTAGTTCGGCAAGAGTTTCCTCTGCAATATTTTTTTCTAACTTTCCCTGAAACTACAGAATCTCAACTTCTATTGAACTATATTTTTCCCAGACTATCGGTGTGCTCCCTCCCTATTTCGCCATCTTGCCCTCCCTATTCTCTCATGGGCTTTTTAGCTGGATCTGAATGCCTTAAGGGCTGATTCTGAGGCCAGAGTGCTGTTTAGGACATCTGCCGTTCTATGAGCATGCTGTGTATCCCACTTTCCATGTTGGATCGTTCTCTCCCTTTTTGGTTCTATCAGTTAGTATTAGCAGACACTAGTCTTGTTTGTGTGATCCCTTTGACTCTAAGACCTATCAGTGTGATCAATCGTGAACTGAAACTGATCACTTTTACTAGTGAGATGGCATTGG
This sequence comes from Sylvilagus floridanus, assembly GCA_949820135.1. NCBI lineage: Eukaryota > Metazoa > Chordata > Mammalia > Lagomorpha > Leporidae > Sylvilagus > Sylvilagus floridanus. Next base: position 28,079,665 of record OX463239.1, on the reverse strand, counting down.
TACATGCAACCTTGATGGGATTTCATTGGAATCCCCTGACATGGTGAAACATTAATACTTTTACTAATCTCTTTATGAAATTACTGTGGGAGACTTGAATATGTAATATTCCTCCCTTAAAATAGCTTATGTCACTGGAGAAGCAGATGTAACAGGGGGACATAGATGGATTGTGGTAACATGTAAATAAGCATAGATTAAATGATGAAATAACCTGCCTTGAGTTTCTAAATTATAATTTTTCTTTTGAATATTTATTAATTATTTGAAAGTCACAGTTATAGAGAAGGAGAGTCTTCATCCACTGACTGGTTCATTCACCAAATGACCTCAACAGCCAGAACTAGGCTGATCCAAAGCTGATAGCCTGGAGCTTCTTCCAGATCACCCATGTGGGTGCAGGTGCTCACTAATTTCCCTGTCCATTGCAGAGAGCTGGATCAGAAGTAGAGCAGCCAGGACTCGAACCAGCACCCATATGGGATGCCAACACTGCAGGTGGCAGACCCAGCAAACCTTCACAAACTAAATAAAAGGATTTCCAACTTTCCTCTGGAAAGAGGCACTTTGTATCCCAAACAGAGTTTGGATTATAAGTAAAATTTTTCATAAATACGTAATATAAAGTAACTTTTAATATCATTAGCTTAATGTTTCTAGGTCAAGTTTCAAAACAACTAGTAAATCATATTAACCCATTTCAATTAATAATTTAATAATTTAATTTTATATTATATAAATATATAACATATTATAAAATATATAATTATAGAATATAAATATCTAATACATTATAAATATAATTTTTCTTGATTATAAAAGTAATACATATTGGTAAATATTATTGCAAATGACTAACTTGTATTAAAGTTAGTAGAATGACCTAAATTCCAGCACCCAGATACAATGTTAATATTTGATTTGCTCCCATCTAGCCATTTTCATTAGGTGTACACCATGAAAATTAAAATATAATTACATTTATAAATATTAATATCTGTCTTATAAAATATGAATATCAAAATGTATTGAAATGCACAGAAATATGTACCAGATAGGCAAAGCTATCAAGATAACACTTATATATCTGTGCATATATATCAGCAGTAACTAAGATGTGAACATATGACATAAAATTCTAATGGATAGATATGAATGGTAGAAAATAAGTTTATATTGATTTTTAGAGCACTGTATCAGTCAGGGACTAGTAAAATGCAGAATTCATACCAGATAATTCCAGAAATAGGAGCTATTTCCAAGTCAGAGGAAGATCTGAAGGGGTTTTGGAGAACTGCTGTAACAAATGTATCATTTCAGAGATGAGGTATTGGAGGCACAGCAGTGAGAGGTAGCTCTCTGCTTGTTAGTCACTCACCAATGTCAACATCACTGGCGAGCTAGGCTTGCTTTTGTGTCCATCCACACAGGGGACGATTTGCATGGGCTTGCTATTCTCTAGGACTTGGAAGTCATACTTCTCCCATGCACACAAGCAGCTCTGTGAGGAGAACATTCAGAAAGGCACAATTCTGGATTAAGTGCACATGGAGGAGAACACTATAATAGTAAATCTTTGTGTTGTGGAAATTTTCCAGAATGAAGCATATAAAGGAAATTAGACTATCTTTATGAATCCAAGTAGATTTTAGAATGTGATTTATCAATTTTTCCAGACAATATTTTATAATTCATAATGTATCATAACAATATAATGTTATATAAATTATAAATGTTATAACTATTATACTATATTTCATTATTAAAATATTAACAATAATTTAAATAATACATATTATACATTAAATATTATATAACATATTATTAATGTTATATATTATATACTTATAGATACAACTATATTATGTATAATATATAATAAAATATAAATTATTATATAAACCATAAATATATAGTTGTAAATAAATGCATAAATAAAATTATAAATACATAACTATAATAGCATATATTTTATGATATAATCAACCAGACAATATTTTAAGTTTTACTAAATAGTTAGGAACAATGTTTTCTCCTTCTTACTAGCTGCTGAATTCTTTATTTACTGTAGCGTTAATCTTATGAGTATAAATAAAGTACATCATTGTAAAAATTAAAGAATAAGGAAGGAAGGCAGAGGAGGGTAGGGTGAGAAGTATCACTATACTCCTAAATCTGCATATATGAAACACATGAGATTTGTTCACTTTAAGAAAAAGAGTACTAATCTAACTACACTTGGTTAGATGTCCACAACTTCATTTTAATAAAGATGCTGATGAACGTATTAAACAATATATCTTGGGTTTGAATCTAAGATCTATCACTTAGGATCTGTGTAAACTTAGGCAAGAAGAGTTATCTATAACTCAATTTTCTAGCTTAAAATTTACCTTTATCTGGGATCTTTGCTGAGGGATAGCAAGTGAAGCTGCAGCCTGCAGTGCTGGCATCCCACATGGGTGCCAGATGAAATTCCAACTGCTCCACTTCTGATCCAACTCTGCTGTAGCCTGGGAAAGCAGTGGAAGATGGCCCAAGTGCCTGGGTCCCTGTACTCACACAGTCGACCCAAAAGAAGCTCCAGGCAGACTTAAGATTGGCCTAATCCTAGCCATTGCAGCCATTTGGGGAGTAAACCAGCAGACTAGATTCTCTCTTTCTGCCTCTGCCTCTCTGTAACTCTGCCTTTCAGATAAATCTTTTTAAATATTTACCTTTATGTTTCTGTTTTGAGGTTGAAACAAGTCAATACATATTGAACTCTTGGAATAGAATATGAAATTTATGAAGTCTTCAAAAGTGTAATCATAAGTAATACAATGTTATATTGACAAAACCTTCACTACTACATGTCTTAGCGTTTCTGGTACCCCAGTGAACCCAATTTCTTTGCAATCCACCTTTGTCATAGTCCCAGGCTAGGAACAGAGGTCGCCTAATTGTGTGGCTGGCCACTGGGGGCTCACCTTATTCTATGGACACTTTCAGCTATTCCTTTGACTTGGAAATAGCTCCTATTTTTGGAATTATCTGGTGTGAATTCAGCCCCTACATTGCTGCGGATGCTCTCTCACTGAATCTCTAGTTTTTGTCCTCAGATGTAAAAAAACAACCTTTTAGGTACTCCAAGAGTATTAAAATGCTTACTGTGACTTCTAAAAATATGGCCAGTGTATTTACTTTTTTAAAAAAAATTGATGTGAATTGAAAATGCTTTTCTAAGTCAAGATCTTAAGTTTTCATAAGAAAAAAATTGATGGAAATAAAGTGGTGGAGGTGTGGAACAGGAAAGGTTATTCTAGGTTTGTAATATTAAAGAAGAAATTTAAATAAATGCTAACTGTGACAGAAAGGATCATATAAGCTTTTTTCCCCAATGAGTTCAGAAATTTCACTTATTCAAAATGTTTTTGAAGTAACCAAATATTTAGCCAAACAGAACAAATAAAAGTATTTTCCACAAAGAATGACTGAGATTCTGATGAATGAATAGTAGAGAGCTAGCTAATTTTATTTTTATATTAAATTTCATGACATTGAACACTCTAGATAGAAAAATCAATCATGTGAAATACTTTGTCTTTATGAATAGAATGATTAAAAATGCTTCTCAAGAGAAAATGAGATTTTACATAATTGAAAACAATTTCTCAGACAATTTGTCTTTCTTGAGAGTTGTCTACTAAAGACTTAGGTTAAAAATGGCATTGCATATTAGAATTATCTTTCTAGGGAAAGTTTCAGGAAAGGATCAAGAGGTATAAAAGGAAAGCATATGAGAGCTTTGAAATGTATTATCATAAGTGGCAGCTAGGGCAGCAGATTGATAGCAGTTTTGATGACTATACAGTTTTCCCTGTGATTCTTAGCTGGAAAAATACAGGGAGGTAAACACATTTGGCAGTGTTCATAGCACAATTGAAGATAACTTGATAAACTAAAGGAAAGAGCTAGGGTGGTAAGCATGATGAGACTCAAACATGAAGACATCACTGTCTCCAAGAAACAGATGATGGAAGGCTCAGAAGAAAGGCAAGAACGTGTTCGGATGCTTTCAACTTCATTTAAAGAAATGTTTGTATTCTCGAGAGGGAGGGAAAAAAGGGGGAGATAATGTCAAATCTTTTCATAACCTTCTGTAGATGCTTGCTTTAAATCAAATTTCATTGTATTCTGATTAGCAGTCAATAAAGATGTGTCCAGTGTTTAACACTTTAGTGTAAATTTACAGATTCTGTAGATACTAAATTACATGATGTCATCATTTGGAATAATCTTTTATAAACTGGAAATAGAGTAAAAAGATCAAAATAGACTTATCGCTTAATTTTTTAAAACTTTTACTTAGTAAATATTAATTTCCAAAGTACAGTTTATGGATTACAATGCCCCCCCATAACTTCCCTCCCATCTCCCGCTCCCTCTCCCATTCCATTCACATCAAGATTCATTTTCAATTATCTTTATATACAGAAGATCGATTTAGTATATATTAAGTAAAGAGTTCATCAGTTTGCACCCACACAGAACATAAAGTGTAAAATACTGTTTCAGTACTAGTTATAGCATTAATTCACATGACAACACATTAAGGACAGATCTCACATGAGGAGTAAGTGCACAGCGACCCTGTTGTTGACTTAACAATTTGACACTCTGGTTTATGGCGTCAGTAATCTCCCTAGGCTCTGGAGTTGCCAATGCTATGGAAGCCTTTTGAGTTCACTGACTTCGACCTTATTCAGACAAGGTCATAGTCAAAGTGGAAGTTCCCTCCTCCCTTCAGAGAAAGGTACCTCCTTTGATGGCCCCGTTCTTTCTACTGGGATCTCACTCACAGAGATCTTTCACTTAGGTTTTTTGTTTTGTTTTTGTTTTGCCAGAGTGTCTTGGCTTTCCATGCCTGAAATACTCTCATGGGCTTTTCAGCCAGATCCAAATGCCTTAGGGCTGATTCTGAGGCCAGAGTGCTGTTTAGGACATCTGCCAGTCTATGAATCTACTGTGTATCCCACTTCCCATGTTGGATCGTTCTCTCGCTTTTTGATTCTATCAGTTAGTATTAGCAGACACTAGTCTTGTTCGTGTGATCCCTTTGACTCTTAGACCTATCAGTCTGAACAGTTGTGAATTGAAATTGATCACTTGGACTAGTGAGATGGCATTAGTACATGCAACCTTGATGGGATTGTATTGGAATCCCCTGGCACATTTCTAACTCCATCATTTGGGGCAAGTCCGACTGAGCATATCCCAAATTGTACATCTCCTCCCTCTCTTATCCTCACTCTTACATCCAACAGGGATCACTCTTCAGCTAAATCCAAACACCCAAGAATAATTGTGTTAACCACAGAGCTCAACCAACAGTATTAACCAGAGCAAAAAAATTTTGGTGACTGTGTATGTATTCTCTGGCCTGCACTGTGGCATAGCAGGTAAATCCACTGCCTGCAGTGCTGGCATCCCATATGGACACCGGTTTGAGACCCAGCTGCTCCACTCTCAATCCAGCTCTCTGCTATGGCCTGGGGAAACAGAAGATGGCCCAAGCCCTTGGGCCCCTGCTCCCACGTAGGAAGACCCAGAGGAAGCTCCTGGCTCCTGGCTTTGGATCGGTGCAGCTCTGGCCATTGCAGCCAACTGGGGAGTGAACCAGTGGGTGGAAGACCCCCGTCTCTCTCTGCCTCTTTCTTTTTCTGTGTAACTAACTTCAGACTTTCAAGCAAAATAAATAGATGTTTAAAAAAATATATATTCTCTCAATTCAACTGTTATGCTTTACTGTGATTACTACATATAAAATGTCACTTTCCTCTTACACTGTGGCAAGAATTGTACACCTGTGCAAAAATAGCACCCATGAAGTGGGAACAAACTGGGACAGTTGGCACTGGCTTGGTAGTTAAGCCGCCACCTGGGATACCTGTAGTCCATACTGGAGGGCCTGTGCTTGAGTTCCAGCTTCTTGCTAGGTACAGCCTGGGAGGCAGCAGGTGATGGCTCAGTAGTTGGATCCCTGCTACCCACAGGACAGACTCAGATGGTGTCTAACGGCAACAGTTATAGGTATATTATTATAGAAAAATTTTAGGAGTATATTGTTAAAGAAGTTGACTACAAAATTCAGATTGTTCTCTTGTCTAAACCAGAATTGAGAGCACAATTGAGGGCAGCGCCGTGGCTCACTTGGTTAATCCTCCACCTGCAGCGCCGGCATCCCATGTGGGCGCAGGGTTCTAGTCCCGGTTGCTCCTCTTCCAGTCCAGCTCTGCTGTGGCCCAGGAAGGCAGTGGAGGATGGTCCAAGTGCTTGAGCTCCTGCACCCGCATTGGAGACCAGGAGGAAGCACCTGGCTCCTGGCTTTGGATCGGTGTAGCTCCAGCTTTAGCGGCCGTTTGGGGGGGTGAACCAACAGAAGGACGACCTTTCTGTCTCTCTCCCTCACTGTCTAACTCTGTCAAATAAAAAAAGTAACAATTGAGTGAATGTTTGACCATATAAGTGAATTAATGAGAAAATAAAAATAAATGAACATATATTTATTCTTGTACTCAGGAGCAGTACCATTCAAAACGTATGAGAGCAGGGTCAGTATGTAAACTCCCTATAAAGTGTCTAAATTTGCCTAGAAAATACCAAGTTTCTCTAATACAAGAATCCACTTGTACCTTATTTTAAGTACAAATTGATTGAATTTTAATTGCTCATAAGTTTTTACTCTCTTCCTATGAACATTTTGTGAGATTCAGCCACATTCCTCTGTGTATTATTATCACTGAAAATAATGCCTCAGCTTCAGTAGATAGGCAAAAATCATTTGAGAGAAGAGAGGAGAGAATGGAAGAAAAAAGGAAGTAAGGATGGAAAGATGTAGGAAAGCTATACATAGGAATATTTTCAGATATTTCCTGTGAAGTCAGTGGTTGAATAGCAACAGTACATATTATCTGGCAAACCCATGTCTTCTAAGCCATGCTACTGCTTCTCTGACTTCGATCTGCAAAACTACAAACCTAATATAGTTCCACAGGGAATTCAATAACAGGAGAAAAATGTTTAATCTGTTGCTTTGATTGGAAACATGTTTTCTTATCTTGGTAACTGATTATTACAAAATAATCGTTATGAGATTTTGAGTCCTAAAATATTTGTTTGAAACTAATTGGTATGAACTTTTTGTCTGTACCTGATAAGTTCCTGATGAATTATTTAAAAGCTAAGCAGAGGAAAATTGTTTAGTTAGCAAATTAATCTATAATGCATAAAATGAAAGCATCTGGAAAGTACAACCTTTCTGGTAAAGATTTTAGGTCATTACATTCCATATTTTGATCTTCATGACATTCAGATAACTGCTGGAAATGTTAAAAATTCGGTCAATGCTGCTGTTGTTTATACCTGCCTCGTGATAAACAGTGAGCTTGACATTTTGTACTGAATTGTCAGAACGGATCATTTGTCTTGACGTTAGCTGGATACATTGATATACCTCAGATGCATAAATACACACACATATCCACTCATCAGTTTTTCTCATTTAAAATAACATTACTAGAAATTACAAAAATCCTGATAATTTGCATTATCACTGGTTTGTCATAGACGTTCTCCTTAGATTGCAGTCGGAAAGCAATTGTTTTTAACTTTTTCTAACTTCAGTTTCTGAACATAGAATGAAATGAGATAAAATCCATCCTCTCAAAACTGTTTTTGGAAATTATGAACTTTTTAGGTTGCTCTCAGTTGAAGTATCTTTTCAATATATTAAATCTGACACATTAATGAAGATTAGATTCATATCATTCTTTTAAAAATGATTTGAAAGATTTAGAGAAGGATAGAAAAAACTTACATGCACTGATTCCCTAGATGGCTGCTACACCCAGAACCAGACCACACTGAAACCAGGAGCTAATTCCAGGTCTCCCATGAGAATAGCAGGGGCCCAAGCACTTGGGCCATCCTCTATTGCTTTTCCCAGGCCATCAGCAGGGAACTAGATTGGAAGTGGAGCAGCTAGGACATGAACCAGTGCCCATATGGAATGCCAGCGCTTCAGGTGACTGGCTTTACCTGCTTTCCCACAGCACTAGCCCTTCATATCATCTCCCCCCCCCCCCCAGAAACCTTTTATGTAAGAAATACAAACTTCATACATCTCATAATTACAAATTTGAGAACATGGTGATTCTTTCCCCACTTACTTATTTCACTCTGATTTCTTCAGTGACCTACTGTTCATTCGGGAGCATGTTGTTCAGTCTCATTGTGTTTGCATATGTTTTATATATTCCCAAATTGTTGATTTCCAGCTTCATCCCATTGTGGTCAGAGAAGATGCATGGTTTGATTTAGATTTTTTTTTTGAATTTACTAAGAATTGTATCGAACCTTCGCCAGCAAGGGTCCGACCCACGGATTCACACATGACACAACCGCTGTTAATCGGTTCTCAAGGAACTTTTATTTTTAGTGATAGAAGAAGGAAAGGAGAGAAAGAGAGGGAAGCAACTGAGAGAAAGGAGGAGAAAGACTGAAGAGGTCCCTATCCAGGTCTCTTATCCATTCTCAGTCCCCTAGGGCGAGCAGTCCATTGATCAGATCAAAGGGCATGCATATCCTCAGGTTGAAGGTGTATCTCTTGCATGTCTTGTGGTCAGTACTTCCTTGACTTTGTTATGCTCAGCAGGTTAAGGCAGATTGCAATGAGGAGGTCCCCACAGGTGGCCAGCCTGTGGTTCCCCACAAATTGTTTTATTTCCTAGCATGTGGTCAACCCTAGAGAAAGTTCTTTGCACTGGTGAGAAGAATGTGTATTCTGCAATTATAAGAAGGAAAGTTCTGTATATATCTATTAGGTTGACTAGGTCTGTAGTATCGATTAACTGTTTCCTTGATGACTTTCTGTCTTGTTGATCTGTCCATTGCTGAAAGTGGGGAACTGAAGTCCATCATTAATATTATATTGGAGTCTGTCTCCCTTTAGATCCCTTAACATTTGTTTGAAATAGCTGGGTGCCCTGGAATTAGGTGTATATGTTTGTAATAGTTACATCTTCCTGTTGAACTGATACCTTAATCATTACATAATGCCAGTCTTTGTCTCTTAACAGTTTTTTTGTTAGTCTGCTATGTCTGATATTAGGATTGATACACCAGCTCTTTTATTTTTAAAGATTTATTTATTTGAAAGAGTTACAGAGGGGAGAGGGGAGAGAGGAGAGAGAGAGGTCTTCCATCTGATGGTTCACTCCCCAACTGGCCACAATGGCCGGAGCTTGGCCGATCTGAAGCTAGGAGCCAGGGTCTTCCCCTGGGTCTCCCATGTGGATGCAGGGGCCCAAGGATTTGGGCCATCTTCCACTGCTTTCCCAGGCTATAGCAGAAAGCTGAATTGGAAGAGGAGCAGTCGGGGTTTGAACTGGCACCCATATGGGATACTGGCGCTACAGGCCAGGGCATTAACCCACTGCACCACAGCACTGGCCTCAACACCAACTCTTTGCTTTAGCATGGAATAACTTTTTTCCATCCTTTCACTTGCATTCTGTGGGTATCTTTGTTGGTGAGGTGTGTTTTTTATGGGCAGCAAAGATATGAGTTTTGTTTTTAATCCATTCAGCCACTCTGTATCTTTTAACTGGAGAGTTGAGGCTATTTACATTCAAGGTGACTATTGATAAGCAATGTCTTTGCCTTGCCATTTTTCCATAATTAGATTCCTTTTGTACTTTTATTGGGAGATTTTCTGTCTTCACCTTCTTTCACAGTGATGACCGTGTTTCTGTGTTTTTATGTGTAGCACATCCTTAAGCATCTTTTCTAAGACTGGATGAGTGGTGACAAATTCAATTTCTGTTCCTTTTGGAAGGTATTTATTTTACCTTCATAAATGAGAGCTTTGCATAGTACAATATTCTGGGTTGGCAGTTTTAAGACATGGAATATGTCTAGCCATCTCTTCTAGTCTACTATTGATGAGAAGTCAGCTGTGAGTCTAATTGGAGATCCTTTGAAAGTAATCTGGTGTTTCTCTCTTGCATATTTTAGAAACTTTTCTTTATGTTTTACTATGGAGAGCTGACTACCATGTATAGTGGTGAAGATCTTTTCTGGTCATGTCTATTGGGAGTTCTATGTGCTTCCTGTACTTGGATGTTCCTTTATTTCTCCAAATTAGGGAATTTTTCTGTTATCTCACTAAAAAGGCCTTCTAATCCATTCTCCTTTTCCACACCTTCAGGAATTCCATAAGACCCATATGTTGGGTCATTTGATTGTATCCTGTAGATTCCCAACAATGTTTAGTTTTCTAATTTTTTTCCTGACTGTAAAATTTCCAGCGATTTGTCTTCTAACTCAAATATTCTTCCTTCTGCGTCACCGAGTCTTTCCACCACGTTCTTCACTTGTTGTATTGAATTCATTTCCAAGATTTTACCTTTTAAGATTTATTTATTTGAAAGTCATAGCCTCACAGAGAAGGAGAAGCAGAGAGAGAGAGAGAGAGAGGATAGAGGGAGGGGGAGAGAGGGAAGGAGACGGAGGAGTGTGAGGGAGAGGGGGAGTTGGAGAGAGATCTTCCATCTGCTTGTTCACTCCCCAGTTGCTTTCCCAGGCCATAGCAGAGAGCTGGATCAGAAGTGGAGCAGCCGGGACTCGAGCTGGCACCCATATGGGATACCAGCACTGCAGGCAGTGGCTTAACCTGCTATGCCACAGCGCTGGTTCCCAAGATATCACTTTAAGATCTCAATTTCATGGGAGAAATTTTCTGTCACATTAGTTATATTAGTTCATAGATTTGCTTCTGATTATTTCCAAGCAATCATATGATGAAATTTTGAGTTCTGTTTCCGGCATTTCTTCAGTGTCTGTCTTTACATCCTAGTATTGAAGTGTCGTGTTCTTTTGGGTGCCATGTTGTCATCCTTATTTCTTAAATCTTTTTGCTGTTTGTTATTCAGCATTTGTAGAGATACTTTTTTTCCCCCGTGATGGCTTTTTTCTTTGGCCTGTGCCTCTATAGCTTAGTAGAGTGCTTTTTAAGCAACTACTCAGAGGCATGTGGTGAGTTTGGCCAAGGAGCTCTGTTCAGTGCTCCAGAATGAAGAGATTGTCCAAGGTGACACCCAGGTTGGGCATAATAAATCATCTTTATTATTTTAGTGTAGGGGAGGTTTGCTCTGTTAGCATAGTGTCATGCTCCCCTCTTTTCTTCAAAAGACACCTGGGCACTAGCCCCATTGGGTATAATGTTTATCTGCACTGTCCCACTAACCACAGAAAGGATCTGTACAATCCTTGGTGTGAGTATAATCCCACAGCATGTCATATCATTCTTGAGTGTAGACCAGGTCTTGATGCAGGGCATGACAGGCTTGTCTTGGCCTGACACTTATCATAGCTCACTGCTGTTTTTGATACCTACAAAGTTAAGCTAGAACAATAGGTGAAACCACCCAATTGCAATCTGGGTTCTCGCACATCTGTCAGATGGACAGCTCCCAGCTCTGGGTTCATGGCAGAAGGGACCACAATGATGCCTCTAAGCTGGGCCTCGCTGCTCTGAGGCTGATTGCTTACCTCTCTTCATAGCCCTTCTAGAGTTCCTTGCATAGTGTTCCCTTTAGTACCCTGTAGTCCCTGTCCACGGTCTCTTTTAAAGTGATTGCAGACAGCCTTCCTCTTGTAGGGTCCACACTGGAACAACAGTACTTAGTTTAAAGAGAAGAGAAGCATCACTCTTGCCTTTTGACCTTTAACCTGTGAGTCACATGGCAGTCCCATTGTCCCCACGTGTTAGGGTCACTATTCCAGCTCCCTTAGTGATGCTCTCATCTCTGCTGATCCTATTTCTAATCTTGACAAACTTACCCAAACAACATTCCCAATTAAACTAATTGTATAGTCAGCAAAATTATATGTAAGTGTCCATTTTTCCTTCTGCTTCATCATTAACAATAAGTAGTCATATTTCCAAGGAGTGGCATAATTTTTTAAAAATCCTTAAAACTGGTTGAGACACAGGACAGAAGGGATGGCGGAATCCAAAACTTTACAGGTCATAGAAAAGGAAAAATAAGTGGGTAGTGGTGAGAAGCTTTCCACAGAGGCAGTATAAACAATATCAAATACTAAGTCAAAATGTCTGGTTTACTTCATGTGTAAGTTGGTGGTGATCTAGGATGGAGCAATTTAGGCTAATGAGCACAAAGTTGATCTTCTGAGCTCAGGAGTGAATGAGGACAGAATGTAGGAGACAGTATGAAGAGGAAGTGTATTCCCTTTTTTTTTTTGAGAATTGTGTTGTGAAGGAGGAGGATATTCATAAGTATTATATTTAAAAATGTATTTTTTAAAAAGCAAAGTGATAGAGGGGGTGGGTGCCACAATAACCAGGTTGAGATCAAGTCAAAGCCAGCAACCAAAAACTCCATCCAGGTTTGCCACAAGGGTGGCAGTGGCTCATTAGCACAAAACTGGATGGGAATCTGAGGACCTAGGACCCTAACCTGCCTTATTTTAAGATTTATTTTATTTATTTGAATGGGTTACAGAGATAGTGCCAGAGAGAAGTTTCCCACCTGCTGGCTCACTCCCCAAATGACCACAACAGCCAGAGCTGAGCTGATCTGAAGCCAGGAGCCGGAGCTTCCTCCCAGTCTCCCACATGGGTGCAGGGGCCCAAGGACCTGGACCATCCTCCAGTGCTTTCCCAGGCCATAGCAGAGAGCTGCATCAGAAGTGGAGCAGCTGGGACTTGACATAGCACCCATATGGGATGCTGACACTGCAGGCCAGGGTCTTAACTCACTGGCCACAGCACTGGACCCAAACCTGCCTTCTTACTATGGGATGCCTGCATCTGCAAGGGAAGGCTTAACCCACTGCACTGCAAGGCCAGCCTCTAAATGTTATTTTTTTTGTTGAATTTCTTTTTACTATACAAATGAGAGAGATATAGGCATATTGTAATATTGATAAGATGTTAACAGGAAGGTTATTATTCAAGAAGTAAGGAAATTCAATATAGTGAGATTCCAGGCAGATGAGATCCAATATTATTATGTTTCATGTCAGGATGGATACTGCTGCTATTGTAACACAGGGGGAGAAGGAAAGCGTTGATGTAGACCATGGGATTCTGAAGCTCCTTCCTAATGCATCTTTTCTTGGAGAATTATGAGGCCATGGTGGGTCTGGAGCACGTTAATATTATGAATTTGAGAAAGCTGTTGAAAATGGAAGAACAAAACTATTTGACTTGGAAAATATGGAAATTCAACAGGGAACTGCTGAGGGCTTCAACACTCAAATGGGATAACCCCAGCGCCTGGTATCTATGTAAAGATATAACCGCTGGGTTTCCTTATCTTTCTTTTAAAGATCCAATAAGATTTATTATGTTAGAGTCAACACAGAGAAAAACAAAACATTTATATGTAATGAGACAGCAAATTTACTGCTCCTACTACTCAGAAGTGCCAGGAAAATATACTTCCTCTGTTTCCTAAGGTGGCACTATTTCTTCTTCAATCCTTACCATGCTACTTAAAGGAAAACTAAGATACACATTGCAAAATTTCTGGCTAATTGCATCAGTCTTTTGAATGTAAATAATACATTACACAGCTGGTTTTTTATATTTTTTAAAGATTTATTTGAAAATCAGAGTTACACAGAGAAAAAGGCAGAGAGTCTTCCATCCTCTGGTTCACTTCCCAATTGGGGCAACATCTGAAGCTGTGCCGATCCGAAGCCAGGGGCCAGAAGCTTCTTCCAGGTCTCCCACACAGGTGCAGGGGCCCAAGGACTTGGGCCATCCTCTGCTGCTTTCCCAGGCACATTAGCCGGGAACTGGATCAGAAGTGGAGCACTCGAGACTCGAACTTGTACCATATGAGATGTTGGCATTGCAGGTGGCAGCTTTATCTGCTATGCCACAGTGCCGACCCCATACAGCTGTTTATTTCAGATAATTCCAAGCTAATTTTTTTTTTGTGCCCTCACTGTTCTCTGCTCTGCTTCCTCAGTCCTTTCCATGAAGTTGTCTGGAATGCAGGTGACATTTTCAGGCAGTCGCTGGTTCAGACACTAAATTAATATTAGCTGGCCTTTTGGGTCACTGTGGTGGCATCCACCACTGGAGTACATGATCCGTTTTTCGCTTTTAAGAAAACTTCTACAATACAGTTGAACCAGATTGCTGCTACTTCACCTCCTCCTCTCTGCATTCACTGAGGCCCACGTGGATTTTCAGGAACGCCGTAGATAACAGGATCTCTGGGGACTCTGCTGGGTTAATCTACCTAGGATATTCCCTCTGCTGACGTGGTGCTGTCCATCCCAGCCCGTGAGGAGCAGGACACCCGTGTGAAGGCGACGTCCTTATCCGGCAGCCGCCTTCAGGCAGTGCCAGAGGAGGCGGTCCAGCAGCCTCCTGTTCTTGGGATCCTCCACACCTGTTTTGTTTCCTCGTTCTCGGTAGTGCTGAAACAATAGGTACAACAGAGATGGATGAGGATCTCGGATTGAGTAAAGACCCAAAGTACTGTTCCCTTCACATACATTTTCTATAAACTTAAGCATAAATGCTATATAGTAAAAAAGTAAGCATGCATGAGACGTTAGAATAATGAACTTGCCATGCTTCATAGATAAGCATGTGAAAATATGTAGTCCAGGAGTGTTACTTACAAGCCAATATTTTTATGCCTCACTCTGGATTCTTTTACCTTGTGTGTTTTTTTTTCTTTCTGTCTCAGCCTTTGGCCCTGGATCTGAATTTACCTTCATTCCTTTAACCCTAACCTATACATTTAATGAGTCCTCATACTCTAACAGTAAGGAGGTTGTCTCACATGACATAATATTCCAAATACGGACTGCTTTGAATGTTAGCACAGGAATGGCTGCATGATATTTCAGTTCTTCTCTCTAGAGCTTTCTTGCTAATTTGAGAGCTTTACTTCCATCTTTGAATATACCCTCTTCAAATAAAAATATTCCGTATTCTCTAGTAATTTCAATGTTCTTAAATTGGAGCTATTTTCTGATTCCATCCAGACTCAACAGCAATGTCTATTAATTCTATTATGGATGAAGGGAAGTTTGCTCTACAGTATTTTTAAATCATGCTTAGAACACTTTAGGGTATGTTCAATCTCATCATTTCACTCTGTCTAGATATTTGTTAGCATGTTTGCCTGGTTAGCGTCTACCTCCTGCTTCTTACTTCTATGAGTCTATAAAACATAGCTCTTTTCATACATCCTCTGTAGGAACTGCTTATTTCCTGTTTCTGGGATTTAACACTGAGAGAATGTGCATGTGGCTTTGGCCCTGAATCAGCTCTGAGGAAAAACAAAGAATAAAAACAAGTTCATAGGGGCTTATCTTGGCATTGTTGTGTCCAGCAGTGGTACTCAATTATGGCAACTATAGATTACTGCCAATCCTGGATTTTCAGTTTTAGATCTTTATTTTTGGAAAGAAGGAGGTGCCTTTCTCTGAAGGGAACTTCTACTTTGACTATGGCCTTGTCTAAATAAGATCGGAGTTGGAGAACTCAAGAAGCTTCCATACCTTGGCAGCTCATGACAAGAGCCTGGGGTGATTACTGACGCCATAAACAAGAGTGTCAATTGTTAAGTCAACAACAGGAGTCACTGTACTTACTCCCCATGTAGGATCTCTGTCTTTTAATGTGTTGTGCTACGTGAATTAAAGGTATAACTAGTACTCAAATAGTACTGTATACTCTGTGTTTCTGTGTGGGTGCAAACGGTTAATCTTTACTTAGTATGTACTAAATTGATCTTCTGTATATAAAGATAATTGAAAATGAAGCTTGATGTGAATGGGATGGGAGAGGGAGTGGGAGATGGGAGGATTATGGGTGGTAAGGAAGTTATGGGGGGAAAAAGCTGCTATAATCCAAAAGCTGTACTTTGGAAATTTATATTTGTTAAAACATGATTTTTTTTATTTTTTAACTTTTATTTAACTCAATCCTTAGGTCAATAGTGACATTCTAAGAACTGGAAAACATTGCCTTATTTATGTCATAATATTTTAGAAGATATTTTCTAAGATTGTTATTTTGAGCTATTTAGTAGAATCAATAATACCTACTTTAATATATTCATACAATTTAGAGATTTAACTTAATACTGTCTTTAGAAGTATGTTAGAATCATACAATTCAAATATTTAAAGCATATAATTCAGGGGCAGCATTGTGGCACAGAGGGTTAAGCCACTACATGTAACACTACATCTCATAGGAATACTGGTTTGGGTCTCAGCTACTCTGCTTCCTATCTAGACCCCTACACCTGGTAAAGCAGCAGGAGACAGCCCAAGTCCTTGAACCCCTGCAACCCATGTACCCATGTTGGATCCCAGATAGTGTTCTGGGCTCCTTGTTTTGGCCTTTCCTAACTCTAGTCATTGTAGTCATTTGGGGAGTAAACCAGTGAATGGACGATGTCTCTCTCTCTCTTTAACTCTGCCTTTCAAATATTTTTTTAAAAATTAAGTATGCAATTAATGAATATCAGTATATTCAGAGTTATGTAACCACAATCTCAATACCTTGTAAACATTTTCACCTCTCCAAAAAGAAATTTTGTCCCTGTTAGCAGTTACTACTCATTTTTCCCAATACCCCCAGAACTACATCTAATCTACTTGATCTCTCTCAATGTTTGCTTATTGTGATTATTTCCTATAGATAGAATCATGTGATCTTTTATGAGTGCCTTCTTTCATTTAGCTTAATATTTTCAAGGATCATCTGTGATAAAGCATTTATCAATGCTTTCTCATTTTTTACTGATAAATACTATTGTACTTCATGGATTCACCTTGATTCTTCATCTGTTGATGTCCTGTTGTATCTTTATGTATTCCTAAGCGCTTTCTAATTCTAATATTTTAATGTTTATTGCCCAGATTATTTTAGTATGTGCTAATTTCTACATAATTGTGAATATCCCAAATTTCCAGCTGATTTCTCTTTTCCAACAGCGCTCTAGAGTATCAAGTGATCCATACTCTGACCCAGTTAAATTTTGATGACTTTGCAGAAGTAATTCTTGAACGCTTTCTTTGGGATTTGCTTAGACCTTAGAGGGCATTTTTAGCAATCTAATTTCCCAGTAATGAATGTGTCTAGTAAGCGAATTCGCCTAGCTTAGTGTATCCCTCTTAAGGATCTACCAGCCTTCTTTTCCTACTTGCTACCTAAATCTTCATTGTATTTGAGAGGACTCTTAGGCTTGGACTTACCCACATTCTATTTTTAATTAAGTCTGTTCTTGTGGGATATTCATTCTCTTCCTAAGACATCTTTCTCCTTCGGCACAATTTCTGATCTCCAAAACTAGGTTTGAACAGCGGTCAGATTTTCTTCGAGTAATATCACTGTTTCATGAGATGAGTGCTAAGCAGGAGCAGGATCCTCTGGTTATCAGCTGGTCTGTCATTTATTAAAGCTATGACTTACAAGAATATTGGGACAAAGGCAATTGAGGCCCTAGTTTTCTTGGCTGGTGGTATTTGCCATATACTCCTTGCCATGAATGAATACCAGATGGAAGAACAGAGCCCGAGACATCTTGGCCAGACTCACCTGGAACTGATCCTATGCAATGCAGAGCTCAAGGACATGAGAAATGCTGGCAGTCTGTTCCTCCTGCTGACAATGCAGTGACCACTGACAAGGAGCTGGCCATAGAAGGGACCCAACTGCATGCAGACTTCATAATGTTAAGCTGAAAGAGAGAAACGGAGGGAACAGGCTGAGGCTCAAATCTGACTAGCTGGTGTTTTGTTTTTTTTTTTTTTTTTGAGCTAGTAAGCTTTTATGATTAAATGTGTCTTCATTTGCTCTCTTCCCTTGTGACAATGTTCATGGATTTGGAAGTTTGTTTTCTCAAGATTTATTTGAAAGCCAGAGCAAAAGGGCAGGGGAGAAATGAAGAGGCAGGGGAGAGAAGTCTTCCGTTCTCCAATTGTCTGCAGGCCTGGACCAAGCAAACCCAGAGACAAGAATTTCGTCCTGGTCTCCCATGTGGACCATTTTCTGCTGCCTTTCCAGGATTATTAGCAGGAAGCTGCATTGGAAACAGAGTAGCTGGGGCTTGATCTGGCACTTTGCTATGGGGTACCAGCATTGCAGACTTCGGCTTAATCCACTGTGCCACAGTGCAGGCCACTGAATAGCTGATTCATAGAAATATTTGTCTTGCTGCTTAAAAACTAGAAAATACTTTCTTATTTAATTGTTTCATATTTTTTTGCCATGGCTGCTTGGAAGAATTGTGTATCTTAAGTCATTAGTTGTTGTTTTTTTTTTTTTTACTTAGATTTATTTTCTATGTCTAGGTTACAATGTAATTAAAATGCTTCTTTAAAAATATTTAACTACTTGAAAGGAAGAGTTAGAGATCTTCCATCTGTTGGTTCACTCCCCAAAAGGCTGCAATGGCCAGAGCTGGACCAATCTGAAGCCAAGATCAATGAACTTCTTCCAGATCTCCCATGAGGGTGCCATCTGCTGCTTTCCCAAGTACATTAGCAGGGAGCTGGATTGGAAGGGGAGCAGCTGAGATTTTAACTAGCATCCATATGGGATACAGGTGCCACAGGCATTGGCTTTACCCACTATGCCACAGCACCAGCCCCTAAAACCCATTTTTTAAGGAAAGTGACATATAGTCATCTGTAGAAGGCCATTTTTTAAAAGATTTATTTAAAGTAAAGGTAGAATTACAGAGAGAAAGAGAGGTCTTCTGTCTGCTGGCTCACTCCCAATAGAGCCATTAACAGCCGGAGCTGGACCAATCTGTAGCCAGGAGCCAGGAGCTCCTTCAGGGTCTTCCACAATGGTGCAGGAGCCTAAGCACTTGGGCCACCTTCCACTGTCTGCACAGGCACATTAGCAGGGAGCTAGATGGGAAGTGGAGCAGTTGGGACTCAAACTAGTGCCCATATGGGCTGCCAGGGTTGCAGGTGGCAGCTTAACCTGCTATGCCACAGCACTAGCCCCAAGGCCAATTTCTAAGAAAACACTTCCTAATATTCTAAAAAAAATCTTTGTATGAATTAAATTTGCATTTCTTAGTTTAATCCACACCTGTTGTGTGGATAGCTTTTCTGAAGAATTGATTTTACATTTTATGGCTTTAAATTACTAAGTGAATATAGTTCAGGAGTTTCTAAGATAAATGTTCATTGCTCCATTTCTTTTTCTGTAAAATAATTGTTTTTAGAATCAAATTAATACACACAAAATACTTTAGTAATGTACCTAGTGCATAGAATTCAGTTACTAAACGTTGTCAGTTATATTTTGATTATTGTATTCCTGTCAACTAACAGTTTGGCACTTAAAAAAAAATCTTAGAGTCTTGCTTCCAAAATTGTATTTTAAGTGTGGATTTTCATTTCCTCTCACCCTACACGTTAGTGAGTTCCCTGGGAGAGTAGAGTTATAAAATTAGCATTGGCTCATATTCAGTCTTTCACAAAGAGCAGTTCTTGATACACTCATCCTCTGATTTAAAAACTCACATTCAAAGGAATGTAGTCATGTCTTTGATTCTGGTTCACATCATGAAGCCATCTTTTGAGAGCTGCCATTGCTTTGCTTTGGTGTTGAACAGAGCTTCCTCTTGAATGCTACCTCATCCCTGTTTCTCATCTGCTTTCTCTACTGATCTCTTTGAGATTAAACAATCTCAAATAAAAAGCTTTATTTGTTTGAGCTTATAGAATGAGCTACAATTATTTAAGAATCACAGCCTTCTTCTGCATTCAGCATCTGGAACAAATTTTCAGAAAAAGAACTCATGACTACAAAGGGATGACTCAGACATAAAATATGATAAAAATTCAACATGTTCAACTTTGATTTTAATACCTAAGCATTAGCTTAGAGCATAATATTGGCATTTTTGTTCCTTAAAATATTTCTAGATATAAAATCAAGATACTTGGTTCAAATTGTAACATTTCATTATTTATATATTTATAATTATTTTAGAACATTATATTTATTCAGATAGTTTAATGGAATGTTAGAAAAATATTCCACTATAATAAAAGATAAACAATCACTTAAATCATTCTTTATTTGTGTATTGCTTCCCAATTCACTACAAAGATTCTATCTAGCTCTGATATACAAAGTTCTCTGCTTTATTTCTACTATTTTCTTCATAAATCGGACCACCCATTCTTCTCACTCTGTGCTTAGTATACACCAATCTTCATTGAACACAAAGATGTTTGCATGCAAAATAACTTCAACCCCCATTGCCTTTTATTTCCCATTTCTTTTTTTGTTTCCTTTTCTTTGGAATCAGGTTTTCATTATCTTTTTAAAGAAGATGACGTTTTTTAGTCCTTTAAAATCTAGCTGCTTATCACAGCCTTTCTCTTGTTTGTAGGAGAGCAAATATGATTGTGCTTAGTGGACTGAGAGTTCCTCCCTTACAAGCATTATGATCTTAAGGCATCCGTTTATTGTCAGGTTGCAATTATTCTAAATATCATTTCAGGTCTTTTTTGCAAAAAGAACACGTATTGACCTATAAGTAATTTTTTGCCTAAATACAAACCTGCCTTCCTGCTAGACTGATATTTCAGAGAATTTAATTTTAATTTTTGCAATCCCTTTTTATAGAGCAACCCGATTCACTAGTTTTTGAACTCATTGTTACTGGGCTGGGAGATAAGGAGCTTATAACAAATGCAAATTAATTATTTCACTAAAATTTCTGTAGACATTTCCTGTGAAGGATGTAACACATTTTTTGCCACTTTAGCAAAAGCTCCCTATCTCCTCACAGACTGGCAAGAGTCTCCAGACTGGCACAGGTTCAGATTCCCTTGTGAGTGGCATTGTTCTAGAGAACTGTAACCTTTCCTTTAAGTCCATGTAACTGAGACACAGCTTCGTACTGACTGTGCCAATAAAAGTGTCTCATTTTTAAAGAATGAAGTATATACATATGAGGAATTGGGGTTATCCAATTTTCATGTTTTCCTAAAAATTTATTTTCATGGACACTTTTTGATATTCTTATTACAAACATGTTGATTTTTGTCTACTGTACTTACACTACCTATGAAACCGGTTTTCTTGCAGTGAAGTAAACCTGGCTTTATGGCTTAGACATGGCATTACTCAGGATGCAACCAAGAAAATGGAACTAGGATGCCTATACCACACAAATAGGATACAAAATGGAAAATTGATTACAATGTTATTAGAAAGACTGTTATAGCAAAAGTGAGAAGTGCTGGCAGAGCAGAATAAATGTATTATCCAAAAAACTAATACCACAAGAATAGGCAGAATCCATGTCCCAGCACCTGCTACTTGGGTGCTAGAGGACAGCTGTTCAGAAGCAGATGCTACCAAAGGATCCTCAGGATTTGAGAATTGGAAGCAAGAATCAAAGACGTTTACCCAGTAATGGACCTTGTTTCTTCTGTCCTGTAGCAATATCAGCAATAACTAGCTGATGTGTCTCCTACCCGTTCGCAGTTTCTCAGCTCTTCCAGCCTTCAAGTTACCTGCCAAGGCCTCACCTTGGCTGAATGTAACAGAAAGCCAGCTTGAGAGGAAATCTGTGAAATGTAGCTTGTAGATTCTCTGGTTTAACAGGTGAGAGTGGAGTATAAAAAGAAGGGGTGTAGGACTCGGGTATACTAGACAAGTAGCCAGTACAACTCATCCCTTTGGCTACTTGCAACAATCTATACACTTCTATCTACCCCACCCTCCACACATAGGCCACACCCAGATTTAAATTTTATATATGATACATGAACAATAGAAAGATCATGTTTCCACTTAATAAATTATAAACTATCTTTGGTAAAATGAACTAATCCCCCCCTACCTTTCCCAAAAGATGGACAAGTGTAGATCCATAATTACTATTAGCTATCTCTTGGTAGTATCCTAGTTCCTTTTATGAGAGGTCTTCATAAAGCTCATAGAAAATGCATATTATGAAAAGTATGCATAGATTTCAAAACTGTTTTGCCTCAAAATAGACTTACAATTCCATTTTCCATGAACTTTTTGAAGTACTCTTGGATAGTTCAGTCATCATTTTATCAAGATATTCATTAACATAACTGCCCTCCTGACTCTATAGAGAAAAAGGGAAAATGTTTGTATTACACCTAATGATGAAGAAATAATTATGGAGATTTTTTTTAAATCCTTATTTGTATAACTCATTAAAGGAGTTTTTTTTAAAAGAAATATTTTACTTATTTGAAAGAGTTATATAGAGAGGCAGAGACAGAGAGAGAGGTCTTCCATCCTCTGGTTCACTCCCCAGATGGTGGCAACAGCCAGAGCTGTGCTGATCTGAAGTCAGGAGCTTCTTCCAGGTCTCCCACGTGGGTGTAGGGGCCCAAGGACTTGGGCCATCCTCCGATGCTATCCTAGGCCATAGCAGAGAGCTGGATTGGAAGAGGAGTAGCCGGGACTAGAACCGGTGCCCATATGGGATGCCGGCACTTCAGGCCAGGCTTTAACCCACTGTGCCACAGTGCCACAGTGCCGGCCCCTAGAGGAGTTTATAAATACTTAATTATTTTCTTCCACCATAGTCTTGCTTTTATTGGATTGCTTACTCTACCATTCTTGACATGAAATTTTAAAAATTCCCCAAAGGATTTGCTGCATTCCCTATACTCCCTTGCAGTTCAGTTTTCCCCAGTGTTTATGTTCCAACACAGTGAGGTTCACATTCCCCCTTCTTTGATTATTAGTTTCAATGTCAAAAGAATCCCAAATGACCCCTTTAAAAAATGAATGGAAATTGTGTCTTATATTGATAACATGAGGCTAATTCTACAGCATTATATTATTTGATAGTCTAGGTCTTTGGACCTAGACTTTTGTTTTTGTTATTTCACTTAACTTCTCTTGAGATACTGAGACCATCATGCTAATGCCATTTTGGATGAGAGACTACATGAAGAACCTCAGTCTCACCCTGGCATCCAGCATGAACTGCCAGACATGTGAATGAGGCGCTCTTGCAAGTGAATCATCAGGTTCTTGATGTTACACGAGTGAGCCCAGTCCAGACCAGCAGAACTGAGTGGACTGCCATTCCACAAAATCATGGAAAAAAAATTAAAGAAGTTTTAAATTCTAACTTGAACACTGTTTCTTAGGGAGCTAAAGATAACTGAAACACTACTGTTAGCCAAGCAAAACTTATTCTTAGAGCCTGTTTTTGCTGGCCAAGAAGTCATAGTGGGTATCTGAATTTCTGAGATACTCCTATTCACCAGAATTCTCTCAAATATTTACATCTCTACTCTCGGGATCATGCTATTTCCCAGGAAACAGATTAATTTTCACCAAAGACAGGTGGCAAGAATATGTAGCAGACAAATACTTCAATTCCAAACCTTCCAATTGCACAATGGTACCTGATTTTCCAGCTAAGCTATCCCTGTGTCTACAGAACATACGGGATTAGAAGCTCTTTGGTTTTCTGACTGTAATCTGAGCTGAACACTTCCCATTGGTATTAGACAGTAAGAAGCCACATGACGATGGAATCTGAGGTTATATCATGTGCTTCTAGCCGCCTAAGAACATAAAAAGAATGCTTTTCCTGAGAGACAATAAATGACCACACAGAAGTTCTGTCCACCAAGGAGATGGATTTGTTTCCTTGGGTAAATTTAACTTCTTTGGAAAAGAAGGAATTGAACTAAAGTGATTTTCAGTTTCTCTTTATCATCTGAACATGGCTATTTATATATGTTGGTGTATCATTTTAACTTCCTCACCCCAGTAGCAATCACACTAGGAGAATGCAAGACAAAAACATAATGCATGCTTGTTTCTTAATGTTAAAATGGTAAGAAAAAAACCCAAAAGGTGAAAATTATCTTAATAAACCTTATTTTAAAAATATGCCTTATTTAATATATCCAGAATATTTTTATTTCAGAATGTAACCAATATAAATGAATGTGATTAATGACAGCTAACATAGTTGGGTCATACTAGTACTTTATAATCCAGATAGGTTTAGACTTACAAAATATATCACGTTTTGCTAGTCGGATTTGAAATGCTCAAGAGTTACATGTTGATAGTGGCTACTGAAGAATACAGAATAGTTCTAGATAAATTTTCTTTGCATATTTATAGAATATTATATTTTACTATGTTTTCTCAAATTACCCTCTATTGCCAATGACAACAAAGCACTTACGAGGGAGCATAGGGTGTATTCCATATATAAAATACATTAAATATTTTCAGCTTATATAAATAAAAATAATTTAAAAACTGTAAGAATAGTAGTCATGAGGCAACTTGCAAAGTAATGCAAACACCAAATTTAAACATATTAGCATAATTAGGAATCCCAACTTGTTAAATTTAATAAATCATTAACTATATTAAACATAAACCGGCAATAAAAGCTTCTTAAAATAAAGTTAACAATGATGTATGGCAAGAATAGCCAATGCGAATACAAGCTTTCACATCAAAGATTGGAATGGTTAACATTCCTAATTCTGTAACCTTTGAAAAGTTAACTTTTCTTCACCTCAGTGCTCATCTGTAATATGGAAATAAACTTGCCATTTTATTGAGGTTGTTAGGATGACTCTCTAAAATGCTGAATGCAAATCATGCAATAATCTTTGCAGAAGTAGTTCATATTAAATGTTTTGAAAGTATTGAACTTTGTAACAGTAATAGATGCAATGAAATGTAAATGAACAAAAACTTTAAAATAATATAGTATATAGCTAAATATAAGACCCGACTTTAAAAGTACTGCCATAAACCGTAATTGATGCACTTATTAGAGGTCTTCAGAAAGCTCATGGAAAAAGGATGACAGAGTTGTGAGTTCAAATTTTTTCAAATCGTAATGAACTTGTGTTTTGCTTCAGTTTTCCACAGACTTTCGAAGCACTGTGTGAGTAGTCCTGCGGGTCAGTCAGTTGCTATAATGGATAGTGCAGGCATGCATGTCTGATTTGGAAACCTGACTTTGGCATCTTTGCTGTCTGTGTGTCCTTGGACAAGTTATTTAGCACACTTACTTTAATTTGCTCACCATGAAGCAAAAGAAGAGGAGAAAAGAAGAGGGAAATAAGAGAAGGGGAGGCCTCTTCCTTATAGTTGTCATGAGAAATAAATTGTGGTATAAGGCCGGTGCCGCAGCTCACTAGACTAATCCTCTGCCTGTGACACCAGCACACCGGGTTCTAGTCCGAGTCGGGGCGTCGGATTCTGTCCCGGTTGTCCCTCTTCCAGGCCAGCTCTCTGCTGTGGCCCGGGAGTGCAGTGGAGGATGGCCCAAGTGCTTGGGCCCTGCACCTGCATGGGAGACCAGGGGAAGCACCTGGCTCCTGGCTTCGGATCTGCGTGGTGCGCCGGCCACATAGCACCGGCTGCAGCGGCCATTGAGGGGTGAACCAACGGAAATGGAAGACCTCTTTGTCTCTCTCTCTCACTGTCCACTCTGCCTGTCAAAAAAGAAATAAATTATATAAGCTCTTTAAATATAATATCTGGCATATATTAAGCACTATGCAAGAACACTTCAAAAAAAACTTGTGGAAAAATAGAATTCAAAGAATACCTTATTTTGGTAAATTTTTGGAAATTTTTATGTAATTTTTTTCATAACACATACTTTCCCTGAAATTTTTTAAATACTCTCATGTGGTGTTTAATACTATGCTAGACCTTGTGTATACGTTTACTGCATATAAGAGTTATTAGTGAAATAGTTTTCTACAAGATCTATGATCTATGCCTGGGATTTAGAGGATCACTTTCATTCTTACAGAAAAAATTGGGGAGGATATTGGAATATTTGGGTGGATGCATCATGGCATGACATATGCTAGAGGTGATAGGGCTGGAGACCAATGAACAAACTTTCAGAATTATTGATGAGATGGAGTTAACAGGACTTGATGACCGAGTATACATACATGATAAGAGAGGGTTGGGATGAGGACTTTTGACTGCCCCCCAAAGTGGAAAATAAGGAACAAAAAGGAAAGCATAGATGAGATTGTAATTAGTTTACTTTGGAGTAATTGAGATTTCTATGGGCTGCTAAGTGGTGATGTCTCAAGAGATATATTTGAAATTCCTTGGCATAACTAAAGTATTGAGAGTAAACGAGATGACACTGGAACAGTGAAACAAAGGGCTTCATGGAATCGGGAATCCTACTGTATAATAGCATAACATACCTATGCTGCATGGCTTATAATCATTTCTCATTAACTTTCATAGCTGTCTTTAAAATGCATTTCTTTATATTGCTCAAGTGAGATAAAAGGAACTTAGAAGTTAAAGTTTTTGCCAGTGACAGCTTTAAAATTTCTGCAGGGAAGTGAATTAAGATAGGCACTCTAGTTAGAAAGTATGGATTCGATCTGGAGTTAAAGGTATTTGACAAGTATGGAAAATATCAAACAAATATCTGGGATGTGATTCTACAGGATGTAGTTTTCCCACCTCCCTGAGCAGATACGAGCTTGTCAAGATCCTAGTGTAAATGTTATATACTAAAGGGTTATTTATTTAAAAAATAGAATGATTCACAAGCTAAGTAACAGAAATGCTTTTCTTTTTACAGTGATATCAAGAGAAATCTACTTCTCAAAGAGAAAAAAAAAATGCAAAATATTCCTCAAAAGATGATTATACATTTTCCAGCCTAAAAACTATGGCGTATATTACAACATATTCCAGTTGAACCTGGATTCTAGCCTCAGTTGCTATTTTTTCTTAGTTCTAGGGCTTCAGAGAGTGACTCACTTCTTAAGGATTTTTTGTGATCCCTGTAACATAAGAAGATTATTGGAGTATATCTAAACTCAATCTAACCCTAAAATTCTTCTAAAGCTATGATTATTTCAATTACACCTATTCATAGGATATGAGAAGTCAAACATGTATTCAATGTGTGAAAAAAATTTTATTAACATTAATTTTATTAATTGTTAATTTTATTAACATAGTATAGTGTGACATGTCAATCAATGTCTACAATGTGTACTGATCAAAATGGGTAACATTTCAGTCTCTTTACCATTACTTTATTATTGGAATCTTGCAACTCTTCTATTTACTTAGAAAATGTATAATATGCTATTGCAAGTGATAGTCACCCCACCATGTTATGCAACACTCGGAATTTATTCTAACAATGATTTGGTATCTATTATTCAACTTCTTCCAACTGCTAGTCACTAATTTCTTAGGGTGCTATAGGAATATTTCCATTTAATCTAAGATCTTGAGTTGTACCTGTGAAACCATAACTCACATTGATATTTCCATAATTTACTTTTGAAAACGTGGGAACTTTAAAAATTTTTAAATTATTTGAAAGACAGAAAGTGAATGCTGTCAAGCTTGCTACCTCCCATCTGCTTGTTCATTCCCAGCTGTCTGCAACAACTCAACTCTGGGCAAGATCGAAGGCAGGAACTCAATCTAGGTCTCCTACGTGTGTGGCAGGAACCTAGCTACATGAGCCAGATCCACTCCTTCCCAGTGTTTGCATTAGAGGGAAGCTGGAGTCAGGAGTTAGAGCTGGAATCAAACCCAGGAACTGATATGGAAAATGAGCCACAGAAACTCATCTAAAAATACATTTTAACTGTTAAAATGAAAATGCTCTTTCCTTATTTTTTTTAAATATTGCAACTCATCACTTTTTACCATTACCAACCTTGACATGATTATTTATTACAAAATCAGCTTTTCTGCCTTGAAATAAGTAGTATAGCATTTGCTTACCTAGCTTTCTGATCAGTGTCTGGATGAGCACCTATTACTGTACAAATAATCTGTGCTTTCCTATATTGCCTTATTAGGTTCTTCTATAAATGTTGTTCTATTCATTTATTTTCTTTATCATTCAAATTCTGCTTTCAGATAGTGCACAGCTCTTCAGGAAATGGGATTTCTTTTCCTTTGAGAAGTTGCTGTGTTGGTGATGAGTTTGCACATTAGATAAGTGATTGTTAATAAGATGGAATAACAGATGCTATATAGGGTATGGTACCTTGAAGTGATTTCTCCTCAATTCAATATTTTATTGTCTCTCAAAATGGAAAAAGCTGGTTTTCAAATATTACCACATTTGACACCCATGATAGAGATTCAACACAAAATAGCCACATGTGACAGTTATAAGACCTTTGTAGATAGCAAGTCTGGCATATGTGGTTTAACAGCATCAAGCATCATTGAGCATCTGTGATCTATAATTGAATTGTCTTTGAAGATCTCAAAGTCACTTTTGGAAATGAAGTGTTTGATATGTGACTAGTAGGACTTTTTCTTAGATTATATTTGGTAAATTATTTCATAAAACTCGATTGATCAGATCCCCCTTGGCATAAGTAAAACCAATATTTAGTCAAAGTGTTAACTGTTGAACCTGTTTATTTAGGAAGTTACTAATTTCTGTAGATGGTCCCTAAGATTCAATGGTTCCCCTTAAAATTTTTCAGCATTAAGGCCGGCGCCGTGGCTCAACAGGCTAATCCTCCGCCTTGCGGCACCGGCACACCTGGTTCTAGTCCCGGTCGGGGCACCGGGTTCTGTCCCGGTTGCCCCTCTTCCAGGCCAGCCCTCTGCTGTGGCCCAGGAGTGCAGTGGAGGATGGCCCAAGTGCTTGGGCCCTGCACCCCATGGGGAGACCAGGAAAAAGCACCTGGCTCCTGGCTCCTGCCATCGGAGGAGCGCGGTGCGCCGGCCGCAGCGCGCCGACCGCGGCGGCCATTGGAGGGTGAACCAACGGCAAAGGAAGACCTTTCTCTCTGTCTGTCTCTCTCACTGTCCACTCTGCCTGTAAAAAAAAAAAAAAAAATTTTCAGCATTGCAGTGATACAAATGTAATACACATTCAATAGAAACCAGATTAGTGATAAGTAGTACAATACTTTGTTATGATTCCAGGCAGTCCATGGGAACCACAGCTCCCTGTTAGCCATGTGACCATAAAAGTAACCAAAAATACTCCTTGGTGTACAGTGTTGTGAGCATTTCTTAGTGTTCAGTAAAATTGTAAAATAGGTTTTGTGTAAGATGATTCTATCCAACTGTACAGTAATTTAGGTGTTCTGAGCACATTTGAGGCAAGGTAGTCTTAACTATGATGTTTCGTAGGTTAGGTGTATTACATACATTTTTGACTTAATGATATTTCAAATTTTAATGGGATGATCAAGGTATAAACTCATTGTAAGCTGAGAGTTGAAGAGAATCTGTAAATAACATTTGGGACTGAAATTGGAAGTAGAGATCGGGGATTTAGTTTAAAAAAAAAAAAAGGGTGCTATATTCTACAGTGTACCCAAGACAAGAACAATAGGCTTATACTCCTCATTGTATTAGATATCTAGTTTCTAGTGTTAAATACTCAGGCACAATATATTCCCTATTATATAGTAATCTTAATAGATACTGATGAAGTTTTATAGTATAGGCAAAATTTCACCTCTCTCCCCTTGGAATGCTAGTTGGTCTCGAGAATTGAACTAAGACAGATTAACAGAAAAGCATATGCATTATTACAATACAAGTTTTATGTGAAACAGGATCTCTTATAAGGAAATGGAGACCTAAATAATCTTGGAGTCAATCACTAGTACACCTCATTGGACAGAGTAGCAAACTGAGAAAATGTGATAAAGCTTAGAACAGGATGGTAATGGTTAAACAAAGGTGGGTATGAAGATGTTGGTTAGTGTAACACAATTTGTGCAGATTTCTTTCTGCTTCAACTTCAATTTTCTGTCTTTGACCTTCTAGGGGGAGCGATTTCACAAGGGACTTTGATTGCTTTTAGTAAACAAAGTTCAGAATGATCTTCTTATACCTGTTAACTTAATATGCCAGAATGACATATGTTGGGTGGCATAGTCTTACCTCTTAGACTTTAGAAAGTAAATGAGAAAATGGCCTATTTGAGCAAATATCTTGTTTCATTTTATCCTGCATATAGTATGATTCCTGACGCCTCATAGCTGCTTTGTAAATATTATAAATATGACTATAGTCTACATATATATATATAGGGTGGTAGGTATATCCACAGCTATAAAAGATTTGCATCAAATTCAACATATTTTAAAAGTCCATTTTGAGAAAACATGAACACTGGCATAAAGGGAGAATAGACTTCAAGTTTTGACCCTACTAAAAGTAAGATGCATGACTTTGGAAAAACCCCTTTTGTTGGTATACAGTTTCATGACTAGTAAAATCAATGAGGTGAATAAGAAAATTCTAATACATCTATAGAGGAAATATCTAATTGGTATTGACATTTAAAAGTGACAATGGGGCCAGCGCCGCGGCTCACTAGGCTAATCCTCCACCTGTGGCACCGGCACCCTGGGTTCTAGTCCCTGTCGGGGCACCAGATTCTGTCCTGGTTGCTCCTCTTCCAGTCCAGCTCTCTGCTGTGACCCAGGAAGGCAATGGAGGATGGCCCAGGTCCTTGGGCCCTGCACCGGCATGAGAGACCAGGAGGAAGCACCTGGCTCCTGGCTTAGGATCAGCGCAGCACACCGGCCACAACGCACCGGCTGTAGTGGCCCCTTGTGGGGTGGACCAACAGAAAAAGGAAGACCTTTCTCTGTCTCTCTCACTAACTCTGCCTGTCAAAAAAAAAAGTGACAATGATATTACATGAGATTTAAAGCATATATGTGTCAGGGAATTCCAAAGACAAGTTGCACTCTAAGCGGTCCTGCAAGAGGAAATCGCCAAACTGCTAAACTGCATCACCATAGCTATGCAACCTGGGAGAGTGACGTTTGGGCAGGGCAGACCTTTTAAAACAGTATATAAGTGGACCCTCAGACTCTGTAAGCAGAGGTTGCTCAGCCTCTCTCCCCGGTCTGTAGCGCCTTGTGCCTGCGGGGATTCTCCTGGTCCGTAGCGCCTTGCGCCCACAGGAGTTTGGCTGAGTAGTCTCTCCCTCTACATGCCGTAATAAAGAGCCTTAAGGTGTGTACCTGAGTCTTCTCAGTCTCCTTTGTTGAACCCGTCATTGGCTATGAAAAGAAAATATATAAATATACAAGGAGTTTATTGGTGAATAAATGGAATTGTATAAATCTAATGTCTTTAGGAAATGGTAAAAATGGTATAGAACATTAAGAATGCATTTTTTTCTTGTATGCTAATCAATAAAGAATAATGCAGTACATGATGCAAGTACCAATAGGGAGAGTGAAAATAGAATAATAGTTTGATTAATCATAAAGAAGGCAAAAAAGGAGAACAAGAAAGAGAACAAAGAGTGAATGGAACAGAAAAGCAGCAAGGTATTGGATATACACCCAAGTATGTAACAACTATGTACATATAGTATGTAGAATAAAAACTATTTAACATTTTTTCCGGATAAGCAAAAATAAGAACTATATGCTATTACACTGATTAAATAAGATGAACTTTATTAATGACATAGAAAAGTTGAAAAGAAAAAAGGTATACCATGGAAACATAAGAAAAACTGATTTACTAATATCAGAGAAGATTTTGAGAAAGGAAATATAATTAGCCCAAAACAGAATTATTTCCTGACGAAAAGTGCCAATTCCAAAAGAACACTTAAACATAAATTTTCATGCAGCTAAAAATAAGGAACAAAATATTGAAGAATAGAAGCCACAAATCCACAATTGTAGTTGAGATTTTTTTTTTTTTTTTTTTTTTTTTTTTTTTTTTTTTTTACAGGCAGAGTGGACAGTGAGAGAGAGAGAGACAGAGAGAAAGGTCTTCCTTTTGCCGTTGGTTCACCCTCCAATGGCCGCCGCGGTCGGCGCGCTGCGGCCGGCGCACCGTGCTCGTCCGATGGCAGGAGCCAGGAGCCAGGTGCTTTTCCTGGTCTCCCCATGGGGTGCAGGGCCCAAGCACCTGGGCCATCCTCCACTGCACTCCTGGGCCACAGCAGAGGGCTGGCCTGGAAGAGGGGCAACCAGGACAGAATCCGGCGCCCCGACCGGGACTAGAACCCGGTGTGCCGGCGCCGCAAGGCGGAGGATTAGCCTGTTGAGCCACGGCGCCGGCCAGTAGTTGAGATTTTAAGATGTATTTATTTCTTGAAAGGCATCGATACATAGACACACCTAGTCATATACAGCCGTACACCCATGAGCACCTGCATCCACCAATAATCATATATACCCACACAGCCACATTGAGCCATGTCCACTCCCACCCCACCCTCACCCCACCCCCTGTTGCTTTATGGGTCTGTGGACAAAAGGTGCTCAGAGCCAAGCAATTACATAGACTGTGCGGCCAGCTAGCCAAGCAGGTGGACACTGGCTATCATAGAAGCACGGTGATAAGGCAGCACAGAGATAATAGGACAAGGCCTAAAAGCATGGGAACTTAATTTCACCTTCCCAAGTTCACCTCAACAGACTTGTATCCAGAGTGGATAAGGATCTCCTTAAAATAATAGAAATATCCTAGAACCTAGTATTAGAACTTCAAAAGAGTAGATATAAAAATAGCCAATAAATACGTGAAAACTCAACTCCACTGATTGTCAGAGAAATAGAGATGAAAGCCACAGTAAAACAGCCATTAGAATGGCTGAAATGAAAAAGGCAAAAGGCACTCAGGACTGGGGAGGATATGGAGGATGCAGAACTCCCTTTGTTGGTTGTGAGGATCCTCTTAATCTGCTAAATACAAGCACATTAGCAAACAGTAGTATCCACTAAAGATGATAGCACACAGAATCAAAGTCTTCATTAAGCAATTTTGCTTCTAGTTTGATATGATAGGAAGACTTACTCATGAATACCAAAAAGCACGTACAAGAATGTATATGAAGGGCCTGGCATTGTGGCATAACCCGCTAGCTGCCTCCTGCAACACCAACATCCCACATGGGGACCAGTTAGAATCGCAGCTGCTCCACTTCCCATCCAGCTCCCTGCTAATGCACCTGGGAAAGCAGTGGAAGATGACCCAAGTACGTGGCCCTTGCCATCCATTTGGGACAACTGGAGGAAGGCCCTGCCTTTGGCCTGGCCCAGCCCTGGCTGTTGTGGCCATTTGGGGAGTTAAGGAACAGATCAGAAGATCTCTCTTTCTCTCTGCCTTTCCCTCTCTCCGTAACCCTACCTTTCAAGTAAATCAATCTTTTTTTAAAAAATATACATGAATATCATAATTTGTAATTATAACAAATTGCAAACAATCAAAATATTTATCAGACTGGACACAGTATACAAGTCCCTTATGGTACTTATTCAGTGAAGTAGTGCACAGCAACATCATTAGAAGAAGTCTTGTGCCACACAAAAGGGATGAATCTTAAAAATATTAAGTAAAAGAAACAATTTATAGTTGCTATGCCTCTGTCACATAAGGTTCAAAAATGGCAGTCATCTCTCTATTTGAGGAGGGGTGTAACCAGGCATGAGCAGATGCAGGATTCCCAAGGTGCTGATAATGTTCATTCTTTTTTTTTTTTTTTTTTTTTAAGATTTTATTTGAGAGGTAGAGTTAGAGAGGTCTTCCATCTTCTGGTTTACTCCCCAAATGGCCATAATGGCTGGAGCTGGATGATCCAAAGTCAGGAACCAGGAGCTGCTTCTGGGTCTCCCACATGTGTGCCAGGGGCCCAAGGACTTGGGCCATCTTCTACTTTCCCAGGCCATAGCAGAAAGCTGGATAGGAAGACCAGCCACTGGGACATGAACCCATGCCCATAAAGGATGCTGACACCACAGACAGTGGCTTAGCCTGCTATGCCACAGCACCCATCCTGATAATGTTCATTCTTATACATAGATGTGTCCAGTCTAGCTCAGTATGTCTTTCATACTCCATATATTTAATTACTTACTCATTATGTTTATGTATTGTAATGTCACATTGTACCCCATAAATATGTACAATTATTGCTAATCAAAGCATTTTTACTAATCAAAAATGTAATGCTTAGAAAGTTTTCACATATAAATAAAAACTAAATTTATGCTTACATTAAACCTAAAAATGACTATTTAGGTAGTTGAATTGCAATTCCTAAAGAATATTCCCCTTAGATATAGTCCAGTTTATTTTTTTTTTTTTTTACAGGCAGAGTGGACAGTGAGAGAGACAGACAGAGAGAAAGGTCTTCCTTTTTGCCGTTGGTTCACCCTCCAATGGCCGCCGCGGTCGGCGCGCTGCGGCCGGCGCACCGCGCTCGTCCGATGGCAGGAGCCAGGTGCTTTTCCTGGTCTCCCCATGGGGTGCAGGGCCCAAGCACCTGGGCCATCCTCCACTGCACTCCTGGGCCACAGCAGAGGGCTGGCCTGGAAGAGGGGCAACCGGGACAGAATCCGGTGCCCCGACCGGGACTAGAACCCGGTGTGCCGGCGCCGCAAGGTGGAGGATTAGCCTGTTGAGCCACGGCGCCGGCTTAGTCCAGTTTATTAAGATTTATTTTATTTATTTGAAATCGAGAGAGATCTTCCTTCCTCTAGTTTATTCCCAGAATGGCCGCAAATCCAGGGCTGCTCCAAGCCAAAGCCAGGAACTTCATCTGGGTCTCCCACGTGGGCGCTGGAGCCCAACCACGTGGGCTTTCCCAGGCGCACTAGCAGGGACCTGGGTCATGTTACCAGCTCCAGTGTTAGCCCTTGATGTAGAATGAACTAGCATATGGGAACACTCTCTTCTCTTGTCTTCTCTCCCTCTCTTTCTGCCTCTCAAGTAAATAATCTAAGGATGAAAAGAATGACAATAGAGATGCACTCAAAATTCCAACCCTTTAGCTATATGTTGAGTATATTTCATATTCCAGTATTTCTCTAGAACTTGGCACACGTTAAGTATATTGTAACTTTTAGAAAAAATTTTCTCACCAAAGTAATAAAATTGAATTCAATTATGTGGATTTCTTTTGCTAATGTGAGGAGAGAAGAGTCTATTGTAATTTAAGTGGTGTGGTACAATGGTAGTTATCTAATACATAGAAAAATATATGCTGGCGAGGCTAAGAATGCAGGTTCAAGGAAGGCAACACCTGAATTATGAGCTAGATGATCTCTGGCACATCATTGATCCCTCTTCTAGAGTTTCTCTTCAGAAAAATTGGGGACTGTTATACCTCAACCATTTAAGCTTTTCAGGAGGGAAAAATGTAAAGGCACATCTATAACACTAAGAACCAGAAAGTGTCCAAGGAAATTTAGATATTGTTACTATAAACCTGTACTGGTCATGCAAATGTCTGTTCATGTTTTGGATGAGCACACATATATCTAATACATATAAGCTATTCATAGGTATGTGTATATAATACATATCTATGAATATTTTATATATACTCATAGTTTCTCCTTTTCTGTGAATCCTAATAACTCAAAGTATCTTTTATTACCTTATCTTTCTCTTGCAGTTACGTACATAAAAATCTGGTACTAAAATGTAGTTTACGATGGTGCTATGATGAATACACGTAGCCATCATGCCCTTTATTTCCTTTTTCAGGCGTAACACTAAATTCTACGTAAAAACCTTACAATAATGTTGTGTCATTTTTAATTTATGTAACTGGAAGACGAAGCCGTATCATCATTGCAAAATCCATCTTTGCTACTTGTGAACAATTGACTGGCCTGTTTTCCTAAGGCAAAATCAGGTGCTGTTAGCATCTTGTATTCTATTTGTGACTATTGTGGAGATTGCGTCATTGGTGTTAAATTAAAAGATAGAATGAAGCCCCTGCACAATGAGTGGGTCCTGGGCATTGAAGAACATGGCAAGGAAAAACTGGGGAACTGTTGGTATATTTTTCCAAAATCCTGGAGGCTACATTGTGGGCAGGAATGCAGGTCAGTGTACTCAGAGTAACCATTTAATGTTTACGACTATATTAGGACATACTTAGAGATGAAATAGGGTGTAATTAATTTTTGTGGGACACCAGGAGTTAGCTATGACTGCTTTAGACAAAGGGTCACTTTAGTTACAAGGTTATCTTAGAAGGGAAATGTAGACATTCAGTGGTATTTATGGCGGCCAAGGCAGGATGTTGAATCAATGGGTGGTGTTACTAGTCCTAGTAGGCAACATTGCAATCCTGGCTCTAAATGAAGTTGAAAGTTGAAGCATCCCAAGACACGATAGCAGAGCGGCCTCTCATGAAGTTGCAGGTTGTCTCAGTGCAGCTGAAAGTGCTGTCTCACAACTGTGAAGCATTTTAATGTGACCATAAATCTAGGTCTTAAAAAGATAACATGGAAACCTAATGGAGGCACCAGGCTCACTACTCATGGCTACGTAAATATCGCTATAACACAGAAAACATGAAGGTCAGAAAAGTTCATCTTGACATACAGTGTTCCTACTGATGATCTATCACTGGGTCACCCCTGCACCTACCCCTCTCCAAGGAACGTTCCCTCATCCCCAGGCTTTTCATTCTTGATGTTAGTGATTACATCTGTCATTGCCCAAGTAAAAACCAATTTTGTAGTAAGATGATAACTGAATATATGTATTGGATTATGCTTATAGAGTTCCTAAAAGTGCATTGACCTGATGGAAGGATTCAGTTTTATAGTTCATATGTCAGTATGAGAAAGTGTGGTCAAGTCAGGTTCCTAAAAATAAATAAGTAAAGCTTGGAAATTACAGCATGATGTCACTTATTTATTAATAATTAAATATTGAAGATAGTCTTTTAGAAAGTGTTATTTTGCATTAGCAATATAATTATGAAAAGAACCACAATTAACACACTCAGCATTCTGTGGTACAATCACTTGTTTGCGTTCTTTAGTTGTGAAAAAAAGCTTTAATATAATGCACTACCACTTCTGTTTGCAGTCATGTTCTTCCAATTTAAAATCTTCTCTGCACCTGGCCAGGTATCATCATCTAGAATAGTTTTGTTATATTTTCCTTAATTCTAGGACTGAATTTTCCTTGATCAGTATAGGGAAACTGTCAGGTGATTAAAGGTCCTATAAAAATCTTTCAGGGTGAATGGCTAGTGTATATAAGTACTGTAGAATTTCTTCTCTGTACTCTAAGTCATCAAGCATTTTAGTTTTGTGTTTCTTATTTTGGCTCCAGTGTTGTGGATATGTGACCAACATTGGGGACTCCTTTGCATCTCAATCCATGAAATGAACATCATATGACCTTGAACTCGCTCAAAAATACAACTGGATTAAATTCTGGGGTTTTGTTGCCATCAGATTGGGTTTAAATATGTATATAGATTTATTTTAGACTGATTCCATCTATTATAAAATATACTAACATTAAAACTATATACTCAAGTATAGAATATAATGAATTCCTCAACTATATTACTCTATGATTAATTTTACATATAAAATAGTGCTTATTAGTCCTCATATCAATGAAAACCTAGCAAGATATTTAAAGAAACAAAGCTATGTAGCAACACTAACAAACAAGACTAATCAGACAGCTGTACTATACATTTTTAAAGCTTGCTGAGTTAATCAGTTTCATTTTACCACAACAAGTTGCGAAAGATACACTGGTTCAGTGAACTAGCACTAACTGAAATGATGCCCAGGGAACACTTTAACAGGAATCAGCAAGAGAAACAACCTTCATTACTGAGCTGCTGAATTTGCACTCTAACTGAGGTTTATTTGAACAGAAGTTAGAGTTAAAAAAAAAAAAAGTGCAGAACTGTGTGAAGAAACTTACCCAGGCTTATATAATTATGGTCGATAGCTTCAGATCTAAAATGGAGGAATCTAGTTTTAAACTGAAGTATAAAGGAAAATTGTAGTAATGTATTTTTTTAATTCTGGCTTTCCAAAGCAGTATGCTGATCTCTGTAATATTTTCTTTTCAAGTTTTTTAAAATCCATTTAAAAGAGGGAGGGGTGTGTGTGTGTGTGTGTGTGTGTGTGTGTAGACAGATTAAGAAAGATCTGGCCGGCGCTGTGGCTCAACAGGCTAATCCTCCGCCTTGCAGCGCTGGCACACCGGGTTCTAGTCCCGGTCGGGGCTCCGGATTCTGTCCCGGTTGCCCCTCTTCCAGGCCAGCCCTCTGCTGTGGCCCGGGAGTGCAGTGGAGGATGGCCCAAGTGCTTGGGCCCTGCACCCCACGGGAGACCAGGGAAAAGCACCTAGCACCTGGCTCCTGCCGTCGGATGAGTGCGGTGCGCCGGCCGCAGCGCGCCATCTGCGGCAGCCATTGGAGGGTGAACCAACGGCAAAGGAAGACCTTTCTCTTTCTCTCTCTCTCTCACTGTCCACTCTGCCTGTCACAAAAAAAAAAAAAAGAAAGAAAGAAAGAAAGAAAGAAAGATCTTCCATCTGCTGATTCACTCACTCCATAATTGCCAGCAAAAGCTAGGGCTGGGCCAGACCAAAGCTAGGAACCTGGAACTCAATCAGTCCAGGTCTCCCACATTTAAAGCATGTACCCACGTAACTGAGGCATCTCTGCTTCTTCCCAGGGCACATATTATCGGGAAACTGGATAGGAAACAGAGTAGTGAGACTTCAACCAGACACAGTGATATGGGGTACAGGCATCCTAAGGAATAACTTAATGGCTGTCCAAATGCTTATCCCAACATTTAAATTTTTTATTTTTACTTTTGCAGATAGTTAACAACTACTTTTCAATGATAGATCCTTTTAGATAAGGTTTTATTAAGCGTTTAAGAAATATTCATTTGAATGGCAGAATAATAGCAAGACAGGGAAATCTTTGATCTGCTGATTCGCTCTCCAAATGCCAACAACATCCAGGGCTGGGCCAACCTGATGCCTGGTCTCCCACATGGCAGGAATTCAAGCACATGAGCCACTATCCACTGCTTTCCAGGTGCATTAACAGGGAGCTGAATCAAAAAAAGAGGAGCCAGGACTCTAACCAGCTCCCCTTGGTGGGATGCAAGTGACGCTCGTGGTGGCCTGGCATGCTGCACCCCAGTGCCTGCACCTGTTGAGTATTTTCAATCTATTGCATATTAGAATGTAAAATGCTATCAGAGAAAAACAGATACGTAACGTTCCATGACAGAATCTGCTTAGGATGATTTTTAAATTTTTATGTTAATTTTTAATTAGTTTTAACAGATTCAGAGTGATTTGGAGATAGTTTTAAGAACATAATGATTTTCCCTTCCTCCCTCCCCCTCTCTTCCTTCCACACTCCTCCTTTTACAGTTTCTCTCTTTTTGCAGTTTTTGAGAACATTTTAAATTTATGTTACAGTAAAAAGGCTTAATACTTACCCAAATAAGAAGTTTAATAACTAAAAAGCAAAGACCCTAGTTTAGTGGGAATGTAGGCAATGCTTAAAAACAATAATTGAATGGAAAAATGAACGTTTCTTCCATTTACAGCAAATTTTAAAGTAATCAAAGATCATTAAAGCTATAGTAGCAAAACATTTTAAACCATTGGGTTGACAAAGGTGTAAAATAGTTTCACAAAACTATATTTGCAGCAATACTAATACACACAGGCATTTCTTTTTTGTTTCTTAAATTTTAGCTCACACATAAGGGGGATTTTATATATATATGTGTATATATATACACACATACATCTACCACATTGTCTTTATCCATTCGTCTGAAGATGGACACTTTGGTAGATTCCACGTTTTGGCTAGTGTGGACAGTGCTGCTACAAGCATGGGGCCCCAGGTATTTCCCTGATAGGTTGTGTTCAAGATTTTTAGTTTAAACACAATAGTGGGATTGCTGGATCCTATGGCAAATCGCTTTCTAGAAATTTAAATAATCTCCACACTGGTTTCCAATGTCTGCAGTAGTTCAAGTCCCACCAAGAATGTTCCCCCTTTGTCCACAACCTCGCCGGCATTTGTTATTCTCTGCATTTTGGCTTTCAGCCATTCTGACAGGAATGAGATGATACCTTATTATTGCCGTTTTGATTTGCTTTTCCCTGTAGGTCACTTGTATTTCTTTTGAGAATTGTCTATTGAAGTCCTTTGCCCATTTCTCTCCTGAATACTTAGGAAGAATCATTTCATTCTTTGGCAATTCTAATGCCCTTGACTTGGAGGGTGTACTTCGTCTACCCTCAGTAGGTCCATTTTCTTTCTTTTAGAATGCTCTGTTGTGAAAATGACCTTTATTTTATCTTTTAGGGAAAGAATAGTATATTTTTTCATAAAATTTAAGGATCACTCAACCTCATATTTTTTAAAGATATTATTCCTCATTTTTAAAATGACATAGTGGGATTTGTTTGGATACTTTAATGACTACTTAAACATTTTTTATTTTTAATTTGTGTGAAATATGTTTAATGTTAATTCACTCTAAAGTTCAAGAACCTAAATTAAGCATGAAGTAAATAATTGATCATGCTTTGACCCTATTAAAAATGTTAACCTTATCTGAAAATGAAAAATTCATTATGGGGCTGGCGCTGTGGCATAGTACGTTAAGCCTCCACCTGCGGCACCCACAGCTGCTCCCCTTCCAGTCCAGCTCTCCGCCATGGCCTGGGAAAGCAGTAGAGGATGGCTGAAGTGCTTGGGCTCCTGAACCCACGTGGGAGACCCGGAAGAAGCTCCTAGCTCCTAGCTTCAGATTGGTCTTCTCAGGCCATTGCACCCATTTGGGGAGTGAACCAGTGGATGAAAGACCTCTCTCTCTCTCTCTCTCTTCCCCTCTCTGTCTGTACCTCTACCTCTCCAATAAATTTTTAGAAATCTTTAAAAAACATTCATTGTGCCTTGTGATAACATGTTAGAAACAAAAAATAGTTGAAATATCCTGCGGTTTAGCAAGTGAGTCATGACCACTGAAGTGTTTGGCTCAGTGGTAAAGGCGCTGCTTGGGGAACCTGCACACCACATCCGGGCGCCTGCCTGATTCCAGTCCTGGCTGTAGTTTTGATCAAGTATCTGCTAATGCACATCCCAGGAGGCAACAGGTGATGGCTCAGGTACTTGGGTCCCTGCATCCATTTGGGAGACAGATTGGGTTCCAGGCTTCTGGCTTCAGCCTGGCTCATGACCATCTTCTTTCTGTGTGTGAATGTGTCTTCATATGCTTCATTGGATTTTTCTATGTGACCTCAAAGATGCTGCCTAAACTTTTCTTTTCCTCTTCTCTGTATGAATATTTTACTTTAGAGAATGTGAGAATCAACTAGGAAATGCTTTATGAATAATTACTAGAGGAATGCTAAGGATAATTTTATCCTGTGGCAGTGCAGGATGGAAGCACGAAGTGTACCTCTCTAGGAATATTGCAGATCCAAGAGCGGCAGCAAACAGAAGCACCCAGTTGGAAAGTAGGCATATTGGTCAGTATAGAAGTAGATTGGCTATTTGGGAAACATCAGCCAGAAAGTAAGAGTGTCAGAATTTAGGAAATTTAATAATAAAATATGTAGTTTTGAACTGTTAATTTGAATTAGTGTTACTGTGCAAATACAAAACATATCAAATTGTATATGGCCTTTAAAATGTTTTTGAAAATCATCACATAGAGGGAAAACTATTAACATGAAATCAAAATGTTGACATAGGTAGTTGGTCTAGTGTTTAAGACACTGGCTAAGACTCCCAAGCCCACATCTGGGTACCTGGGCTCAGTTTTAAACTCGGACTCTTGACTCTTTGCAGCTAGTGCATACCCTAGGAGTCAACAGGGATGGTTCAGTAATTGGACTGCTGTTACCATCTGGGAGTAATGGGTTGGGTTCCTGTCTCCAGGCTCTGTCCCAACCCAGTCCCAGTCATCGTAGATAATCAACAATGAATCACTGGATATGAGATATCTCTGTCTCTCTTCTTAAATAACTATTTCAAAGGTATGTCTTGGGTCTATATTTTAACCTGAATACCAATTTGCCTTAGGAAAGTGAAACATGTATAAAATATGATCATCCTAATTCATAAGATGGTCTGGTTGTCATAATTTGTAGTTTGCACTTGAGAACTGATCACCTGTACATTACAGTTAGAAACAGGGGGAATTGAAGGTCAGGGTCATCTGAGATATATAGTTCATCCCCTAGGGGAGACAGTGATTGAAAAATGATGACATTATTCCTGTCCACTTGACACAGGTTCAAAAAGATTGTTTTTATTCAAGAAGGGAGAAGTGCATTAATTCATTTACTCATTCATTCAACTAACCTAAGTATAAGGAAATTCATGAGGTGCTGAAGACATAAGAGAACCAAGCTAAGCAACTATCTTAAAATCTAGTGGAAAAGCAATATTTAAATTAGTATTATTTACTTATTTATGACAGTCAATATCTATTGAAAATTTACATGGACAAAGATTTTTACCTTAATCATTCAAAAACTCTGGGCTTATTTATGGATGCAATGGAACACATTGACTATCAATAGCATTCTTAGAAGACATAAAAAAAAGTCCCAAAAAACATAGGCTAGAGTAATCTTGAGCAAAAAAGAAAGAAAAAAAATGGAGATATTACAATATCTGACATAGTACAAGGTGTAAGTCTATAGTGACCAAAAGAGCATGGTACTGTATAAAAACCAACACATGGACCAATGGAACAGGATAGAAATCCTATAAATTTATTCACACATCTAGAGCCTAGCGATACTCAACAAAGGTGCCCAAAACATAGTGGAGAACAGATAGCCTTTTATATAAATGGTCCTGGAAAGGGGGCTGGCCTCTAAAAAGTTAAGTCTCTGCCTACAGTGCCAGCATCCCATATGAGTGCCGATTCATAGCCCAGCTCCCTGCTAATGCACCTG
This sequence comes from Sylvilagus floridanus, assembly GCA_949820135.1. Lineage (NCBI taxonomy): Eukaryota > Metazoa > Chordata > Mammalia > Lagomorpha > Leporidae > Sylvilagus > Sylvilagus floridanus. The sequence goes on along the minus strand of OX463239.1, from coordinate 28,036,845 downwards.
GGAAATTAGATGGTGCAAGTGTGTTGTCCCCTACACCCACATGGAAGACCCAGAAGAATCTCCTGGCTCCAGGCTCCTAGCTCTGACCTGGCCCCACCCTGGACATTGTGGCCATTTGGGGAGTGAACCAGCAAATGGAAGATTATCTCTCTTGCTTGCTCTCTCTCTCTCTCTCAAAAGGCAGAAATAGAGAATGAATAAATCTTAAAAACAAATGGTCCTCAGGCTGGTGCCACGGCACAGTAGGTTAATCTTATGCCTGCAGCTCCAGCATCCCATATGGGTGCCAGTTCTAGTTCTGGCTGCTCCTTTTCCAATCCAACTCTCTGCTATGGCCTGGGAAATCAGTAGAAGATGGCCCAAGTCCTTGCACCCCTGCACCCATACGGGAAACTAGGAAGAAGCTATTGGCTCCTGACTTCGGATAGGCGCAGCTCTGACCATTGCAGCCATTTAGGGAGTGAACCAACAGCAGGAAGACCTTTCTCTCTGTCTCTTCCTCTCACTGTCTGTAACTCTACCTCTCAAATAAATAAATCTTTAAGAAAAAAACAAATGGTTCTAGGGAAACCGGAATATCTAAATGCAGAGGATAAGCTTGACCCCATCTTATGCTATGTAAAAATTAATTCAAAATAAATGAGATATCTAAATGTAGGAGCTGAAATTGAAATGAATAGAAGAAAATACAGGGGAAGCACTTCAAGACATCACTACAGATAACAATTTTTTTTAAAAAAGAACACATTAGATTATTTTAAACTAATAAGTAAGGCTGCAAAAGAAACAAGAGTGAAGGGAAGAGAAAAAGAGTGGGAGAAGACATTCATGAAAAATTCATCTGATGAGAAAATAAAATCCAGACTATATAAGGAGCTTAAAGCAGCTCAACAAAAAATACAATTTAAAAATGGGCAAATGATTTGCATAGACATTTCTCCAAAGAAGAAACACAAATGGCTAACGTGTATATGAAAAAAATTGACACCTACATTGGCCATCATGCACATGAAACAGAGTGATAAATCATTTTACCCCACTCAGAATGGTTTTTAGCAAAAAGAAAGCAAATAACAAAGTCTGGTGAAGAGGAGGAGAAAAATGAACTTCATACTGCTTGTGTGGATATAAATTAGTGCAACTGTTGTGGAGAACAGAATTGAAGATTCCTCAAGAAAACTGAAAATACATCTACCATCTGATCCAGCTGTCTCACTCCTGGGTATACATATCCAAAGGAAAGAAAACCGGCATTTAAAAGATACAGCAGGACTCCCGTGTTTATTCCTGCATCATTCCCAACAGCCAAGTCCGGAATCAACTGAGGTGTCCATCAACTGGAAAACGGATAAAAAAAATGTGGCATGTGCACACAAGAAATAGGATTTGACCACAACAAGTAATTAAATCCTATTTATGAAAACATGAATGGAACTGGAGGATATTACACTAAGTAAAGCAATCCAGGCACAGAAAGACAAAACTGTATATCCCTCCTACCTATGTAGAAGCTAAACAAGGTGATCTCAGGAGAGTGGAGCAGTGCTTGCTTGAGTCTGGCAAAGGTAGGAGAAAGGGATGATGGAGAAAGATGGAATAAAAAGGTACCAAAATGCAGTTAGATGGAATTCAAACATTGTAATATTCCATGGCACAGTAGGGTGACTATGGCTTACAAAAATCTATATATTTGAGAATTAGAATAGATGAGCTTGAAATCTCCAAAGAAATAATGGTTTGAAAATGTTAATTACTGTGTACTATTATAATCTGCAAATCTATATTGAAATATCACATTGTACCATATAAATATATATAATTACTTCATGTCATTAAAATAATTATTCAGGGATGAAAAAGTTAAAACTGTACCATAATTAGTGTCTGTAGTTACTATGGGTTGTGAAGACCAGAAAATGAGCATTAATATTTAATTGTATTTAGGTTTATTCATTTAGTGAAGAAATAATTATTTTAAAGCATAATTATCATAAAAGTTGAAGTAGGAAAAGAAAATGATTATTAGAATTAAACTTTTGTAGATTATCATTATGAATATAGGAGAATAGCATCTAAGAGTTAGCAAGTGGAAACTTGATGTGCAATTCTTTTTTTAAATTTTTTAAATTGATATTTTTTAAAGATTTTATTTGACAGATAGAATTAGAGACAGAGAAAGCTCTTCTATCCTCTGGTTCACTCCCCAAATGGCTGCAATGGCCAGAGCTGGACCAATTGGAAGCCAGGAGCCAGGAGCTTCCTCTGGGTCTCCCACATGGGTGCAGGGGTCCAAGCACTTGGGCCATCTTCTGCTTTTCCAGGCCATGAGCAGAGAGCTGGATGGCAAAAGGAGCAGTCGGGACTCGAACTGGTGCCCATATAAGATGCTGTTGCCTGAGGCAGAGGCTTAGCTTACTGTGCCACAGCTCCAGCCCCAGTCCCTAGGTACAATTCTGGTCTTTGAGAACAGATGGGTTGATTTCTGCCTTGAAACTGGCTTCTATTTTTTTTGTATATGTACATAAATATTGGATTTTTTAATCCAATTTCTTTTGTTTAAAAACCTTAAGCAGGTTTCTAGAATAGTTCAGAGTATAAGGAAAATACTTTCGTGGCCCATACTGCCTGCAAGACCTCCTTTCTCTAACCACTGCCTTCTGAATTGCAGTCACACAAGCTGCTGCTTGTTTTCCCAGCCCAGTAAAGCTGCCCCCCCAGTCCTCAGATCTCTGCGCTTACTGTTCCCTCTACGTGGATGACCCCTGACCCCCACTGGACCTGTTAACCTCAATGCCTTCGTCAAGTCTCAGTTTGAGCATCATTTACTGGGAGACGCTTTCCCTGACTCTTTAGACCTGATTCTTTCTCCTGCAGTATGTATGGCTGCATAGCTTTAAAAATTCTTTGTATATATATTATTTTTGATATTGAGTATATTTCCCTATGTCTTTCTCTGGATTCCCCCAGAACAGAACTGAGAGAAAGTGCATATAGTTTGAGAAAGGACCCCAGGGGGTAGGAGACCAGTCTAGGGAAGTTCAACAGGGAAGGGTGAAAAGTCATTGACGTCTTTTGTCCTATTGGAGCTTATAAGAAACTTTATGAAGTATATCTTGGAACTGATGAATCATCAGAAAATGAAAGAAAAATCATTTATTCCCTGATTCCATCATGTTGGTCTGGGGTCGTCCATAGCATTTGTGCCTACATTCAGGTATGCAAATGTTAAAACTGTGGAGTAGATCCCCACTGGGCCCCAATCTCTGAACAGAGCGTTTGAGGATGGGAGTTGGAAGTGCAGGTCCATGCGGAGCAGCTGTTAGTCTGTACCTGTTCCAACCTGTACTTCAGCACTGCAAAGAATAAAAGCTGAGTCCGAGTCTGAGGGGATTGTGATCAGATACCGTGGGTTACAGTCTGCCAGCAAACGTGATATTTCAAAAAGGTTATGGAAAATGGAATTAAAGTACAATTTTATTTGGTAGAAAATATATTGAAATCCATGCATAGAGAAGGTCTTCAAATAGTTCATGGACATATTATTTTTAAAAAACTATTCATCAATTCCAAACTTTTCAGTTGCTTTTTGTCAATTCAGTCTTGATTGATTGGAATTCCATCTGAGTAAATTTCTAAACTTGTAGGCAATTACTACAAGGAATGACTGCTTACTGATGAGAAGAAAAGATGCCATGCACTCCAGTTAGCATTTCACCTAGCTCAGGATTCTGTGGTGTCTAAGTTTTCTCGCTCAAAAGGGCTAATGCAATGTTGCAGCCTCCGTTCATAAATACTAGGGGTTGTGTATGCATATTTCAGTAATCTTTTGTGTCGGGGGAATGTTCCTGTACTTCACCAGTGTGACTGGGGGCAATTGACAGATAACAAATGATTCTACAAGGAACAACTGTGCAGACATCCATACACAGAGTACATTCAAAAGAATTAAAATGTAGGCAGTAGAGAAAACAACACAAAAATGGAACAACCGTGTATATAGGATTTCTAAACTTGGCAGATATGAATTTGGGCCTTGCATTCATCTAACTGTACTTTCTGTTCAAATGTTACCTCACCAGAGAGAATTTCTTGTCCCTTCAAGTTATACTTTATCCTATATATTATTCTTGCTGCTTACCCTCATCCAACATACTCTAAATCCAATTGTTAATTTATTGATGCTAATTTAACATAGTAAGTTATTAGGTTGTTGTTTCTCACTTAGCTACATGGAACAGGTAATTTCTTCTCTGCTATTTTCAGTGTCTAGAGCAGTTACTGGCATAGAATAATAGCTTGATAAATAATTTTAAAATGATCAATCAAAATGCATGTAATGTTTTAGTGTAAGAATTGGAAAAGTGGGGCTGGCGCCGTGGCTCACTTGGCTAATCCTCCGCCTGTGGCGCCAGAATCCCATGTGGGCCCCAGGTTCTAGGCCCGGTTGTTCCTCTTCCAGTCCAGCTCTCTGCTGTGGCCCAGGAAGGCAGGGGAGGATGGCCCAAGTGCTTGGGTGCCTGCACCCACGTGGGAGACCAGGAAGAAGCGCCTGGCTCCTGGCTTTGGATCAGCCTAGTTACAGCTGTAGCGGCCATTTTGGAGGTGAACCAATGGAAGGAAGACCTTTCTCTCTGTCTCTCCCTCTCACTGTCTATAACTCTACCTGTCAAAAAATCTTTTAAAAAAAAATTGGAAAAGTAAAGCCTACCTCCATTTTTTAAATAAAGCTTTATGATAATGCAGGCACATTAATTTACATATTGTCTGGATGGCCTCATTTTCACTATAAACAAGAGTTCGCAATGCTTGTGATTGGCCATATGGTCCACAAAACTGACATTATTTATCATCTGGCCAATCATAGAAAAAGGGAGCCACTCTGTTTTAGAGGTGCAACACACAAAGGCAGTATTCATAACTCTAGTTCTCTTTTCAAAAAGTCACATTATACATGTAGACCTTTACTTTTTAGTATAAATATAAAATTATTTTTCTGGAGGCCACCTACATGATGTCACAACTTGTCCTGTTTAAATTTTTTGCTTAACCTACTAAAAAGCATCCATTGCAAAAGAGCAGTCAGAAAAAGAATTGTATTTTCACAGGAATCATATCACTGAATTTAGATATAAATCACTGCCATTGAATATGTAACTGTACATCACATAACCGCATAGGAAGACATGTTTTCCTACCTGAAAAATGATTTAGATTAATTCTCAGGTTGATTCCAACTCAAATTCTGATATCAATGATTATCTATGTAAACATCCAGCATATGTCACTTCCAAGTTCATAAGAAGCCAGTTCAAAGGGCTTCAGTTGAAGGCATTTATTCTTAGAAAATTGCAAAACCGAGAGAAACCAAAAGGCACAGAATGATTTAATACTCACTCTTAAGTGAGCTGACAAAGAATTTGACAAATGATATTGATCTGGGATCATAGTTAACTGGACGGATGAAGAACTTACATTGTAGTAATCAAGGTTGAACACTCAGCTTTGGGCTTTGTCCTGTGGAATATCGGGACTGATTTCTCTCGAGTCAGATTAGCTTCTTTTTAAAGTACATTAAGGAGGTTTAGGGTACTCTTTTTCTAAAAAGCAATGAATGTTTCCATTTTCAATAATTTTCACACAGGAAATGAGGTAGTCCTCGGACTAAATGGAGTACATTTTGACTAGGGACATTTTAGGATGAAGTATGGAGGTTCTTGTTAATGAAAATTGATTCCACCCTGCCCTATGAGGCTTCCTAGTAGTGAGACAAGTAACCTGAGGTCAGGTGATGGCAGTGGTCACTCATTATGGAAATCATTATCTGTTTTTCTCCATATGTCTACCTTCCACAAGGCTTCCTTGTCTCAGTGACTGTTAGAATGCTTTTGTAAGAGAGTTTTTGTTGGAAATGTTTTTGTACGAAAGTTCTGTTATTTTCCTAGTCTGTGGAACACTGTCCCAAGACTAGAGAGAATCAACTAAATTCATCTATAGAAGAAAACTTTGCTTAATAGACTTAGTATCCTCCAAAAGCTGTTAATTCTGTTACACAGGTAGGGAGCAAAACGTAAGCGGTGAGTGGAGACCCACGCTGGGTCAAACACTGCCTATCATTTCTTGAATTATAGCTAGTTGTTAGTCCTCCAATTTCTTCATTTAAACATTACAATAATTATACCTGTTTTATAAGTTGAAGATTAAATACTATAAAAATTTTGCATCACAGTGCCTAGACAATAAAAGTACTCTATAACTAAGCTACATATTTTCCCAATCGCTATGAGACTTCTTAAAATATATGTATTTATGGGATTCGTTGGAAGGCAGAGAGACCTCTCATATGTTGGTTCATTCCCCAAATACCTGCGGAAACCAAGTCTGGGCCAGGCCAAATCAGGGAGCAGGAATTCATTCCAGGTCCCCTATGTGTGTTACAGGGACCCAGCTTCTCAAGCGTCAATTGGTGCCTCCCGGGTCTTTGTTAGAAGGAAGCTGGATGCAGCAGTAGAGCTGGTACTTGAACCCAGGCACTCTAATGCGGGGTGTGAGGGTCCCAAGCAGCAATGTAGTTGCTGCAGCCAATGTCCACCTGTTAGATTTTGCATGGATGAAAGGATTGTGAGTGGTATCAATTGATGTAAGGGAAAGGCTGGAGGAAAGCCAGATGCAAGAGACTACTGAAGCCTGGGCCTCAAAGGCATACACAATGGAGGACAACTGTTTTGACCTAGAAGTAAGTAGGAAACTCCTCTTATGTATGCGAAACATGGGGAAAATAAGCAGTTCCCACGTTGGCAGGCCATAGAGGAGGTCAAATATCGCAAGAAATAGTAAATGCATCTCCTTTCGGATCATGAGGGGACAGGGGTGTTTGAGTACATTGAAGTTATCAGGGAGTATGGAAATTTTGGAATTTGTAAAGAACCAAGGTAACAGTATTTAAAACTGGGCACCGCAGCAGAGAGAATGTGTTCCAGTCTTAGCTTTGCCAGTTACTAAATGTGTGACCTTCAAAAGCTACTTAAGTTCTCTAACAAAGTTGTCCTCTGTAGGATGAGAGTAATAAAATAATACATAGCACAAGTTTTCTGGGGAGGAGTTAAAGAAATGTAAATTACTGAAATTAGTTAGTAGTCAACATGATAGCTGCTTTGATAATGCTTACAATGTTAATCATATAATATGCTATAAATTGCTTAATACTTTAAGAATAGAATTAGAAGGTAGATAAAGAGTTTGAAGTTTAGAAACAAAAGTTAGAGATGATTGGTGACCTAAGGGCCCTAACTGTGTAAATGACAAAGAGGTTAAATGTGATTCAAATGTTAACTTAGAAGTTGCAAGGGGCAGCACTGTGGTGCAGTGGGTTAAAACCCTGGCCTGAAGCGCCTGCATCCTATGTGGGCGTTGGTTCTAGTCCGGGCTGCTCCTCTTCCAATCCAGCTCTCTGCTAAGGCCTGGGATAGAGGTGGAGGATGGCCCAGGTCCTTGGGCCCCTGCATCCATGTGGGAGACCCAGAAGCTCCTGGCTCCTGGCTTTGGATTGGTGTAGCTCTGGCCGTTGTGGCTACATGGGAAGTGAACCAGCAGGTGGAAGACCTCTCTTTGTTTCTACCCCTCTATATAACTCTTTCAAATAAATAAAATAAATCTTAAGTTTTGAATACAACTCCAATAGTTTAAAATTAAATAAAAATAGCTCACAAATAGAAGTATAATCCCTAAGACTATGTAAATTCTAGAATAAAATGTAGAAAATCTTGGGAACGTAAGATAAGCAAAAGTTGCCTAGAACATAAAAAGCATGACAAAGTTTAAAAACCCATTGTTCCTTGGTACCTACCCAAAAGAACTGAAAACTTTTGTTCACACCAAAACCTACACATGGATGTTTATAGCGGCTTTATTCATACTTGCCAAACTTAGAAGCAGCCAAGATGCCCTTCAATTTTTGAATGTATAACTAAACTCTGGTTCATCTAGACAATATTATTTAATACTAAAAGATATGAGCTGTCATGGAAAGACCTATAGAATCTCATGTGCCTGTGTTAAGTGAAAGAAACCAATCTGAAAAGATGACATACCACAGGATTCCTACTATATGACATTCTAGAAAAGCTAAAATAAAACAAACAATGGTTGCCAAGGGGTGAGTTGGTGATGGGTTTATAGACAATACACTGCTCTCTGCAATGAAAATACTTTGTATGACACTGTGATAGTGGGTCCATGTGATTGCACATTTGTTCAAACTCACACAAGGTACAACACCAAGAGTGAACATGTTGACTGTAGACTTTGAGAGTTGGTTCTTCAGTTGCTAAATGTATCCTACTTGGTGAAGATTTTAGTGATGGAGAGGCTATGTGTGTGTGTGGCAGGGGAGAAGAATAGATAAAGGAAATTTGTACAACCTCTAAATTATGCCATGAACCTAAAACTTCTCTAAAAATAATGGTGAACTTAATCAAAAGTAAGAATTTCCTCTTTGAAATGAACTATTTGAAAAGGCAGTCTTCTCTTTGAAATAAACTAGTAAGAAAACGAAAGGATAAGCTACATATTAGGAGAAAATATCACATATACCATTATTTTAAGCAAATAACTTCTATTTAGAAAATATAAAAATCCTTATAACTCACCATAATACACAAAATAAAAAGTATGCAAAATAGTTGAACATACATTTTACTAAAGATATGAGTTACCAAAAGTACATGTAAAGATTTTGATACCATTAGTAATCAAAATATAGAACCATAATTAGAAGGTACTACTTTTTGAAAAAATGACTGAACATACCAAGTGTTAGTGGTTGCATGAAGGAACTAGAATTATCAAACACCACTGGAAAGACTGTACAATGGCGCAACGAATTTGGGAACAGTTTCTCTTAGAAAAATCAACATATGCCTACTATGCAAAACATTCTGCTGTTAGGTATTTACCAAAGAGAAACAACAACATATGTCTGCAGAAAGGCCTATACATGCATGTTCATAAAAGCTGTAATTTTAATACTCAAACTAATATCCTTTGATATATGAATAGGGAATCAAATTTTGGTGAATCAATACTGTATATATGTTTATAACATGGAAAAAAATCAAAATAGGTGATAGAAACTAGAACCAAAAAGGATATATACTTTATGATCCCCTTTATATAATAGTCAACAAAATATAAACAAATTTACAATCAAAAAAACAAGTCAATGCTTGCCCTTGGACAGAGGCATAAAAATACTGGGTCAGCTACTGGGGAAAACTTTTTGCTTACAATAAAAGAAAATACACTAGATGTGATTGACAGTAGGTTAGACACTGCAAAGGGAAAAGATTAGTAAACTTTAAAACATGGCAATAGAACCTTTAAAATGAAACTTACAAAACTGAAAACTTTTATAAATAGCAAGCAATGGTACACCTTCATGGGGCCTAATATATATGTCTAAATAGAGCCCATTAAGAATAAGGGAAATTAGAAAAGAGATAAATGTTAAAAGAATGGCAGAAAATTTACCCAATTTGACTTTAAAAATGAACCTCCTATGAACAATAAACATAAAAACTACACTAAAGCATTAACCAAGCTGCTTACAATCAACGCTAAAGAGGAAATCTTAAAAACATCAAAGGTTTGAGACATGTTATATTCAGGAATAATGGTAAAGAAAAACCTACTTATTGTCTAGGAAAGAAAAGAAACATGAGACAACTTTTGTAAAGTACAGAAAGCAAAAGCTGTCAACCCACAATTCTGTACCCACTATCACAAATTAGATGGTACCCTCTGAAATTCCTGTGTTCACACCCAAATCCCAGTGTAATCTTATTTGGAATTGGGACTTGGCAGTGTTGTGTGGAGGGTGGGGGTGTGTATATTTGTAGATGAGGCTGACAGGGTGGGGTCCTCATTATGAGATTAGCACACTTAAGAGACAATAGTGTGTTCTCTCTTCTCTCTCTCTCCCTCCCCCTTCTCTCCCTTCCTCCTGCCCTCTTCTCTCTCTCCTCCACCCCTTCCTTTCCCTCTCTCAAAATCACTGTCTGCCTTGTGTCACAGGAAGAAAGGTTACCAGCTACAATCAAGGAGAGAGCCCTCCTGATGACTGACATGCTGTTACATTGTTCTTAGAGTTCCAGTTTCCAGAACTGTGAGAAAATGGTTTTCTGTTGTTTGACCACCAGTCCATAGGATTTTGTTATGGCAGTCTGAATTAAGATATCCAGTGAACAAATCTTCAAAACATGGTTGTAAAATAAAAGCTCATTCAAATATACAAAAGAAACCAAAATCTATCACATTAGGTTCACAGCAGAAGAAATGTTAAAGGAAATCCTTCAGAGAAATTAGATAAAAAGCAAGACCAAAGTGTATGCATGAGCCCTATAAGAAATGCACTTCAAATATAAAAAGGTTAAAAGTAAAAAGATGGCAGAAGATAGACTATGCAAACACTAAATAAATTGAAAATGGGTGGCTGTATTAATTTCACACAAAGTAGTTTTAAAAGCAAAGAACATTACCAAGAACAAAGAAACATGTTTTGTAGTGATAAAAGGGTCACTTCAAGAGGATATAACAATCCTGAAAGAATCCACCTTAAAATGCAACAAGCAAAATCTGTTAGATCTGCAAAAAAAAAAATCCACAACTGTCAGAAATTAGTGTCTGCTAATACTAATAGAAAAAAAAAGGGAGAGAATGAGACAACATGGGAAGCAGGATACACAGCAGACTCATAGAATGGCAGATGTCCTAAATAGCACTCTGGCCTCAGAATCAGCCCTTGAGGCATGAGGATCTGGCTGAAAAGCCCATGAGAGTATTTCAGGCATGGAAAGCCAAGACACTGGCAAAAAAAAAAAAAAAAGAGAGAGAGAGAGAGACCTGTATGAAAGATCTCTGAGTGAGATCCCAGTGGAAAGAACGGGACATCAAAGAAGGAGGGAGGTACCTTTCTCTGAAGGGAGAACTTCCACTTTGACTATGACCTTGTCTAAATATGATCAGAGTCAGCGAACCCAAAAGGCTTCCAAAGCCTTGGCAACTCATGACTGGAGCCTAGGGAGATTACTGACACCATAAACAAGAGTGTCAATTGTTAAGTCAACAATAGGAGTCACTGTGAACTTACTCCTCATTAGGATCTCTGTCCTTAATGTGTTGTACAATGTGAATTAATGCTATAACTAGTACTGAAACAGTATTTTTCACTTTGTGTTTCTGTGTGGGTGCAGACTGATGAAATCTTTACTTAATATATACCAAATTGATCTTCTGTATATAAAGAGAATTGAAAATGAATCTTGATGTGAATGGAAGGGGAGAGGGAGCAAGAGATGGGAGGGTTGCAGGTGGGAGGGAAGTTGGAGGGGGGAAGCCATTGTAATCCATAAGCTGTACTTTGGAAATTTATATTTATTAAAGTTTAAAAAATTTCAGTAATTTCTGATTGACAAACAAGGAGGCAGAAAATCAGTTGCATATATCCACCCTGAGATAAAATATGCACATTGCTATAATGTCCATTTCTATATTGTATTTAGAATATCTACCTAGGTAACCAGTATTCTGGGACATAAAGCCTGAACCAAATTTATAAATGGGCACAAGGAACATTTCAGGAGTGACAGACATGTCCATTATCTTGATTATGTTGAGGACGCCATGAGTATATATAAACACATATGTATCAAGATGTAGCTAATTGTTGATTTTAACAGTGTGTGAGTTTAATGTATATGTGAGTTTTCTCTCAAACTGTTTTAAAAAGAAAAATCTAGATCAGGACATGATATAAAAGTAAACCTCTCAGGAAAAAGGCAAGATCTAGTTGATCTGCAAAGTATTACATTACTTGTCATTTTTCTTGCACTACTCACATACAATTACATGATACACTTTTTGCCCTATCATTGTGAAGGAAGTATCCCAAAGTATATTGCAAACTAAAAAAGTCACAAGATAACTGCTATGGAACCAAAATAAGCACTAACAACAACAAAAGACAAACAAAGACGAACAAAATTGACTTGCCATGTTCAACTCTATTCACTGTTTCCCATCCGCTGTAACTGGTCACGTTTTTACATTATGAAAATAATTTCTCTCACTTCATCTTCCAGTGTTGGTCCTCGTTTTTTACCGTTTACTATATGTCTTATTTATGGCCCAAACTTTAATCCAAAGAGAATAATGAAGAAACGTGTATTCTCCTTTTTAAAAATATTCTTGATCCCATGCTGTGGGTGAAGTGCCTCTGATCGTGCACCTGGATTATTGTCACTAACTGTTCCTTGTTTCCACATTGCTGAGATTATTTCACGTCTCAAGCCATTTGCCTTTACATTGTCCAACTTTGCTTCTCTGCTGCATTCCAATTTGCAGGTGTAATCAACAGTTGAACATCCAGATTCCTTCACAGTCATACCCTACTGCTTCTCACAACCTCATTCTACTCGCATGTTTGAGACTCCCACCATACTATGGTACTCACAATTCCTTATACACTTCAGTTGTTTCCTATCTGATACACTTTGCTTACATTTCTCTATATCTTTCTGTTGATAGTCTGTGCCTCTGATTTTTTTTAACTTTGATTTAATGAATATAAATTTCCAAAGTACAGCTTATGGATTACAATGGCTTCCCCCCCCATAACTTCACTCTCACCCGCAACCCTCCCCTTTCCTGCTCCCTCTCCCCTTCCATTCACATCAAGATTCATTTTCAATTCTCTTTATATACAGAAGATCAGTTTAGCATATATTAAGTAAAGATTTCAACAGTTTGCACCCACATAGCAACACAAAGTGAAAAATACTGTTTCAGTACTAGTTATAGCATTAATTCACAATGTACATTAAGGACAGAGATCCTACATGAGGAGTAAGTTCACAGTGACTCCTGTTGTTGACTTAACAATTTGACACTCTTGCTTATGGCCACAGTAATCTCCCTAGGCTCCAGTCATGAATTGCCAAGGCTTTGGAAGCCTTTTGAATTTACCAACTCTGATCATATTTAGACAAGGTCATAGTCAAAGTGGAAGTTCTCCCTTCAGAGAAAGGTACCTCCTCCTTTGATGACATGTTCTTTCCACTGGGATCTCACTCAGAGATCTTTCATACAGGTCTCTCTCTCTCTCTCTTTTTTTTTTTTTTTTTTTTTTTTTTTGCCAGTGTCTTGGCTTTCCATGCCTGAAATACTCTTATGGGCTCTTCAGCCAGATCCTCATGCCTTAAGGGCTGATTCTGATGTGCCCCTGATTTTACGCATTTCATGATGCTTTCTAATTCTTCCTATTAACAATGACCTCTCCTTCTTATGAATTGTCATGAGTTTGTCACTAATGTATTAGAGTCATACCTTGCATTTTATTTCTTCTCAATTGTCATAGTGTTGCATCCTGTAGAGTGAGAACAAGGACTCAGAAGTGTGAGGTTCTGTGTTTGCCAAACTCTCTAGCATAATGTAGAGTAGCGAAGTTTATCATTAGGTTGATTTCAAAGACTGTCATTTGACTGAATCATAAAATGTACTACCCCCAAATTTTGTTCATGTTATCTTTTATTAACTCTTTTATGTAGCAATATCACATGGATTATATAACCTGGGTTAGCATTAGACATTTGGTCCTATCCTTATAACATGAATAATGCTCATTAGGTCTGACCTCTTTTCCAGTTTACACTTTCAAATTGATTTCCTGAGAACAGTGGGGAAAAAATATGAAATATGGTGAGAGGCCAAAAAGCTCGCAATATTCAATTATTTTGTATTTCTTAAAATAAGGTTGATAATGGGCATGAAAAGCACAAACCCATGAGTTCATGTTAGCATTCAACTATAAAATTTAAGGATCGTGCATTTTGAAGAATAGTTTTTATCTAAATACTGAGTCAGTTCATCATGTTATACTATGTTCCAGAGAAAATGAGTCATTTCAAAAAGGTACATAAAATATTTTTAAAGTAGCTAGTATTGGCCAGAGAATTGGTAAATCCAGTGGATATTTAGACCAACAAATTGATGGCATCAATCAGGATGCAAAGAATCTCAACTAAACACAAAATATCTGTTTATAATCTGTAAGGGGAATCCTCTTATATTAAAAATCTTTAAAGACACAATTGCAGTATTAGAATATTTTTCACATGAAAAACAGCTGATCAGAGTTGCACCGTCTCCCTGAGTTTCACCTATTTTGTTTTTGACAGGCAGAGTTAGACAGTGAGAGAGAGAGACAGAGAGAAAGGTCTTCCTTCTGTTGGTTCACCCCCCAAATGGCTGCTAAGGCCAGCGCTGTGCCGATCCAAAACCAGGAGCCGGGTGCTTCTCCTGGTCTCCCATTTGGGTGCAGGGCCCAAGCACTTGGGCCATCCTCCACTGCACTCCCGGGCCACAGCAGAGAGCTGGACTAGAAGAAGAACAACCGGAACAGAATCAGGTACCCCAACTGGGACTAGAACCCTGGGGTACTGGCGCCGCAGGCAGAGGATTAGCCTAGTGAGCCACAGCTCTGGCCTGAGTTTCAGCTCTTGCTTGAAATAGCCACCATACAGGTCAAGGACTTTGAAAGTTCCTCTTAGATTTCTGGCTAATGCATTATAATATTGAATTTAACTTCTCTTGGTATAATTAGCACCATTTAATATATTTTGTTTTAAAAAATATTTTACCATAAAATAGGGGAAAGACATACCTATATTTATTTTATATGCATTGCAAAGGCTGAGTGAAGGGGAGATAATACTGTGGGTAGGTTGCCGAGCTAATTATATAACAGGTAAACTGAGGAAATTATATTGTTCCTTAAGATTTAAAATGAATTAAAAACCAGATTCCTGAGAACACACAAATGATGATAGATAATTCACATAAAAGTATAAAATGGCCCTTAAACACATGAAGATATAAAAATTCAGTAATAATAAAAAGAATTCAAATTAAAACTAGTCTATCATTTTTCACATAAATAAGCAAAAGTTCTAAAATTAGAAAATGTATTTTAAGTAGTCAAGAAATAGGCATTCTGTTACCATTTAGCCTTCAGAAACATCACTGTGGCAAAGGATTCTGAATTTTTATAAATTCGTCAATAGCCATGTAGTTGGCATGTTTCATTTAAGCATTTAAACACTTGTCATCTGTTTCTCATATGACCTCATCAAAAAGAATAATATGAATATGATGAAGCAACGTTATATACAATACTTGAATAATTTCACTTTTATTATTTTCATATTACTTGAAAGGCAGAGATAACAGAGAAAGAGACTGAGGAAACGTCAGTTCACTGATTGACTTGCCAAATGCTTGTAACAAGCCGGATGTGGCCAGGCTGAATCCAGGATCCAGGAGCTCACTCAGGGTCTCCCAGGGTGGCAGGGCCCATGTTGTTAAGTCATCACCTGCTGTCTGCCAGGGTGCACATTAGCAAGAAGCTGAATCCAGAAGTAGAGCCGGGACTCAAACTCAGGCAGTCCCCACATGTGTCATAATTGCTGTACCAAATGCCCAACTCTATCCATCTACCTACCTACCTACCTTTGTCTATTTTTCTACCTACTTTTTTCTAGTCATCACCTAAAATAATTGTCTATACATACTGATTGTTAAACATTATTTTGTACTCTTGGGTCCCCTTTTTACTCAGTTACCATCACTATTGTTCCTGGGCTAGTTATTTCTCATAGTCAGCACTTTCATGTACTTTAGTGTTAGATTCATTTCATTTGCTTTTGCAGACAACTAGTTAACATTTTCATATGATGGCTTATGTTACATTCTCTATGTTAAAATATCTTGTGTGCTTTCTGATGCTTGTATAGACACTGATAAACAAAACTGATAAAACACAATTTTCTTTACCTTTTGTACATCCAAAGCACTACTAATAAAATGAAGTGGTAATAAAGCAATTGTTTTCAGATCATGCTAGTCAATGTAGAATAAGGATACTTTATAATTACCATTTGCTGCCATGAAGTTAATAACTGATAGAGAAAAGAGATAAAAGATATTAAAACTTCTAGATAAAAAGTCACTGAAGTGAAGGATATGTGTCCTTATTCAAAGTGCTATTCCACAGATCACCTGTAGGAACATAAGTTGAGACTTGCATTGTGGCTTAGAGAGTAAAGCTGCTGCATACCATGCTGGCATCTCATATGGGTACAAGTTCAAGTCCCGATCATGACTCCTCCTTCTTCTCCTTTTGTTTTAAGGGGTGTTTTGACCTTTTAATTTTTTATATAAAGGGAACAAGTTTCATGTATTTCATATATACAATTTTGAGAGCATGATGATACTGTCCATCCTTCACTCCCTCACTCCCATGATCCCTCCTCCTTTCTTATTTTTGTTATAG
Source organism: Sylvilagus floridanus (assembly GCA_949820135.1). Classification (NCBI taxonomy): domain Eukaryota; kingdom Metazoa; phylum Chordata; class Mammalia; order Lagomorpha; family Leporidae; genus Sylvilagus; species Sylvilagus floridanus. The sequence goes on along the minus strand of OX463239.1, from coordinate 28,020,464 downwards.
TATTTGCAATGACATTTTCAATTTAGTTTAAAATCACAAGATTAACCATCCAGAATTCAACAAGTACTAAGTAGAAAAACCACTGTTCCTCCAGAGTATAGACAAGGGCTATAAACAATTATCAAATCTCAAAATGTCAATTTCTTTCCTATACATTGCTTTTTTGTACTCTGTATATTAGTTATCACAAGTCAGGAAAATATGATACTTGTCTTTTGGAGAATGGTTTATTTCACTAAGCATAATTGTCTCTAATTGCATCCATCTTGTTCTGAAAGATTTTCATTCTTTTTTATAGCTGAGTAGTGTGTCCCATTATGTATATATACAGCAATTTCTTTATCCAGTTGTCAGCTGACAGACTTCTAGGTTGATTCCATATTTTAGCAGTTGTGAGGTGAGCTACTATAAACAGGGATACAGATAAATCTTTCACATGCTGATTTCATTTTCTTTGGGTGAATTCCCAGGAGTGAAATGGCTGGGCCATATGGTAGATCTATTTGCAGATTTCTGAGGAATCTCCATACTATCTTCCATAATGGTTGATCCTGCTTCTTGCTAATGCACCTAGTAAAGCCACAGAAGATGCCCGAGTGTTCAGGCCTTGAACCCATATGGGAAACTTTTCCTTCCTCTCTCTCCTCTCTGTCTCCCTCTCCATATCCATCTCCATTCAGACAAATTTTAAAAATTGAAAGTTATCTCTAAAATAGATGATTTGGAAAATAACACCACAATTGGATGAATTGATACAATGCACTTCCTAATATATTTCAATGAGAAGTTCACAATGGTAGTTATGTAATTTTCTTACCAAAATGTTTGACCTAAATTTACCAACTAGGAAAAGTTCAGATAATTCTAGATTAAAAGATATTTCATTGTTAAAACTGTAGAATATTCAGATAAAATAGAAGAGTACTTCCTTGATTAGAGGATAATAAAGAGCCACTACAATCAAAGACAGTGCATAATATTATTCTGTTGCATCCTGGATTAAAATATATAATGGACTTTTGGAGCAATTTAAGAAATTTAAAATGAAGTATTACTTAGTGCAATTGTATTGGGGTTAAAATTCTTGAATGTGGTATGGATCTGTAGCATAATGCCCTTGTTCTTAATTAAAATATGCTGAAATATTTATGAATTATACTAATATGTACATATAAAACATAAGGATTAATTATAAAGTAGGTAAATATAAAATTTATGTATTTATATCTTAGTGAAAGATAAAATAATATCCAAAACATCTACATTTAATTAATCTAGTTTAATATACCTTATTGTGTGTTCCTTTTAATCTTTGTGAAGGTCATAATAATTTTATCTAAAAAGGAGTGAAGGAAAAGGAATGCTATAGTCTCACTTATGATTTAAAAGATAGAGCTGACTACAATGCTACATGAAAATTTAATGGAACAATGGATGAAGCAGGAGATAAGTAAGGTGACTATCAAAAATAATTTTAGTGAAAAGAGCCAGTACCTTTTATTAGGGTTGTAGAAGTTAATATGGTGAGAAGTTGTATGCTATGGTTATATGTAAAGGATAATGTGTTGAGAAAAAACATAATTGAAAACAAAAGCTGCTCATAACAAATTCACTCCAAAGAGGGAATAAAGAAATAGTTTATCAAATAAGATTAAATCAGAATGAGATGTGTATTAAAATTACTGAAAAGTTGCAAAAACAGGAAAAACCTCAACCTTTCTTAGACAGCAACATATCTAACCCATTACTTACATCTTACCAAGGTAGACAATAACCAGTCTTCCGGTAGGAAGATAGGAAAAATTGCTTTTCATGCATATTTCATTGTAACTTCAAACTTAAAATTGAGATGAATCTATTACTTAATTGGATTTATCTTTAGGAGGAACTAACATATCTTTATGATAAGTAGCTTTGCAGCTTGGAGTAAGATGCCTACCAAAGATAGAATCCTGCACTCCCATAGAAATTGGAATATGGGGATGATATCTCCTTTGCTGTTTGCATTTGAAATGGATGCCTTCCCACTGAGGCTCATGAGTAACACATTTCCGGGTCATCAAGCTAGCCAAAGACCTAAGGATTTTTCAAACCTATTTTCCGGTGTATATAAAAACATGCATATATGTACATACATATTTATGTGTGTATTTCAAAGGATGAAAAATTACAAGTTTTGTTTTCTAAATTAAATACTCTAAGCCAAGTATTTAAGGCAGGGAAAAGTATTCCCTTATTTTCAGCAGCAGTAATTGGGCCTTTAATTTTTATTTGTCTTCATAATAGCTGACAATCTTTCCTGATAGACTAGATGTAGGGATTCACAAAATAGAGGCAATAGAATTTTAACCTGATGAAATGAAAGAAAAAGTCTAACTAGATGAAAAAAAACTTCAGGAAAAGAAGTGTAGGAGAAGAGAAAATCAAGACTGGGGACGTTAGTGTATTAAGATGGAGATGACATTTATACTTCCTAATTATCTTCCTAAGCAGAGTGCTATGCAAATTTAGAGTCCAAAATGCAGGTCTGGATGAAAACTATTTTTGGAATTTATAATGTACAAAAAGTACTTAAAGTAATGAGACAGAGGCCAATCAAGCAATTTTTTTTTTTATTCATTATAGGTACAAAGAAGAGCTGGAGTCTGAGCATCTGGGAGCACAAGGTATGTTTATTGAGGAGATAAGGTTGAATCAGTAGAGGATGTTGTGAAGTGGTCTACGAGGAAGAAAAAGGCCCCATGAAAGTAGGTGTTACTTAAAGTAAGGGAAATGGTTCAGTAAGGAGATAGATCGTCTGCATTGAACACTGCTAAGGGCAAGTGAGAGGAAGACTGGGAGATAACCATTGAATGTATCATTTTGGAGACGCTGAACAGGAACTCCGAGGAGTTGGAGTGAAAGGCTGGCTGATCCACATTGAAGGGAAGAGAGACCAAAAAACATTAATACATTGAATATAGACCACTCTCTCCATGGGAATTCCTGTACATAGGAGCAGACATGTGGAACAGTAGTTAAACAGGCAATGGGGTAATATAGATGGTTTAAGATGGGATAAATGACAGGATGTGTGTACATTGAGGGGAATAACCTAAATAAAGAGCAGAAACAACCAGAAATACAGTCAGAGAGAGAGGATTGCTGAACATTGTCCTTGACAAGGGGAGAAGGCACAAGTAGGGGAGTTGGTTTTTAAAAAGGGCAAGGCTTTATCTATGGAAAAGGAAGGAGTGGACACAGATGCTGGAGTTGAGTAGATTATGATGGGTAGTTCTGACTCCCTGTGAATTCTGAGTTGTTTGGTAGGTATAACAGTGGAAATTTCTGACTAACCCTGTATCCTCAGAAAAGGTACAAGATTATCAGAATGAGAATGGGATGGTGGAAACTGAGTGGTTTGCAGGAGGGCCCGAAGACGTGGCTATGAGAATGAACGCTGAACCAGGGCAGTTGGGTATGCTGGGCAGCCTTAGATGCCTCTGAAGCCACTGCTTGTGAATTCAACGCAAAAGCCATCTGCATAACTGTGTTTTGTTTTTGTTTTCTGTTTAGGGGTTGTATGTGCAAAGTAGAGGTTGTGTTTTGCCAAGCAAATGTAGTAAAATGAGAACAAGGCTAGAGAGTTGAGAGGATACGTAAGGGAGACATTGTGATATTTGTTATGGAATTCAAGTTGGCTAAGAGAAATTGAAAAGGTGATAAATCAGTGGGTTATAGTTATTGATGGTTATGCCATCGGGAGGGGGGATTTTAATGTAGCTTTAGTGATACTCAGCATCTTTTCAGTAAGGAACTCTGCAGGATAAACCACATTACTAATACATGCATCAGCCTCATTGAGCTCTGCGGAAGGCTAAGAAATCATTCAGTGTTGGATCAGTTAACATTTCAATTTTTATAAATTTCAAGAAGTAGCAAATTATAAACTCCTATACTTATCACAGCTTAATAGTTTATCCTTCACTGCTTGTAATCGAATATTGCATGCTTTCCTATTAATAGTTGAATGAAATACAATGAAAAAATTTGTACTTGTCAAGTGAGGCTTCACTATAACAATGTTTTATTATTTTAAACACTCATGTGAATAATTCAGAAATCTTTTTCATGACAATGTCATTTATATTTATGTCCATTTTATTTTCTGAAGGCAACAAAGGGCAAATACTTTCAAACTTATAACCAAAGTTACATTCATGAATTTTTAAATCTGCTTAAAAAAAAGACTATTACCAAATTTGCTGTAGTAACCATCTGTCAGTAGAAAGATTGCCTTCTCTTGTACTAAATAAAAGAAAGTTTCAGGCCGGCGCCATGGCTCAACAGGCTAGTCCTCCGCCTTGCAGCGCCGGCACACCGGGTTCTAGTCCTGGTCGGGGCGCCGGATTTTGTCCCGGTTGCCCCTCTTCCAGGCCAGCCCTCTACTGTGGCCCGGGAGTGCAGTGGAGGATGGCCCAAGTGCTTGGGCCCTGCACCCCATGGGAGACCAGGAAAAGCACCTGTCACCTGGCTCCTGCCATCGGATGAGTGTGGTGCACCGGCTGCAGCGCGCTGTCCGCGGCGGCCATTAGAAGGTGAACCAACGGCAAAAGGAAGACCTTTCTCTCTGTCTCTCTCTCTCACTGTCCACTCTGCCTGTCAAAAAAAAAAAAAGTAGCTTAAAAAAAAATAAAAGAAAGTTTCTCTTCGCAGCTAAAGCTCTGGCATGTCTAGAATGGAATAGCAGCATATTATAAAGCTCATGTGATTTAGAATACATGTTTTGGTTTGCTGATCTGAGATAAAAGGATGATTAAAACACGGAAGATAAACTAGATTAAAATTCTTTCTAAATCATAGCATATTTCTATAAATATCAGAAAAAACTTGTCTCAAGAAGATGTTTGTATTCTTAAGCCAATTAAAAGCCAGTTCACTAGTGACTTTCAGGGTCTGTAATTCTGTCTTGGATATTGACTTTTTCATTACTGAAAGGAATCTTTTATTGAAGCTCAGTGGAATTGAAATACCAAAATATGCCATTGTTTTTTGTGGAATATGAGTAACACATAGACCAGCAATACAGTAATCCTACTAAGAAAGTCATCTCAGGTCTATAATTTTCAATTAAAAAAAATTGCAATATGGTGTCAGATTGCTGAATGGTATCAAAGGTGATAGAAAAGTATAATATAATAATATTCACTTTCTACCTCCCTTCCTCTCCTCCTCTTCCCTCTCTTCCCTCTCCCCCCTCTCCCCTCATCCCTCCCTCCCTCCCTTCCTCTCTCTTCTCTTGCTTCCCTCCCTCCCTGTTCCTTCCCTTCCTTTCCCTCCCCTCCCCCTTCCTCCCTTCCTCCCTTCTTCCCTTCCTCTCTTCCTCCCTCCCTCCCTTCCTTCCTTCTGAGTTTTTCTTGGATATGTTATCACTTTTACAGCTTCTGAGCCTTGTACTCTGTTCCTCTGAATTCTTGAGGAGTGGTCCTTTGGTTCTGCAGCTAAGATGCTGTAAAGAGAATGAAGAAGTACTGTTAAAAGTAGAAGGGAAAAGTTTGTCTCAAGGACAAGACGTATACCAAATAAGGAGTTAAGTCTGTACAACCTTGGGTGGACACAGAGGCTGTTTGGGGAACAGAGGGCACCCTCCGTTCTTCCAAACAATGTTCTAATCAAATTGTGTGGGAATATGGCCCTGGCCAGGCCAGTTCACAGACAATTTTAAAAACATTTGCCTCTGGCAGATTGGCAAGCACTGCTAAGGTCAAGGTCAGGTAAGGGATTACGTAAGAAAAGGATATAAAAGAAAGAAGAAAAACAAATAAAGGTGATACTGATTGCTCCCCGAATGCTACATACATTGCCCGTGATGCTTTATTCTGGTGCTGTGGTTGTTAGTTTCTAACAGATGGGAGTCTTTGTAAATAAAGCTTATCTTTCTACTTTCATGGATATGTGGATGTTTATTCATGAATCAAGCCTCTAATATTGAAGTCTGTGCACAGCTCTTGGCCATATCATTATCTGGTCAAAACAGAGGCCCCTGGTGGGCATCCCATATCAGAGTGCCTGGGTTGGGGTCACCTCCACTTCTGATCCTAGCTTCCTGCGGGTGTAATCCCGGGTGCCAGCATGTGATGAGTCCAGTACTTGCATCCCTCTCACCCTTGTGAGAGACCGAGTCCTAGTCCCCTGGCTTTAGCCTGAGCAAGCCCCACCTGTTACAGGCATTTGGGGAACGAACCAGCAGATAGAAATTGGATCTCCTGTGTCTGTTTCTGCCTTTCAAATAAATAAAAACTAATTAATATTGCCTATTCAAAATGAAAACAAAAATCTTTTCATTGTGCCATGAACTTTTTGAAGTAACCTTGTATTTCTATTCTTACTGATCCTCTTTCATTCTTTTATTTTAATAGTATATACATATGTATAATTGATACATAATTATAATCACTATAAATATAATTCTTATTATCTCTTTAGCATAATACTTTCAAAGCATTATTGATTTTTTTTAAATTGTGATTGAATTCATTTGAGTGGCAGTTTTAAGTCAATCAGATATGCAGAGAGTGAGATCCCATCTGCTGGTTCATTTCCCAAATGAAAGCAGCATTCCGGACTGGGACAGGCCAATGCCAGGCGCTGGGAAATCTGGTTTGGCAGGGACTCAACAACCTGAGTAGTTACCAGCTGCCTTTCAGGTGCTCTAATCCAGAGAAAAAGTGGAACTTGAACCCAGGCACCCCGATGTGGGATGTGAGAATCCAAACTGCATCTTAATGGCTAGGCCAAATACTCAGCCCTGTTGAATATGTTCTGTATAGATATTTCTAGTAGCATTCTAGTTCAGTTCCATTTAACAAATATGTGTTACACATCTGCTGTATATCAGGCCATGTGTGAGGACCTGGTAACTCAGACACTAATAAATTTGGTCATCTAAAGGGTTATTAGTGTTTATATTTCTTGGAGGACCATAGGCTATTTTTTTTTTATTTAGCTTTCTTCAACTATTCATAATTGATGAATTAATTTCATGAATTTTTATGATAAAAATGTTTACTGATTATGTAAAATGGTACATTCTTATCAAGAAAATTTAAACAGTGCTGATATGCATTTCAAAGAAATCAAGTGTTTCTTCTCATCTTCCCTGTACCAAATGACATTTTCTTTGATTTCATACCTTGAGAAACAGTCTTACTAAATGCATAGCTATAGAATTATTTTTTGATTCAGTTGTGTTATGGATTATCTTTCTGTCTATTATATAGTTATAACCTGACCTTAAAAAATTGTATATAGTCTATATAATTATTTTATTATTAATATACCCTCTATTAATAGAATTTTGCAAAAGCAAAAATGTAGAACAAGTTATCAAGTCATTTATACTGCATAAGTTCATATCTTTGGCTGTTTCACTTTAAAATTAATTTTACATTGCTCTTTGTATAATGAGTCTCTTTACAAAGACATATATTTAGACTATGTATATATTATATTAATTTCATTATATAATTTTTTCTATAATTTTCAGTATTTTGTTTTCTGTTTCCCTATTTTTTTCCAAGTTGACAAATTTTTCCTACTTTTATTTTCCTACCTCTTTCTATATTTTCTCTACTGGGCTAGTTTTCAAACATGGTACTAGAATTACCTGCAATGTTTTTTATTCAAAGAGCTAATTCCAGAATTTATTTTCTACTCCCAGTTATTCTGGTTTATTAAATTTAATGACATCTTGAATCACACCAAGAACACAAATTAAACTGTGCTATATGTTGAATTATGCTCCCAGCATCACCAAGTTCACTTATTGAAGCCATAACCTCCACAGTGATTGTACTTGGGGCTGGGTCAGTGGGAGATAATAAGATGTATATAAGGTCGTAAGAGTGGAAGTTAGTCCCCTAACTCTCCTTCTTCAATCCCTCTCCTCTCTCTTCCTTGTGCCTCCTCCCTCCCTCTATTCTCACTCTTAGTCTTCCATGAAGGATAAAATATGAAATTAGCTTCACGTAAGACAGGGAAAAAGCTCTCCCTAGGAACCAAATCTTAGGTTTGACTGACCCTACAGAATTGTGAGCAAATAAATGCCTATTGCATAAACCACCCAATCTATGGAGTTTTGTTACAACAGCCTGAGCTAAGACAAACTATCAACTACTAAGACCATCTTTTATTCTGTAACAATTCTTTCTCCAAGAACCCCAATCTAGGAACTGGATCATTATTTTTATTTTTATGATTCTACCAATTTTTAATTATTGGCTTATGTTTTTAAATGATAATCTAATATATATTTTCTGCTTTATTATAACATCCTGAAATTACATCCCTACAATTTATACTTGCCCGAACACAACTCTGTATTATCCCAAATCAGAATCAATAAGCCCAGATAGGCCTGTGATCCAGTGTATTTTGAAAAAAACTTCTTGGGGGATTATTATGCATTCCTCTGAGTAAAGGAAACTGGGCTATATTGACATATTGATGTCCTGTTTGGACTCCTTCAGCAATAGTATAGATCAGTATTTCATTGACTTTCTTTTGTGAGCTTCACAATCATCTAATCAGTCTACAGGGAGTGGATATGAGACTTGTTTGGTATTAAAACTCAATTAACTAAGTGTCCTTTTCTTAATAAGCATAATTTGAGATAAAGTACCATAGTCAGAACCTCTGATATCCAAGTTCTATATCCTTACCATGATTTCTTAGAAATGATTTCATTTACTGATAGCTATAGTCATCAGTGGGAAGTGGACATATCCTAAACTCTGATCATTTTAGTGGTTTTAATGCCTGAATGTTTGAACAAGTTAAAAATTGTTGGAATCTTGCCTTCTCTACTTTTCATACCAGCAATGTCAGGAGCCTGTAATATCACATTCTCCACTCTGCCTTTGAAGTCACTTCTGTAAGTTCGGAGAATGAGCAGCCCTTAAAGTGCATTAGCTGAGGTTCCTGATTCTTCTTGAGTTTGTCCCCACACAAAACCATTACTCTCAACAGTTGCTTCCCTCAGCTTTGAAGATATTGAGAGAATTCTCCATATATTTCTGAGTCTCATTCCTTTCTCTGTATGACTTCATAGCTATTAAAGCATTGGTGGGGGCTTTTTCCTTTCATTGGACTCCTTCTTCCTATGTTTCAGGCATTTCTGAAAGTCTAGTCTTTTTCATATTTACAGGATTTCAACAGAATAATAGATTTTTTTTTAGAAAACATCTATTGGGTCATTTCATGAGACCAGGGGAATGAAGAAGGTTCAAACTGCCATTTTGAATACTAAAAAAGAATACTTATTAGGTATTTTTCATTTTTAGAATAAAATTATATTTGATTCTATTGTATAATTTAAATGTCTATGCTACTTACTATCTTTTCATTCTTTGTTAGCACGTGTTCTCATGGGTCCTTCAGCATATCTTGTTGGCTTTTTGTATGTTTAGTTTTAAGAACATAGTTAACTTAGTTGTACTCAACTTTAAAACTCAGTTTTACCTATAGTAGGCAGAAGCTTGAATTCCAGTTTGTCTTTTAGTCTTAGCTGAGTGTGTGGAGCCATACCTCTCTTATGTATTAAGTAACAGACAGAATAATAGATTCCAAAAGACATCCGTGCCCCAATCCATGGAACCAGGGGGTGGGGTACCTTATATTTCAAAAAGGGATGTCAAAGGCAGGCATTTGGTTTAACAGTGTAGATGACTCTTGGGATAAACATAAACTACATTGGATTACTCGGGTTCAATTCCTTTCAGTGGCTCCTGACTCCAGCTTCCTGCTAATGTAAATCCTGGGAGGCAGTAGCTAGTGGCAAAATTAACCAAAAAATCCTGGCTTCTGGCTTCTGTCTTGACCAGGCTCTGCTGTTGTAGGCATTTAAGGAGTGTATCAGTAGATGGGAGTCAGTCTCTCTCCCTCTCCCCGCTCCCCCTCACCTTTGTCAGAATGGCTGTTAAAGAGAGCAACAAATACCTGCAAAGATGAGGAGGGGAACTCTTATGCATAGTGGAGAATGTAAATTAGTGCAGCCACTGTGAGAAGACAGTCTGGAGAGTTAAACTAGCAATGGAACTGCCATGTGATCGAACAACCTCACTACTGAGTGTATACCCAAAAGACAAACTCACTGTAGTAACAAATACCTGTCCCACCAGGCTATAACAACACTATTCAAAATAGCCAAAATATGGACTCAACCAAAATGTCCATCATCCAATGAACGGGTAAAGAAACTGTGGTATATATAAACAATGGAATACTATTCAGCTATATCAAAGAATAAGATCTTGTCATTTGCAACCAAATGGATGCAGCTGGAGGACATCATTGTGACTGAAGTAAATCAGACACAGAATGACAAATGCCACATGTGCTCACTGTGGAAGCTCAAATTGCAAAAATAAAAAAAAAAAAATATGAACATAGGATGTTGATTAACAGAGGCTGGGAAAAGTGGGATGGAAAAAAGTTTGGGTTAAAAAAAAAAAGGGAAACCAGGTGCAATTCATTTTTTGTGATACATATACCAATATGAGATGTTACTATTGGGGAGACTGAGGTGAGGGATATATGGGAACTCTGTGTGATGCTTCATGATTTTTGTTTTGTAAGTTTGAAACTATTCTGAAATAAAATACTAAAAGAAATAGCACATTTAACTCCTGTCCTCTTTACCCCAGAGTAAATTTTCTATATCTACTTGGTTTTGTTTATTCTCTAGTACTTTCAGAAAGTTAGTTTTCAAAATTTGTCCAGAGTTCACAGCTGTTAACTCTGGAAGACATGGCTGTAAAAAGCTAACTAGGCCTTATTGGAATAGGGCCAACCATGTATCCCTAATATTTTTAGGAAAACATACTGTTTTGAAGACAAACACAAAAAGAAATATAGTTTATTCTCTTAAGGACTTTACTTTTTCATATAATTATCATTTCATGTTAGTTCAATATATAATAATTTACTTAGCCATGTCTTATTAACCATTTGAGTATATTTAAAATATTCCTAGCAATACATATTACTTCTAGAAATGTTTCAATAAGATAAGGAAAAGAGAAAGTATGGGACAAATTCCTTGGGGTACATTTCCCAAGCACATCATATGAGTAAAATATTTGATGTTAGAGCTCTTACTACTTTGAGAAATTCACTGTGCTAAAAGACTGAGCAAATTTATACTTCCACTATTAAATATAACTGTTACACTACATTGCCACAACACTAATTTATATATCACTTATTTTAAAAGGTGTGTAATGGTACCTGTCCTTGACCTTTTTTGGTTTAGGCTGCCCAACATCCTCATTATATCAGTAGTAGTTTGGTGGTTTGCAAAAACAGTGTTCCCTTTGTCTAAGTTCCCATGCTTTGAGTAGACAGCTCTACCACTTACTCTTCCCTGAACCTTAAACATTGATCTAAAAACTAAAAAAGACTTGAACTGATTCATTCTGATGGATGTACTCTCCAGCAGATTGTTCTTTTGTCTAGATATATAGACTCCTGGAGCTGTCTTACCCTCAGCCTTTACTTAAGCCTGTGTCAGTTTTTCCTTTTACTATATAAACCATCACATAGAATGCCCAAAACAACATTTTTATTTACTTATGTTTGTTAGGGTAACTCTATTATTTGAAAGTTATTGATTCTTAGGTAGTATTATTAACTACTTACTTTCATAAGAATTTGCTAATAAGAACATGAGTTTCTTTTATACTTTGAAACTTTTTTACTCGAATCATCTAGCATATTTTGGGCACCTAGGGAAACACAAGATTATATTAGTCATTCTTAGATTAAAAATAATATAATTTCTAGCTCAGGAAGCTTGTTAAATGTTTGTATAGCCAGGTATACAATATCTAATAATCATTCATTTATTTTCATTGAATACTTTTTCTAGTTTTCAAGTATAATTTGTCCATCAAACTAATATACTTGAATTTTTTGCATTTGGACAAAAAAATTTTGTGCTTATATTTTTCTCTCATTCTTTGATTTTAATATTTTTTCAATTATTTTTGTATATATGTTCCTCTGGAATATAATACATCACCACTTGGCTCTGGTTTATTAAAGTATTATGTCCATTCTCATTCAACTTTTTTTAAAAAGATTTATATTACTTACTTGAAAGGCAGAGTTACAAAGAAGTAGAGAGAGAGAAGTTTTCCATCTGATGGGCCATCTTCTGCTTTCCCAAGTGCATTAGCAGAGAACTGGATTAAAAGTGAAACAGCCAGGACTTGAACTGAAACCCATATGAGATACAGGCACTGCAGGCCCAGGCTTTGAACCCTCCATGCCACAGTGCCAGCCACCTCATTCAACTTTTATAAAAAATTTTTTTTTATATTTTATTTATTTATTTGGCAGGTAGAGTTACAGACAGTGAGAAAGAGAGAAAGGTCTCCCTTCCATTGGTTCACTCCCCAAATGGCTGCAATGACGGGAGCTACACCAATCTGAAGCCAGGAGCCAGGTGCCTCCTTGTGGTCTCCCATGTGAGTGCAGGGACCCAAGGACTCGGGCCATCCTCCACTGCCTTCCCAGGCCACAGCAGAGAGCTGGACTGGAAGAGCAGCCAGACTAGAAACAGCGCCCATGTGGGATGCCAGCGCCACAGGCAAAGGATTAACCAAGTGAGCCACGGTGCCGACCCCTATAAAAATAATTTTTGAGGTTACTTTCTAAGGCATTTATTCATCCAGCATATATTAAGCCATCTTCTGTGGGATCTATTTTTATGTTTAATTATAAAAATATTGGCTTAGTGAAAGTACTTTTCATTTTGACTTTAGTTCTTCATTTAATGTCAGTTGATTTTGGAAACATTTTATTTTGAAAAACAGATTATTTTCTGTTGTAGTTGAATATACTACTACTTTAAGTTAAATAAGTTAAATTCATAATGTAATATAAAGTTTCAAAGAGAAAATCTACCATCAATACCTTAAAAATTTTAGGTTATTTTTTCATGAGATTTTTTTTTCCTGATGAAAGTTTTATGAAATACCACACAAAGATGTTAATTAGAACAGACTTGTCTTAGGAGTAGTGTCCTCTTTACTAAATTTAATCTTCCCAGCAAGAATCAAAATCTCAAATTTATTCATGTCTTTATCTTCTGTTTTTTTATTAGTGTTTTATGATTGACTGTAAGCCTAGCTCAGGTTAAATCAGTTTCAGACCAATTTGATGAAAATCAAAGTAAAGTTCCTTTTGTCATTTTTGGAGTTGCATGTCATTTGCAAACATGGATACAAAAGAATTTTAAAGATTTATGGCATGCATCTTAAAGTTTCTTAATTTTTCATCTTTATTCATTATTTGTGTCTTCCCTTTTTTCCTTAGGTTTATATTTATATCAACTGTGCAGTTACATTTTTAACAAATTTATTTAAGATTAACAACAAATGTATAAATCAAGAATGTTGAGATTAACATTTCTAACAAACTGCTTGTAAGCTTATTTTCAAATGTTAACATGTTCAATGTATCCTGAAGTGAAATAATTTCAGAAGTAAAAGTGAAACTGTACTTTTAATTACATTTTTTATATCTGACTTTCCTCTTGACTCTCCTCAGCATGTTTTATGTCATCCAGGCCGAAATTAGAAACTTGCTTTCAGTTCTTAGTTCACATTCCATATAGTCAATGATAGTCTAAGTCTTAGCAATTCTTTCTTGTTAGTGTTCTTTCATATACACATTAATTACCACTTTTGTTGTCAACATTCTCTTTTAGAGTCTACTGCAACTAATTCTGAACTAAGTTCCATTTTCCTTCAGTCTAGATAGATGACAGGTTAGTCCCATTTTCACTTCACATCTCTTATAGTCAAAAGTCTTTAACCATTCTACACTCATTTCCAGTTTTTGTTTAAATACCTCTGCCAAGGGGTTTCCAAAATGCCTTCCCTAATAATCATTCCAATATTTTTTCCCAGTGGTGCTATTGTACATATTCTAGTCTACAGCCACATGTAACTAATCACCGCCTTTCTTTTCTCACCTATGAATTTTAAACAACAACAAAAAGTCTTGAGTTCCAGAGAACTGTTGAAACCTTTACAAACAGCATATGGATTCTATTGTTCTTATAGGCTGTACTACAGGCTCTGCTGCAGTGACTGATGAGTGAATGAATGTCAAAGACATTTTACAGCTAAGGAGCAGACTCTCCTTTTTATATTACCTAACGAAACTAGTCCACCATAAGTACATTCTGCTCATGTTGAGAAAAACCTTACAGAAATTATCTACTATAAAGAATATAGAATAGAAATGGAAGTATGCCCTTGCCCAGCAGGGTACTGGGGAGCTTTTCAAGTAAATAGACCCCAAGCTATAGCAGAATTCCATCAGATCCACCACTGCCTCTAGAAGAGCCCAGATTCTCTTTAAAAATAAGAAATGTATTTAGAAATAAGTACCTGAGGCAGAAGTACAGGGAATTATCCATGCAATACTTGAAGAAAACTCAACCTCAGTTTTTAAATTGTACTGAAGTAACACAATGTTATCCTTCCAAAATGACAGTCTGTGAGTCTAAGGAAACTTGAGAGTACCCACCAGAAACCTCAGGTGCAAAGTCTAGGATGTGTGTGGACTGTGACAATGGAACAAGCCACCTTGTTCTGAAACTCTGTGCTGTGGATGGGATAGGAGCTGGAAAACATTCACAGTGTACTCGTATACCACCTATTTTTTCTTCTCTGATTTAGTTTCTGAAAGGCGACAAGTGAAATCTGTACATGGAGCAACAGTTTATTCTCACCATAAAAGTTCACAACAAGGACCTGGGTGATACATTGCAAACTGAATGAATAATCTTACGGGACCCTGGAACAGGGGATCAAAGATGTCAGAAAAACATCAAAATAGAGGGACTTAAAATCAGCAAGCAAAATCATGAAGGTGAGAGAACACAGTAAACTCATTTTAACCATACTAATCCTCAAAAAGGTCTACCACACATAGATCCTTTCTGAGTATTGCATGACAAAATTCTTTATATATAACAGGATTCTCATACCTGAAGTGTCCCTCAAGCTAAGCTCATCATATAGGAGAGTTACAGACAGATTCTGGCTCAGGTTGGATGGTATACCCAATCATGAATCCGTCACTGTGGATTCCTACAGTGGTAACTGGATTAATAATGCATCTTTATGTTGCTATTTCCTGTGTCATTCTTGCTATGCCTTGTTCTTGCCTCATGATCTCATTCCAAATAAAATTTCCTTTCCTAACCTTTCTCTGAGGCTCCGGTTTTGAGAGAATCCAAACTAAGATGTCTATCACTTGATTAGCTATTTCATTCAGAAAATAATTTTCTCTTACTTCTAGGTCAATGAAATCATTTTTTAAAAAAAAATGCTCGTTTCCTTTTGTTAATCAACTTGAAACTTGGATGCAGTTTTAGTACCTTCACTCTCTATATGGTCTAAGTTATTCCCTGTAGTCCCATGTTTTTTTAAAATTATCTGCATTTCAGCAACTACAAATTTACAATCTGTTAGTACTTATGGCTTGCACACCACACTTTTCACCCAAATACCTATCTGAAATTGCCTGGTAATCTATGAGCTATCTCAACATCAGCATACCTAAACAGAAGTGCTCAATGTCCCTCTGACACCTACTCATATTTCTATAGTTTTCCCTAATTCAATTCTTGGCTGCTCTATTATTCCAGTTGTATAAACGCAAAGCTGTGTGATTCTCTTATATCTCTCATTTAATAATCAATAAATTCAAAATATACCCAGAATATTACCACCTTCACTTCTAACCAGGATAATTCCGGTAGCATCTCGGCTCTTTCTCCACACTTGCGCTCCTGAAGTTTCTTCTCCACAAAGGACTGAGAAGGAACTTAGAAACCTGAACCACATGGCAGCGGTTGCCTAGCTGCTTCCACCACAACACTCTGGGGACATGTCTTCATAACATCCAGTAAAACTAGACCTCACCTGACACCTTCTCTTCTGTTGCTGTCACCTTGTTCACCGATCTCCTTGCTTTCTTTGAATAAGTTAAGCAGATTGTCCTAAGGCTCCACCAAGCTCAAACCTTCACTTTCTAGAAGCCTCTGTCCAAGTCACCTAATCAGAGCAGCATTTCTAGAACACCTCTCTAAAGTCCTTTAACCTCATTAGTGGGAGTCAATGGACTTATAATATTTGGTATGTAATGTTTATTGTTTGTCTAGAGTTTGTGTCTTTCTTCTCTCAATATTATAAGCCTTATGAGGAGAAGAGATTTTTCAGCTTTTTGTTTTTAACTTTTGCAAGACCTACAAGATGATTGGACATGTAGTAGGCTACTAACTTATACTTGTTGAGTGAATGAAAGGAGATAGAGGAAAGAAAACAATTTTGGTTTATTTCCTGTGACTAAAAGTGAGGCAATAAGGAGGAGTGTATATCCTTCTAAATGGACTCTGAACGTGAATGATTTAGGAATCAAAGAAAAACAATAGAGATAGACCAATTCCTACCCACCCCCCAACAAGCACACACACCCATTGTAGTATATATTGTAGTCCTTTATTGCTTCGAGAGTTGAATTACAAATGATTCTGTTTTTCAGAAACACATGCACTTACATGCACACAGTTTACAGTGTCAACCAGGTGAAGGGAATGAGAGTCTTCTGAAAGGTACACCAAATATTGAATTCCAAGTGGGAAAAATGTTTTTGAGTCCAAATGGAGTGATAGAATGAAAAACAGCCTCAAAATTGTAATTACAGTCATCACAGCAATATTTCTTATTTACTATGCCTCTAATGCTTAGAAGGCAAGAATGCAGTGTTTTCAAGCTATTTCCTCTTTGAGCGTCTTGGATTTTTATAAACCTGTCCCTTATAATTCATCTGAATTAAAAATGATCACTGAACAAAAGAGTTGAAAAATAAAGTTCAATGACAGACACCAATTATTATGTATTAGAGAACCTATTATAACTTTCCAAATATAATTTAAAAATATTTTTATAATATCTCTATATTCTCCATCAAAACGCTACTATCAATCCACTGGATCATTATAAAAACTGCATTAAAATCCATCTTTTTTAATGCAATTCTGTAGTGTTTCTCAAATCAGGAAAATTTAACAAATCTTTGCAGGACTTAATAAAAGAACAGAAGATTTATATATCTAATAAAAAATTCACTCAGTTCTGATGGTTTTATTTAATTTGTTTCCATAAATTATCAGCTATTAGATATTATTTTGTTTCTCAAAATACAGAGTAGAAATCATTTCTAAAATAATTTTTATAGAAAATATTATAGATTACTCAAATATTCCTTGTGTCTGTCATTTTATAATATGGTACCCTACAGCTTGCACAGAGATCAACCAGGGAAGGTCTTATTAGCTGCTGCACTTACATCAATGAGGTGATTTTAACACTGTTCTCTTCATGACTCATGGAGATTTTCTTCTGGAGGGTTTCAGAGAATGAAGATAATTAAAATTAAGCATCTCACAATGCACTTGAAATCCATTTCTCTAGCTAACCTACAGAATCCAAGTCTTAGCTTCTTTTTTGTTTTTAATAGCAAAAATGACTACTTTACTGATTAATATTTCATAGCACACCAAATTGGCTTGTAATCCCTCTTTCCTCAAAGAGAAATAAGTGTAGGTCTCATTTAATAGCTCTTTTAAGAATTTATAGCTCATCAATTAAGAATTAAGACCAATTAAAAAGGAATCTGTAAGGTTGAGCATTTGCTAATTGGAATATGCCTATTCTCAGTATAAGCATCTGAGGATTTGAATAATGGAGGTGGCCTGGTTTCCTGATTATAATATTGATGACTGATAATTTCTCTCACCAAAGTATGACCTTCTTTTGAGTACCCGAAAAAACTTAAAAGTAATATTGAAGACAGATTGAATGAAAAGCTAGCCTTATGTTAGCTTTCTTTATGTGAAATTTTTAACTTAAAAATTCTGTTAAGAGAACAGATTTCATGCATTTCATAGAATTCTAAGAAGATAATCATACTTCTCTCCCTCCCTCAATCCCCCTTCCTTTCACCTTTTCCTTTATTTTTGCAATAATAGATTTTCAATTTACTTTAAAATCACAGGCTTAGTGCACCACTAAAAAGTTTTCTTAATGCACATGGCTACAGTACTCCAGAACCTACTGAGAGCTCCATGCAATAATTAACCCAGCACCAGAGTGGAAGCCTTTTATCCTTATTTTTCTTTCCAATTGTACTAGTTCTGAGGCTGTGGACAAACTGCTCAACCCCTGGTGGGGTCGGGGGAGGAAGCTTCATTTTTCTGTTTTTTTAAAACACCAAAAGCTTTCACCAAGAAGGTCTGTTCATGTTTAATATTGTTTTAGAAGGCAGTTAGGATAACAAGGATGAAATCAGAGTTATACCAAAGAAATAATTTCCACTGTTGCACAGCATGAAGGGATGACTGTAGTTTAAAATAACCCATTATACATTCCATGAGCAAATAGGACAAGAGAACTCCTAGGCTCCAGTGATAGAGTAGTGTCAAAGAAGAGGGGTACTGATTACCCATACTTGGTCAGTATGTGTTGTGTACATATATTGAAGTGTCATACTGTACACCATACATGGGAACAATTATTTTAATGTAAAAATGTAAAATTAAGTCATACCCATCATTTGTCTTACAAATACTTCACCAATAAAACATATATTAAAATATAATATTGTTAACACGAGTGCTTCCTATATAGTCAGAGCTCAAATTTTATAGGACAGTTGGCCTTCTCAAAATTATAAATATTTGAAATGAACCCTTACGACTCATAAATATGATTTATGAAATAAGTTGAATTTAACCATTTTTGTTCATTTACATAGCATCATAAGTATAAAGAAGGTAAGAAGAACTATTAAATAATTAAACTAAATTGTAATTTATCCTGAAAATAGTTGAGGTTCTTTTGGAGACAGTGAAACTTATCTGATTTAGTTAGTATATTTTTTTCACTTGCTAGTGAAAGAATATGTTGAGGGCACTTGTAATGTTTCCTGATATTTATATCTACCTTTCTCCAGAGATAATGCCTAAGTCAGAGTTAATGTATCAACTCTCACAACAACTGCACCTGTAAATGCAAGGGCTCTTAAGTTTGGCCCAACTCTAGGGTAAGAATACAATGTTTAACTTTTTTGTATCAGTTGCACTCATTGATCTTGTGGCAAATATAAAAGTATTTCACCACTACATCACTGTATTCAGATCATCAGTAGGTATAAAAAAATGTAAGGAATACAAAAGATCGTGTATCAAAAGTAGAATCACACATTTTTAAAACTCAATTTGAATTGTCATTATGATGATAAATAAATGCAGAGCAAAGAAATAGGTGAACAAAGAGGTTGCCAAGAATTTTGAGGAAAACTTGCCTGCTAGAGTTTACTAGTGTTTACATTGTTAGATAGGCTAACTTCATCTATTCCAGCTGTTAATCTTTGATCTTAATCTTTTCATGATCAAATTCTTTGTGTTCTTTAAATGTTCTATCATATTAAAACGTACAAATTCTTAGGGGTAAAATGGCAGTGAAGGTGACCTCAGTTCTTGCCTCACATGAAAGAATTTCTACATGGACAAGGCAGTGAGCAAAGCAAGAAACCTGCTGCAGTAGCCAGGATGGGGAGGGGGGGGGGGGGGTACAAGAGAGGCAGACCCAAGAAACTGTGAAAGTCAAGTCTTTTAAGTCCAATTTTGGAGAGAAAAAAAAAAAAAAAAACAGCTACCCATCAATCAGAAGGTGAGAACAAAACTCATCAAAAGGCTGGAATTGTAATCTGGTCTAGCTTGCTCAGGATAAAACAAAAAAGCCATCATAAGGGTGGGAGAGTCTTTCTGTTTTCAGGATAAACTAAACACTCAAGGCTGAAATCACTACTTCCTTTCTGGAAACTCAGAGTGGGATTGGCACTTTTGTCTTGCTAAAGGCAGCTTTTGGAGAGAAGCATGCATTTTGTACCCTCTTAAAATAGATTTCCCCTTCCCTCATTCCAACCTGGACCCAGCTAACTGCCTATTAGTCCATCTGCCTCCTTACAAAATTATATCTTTACCTTAGACCCATCTGGTGGAAAGACTTTGTCAGTTTTGTTTTTAAAAACAACAGTGAACACAACAGACAAAGCACCTCTGGGCTGTGCAACATACATTCTAGGGGATCAAACAAAAAACAGTAACCCAGAGGAGCTTGACTATGTTAGCCTGGGCTCTAACCACTGTTTCTCCCACATCCTTAGCGAATCCCAATGGCCTAGCCACAGGGGTTTCCTCTCTCCTTTTTCTTACCTCATTACTTCAGAAAACTTGGCAATTGTAAGTTCTTAATTTTATTTATTTATTTATTTGACAGAGTGGACAGTAAGAGAGAGAGACAGAGAGAAAGGTCTTCCTTTTTGCAGTTGGTTCACCTTCCAGTGGCCGCCGTGGCTGGCGCACCGCGCTGCTGATCAGATGGTAGGAGCAGGTGCTTCTCCTGGTCTCCCATGGGGTGCAGGGCCCAAGCACTTGGGCCATCCTCCACTGCACTCCCGGGCCACAGCAGAGAGCTGGACTGGAAGAGGGGCAACCGGGACAGGACAGAATCCCCCCCCACCCCCAGTAGAACCTGGTGTGCTGGCGCCTCAAGGCGGAGGATTAGCCTATTGAGCCGTGGTGCTGGCATAAGTTCTTTCCTTCTCACAGCCTCTTACCAGTTTTACAATGCATGACTGTCTTTGAGATGTCATCTTTTACATTTTGAAATGTGATTGTCAAGAAAAATAATGTCCCATCTCCTAGCTTCTGACTTAGGTTGCTCCAAATTATAAAAATGTGTCCTCTTGTGGAAGTGTTCCTTAAGATCAGTGAGCAACATACACTTTGACAGCTTGATTCTTCCCACCTCAGATCTTGGAAATTCTCTAGTCCTTTGTTTCGGTGAAATTGAATTTGGCCTCTCTCTTGATCTCTGTCCGCTATATCAGCAGCCTTGGACAAAGTCTTTTTTCTTGCCCATTTAACATTGTCCGGCGTGCTGTTTCCTTTAACAGAGCTCAACATGTACTGTGTGGGAAAGTAAAGCAGCCCATAGGCACTAGGACTCTAAGAGGGTATGTGTGTGTAATTATCAGTAGAAGGGTGGATGCAAACTTTAAAGCAAAGGGAGTCCTTGAGCAAACCTATGACAAAGACTTGAAGAGAGCAATCTTGTGGAAGGGGCCTTCCAGGTAGAGGAATCTGTCAATCTGTGGATGGGGGTGTGTTGGGGGGAGGTGGCCAATGTGATCCTTGGGAAGTGGCAGGGAAATATGGCAGAAATCAGAGGTCACAGAGGCAAGTGACACAGGATCTTGTGGTCCATTGTTAGAACTTTTTCTTTCACCCCAGTATGGAGAAAAAGTTATTGCTGTAGTACTTTAAACAGGAACAGGTTATGATCTGAATTTTAAAAGATATTTGCTGTGTCAAACGTAGATATTCATGAGTGGGCATTTGACCTAGAGATTACGACACCATTTGGGACACTCAGAATCTGTATCGGAATAGCTGGGTTCAAGTCCCAGTTCCGACTCCCGATTCCAGCTTCTTGCTAATGCAGAGCCAGGTTGGCAGCAGACGATGGCTAAGGTGATTGGGTGTCTGTCTCCCACATGGGAGACCTGGATTGAGTTTCCAGTCCCTGTCTTTGGCCTGGTCCACTCAGCTATTGCAGTTACTTAGAGAGTGACCTAGGGGATGGGAGGCCACTTTGCCTGAATGTCTGTTTATCACTGTGTCTCGGCCCTATTTCTCTGCTACTCAAATAATAAGAATAAAAGACATTGAGAGATAGTAGTAGAAAAACAAATCAATTAGAACCTTATTCCAGGGGCCCGTGCTGTGGCTCAGCAAGTTTACGCCCTGGCCTGAAGTGCCAGCATCCCATAAGGGTGCCGGTTCAAAACCCGGCTGCTCCACTTCTGATCTAGCTCTCTGCTATGGCCTGGGAAAGCAGTGGAGGATGGCCCAAGTCTTTGGGCCCCTGCACCCACATGGGAGACTGAGAAGAAGCTGCTGGCTCCTGGCTTTAGATTGGCGTAGCTCCGGCTATTGCAGTCAATTGGTGAGTGAACCATCGGATGGAAGACCTCTCCCCACCTCTCTCCCCCTCCCTCTCCCCCTCCCTCTCCCCCTCTTTCTCCCTCCCTCTCTCCCTGCCTCTACTCTGTGTAACTCTGACTTCAAATAAATATATATCTTAAAAAAAAACCTAGGTATCTGAAATATACTGTGTGTATATTTCTTTAGAAAAAAAAGCCTTTTTGCAATAATTTTAGATTAAAAGATTCTTCAAAATATAGTGGAAGCACTGAAAAGAGGTTGAATTCTAGATATATTTGGAGAGTATTTTGAATGTAATGGTCAATAACATTTCCTAGGAGATTGAGTCATGAGAATAAGAACAGATGTGATAGATTGAAGTATTATTGCTGCATTATTTTGTTTTCCTGTGTTTTCATTTTTAAAAAAAAATGTATTTGAGAAACATAAAGTGTTCCCATCTGCTGGTTCACTCCCCAAATACCTGCACTGCAAGTCCTGGTCCAGGCTGAAGCTGGGAGCTGCAAACTCAATCCAGGTACCTGTGTAGGTGACCATTACTACTGCTGTCACTGGAGAAAATGTTACCGGAGAATGGCAGGGTTCTTGTCTTCGCGCAAGAAAGAATTTAGGCGTGAGACAGACTAGAGGAAAGTAAAAAAGAGCAAAGTTTATTAGGGTAGGGACATCCGTAAGAACAGAAGGGCACCTCTCCAGACAGGACCTGAGAGAGAGTCCAGTCGCTTGGACTGGGGGGGGGGGGGGGGGGGAGCCAGGTTACACGGTGGAGTGGAGAAATTACACCTGGCCAGGCAGGAGGGTGACTCAGCGTAGAGGCAGAGGGCTGAGCACGCAGTCCAGTTGAGGCGGGGGGGGGGGGGGGGGGGGGTTAAGGAGATGGAGGAGATGGTTCTGTGTCTTCACACATCTCCTCCCGAAACAAAGGATTTTATGGATGTAAATATTAAGAAGCTCCTATCTGAGTTTTCCCCTGAAGTCATCAGACAGGAGGAAGCCTAGCTGGTGCCATCCTGGGTTCAGAGGAAGGGTGAGCAGGACCCCCTGGAGAATGGGGATCCGGAGCAGGGTGTTTGAAATGCAGATACTGGGCTGCATCTGGGAGACTGGAGGATTTGTCAGGCAGAAGGGGCAGGGGCAGGGACCTCCACCTGGCAGGTTATCGGGTAGAAGGGGGCAGGGCAGGATACGAATACTGGGCTGCCCCTGAAACATTATCGGGATGACTTTGAGATACAGATGCATATGCTGGACATAGATGTCTTCTCTTTAGGCCTGTCATACACACATAAGCTCATATCTAACTTTCTACCTAACAAAAAGACCATGGAAGCCATGAAGTTCTTGTCTTCACTCAAGAAAGAATTCAGATGAGACAGAGAGCAAAGTGATAAGGCTTTATTGGAGAATAGGGCATCCATGAGAACGGAAGAGACAGATAAAATGCACAGTCACTTGGACTGGGGGAGAGGAGCTTACATGGTTGAATGGAGAGAATACACCTGGCAGCTCAGCAGAGAGTAGAGGGCTGAGTACTGAGTCTTTGTCTAGACCCCTGGTTTTTAAGGGAGTCTGTTTACCCACCTCCCCCTCTCCTGCTAGACAAAGAAAGGGGGTCCTAGAGAAGGGTTTGTTGGGTGAAAATTAGCAAATTCTTCCCCAGATTTGCTGACTCAGGGCAGAGTAGAGGGACTTCCCTTAGGGCATCTGTGAAGGTTTTCTGCCCTATGTCATCAGGTAACCCATTTGGTCCTAAGGAGAGAGAATTCTCCTGGGAGCTGTCCTTGGGGGAAGGGCTGGGACCCCTTGGAAGGTCATCAGGATCCGGGCAGGACTTTGCAGTGCAAGATGCTGGGCTTCTGGGGCTTCACAGTGGGTGCTGGTCTTCAGGCCTTTCTCATACACACATAGGCTAATTCCTGAGTTCCTACCTAACACTGTTTGGAAAAGAGGTGCAGAGTAGAGAGGAGGCAGTATACAGAGAGGAGAGCAAAGTAACAAGGTTTTATTGGGGGGATAGGACATCTGTCAGAATGGAAGTGACAGAGTGTGCCCAGTCTTTCAGACTGGGGGGGAAACAGTTTTTTTCCCACCTGTCGGGAGGCCAGCAGAGACCTGAGTGCTGAGTGCACGGTCTTTGGTTAGGTTCCCAGTTTTAAGGGAGTCTTTCTTTACCCTTCCCCATTCTCCTCCAGGACAAAGAGGGAGTCTTGCTGGCCAAGGGGCTTCTCTAGGGTGCCTGCCTTGGAGGAAGGATGTAATGATTTTATTGTTCAATGGTAGAGCTTTACCCATGGAGGACCTCCTGGAAGGTTATCAGGATCTGGGCAGGACTTTGAAGTGCAGATGTTGGGCTTCTGCAGGGGCCCCTTCCCTCAGGCTCTTCTCAAACACACATAGGCCAATTTCCAACTTCCTACCTGACACAGCCAGACCAAATTTACTCAGAGAAAATAAATTCATAGAGGTAGGTGACCAACCGCCAGTGTGCACATTGTTGGAAAATGTGACATAAGACCTTGACCCCAGGGGTCTTGGGAACCTGGGAAAGACTGTGGGGATGGGCTATGAAGGCAATAAGGTGTGAGACCCAATTGAGATGCAAGGACAAGGAATAAATTCCAATGTGTATCTGTCTTTTGGGCAATGAGCAGGATGGCTAAGGCTTTTGTCTTTGTTCCATCAACTATTGCCTCAGGAACCAGAGCCAGGAATTACTACAGGTACTTCAGTGTGTGACTTGGGCTTTCTAACTCATGTCTTAACTACACAGCCAATGCCTGCTCTGATGGTTTATTTTTTGTTTATTCCCCCTTAAAGCATGAGTTCACATTAACTAAGCTGGTGAGTTTGGGGAGGAGATTCAGTTCGGTTTTATAAAGTTAGAATATCTTTAGTATTATCAATATATGATGGCCAAAAACCTGAGTAAGTAGGAGGAGCATTGCTATAAAAATTGTTAGCTATGAGAGCCAATTTTTTATACATGAAATATTCTTGTAGACTATAAGCTTTATGTATGCTATATCTTGGTCATAATTGCTCTATATGTTTTACTCTGGCTGATAACTTGATTTATATAATGGATCATGCATTTAGGATATGATATACAAATGTAGAGTAATACAGAAAACAACTAAAATGAATTCAAATGTCTATACTTGAGTTAATAGTTTCATGCCAACATCAATGTAGCGCTTTTGACACAATGATATAATTAAATAAGAAATTACATTGAGGCAGGCTGAGTGGAGGGTAGATGGAAATACTGTACCAGTTTTTCAATTTCTTGAGAACCTTAAACTTTTTAAAGTAAAAGCTATTGACAAAAGTCAACTCAGAATCCTCAACAGTAGCTAAAAAATCTATTTCAAAGTTGCTGTGCAACAGCCTGAATTATAGTATCCGATGACTTGAATGTGCTCCTCAAAATTTATGTGTTGGAAGTTTAATTCCCACTGTAGCAGTGTTGAGAGGTTCATTCTCATGAGAAATGGTTCATTAGCATTAAATTTGTTAGGTAGGAAGTCAGAAATTGAGCCTTTGTGTGTGTATGAGAAAGGCCTGAAGACCAGCACCTACTGCAGAAGCTCTAGAAGCCCGGCATCTTGCACTTCAGTCCTGCTTGGATCCTGATGTCCTTCCGGGGCGTCCCGCCCCTTCTACTGAAAAACCTGAGGAACTCCCCCCCCAGGTTAGCCACTCCCCAGTTCCGGTTTCCCCAGAAAAAAACTGGTTGTAACTCCCGCCCAGGCGCCCGCCTGGGATAGCCACGCCCCCCATCTAAAGGATCCAATGAGTACTCTTGGTAACATTTAAACTGGCCAATCAAACCAAAGTGTGTGAAATATGTTAATCTTCTGGTTCCTTTCTTTAAAAACTGCTGTAGACTGCCGCTCGGGGCCTCTCTTCGCCATTGCTGGAGGGAGCCCATTTGCACAAATGTTTAATAAATCCTCGTGTTCTTGCATCAACTTGGTCTGGAGTTTGGGTCTTTGAGCGACCACCCGAGCATGTGGGATTCCCAATTTTGGGGTCCTTCACTACCTGGCCTGATAAACATCCTTCCTCTAAGGAGGGGTGATGCCAGCCAGGCCTCCCCTGTATGATAACTTCAGGGGAAAAACTCAGAAAGGAATTTTTCATATTTACACCCAACAAGTCCTTTGAGAAGGAGAGGGGAGAGAAAAGGAGGGAAGGCAAGACCCATCCCCTTAAAAGCCCCAGCCTAAATGTGAACTGTGCACTCTCTCTCAGGTTCTGTCTAGAGAGGTGCCCATTTTTCTTACGGATGTCCCTACCCTATTACACCTTGCTATGTAGCTTTCCACTGCTCTCTATCTCATGACTGAATTCTTTCTTGCGTGAAGACAAGGGCCCTTTTGCTTCTCCCGTAACAGATTGAGTTACCGGCAGGGCCCTTCCTGCTCCCATTCTCTGTTTGCGTGGCACCTTCTGTGAGGGGTGAGGCAACACAAAGGGCATCTCCAGACGCCAGCAGCATGCGCTGGGACTTCACAGTTTCTTTAAACATGGGCCAAATAGATTTCTGTTCATAAGAAATTTCCCAGAATTAGAAGTATGCTGTAACACTCCTAAGTATCCTAAAAGGGATAGGTAAATTATAACATTAAGTTACCAAACTACTACGTTAAAATACAACAATGATTATTTTTTGAGCATTTAATATTCTAGACTAGATTTTTTTTCAGTGGTTAAGAAATTTTGATGCTGCAGTTAACGTGAACTTACAAATGTGATTGGGAACAGCCTGGGAAGCAACATGGTCTAGTGGTGGAGGGTACCCCAGTAATCTAACTTCCCCACAAACAGCGGGATATGGGGATTTTTCTGGTCCCCATTGTTACCTAACAAAACACACTCAAAGTTTAGCAATTGAAAACCACCACCCTGCTTTGGTCACAAATCACTTTTGGGTCAGAAATTCAGAAAGGGCCCAGCTGAGCAGTTCTGGCCAGATGCCAGCTAGGGCTGTATGCACCTTAAGGCTCAGCTGATGACAGTGGCCAAGGTGGCTCATGGGCAGGGCTGGCAGCTGACCCTGGCTCTGCACAGGAGCTGGTGGCCAGAGCACCCTACAAGCCTTTCCAGCAGGTCAGTGTGTGGTCCTCAGGCCCCTGACATGGCAGACAGCATTCCCAGCATCCCCTAGGGTGAGTATTCCACAAGAACCAGGCAGGAGCTGCATGCACTTCTATGCCTAGCATTCAAAGTCTCCCTGTATCCTTTCTGCATATGTTAGTGTTTGAAGATGTTTGCATAGTCAGTGGGAAAGGACACAGACTGCACCTCTCCATGGGAAAAGTTTGCACTGAAATTTATAAATTTTATTAAAATCCTGAGAGGTTATTGCTTCTATTTTACTGATAACGGGAAAGAAGTACAAAAAAAGTCTTCTGGCTGAGAGAGCATAGCCAGCAAGTATCAAAACCAAAGCTCATGCTGTGTCCATTACAATCCCCTGCCTCCTACAGAATTCTAACACATTTTGATTGAAGAGCTCATCTTGTCCAGCTCACCACTCGGTGACACTGTCAAATGTGGCTCTACTGTTTCTCCCTGATCATCCATAACAGTTACGTTCTCTACAGTATGCACCTTGTACCGTGTAATCACATTGCATGTTAAAGTTTATTTGCCATCTATCAACTGAAATGAACCAAAAATGAAATTTTGTGTCATACTTGTTTATAGATTTTTCTTTCCCACAACTAAAATATCTAGTAGAAACATATACCTGTACTCATTACTATAAATTATACATTTATACATTTGTGTAAATGAACTAATAAAGAATAGTATATTAACTGACCTAAAATCAGTGATTTTATTAAGTTGCTCATCTGGCAAATCCACTATTGCTAGCATCAGGCACATTTGTTTGAATATATTGTATTGCATAAGCAGATTTATTTACCTATTGTCTAAATTATCAAAAATATTATTTCAAATCAAATAATTTACATTTACCACATTAAATTGGCCCTTGATTACTTCTTCAAATGACAAATTCATTTATTAAAATAAACGCAGGGGCCAACGCTGTGGTGCAATGGGTTAACGCCCTCGCCTGAAGCACCAGCATCCCATATGGGTACTGGTTCTAGTCCTGGCTGCTCCACTTCCGATCCAGCTCTCTGCTGTGGCCTGGGATAGCAGTAGAGGATGGCCCAAGTCCTTGTGCTGTGTACCTACGTGGGAGACCCGGAAGAAGCTCCTGGCTTTGGATCGGCACAGCTCTGGCCATTGTGGCCAATTGGGGAGTGAACCATCGGATGGAAGACCAATCAATCTCTCTCTCTCTCTCTCTCTCTCTCTCTCTCTCTCTCTCTGCCTCTCCTCTCTCTGTGTAACTCTTTCAAATAAATCTTTAAAAAACTAAAATGTTAAAAAAAAAAAACTCAAATACCATATAAATAAATATTATATTTTAATCACTGATAGTTGGTTATTTATCTGAAAGAGAAAGAGATGGGAGAGAGAGAAAGAGAGGTAGGGAGAGAGGGAATCTTCTGTCTGCTGGTTCACTCTCCAAATACAATGGCCCTTGCTGGCTCAGGCGAAAGCTAGGAGCCAGGAATTTCATTTGGATCTTCCACATGGTTGGTAGGGGTTCAAGTACTTGGGGCATCATTTGCTGCTTTCCTGGTGCATAAGCAAGGAGCTGAGTTGGTAGCAGGGAAGCCAGGACTTGAGGCAGCACTCTGGTTTGATGTCTAAGAGATCTTGTGCCACCACACCAGCTTTCCTGCTCAGTATTGTCATAATTGTTTTCCTTTGTCTGTTTGTAAATGAGGCTATGACCTCTGTTTGGTTTTTATTTTGCCTAAATATTGTTTCTCCCCTCTGCCTTATCCATTCCTCCCCTCCTTTTCCTAATTTCACTCCTTTTCTTCTGGTTGCTTCTCCTGTGTCCTGTGTCTGTCTTCTACTTTGACTTTCTCCCCAACATGAAGTGCTGGCCTCTGATTCTGGCCCTTTGCCTCTCTCACTGTGAACACGATTACTGGGCAATACCATCGACC
Organism: Sylvilagus floridanus; assembly: GCA_949820135.1. Lineage (NCBI taxonomy): Eukaryota > Metazoa > Chordata > Mammalia > Lagomorpha > Leporidae > Sylvilagus > Sylvilagus floridanus. Next base: position 27,991,292 of record OX463239.1, on the reverse strand, counting down.
ATACACTTTAACACTACCAGCCCACAGCTCACTCTGTCTGGCTTTAACGTAAATGGCAGAACCTCAGAGATGCCTTTTATATTTCCCAGATCAAGTTGGCTGCATCGTAATTCACGATTCTGTCATGTTGACAGCTAATAATTATTTAAGAGAATTGATGCACTTTTCTCAAATTTATGTGCATTATGCCACCTTCATCCCTAGGGTTCAGATACTGTTCAGGTACTGTGTCACAGTGTCCTTCAGCATGCCAGGCACATGCCAGTTTTGTTTGCTAACTGATTGTTGAACTGAATCTTGAGTTATATAATTGAATACACAGAACCATTTGCAAATATCAGCCTGAAAATCCCAAAGACCCTAGAAGCATAAATCTAGAGAATAAGTATTATGTACCATATTTGGTCTCTATATACTCCCATAGACGTATTGCTTGTACAGTTATTTGGATATAAGACATTTCCCCTGCAACTTCTTTTTTTAAAAAATTTATTTCATTTGAAAGAGTTACAGAGAGAGGTAGAGACCGTGAGAGAAGTCTTCCATCCACTGGTTCACTTTCCAAATTGCCACAACAGCTGTAGCTGAACTGATCCAAAGCCAGGAGCTTTTTCTGGGTCTCCCACGTGGGTGCAGGGGCCCAAGCACTAGGGCCATCCTTGGCTGCCTTCCCAGTTGCATTAGCAGGGAGCTGTATTGGAGCTGGAACAGTTGGGACATGAATTGGCTCCCATATATGATGCCGGCGCTGCAGCGTGGAGCTTAAACCTGCTGCACCACAGCGCCAGTTCCCTCTGCAAGTTCTTGAAGTTACAGCCTAAACAAGATCTTAGATAAACCTCATTTCCAAGGGGGCTATTGAATAAATAATTACTGATTTTTACTTCATATGTACTTTGAGCATTGAAAATTTTGCCATTGCCATGGTGTAAATAAAATTTTTTTAAAAACTTAACATGCATGCAAAAATTGAACATTTATGAGATACTGTATGATGATACATGCATATACTGTGTAATTTGTAATCAAAGTATATATATTAATCTCAAATACAATATTGCCTTATGGTGAAATATGCAAAATTCTATATTCAAGCATTTTTACAGAGAAATATACAGTATATGAACATTATTTATAGTCCTATTTCTGTGCAGTAGAAACCCAGAACTTTTTGCTCCTAACTAGCAATAAATGGTACTTATTAACATTTTTCCATCTTCTCACCTCCTTCCCTTCTCAGCCTTAGTCAAACACCATTATACTTTTAACTTCTATAAGGTCATTTTAAAAATTGATTGTGAGACAAAGTAATAGAGGGAGAGATAAAGAAAGACCATTCACCCACTGGGTCACTTCACAAATGAGTGCAGAGACCAGATCTGGGCCAGGCTGAAGCCTGGACCTGGACCAGCTACTCCATCCTGTTCTCTTACATAGGTAGCAGGGGGGCAGGTTCTTGGGCCATTCTCCACTGCTTTCCCACACACAGTAGTAGGGTGGTGGCCTGGAAGCAGCAGAACCGGGCCTGAAACAATTGTTCTGATATGGATGCAAGTGTCACAAGTGGTAGCTTAACCTACTGTGCCACAACTCCAGCTCCAGCTCCACCTTCTTTCTTTTTTATAAGTATTAATGTATTATTCATAGACAGCAGGAGAAGCGTATATTTAGCATACTCTTGAAAATGTAACAGGGAACTATTTAAAGGTATCTCTTTTTGATAAAGTATAGTAATAAAAATAGAACTTCTCTTGTAGCATTGTGAGCTCTTCGACATCCCTGGCTTCGTATCTCATTCACTAGCAACTTTCTGAGAGGCAGAGAGAAGCCCCAAGCCATCCGTCAACAAAGCTGGGACTTTAGCTTCCGGGTCACCATCTAGGGACTGAACGCGGTCCCAACTTTTCTGTATAAACCTGCCCAAATATACCTCAAATGAAGGTTATAGAAAAGCGATGTCCCTGTCTTACTTGAAGTATCTTCATGCTGTGTCTGTTCTTTGGTATAAAGTTTACTGTATCACAACCCTTACAGGTATTTATAATTGTACTTACTCCAATCATTTGTATGTTATTAAGGATATATCCATTTCTAAAATCTCAGGAGGGTCTTCCATAGAGAACTTTAATTTTGGCCGGCGCCGTGGCTCAACAGGCTAATCCTCCGCCTTGCGGCGCCGGCACACCGGGTTCTAGTCCCGGTCGGGGTGCCGGATTCTGTCCCGGTTGCCCCTCTTCCAGGCCAGCCCTCTGCTGTGGCCCGGGAGTGCAGTGGAGGATGGCCCAGGTGCTTGGGCCCTGCACCCCATGGGAGACCAGGAAAAAGCACCTAGCACCTGGCTCCTGCCATCGGATGAGCATGGTGCGCCGGCCGCAGCGCGCTGTCCGCGGCAGCCATTGGAGGGTGAACCAACGGCAAAAGGAAGACCTTTCTCTCTGTCTCTCTCTCTCACTGTTCACTCTGCCTGTCAAAAAAAAAAAAAAAAAAAAAAAAGAGAACTTTAATTTTTATTAGCACCATTGTCAGAAGAATTTCCTTTGAAAGATTTCTTGTTACTGACTAAAAATTTGTAAAATATATTTTGTCTTTGTGACTTGAGTGATATATGATTCTAATAGAGGAATTATTTCTAATATAACAAGGGTATAGAATTTCAGTGATCTAAGCTACAGATGAAAAAAAACCAGCAATAACAATGATCATTCAATAGCTCAGTGAAAAATTAAATTCAGTCTCTGGAAATATATTATTTTTATTGCAATCATAAGAAATTTTCTTGTACCCAAATAATAGAACAAGAAAACATAAAAATGAGAAAAAATGGTTCAGTTACAAAGACAGTTATTTTTAGCAATATAATCAAAAGGTTACAAAATAAATAAAACCACTTATTTTTCAGAATGACAAGCTCTGAGCAACACATTAGTTAAAAAGTCGTATGAATGTAGAAAAATAAATTCTCAGTTCCACAGAGGAAATAACTTTAGATTATCTTTACCATTTCATAAATTACTCAGATTCCTTCAGTTAAAATATATGTATGTATACATAGTTTATGTTAAATGTATGTAAGATACTTGGCTAATCAAAATTTACTTATTTTGTGATTGCATTGTATATGGCACACACTTAAGACTAAATTTTCATCTAGTCTAAAAAGAATTCAGGTTAATTGATTTAGTATGTATTTTTTCAAATTTTGGAATTAGGCAGAGATGAACCTTAAAGTTTTCATATTTACATTGATTGCTTTTAAATTTCATCATAAGAATGCAGTGCTGTGTCCTGCACTCAACCTGGACTCTCTCAGGGCTGTTTTGACTGCCAAGATCAGCATGTTTTGGATGCTATTAGCTTGCAGAGCCCAGGCATTTGGGATTTACTGAAAAATAAAAATAGGTTTGAACTTGTTCATATTCACCTGCTGTTCTCAAGATGAAAACACTCGGGAAAGCAATTTGGAACTGCCTAAGACTTTGTATTTTTTTTAATTTTAGGAAATTATTATATTTAATGAAAGTATGTCAACTCAATTTTGTACCAGTGAGAGAATTGCTAAGCTTTAGATAATCATGTTCCAGTAAAAATCTAAAATCTTTTTTTGATTCATGTTTTTACATACTAATCATACATAATTTTAAGAGGGAAAAAAGGAAACAATATGTACCACAGAAAATTGTAACATTTCCTATCCTAGGCCTTTGCTGAACTTTGGATGGCTCCCAGAGGATATATATCATTTCCAATTCTGTAAATTCATATCAGTGTTGTGATATGTGAATTGGGGAGAGGAAAATGTATAAATCATAATTAGAGGAATGTTTCTGACACCAACAATGTCAGTCTCCTATTATTAGTTGTTCTTGGTTTTAGTTCAATTTTACTTTTGTTTGGAACCGATCATCTATATAGAAAATGAGTTTTCCATTCATCACATTCTGGCATCAACTCTAGATTCTACTACTTATGAATTGTGTGCATGGACAAGATACTGCTTGGCGATCCCATGTCTTCATGTGTAAAGTATGGAGGTTACTCAAAAATTAGAACTATTTGACCTTATAATCAAATAAGGAATATATATATATATATATATATATATATATAGCAAAGGCAAATAAAATCATCACCTCACAGTAGTGACAATATGAAAATAATCTGAGTCCAAGGATGAATGAATAAAAAAGAAATTGTGGCATATATGATCAAAGTATATATTCTTACATATGGCATATATAAAAAGTTAATGTCCATGTACGTATACAGACGTATTCAGTGAAACAGTTTCCAGCCTTAAGAAAGGAGATACTGCCATTTGTAGTGACATCTATAAACTTGAGAGACTTTATGCTAAGCAAAATAAGCCAGACACAGGGGAAAAATACTACATGATCTCACTTGTTTGTATAATCTTTGAATTACATAGAATTAAAGGACAGAAAGGGGGTCACCAAGGGTGGGAAAGGGGAAGAAATGGGAAATAAGCTGAAGGCTGTAAACTTGCAGTTCTGTAGGATGAATACACGCAGCATAAGGCCTATAGGAAAAGTTGCTAAGAGAATAGATTTTAGGTGCTCTTCTCTCTCTCTCTCTCTCTCTCTCTCTCTCTCTCTCTCTCTCTCTCTCTCTCTCTCTCTCTCTTCCCCCCTTTCCCCTCTCCCCCTCTTCCTCTCTCTCCCTCACACACAAAGGTAAAACTATGGAAGGTGATGGATATGTTATTTTTTAACTATAATAATTATTTCACTCAGAAATCGGAAATGACCCCCTAAAATCTGCACTGAAAACGTGGCCCTTAAAGTTCCCCAGAAATGCTATCTGGGGTGCCACATATGCTACCGGAATTTGGGGTGCCATGATTTCTCCATGTGCTTACTAATAAATCTTCAATATTAGTAAGCCCAAGAGGGTTCTTGCCTAATATTTAGAGAAGAATTCTAAATACCTGCACAGATAAATGAGGCAGCATGGTACATTTAACGCTTTATTTAGTGAGAAAGATGCATAGGAGAGTGAGAGCTTTATTTAAGAGAGAGAGGTGAATAGGGGTTCATACCAAGCACCAGGAACCAGCCACGTGGATGAGCCAGGAAGCCTAGAGCACATGGCCCAAAGGCCATGTGCCCTGGAGGCGTGGGGCTACAGCAAGCCCCCTCCTGACAAGAGGCCAGGGAAGAAGAGTGGGCCAGGCCACACCGCGTCCCAGGCTTTTAACCCACTTCCAAAGGGGAGTGGTTAATTAACCTGATTGGCTGGTGGGCACCCAGGTGTGGCCAGGTAGGGGGGGATGAGGCCACACAGGGGCGTGGCAAAGGCATCTGGTAGGGGCATGAGGTTAGACAGGGGTGTGGTGAAGGTATCAGGGCGTGAAGTCACACAGGGGCGTGGCAAAGGGTGGTCTTCCAGTTCACGAATCTAATCAATTTTGGCCTGTATGCCTGCCTACTTCAACTATGTATAAGTATGCTTTGAAAAGTTTGTAGAAAATGAATGAAAGGATAAGTTTATTTTTACTGCAAAAATATTTGAAATCCATATATAATATTCTAATATGCAATTTCCATGAACTTTTTGAAGATCCTCTTATTTAAAAAATCTCTGAGCCAGAACTTATCTTTTAATTCAATGTTCCACATGTTAGCATGTTGTAGACTTTCATTACACTCAAATCTAAAGGAAAAAAACACACCATTAGTGTAGCTTTGTCTGATATATCAAATATTATTGGGGATACACTGTAACATTCTATGTGGTCTAAAATTTTTGTACCTCGTATCTATAAATCTGTCTCCAGTTGTCAGTCTCTGTGCATGGGATTAGTTAGTCTTCCTAATTTGATCTTTTCACAGTATCCTACCACATGCATGCATAAGTATTCATTTGGGGAAGAAGAAAAACAAGTCAGGCGAATGAAAAAAAATGTAATTGACTAAGAAGAGCTAGAAAATATAAAGTAAAAACTGGCGAAATTCTGTAACTTTTGAGCAAAGAAGTAGATATCAATGGAGTTAGCTTTGTAATTCTGAATTTCCTTTTCTACTCTCAGGGGAAGTAACCCTGCAAGTTAATAACGTTTTCTTCTTTTGTACAAATTTATAAACATTGAAAACGTACATCTTCCGAGGGTATCAGGAGGAACTCTCAGCACAGCCTTGTTAATTTGTCTCTGTGAAGAACTGGCCATCCCAGTTCTGTGAAATGTAAAGCTGTTAGAAAATGTTAGGCCCTTGCATCTGAATAGGGGTGGTGATTTTCAGGGCACAGCAATTCTTTTTAAATTAGTGCTCTCAAAGAAGAAAGAAACTATAACCTCTGTGGCCTTTCTTCAAATAAGATTTTTAGAGCAACTAAGCCTAGAAAAGACAATGAAGACTGGAGTTTTCGCTTACTGAGTAAGGAAAGGATCAGGGAGAATGTCAATTTCTTGCCAGTGTGTCTGCACAATAGGAGTCACTCCTGGCCACCTAAATAAACTCTAGGACTAGGAGCACAGATGAACAGAAAACAAACTGGCACTACATTACAGGCAGCCTGTTGATCCATGTAATTTTCCACACACACAAGGAAGTGACTTTAACATATCTTGGTCCATTTGCCAGGGCGTTGCCTGGCCTTTGCCATCTGGGTCCTATGGAGCGGAGGTGAGGAGTGTTCCAGCAGAAGGGTCTTCTGGGCGTCCTCAGGCTTCTCATCTGGATTTTTCTTTCAGCCATTCATGTGGCACAGCAATAAGGCAGCTTTCTTGCTGTGCAAGGTTTTCGGTGACTCACTGATAAACTCTCTACCCATCTGTCTGTCTGTAACTATCCTATCAACGTGTTGTTCCCTCTTTCCCCTTTCAAGATCAGGTCTTGATGTGATCTTTGTTATTTTCCAAATGGGTACTATATTGTTTAATGATAGGGAAGTATTTTGCTACATGTGGAGCCCTGCATAACAGATATGTGATAAAAATGTGAGAAGATTCAGTGCATAGAGTATTGCAAATGTTTCCTCCTATTCCCGTAGATTCAAAAGAATTATATACAAAATTTTAAATTAAGTATTTCAGCTTGCCACATCACTTGGTGTATGCAGTTTGGTTGACAAGTTCCCAAAGATTTTTCGAATTTTCTTTAAGAAAACATGGATTTAATACTCAGATTACTTCATAATCATGATCTCAATGGAGTTCTAACCTATCTGATTTTCTAAGTAAATTCTTGCTGAAGTATGAAATACATACACCTACTTTCAAAACAGGAGAATTCATTGTATTTATTACCTTGCACAAAGTCTGCATAAAATATAGACACAGTATATTAAAATACTGAGCAGGGTATTCTCCCAAAGGATTTGGAAAATATCTATCATTGGGAACCACACAGCTAATGTTTACCTACATACAAAAAAAAAATTAACTTGAAGCAATCATTTGACAAATTCAACTTTAAAATATTTCACTCTAATTGTCTGGTTTTTAAAACTTGGAACCTCAATTATTTTTTAAAAGATTTATTTTTTTTGAAGTCAGAGTTACACAGAAGAGAGAGAGAGAGAGGTCTTCCATCCACTGCTTCACTCTCCAGATGGCTGCAACAGCTAGAGCTGCGCCAATCCGAAGCCAGGAGCCAGGAGCTTCCTCCAGGTCTCCCATGCGGGTGCAGGGGCCCAAGGACTTGGGCCATCTTCCACTGCTTTCCTAGAACATAGCAGAGAGCTGGATCGGAAGAGGTGCAGCTGGGACTAGAACCAGCGCCCATATGGGATGCTGGCACTTCAGGCCAGGGTGTTAACCCACTGCGCCACAGCACCAGCCCCATCAATTATTTTTTTTTACTTATTTCTTTCAATGTATTTGATTGAATAGAGAAAATATTTGTTTTTCTATTTTTAACACTTGAAAAATAGGCATCAATTACCAATTCAAGAATGTTGATTTTTCACTGAAATTCTTGGTTACATTAATTTTTCAAAATGGAAATATCTTTAGTTTCTAATAATAAAATTATTGTGCCTGGTTTAAAAAAAATATTGTTGGATATATAGATACATATATAATGGAAGTCTTGTAATAGCTACCAGTTTATTTTTCTTTCCATTGTATAGTATTAAGTCAAATATTAAGTCATCATTTTAAAATTCCATATATTTTTATTTTTTACCTGTAGTTTAGCTTTTGTATGATTTTAAGCATCTAGTAGCTTGGTTATCATCTAGCCTTTTCATTTTAATTAATTAGTTAATGAATTTGAGAGTAAGAGAAAGACTGGGAGAGTTCTCATTACTTATTCATTGTCAAAGGCCTGCAAAGAACCAAACCCAGGAAGTGGGAATTCAGTCAAGGTCTCTATGTGGGTGACTGGAACCCAACTGCTTGAGCCATCACTACTGCCTCACAAGGTCTGCATTTGCAGGAAGCTGGAGTCCGAAGTTGGAGCTGTGCCTTAAATCCAGGCACTCTGTTGTGGGATGTCATGTCCTAACTAGTGGCTTAACTACTAGGCCAAATGCCCACCAATGATGTTTTCATGTTTGGTTTTTGGCTGTTGGCTTTGGCATTGAGGTTGATAAAGACCTTCTTAAGCACAAAATTTGAAATATAATCCATGAGCACTTGGAAGTTTTCTGTAGTATTTTTATTATTTCATGCTTTATTTATTTGAAAATTGTGTATTTAAAATATGATATACAGAAATTGATTGTTTCTAAGTTGTGGAAAATTGATTGCTAGCTAAATAACTCACCTATAACAAAGAATATAAAATAATTTTCTGAAATTATTTTCAATATACAGAATAAAATTAAAAACCTTTTTACTGAATTAATATAGAATTCAGATATTCTGATATTTTTAGTATCAATTTGTTATTCAACTGTTACTTCAACCAGACATTTACAGGTTCCATCCTGTTTTTACTATCTATACTTTATGTTGTCAAATACAAAATGAAAGTTTGAGTAGACAATTTTGTTTAAATGAGAACTTGAAAATATCTATCGATTAGTGATGTACTGAAACGTAGCATTATATGTTGTCACAATTACATATTCTTCTTCCTTTGATCTTCATTTCTAATAGTGAAAACTACATGTTTCCAGCCATTTATTCTTGCATACATGGAGGGAACTTACACTTCTATATTTTCAATGAATTCTTCCTTCTCTAAAATTATTTTCATTTTAAAAGGTAATATTGTTTCTAATTTCTCTTGATTGATCTCCTGCATAACCCTATCATTAAACCCCATTCACATATAATTTACCATCCCTTTTATAGCTAAATTAATGTCTTGAAAGTCAGTTAGGATCACAGCCATACCCTAGGTCAGAAAGTTTGCCTAGTGGAGCACGTATGCAGCGTGGTGGTTAAGATGCTGACGTTCCATATCAGTGTTGGGTTTGAGTCCCAGTTCTGCCTCTCTACTCCAGCTTCCTACCATTGTAGGCCTTGAGAGGCAACAGTGATAGCTTAAATAATTGAGTTCCTGCCAGCCACATGGAACATCTGGATTGTAGTCCTGGCCACTGAGTTCAGCCTCAGCCTAGTGCCAGCCTTTGCAGGCATTTGAGGAGTGAACCAGTGGATGGGAATGCATGCTTTCTCTCTGTCCCTCTCTCCTTTTTGTCATGCTCTCTTTCTCTTTTTTTTTTTTTCTGTCTCTCAATTAATTTTAAAGAAGTTTTCTTGCTATTTTATGGCCAATAGAAGAAATACACACACACACACACACACACACACACAATCACAATCTATTCTCAATCACCTCCTCCTATCATTCTGCATAATGGTGACAACATTTTTGTGACAACATAATTGTGACTAACATTTCCCTTCATCTGTGTCTTGGCCATTTTGCTTTCACTTGGAATATTCTTCTTTTTGTCTCCAACACAAAAACATCATCTATCCTTGAAGAACCAACTCACATTCAACTTCACATTTTAAGTTTTCATTCTTTATTTCAGTAGGAGAAAAATCTCTGTTTTATGTGCAGAGTAGAATTTGTCAGAGTATGCCAAGTCTTCCCTCTCTTTATATAAAAAGTCACATCTCCCTACAGTAAGCCCAAAACTCCTCAAGCACATAAACAATGCTTCCTTCTGCTTGTACCCTGTTTGTAATAGATGTTCCTGGAATATTTGTTGAATTAATTTGTTTAGTGGCATACTCATTGTCCAAATCAACACAATGCTTAAATTTTCTTCTTGTCCATGGGAACCACTTAATTAAAGGTGACTTAGCTTTCTATCACCATGTTGTGGAGAAATGTTCTTGGCTCTTTACAATGTTTTCTGTTTTTTCCCTGAACTGACTCACTTCACTGAACTCACTTATCTCAAATTGACTTTAATCTTTTACTTCAGGTACTAGTGCCCATCCCCTGCTTCTGGTCCACTAATTTCTTTGGACTTTATATGTTTTATTTCCCATGAATCCCCAATATTTTGGTAGAACTTAATCCCTCATTCAAAGAAGATCTGTGTGGTTCATTTTAGCCATCCCTTTCTCAGCACTTCACACACACACATACACAGAGGTACACACACACATGCATACACACACATACACATCACTATGGGTCTTGGAGGAAATGCATTGACATTTTATTACTTTAGTATATATTCTGATTTTCTTCTTTTCATGGCTCATTGTTTGAGGTATAAAACACATTTTAATGGCTAACAATAAGATACTAAGTGTGTGCACTTGGTCTTAATTTCTTAGAATTAAGGTAAAAAATAAATCAAAAATAAATTACAAGAGACACAAGCAATTTTGTATAACTGAGACATAATCAAGAGAAGGTGTTGCTCCATAATCAATCATCGTGGCATTCCCTCCCCTCCACCCCAATTTTTTCTGATAGAGCCCTATCTAATTTGCTAACATTTTGTCTTTATTATCTTTCAATATTTCCTTGATTAAAAAGACACTTCATGGCCAGCGCCATGGCTCAATAGGCTAATCCTCTGCCTGCAGCGCTGGCACACCAGGTTCTAGTCCTTGTCAGGGCACCAGATTCTGTCCTGGCTGCTCCTCTTCCAGTCCAGCTCTCTGCTATGGCCCAGGAGCGCAGTAGAGGATGGCCCAAGTCCTTGGGCCCTGCACCCCATGGGAGACCAGGAGAAGCACCTGGCTCCTGGCTTGGGATCAGTGTGGTGCACCAGCTGCAGTAGCCATTGAGGGGTGAAACAATGGAAAAAAGAAGACCTTTCTCTCTGTCTCTCTCTCACTGTCCACTCAGCCTGTAAAAAAAAAAAAAAAAAAAACCACTTCACTTTCTGTCTTGCTTTCCTGGATATAAATATTTTTGCTGTTGTTTGTTTTTTGAAAAGCATATCTAGTCTTGTTCAAGTGGAAGTTTAAAGGAAGTCAGTTCTGCCTGAAATTGTGTTTTGCATTCTTTGTGGTCTGGTTAATCCCTAGAAATAAGGGGAAGTACAGGAAATTGAAGAAAAGTGAAAAAGCAAGTAAGCCATGAAAAAGTCAGGTAACTTATGGACCTAATGCTATGCACAAAGATAATTTCTGATGATCAGGTAATAGAATCTTCAAAAGTAATTTTCAAGGTCTCTAGGACAAGGAAAAATGACATTTAACGTACATGTCATTGTTCATTGTCCTTTCCTCTGCTAGAGTTGGCCAAAATGTTAGAGGAATATCATTACAAGTGTGGGAGAAGAAATGTCCATAGGGGTCCGTGGAGCCACGTGAATGGGTGGAGGATGTGCTTCAGTGTAGCCATGTCTGCATTGAGTATGCGTGTGCTGAACACACAAAGCATACACGAGCAAGTGAGGCATCAAGTGTGCCTACCAAAATTCAGAGTTGTGATTTGTGGAGTCTGATGGGGCAGGTAAATGAAAATGCAGGGAAAGCAGAAGATGACAGTTGGTACCAGGCAAAAAGGCCAAAGTGCTGAAGCAAACTTGAATCACCAAGAAACATTCATATGAGAAGATTCTGAGGGGGTGAGGGAGAGGGGAGATCAGTGCAGACCTGGGACAGATTTGAAGACATGTCCAAAACGGCAGGCAAGCAAAATGAGTGTAGTGAAAAATCAAAAGACAGGCTAAAACCTGGAATCACTCAGTCAAAGCAGAATGAAAATTTTATAGCTTAGATTTGGCAATGGGGGAAAGAGAAAAGATCAAAGTAAAAAGGCAGTAGAAAACTACATCCAATGGAAGAGGACAGGAAAGGCAAATGATAAATCACTTCCTCTTGTAATAAGATGGTAGAGAAAACAAACATATCAGTCATGTAGCTTGCTAAAGTAACAGAGGAATACCATTCCCACTAATCTTTCTTTTTTTCTGATTTCAATAAGTTCTGAAAAGGCAAGGTTAAAAGAAACAGGTAAATAATGAAACATCTTTTGAGAATCCAGAAAGACAATAAACATATTTCATTTTTGATTTTATTATGTAACAAGACAAAAGCTAAACAAATAAAGCAAAAACAATCCCTTTAAATATAAGAGGGAAAATACAATGGAAGAACAGGAAGATGATCAAACTTTGAAAGATGATCAAGACCAGACATGAATGTTTGGAAAACTGTCTATTGGAAGGAAATTCATTATATAAATTGTTTTTTTACAAGATTTGAAGTAAATATCACCACAAATAGCAAAACGAAAGCCAAAACATCAGTATGGTAAAAGGGGGCGGCACTGACCATAAGAATAGGTAAAGAAGGAAGCATCCAAGGGGGTAGTAAATATTTAATAGCAAAAAACCACTTAAGGCACAGAATAAAGGACTTAAATATACAAACAGCTGGAGGAAGTGGGCGAAAGATGCATGGCAAACATTTGTGCAGTCTACACACAAGGTATAAAAAGGTAGGCAGAATGTGGTTACAGTTGATTTACAATGTTCCGCCTCAATAACTCCATGAGTGGCAGCAATCTGAAAACACTCTTCCTTTGGGATATTTTAATGAGGCATCGGAAAATAAAGAGACTGAAGTTTGCAATCATATCTGATTTGGCTCTGCCACACAGACTGGCGCTGAGGGTGGATGGCACAGCAAACATAGCGGAAAGAAAAACAAGGGGATGTGACAAAGAAAATAATAATTAAGCACATGTAAGCTTGGACAGAAAGAGCGGGGATAACAAACACTTCAATAGTCGGCAATTTTGTGTCTCAGCCCTAAGTATTGGCTAAAATCTTCTATTGAAATTCTGCCCCGCACCACTTTCTTCCTTGCAAGCAAAGCCATTCATCAGTTCTTTCGTGCTGGTTCAATTAAATCCTATAGTGCTCCCAGGCAATGTAGCGTCAGCTCTGGTAAGAATTTCAATTCCGTAAACAGGCCTGTAAATATGCTACTGTGGATAAATTGGCCATCAGGGTGATGGAGAGGAGCGAAGGGAAATGTGTGATTACAGCTGCTTTTAGTGTGCTAGAAAGCTGCTGAGCCATTACTGTGGGCAAGAAGAATACTGTTGTCGCCTCTGCTTATCTAGCGTTTTTGTTCTTTCCATATTAGCTATTTCCAGGCAAATACTCCTTGGCTGATTTATATTTCTTAGTTACTTTCACAACAACCCTGACCTAGTTATTTGTTTGTTTGAGAACTGAAGTCTGACTTACGACTGAAGCCCATTGTCTCCTAGGTACCGTTTTCATCGTCGTAGTTCATCTTTCTAAGCCCTCCAATCTGAGGGTCGTAGGCATGTAAGCTGGTTTTGTTTGTGTTTTAAACCTTTAAAGCCTACCACAAAATGGAGGACTCTCACCTATTTGTACTTTTGACTCTTTCTATGTTTACTTTCTTGTTTTTAGTTTGATCATTTATTTGAAAGATGGAGTTACAGAGGCAAGAGAGAGAGAGGTCTTCCATCCACTGATTTACTCCCCATTCACTCCCCAGATGGCCACAATGACCCGAGCTGCGCTGACCCAAAGCCAGGAGCCAGGAGCTTCTTTCAGGTCTCCCACATGGGTCCAGGGGCTGAAGGACTTAGGCCATCTTCTGCTACTTCCCCAGGCCATAGCAGAGAGCTGGATTGGAAGTAGAGCAACTGTGGCTTGAACCGGTGCCCATATGGGATGCCGGCACCACAGGCAGTGGCTTTACCCACCACACCAGAGTGCTGACCCCTACTTCTTTGTTTTATAGAATACTTAGACAAACTACTTTCAATATAGATGAAAGAAATGAAAGTTTTTAGCTCTAATATAGACAGAATTCACATCTCTCTTCAAAGCAAATGTATTTTTTTAAATAATAATACTGTTTAAAGGTAAAACAAATTTTCGTTCATTCTATCAAAACTCTCTTCTTTTACTAAAAACTTCCAGAGATAAGGACTTAGGAATTAACAACATGCAATAACTTTCTGCACAGAATTTTCTGGTACTTATGTATATTTATCAAGCACAATGAAAATTGTTTTGCCCAAAGAGATAGATGCAGGATTTTCTGTGTTCAGTAAAACAGTTTAGATACTAAAGCCTTTGGGTTTACGTGTTTCCAAATAGAAAAAAGAACAATAAATGCAACTATATAATTGTTTTGGCATTGCTAAATACAATATACTGAACTTCAGATTTTTATGTATTTTTTCCAATACTGAATTCATGTGAAAATTCACTTTGTGTGGACTATTATATGTAAAATCCATAAAGCAGAGGATTTCTGAAATCAGCAGCTTTTCTGGCATTGCTTGATATTCAAGATCAGGATCTTGGTTTTGTAAAAACATCGCACTCCTTCATTGCATTTTCTCAATTGTATTCCAAGCTGAGTCAAGAGTCAGTTCCACTGACAGACTTCCAAGTAACTATGTTTCAAGAGTTGTATTAAAATTATCCTTGAATCTAAAATCAGCCCTTTCAATTATATGTTTCATTGTCTAAAGTGTGATAGAAGGATGTGGGATTCATTGCCTTTTCAGAGAGGCGTTTGAAACACTTAGTTGAAAAATATACAAATGCCTTCCTAGTCACCAAAGAGGTAAACAGGGAGATTTTTTTTTAAGTAGAATAGTTCTTGAAAGAGATGGAGAACTGAATTCCAAATACTAAATGCTAATGTGGACTGAGGTATTTTCCCTTTTTTACTAACAGTTAATCAGTTTCTAGGATTTGCATGTACTTCTTAGACCTGCACATCTTTTACACAGAGTAGGTATAAATGTGTTCTCATTATGTAAGAATGGAAATAACTGTGTCCTGATGAGATCTGTTTAAACGTTTACTTCCATTAGAAGTATGGGTTATACTAGTTCAAAGTGAGTGATTTTTTTAAAAATAGATCTTATTAGCTTTTTGTCATAACCATCTGTGATCACTTCAAAATTTATATATCTCATATTCTTATAATAATAAAGCTCTTAGCAATGGCTGACCCAATCACCTCACAATACTAACACAGACTGTATCATGATGGTGGAGTTACTGGGTTTAGACTTGGCAGCTTTTGGATTGAACCAGTGCTCTGCCAATTACAAGCTATAAGGAAGGTTATTGAATAATTAATAAAGGCTTATTTAATGAGGAACGTACATCCTCCTGTGGCCTGGTTGTTTTCTAAACCACTAAACCTCAGTTACTTGATTTATAAAATTAAGGATAATGGTAATAGGTAACTAACTGTGTTTTGAGAAGCTGAAGTAAAATAGTATACATGAAAAATGTCTAAAATACTAGACATGCAACAGATGGTAGCTAACTCTACTACCACTGCTGTTAAGAACAATAATAAATCACATCTGTAATCCATTGGTTTACCTTGCTATATCTGTCCTGATGTTTTTTTTCCTTCTGTGACATCGTACATTTCTATAAAATGACATATAGTTTTAAAAGAAAATGCCAAGCTTTCAAATAATATTCTGATAGTTTTCCTGTTCTGACGTAGACTAACAGCCAGTGTTATGGTACAGTGAGTTTCGAATCTGCTTGCAGTGCTGCTGTCCCATATGCAAGTGGTAGTTCAAGTCCCAGCTGCTCCACTTCCAATTCTGCTTCCTGTTAGTGTGCATCCTGCTGATGAGTTCACCAGCAGATGTTGGTTGAAGCAGTTGGGCCCCTGTCATCCATGTGGAAGACCAGGATGGAGTTACTGGCTGCCAACTTTGGCCTGGCACAGTCCTGGCTGTTATATATATTTGGGGAATAAAACCACAGATAGAAGTTGTCCTACTCCCTCTGTTTCTTTCTCTCTCTGCCATTTTGACATTCAAGTAAATAAATATTCTTAAAGAAAAGCAAAGTGGGGAAACTACACCGCTTTGACCAAATCAGGATTGCCGCCTGATTTTTAAAAGTAGAATTTCAGTGCCTTTGTTTCCATATTGTCTAGAGCTGTTTTTGCATTTCGACTTCATCTTGAGTAATTATGACAAGGACCATATAGCCCACAAAGCCTAGAATATTACGATTTAGCCTTTTATATGAAATCTGTCAAATGCTGCTCTACATCATGCTAAATATCTGGATTTTCGAAAGCCTAGTAAGTTTATGGAAAGTTAAGAGTATCTCCAAAATGTTATTATTGGAAAATTATTCTACTTACATCAACCCTTATTTTACTTAATAATAGTCCCAAAGAACAAGAGCTGTGGCGTGTTCTACTCAGATATGCCAAAGTGAAGCCATAACCACTTCCCCTAAGTGGAAAGTGAAAATTCTTGATTAATAAGGGAGAAAAAAATCAAATATTGAGTTTACTAAGATCTACAGTAAGATATTTTGAGAGAGTAGGCAGCCATATCCACATAATTTTTATTATAGTATATTATAATTGTTCTATCCTGATACTGTCAACTACTTATTGTGCCTAATTCTTTAAACTTTATCTTAAGTATACACACACATATATACACATAAATATACAGGGTTCAGTATTATCCACAGTTTCAAACATGCACTGGGGGTATTGGAACATAATCCTATATAATAAGTGCCTACTATGGTGAATTTCTAATTAGTATTATCTCATTATTTTTTCCAATATTACCGTTCTCTAATTGTTCTCTAATTTTGCATTCAAAAATTAAGGGCCCAAGAGTAAAGGGAAAGATAAATCAGATGATTATAATAGAAGAACAGCTAATAATTATTAAGTATTTTACTGTTACTATATGGAATATTTTATAGAGTATCTCTTGTTATCTTTATGTCCAACTGTATATAAGAAGAAACTAGTACATCAGGAACTTAAGCAATGACTAAGCAGTGAATATGAAGCAGAATCCTTTTTAATCTCTGCATTACCAAGTGCTCATAGAAACTCATGAGGTCTTGGCCGGCGCCTCGGCTCAATAGGCTAATCCTCCACCTGCAGCGCCGGCACACTGAGTTCTAGTCCCAATTCGGGCGCTGGATTCTGTCCTGGTTGCTCCTCTCCCAGTCCAGCTCTCTGCTGTGGCTCAGGAAGACAGTGCAGAATAGCCCAAGTGCTTGGGCCCTGCACCTGCATGGGAGACCAAGAGAAGTACCTGGCTCTTGGCTTCAAATTAGTGCGGTGCTCCGGCTGCAGCGCACCGGCCGCAGCGGCCACTGGGGGATGAACCAACGGAAAAAAGGAAGACCTTTCTCTCTGTCTCTCTCTCACTGTCCACTCTGCCTGTCAAAAAAAAAAAAAAAAAACTCATGAGGTTTGTACGTTAGTTCAAGTGACATACAGCAAAGAAACAACAAAATATGTTTTGAATTATTAAAAGAAAAAAGCAAAGCCAGCTAAGGTTGATAAGGTAATGAACTTCAGCCGAAGGATATTAGATGCATGGTGAATAGGAGGTAGAACCCTCTGCTACCCACCACTCAGGCTTTTACTTGAAACCTCACATAAATTTGAAAAACAAATTAGTGGAACAAGTATTCTTAGCTAATGCTGACTTAAATTAAAATTCAAAAATGGCCTATAATTGCTTAAACAAAAGCCTTTCCCAGAAACTAAATTAAAATGTCTGCATCTATAAAAGAGGCTTTCAAATAGCAATAAAGAAGCGAAGTCTTGAAACAGAAGCCCTGCAATGCAGCAGGAGGATCTTTGGCCATTAAAAAATATATATACAGCCTTAAGACGCTCAGTTACAAATCACATGGCGATCATGTAGCATAAATCTCCTGTCTGCTCTTGAAAGACACCATTTGTCAAGCAAGGAGGGACTGGTTCTGTTGCTTTGGCTCTGTGCTCCGGGAGCACTGCAAAGTCTTCATGCCTATGAGGACACGTCTACTCTGAATAGGCTTATGGAAAGCACGATAAAATAAGGTTGGACACTTCGCTGCACACTGAGTAGGACATAAAAAATATGAAAAGACTAACTCCAATGGCTTGAAAGCAGAGGTAATAACAAAAGGGGAAATTAACATTGCAATGCTTATTTCACACACACAAATACACATACCCAGAATCATCTGTTGTGCTAAGTATGGCAGTATTGATTATCTAAGTGAACATAACCAAAAAGACAGATATCACTATAGAGAAAAATATTTCAATAAAAAAACTATGCATCATCTAAAACACAGCATTTAGCCATATGCGATTTGCTTTTATGGGAGCAATTTTACAAATTTGTAAGAGTATATAACCAATAGTAAAATAAAACTTCTTGTTTTAAAATATACAAATCCTGCCTTGTTGGAGAGCAGTTCAGTTGCCTTACTTCTTCTGTGGAAGAAGTGATTTTTATCTCATTTTATGCACTCATTTTATTGCTCCTAATTGAATCCACAATAAAATGCTCCTGGTTTCCTCACTATGAGGAGCTCTGTGCATGAGTTCAAGTGATACATAGGAAAGAAACACACACACACACACAAATCCATGAATAGATTTTGGATTATAAAACCAGAAGAAAACATGTACTAACTAGCATGAATTCATATTTATATTTGTATGAGAGTCATAATTTTGTCTTTGGAATTATATTTCAATTATTATTTTTGACAGGCAGAGTTACAGAGAGACAGACAGACAGAAAGATCTTCCCTCCATTGGTTCACCCCCCAAGTGGCCGCTACAGCTGGTGCGCTGCGCTGATCCGAAGCCAGGAGCCAGGTGCTTCCTCCTGGTCTCCCATGTGGGTGCAGGGCCCAAGGACTTGGGCCATCCTCCACTGCCTTCCCAGGCCACAGCAGAGAGCTGGACTGGAAGAAGAGCAACCGGGACAGAATCCGGTGCCCCGACTGGGACTAGAACCCGGGGTGTCAGTGCTGCAGGCAGAGGATTAGCCTATTGAGCCGCAGTGCCGACCCTCAATATTGTTATTACAAGTAGCCATACAAAGCCATTATTGATATCTGTTAATCTATTTTTTTCCTTTCTCAACAATTTTTTCCCCTCTCATCCTTTAAGTTGTGTGTGTGTGTGTGTGATGAGAGAGAAAATGAAAATGGAGTAAGGAGATATTTTAATTCAGGATATTACTATAGGGAGAGCATTCCTTAAAGAGAAGCTACTCCAAGAAAAAGCAGGCACCCTGGTATTTTATGGAGCAAGTGAATAAGGACTCATTTAGAGTAGCAGAGTGGGTCTTAATTGGGCACGTGGCGAGCATAGTCCCGTGGGGTTGGCCATTTCTAAGAACACAAGGAATGGGTGATTTCTCAATAACCACGGCTGTCCAGGAGTGCATGGCCCAGATAAGTTTCAGCATTGTCAGTCACCCTTTTATTAACAGAAGTTTCATGACTGAATCGCATAGAAGTAGGCATGACAAGTTGAACTATCTGGTCCCTGGTGGTGTCACGGTCAGACTTTTAGGATCCTGTTGAGACAGCATGTATGCTAGTATTGGAAACATTAACTTACATGGTTGCAGCCTGACATTGAAGGAAAGTGGAAGAATTTGAAAATATAGCAAGAATTGACAGTTTGGGCAAGGGATCAGGAAGTAGTCCAAATTGAAATAGGTACCTGCTGTGCTTTGAGTATGATGTGTCCTCAGAACTGATTGAGCAATTTAGACTCCAAAGTAATAAATTAATGGTATTAAAAAGATAAATACTTGATCTGAATATGGTTCTTGGAAGTAGGGCTTATGCTAGTGATGAGATTAGGTTATCAGAGTGGAGCCCCCATGAATAAATTCTGTAGGCTTTTTTAAAGGTTAATTTTATTTATTTGAGAGGCAGAGTTACAGGAAGACATAGAGACAGAGAGAGAGGGGTCTTCCGTTGGCTGATTCACTCCCCACATGGCCACAATCGGGGCTGGGCCAGGCCAGAGCTAGGAGCCAGGAGCTTCTTCTCGGTCTCCCATGTGGCAGCAGGGGCCCAAGCAGTTGGGCCATTCTCTGCTGCTTTCCCAAGCTCTGTAGCAGGGAACTAGATTGGAAGTGGAACAGCCAAGACTCGAACTGGCGCCCATATGGGCTGCCTGTGCTGCAGGCTGGGCTTTAACCAACCCATTGTGCCATGGCGTCAGCCCTACCAGTGTCTTTGTAAGAGGGAGAGGAAGGCTGTACAGACTCATGGCTTCTCCCACAGTGTAACTCCGCCTAGAAGGCCTCTTGCAATACCCTACCCCTTGCTGTTTGGATCTTGTACCTCGAGAACTGTGAGCCAAAATAATCCTGTTTACTTTGTGCGGTAGCCTGTGAGGTATGACCCAAACTGGTTTTTCCAAGATAAAAGGCCAGGCAATATTCAGTAAAACTTCAACAAAATAGAGTCTGTATATCCATCAATCATTTGCTGTTTACAAAGAGGTACAAAATAGCTCAAAGGAAACGAACAGGGGTAAAACCTGATAATCCTGAAGGATGTATTATAGATTCACTTTCCATTAAAACACAAGGCTTTTTCTACAATCCTCATTATTTTCACCAAAGATAATTTCAGAGAAATATTATTCTTGATTGTAAAATATTGCTGATCTCATTAGATTTTTCATATTTATATCCTCCCAGCAAAAGATGTAATTTACCACATAGGTCCTAATTGCTTTGCTGAACATTAGCTTGAGGAATTTCAGATTTGATATGCCTGTAACAACAAGGAAGCTAAGCCAAAACTCACCATCACATTCACATATCCTGTAAATCTGAGTGAATTGCTTTCTTTTCAAGATCCTTCAAGTAACCTAAGGTTTCCTGGGCTTGTCAGAAAATGGATTTCCTTACACATTGAGAAGACTGCTAAACGTTTGATTTAGGAACTAGGCCTGTTTCCCCAGGAGGATTTTGTATGGCTAGTTCCATATTCTCAAATTTAGCATTAAAGGGGAGGCCTTGATTGCATAATAAAAGTATCCAATTATGTCCTGGTGACAAGGAAGACAAATTGCTTTTGAACTTATGTAATAACTATATTGCCATGCAATTAAAAATGTTCAGTACAAATAAAGAGTTTGCCCCAAAAATTTTGTACCCAAGAGTACCTAGTATAGTCTTTTTCCCAAGAGGCTCTGAGATAAATTTTCTTTGCTGAAGACAGCGTCTGAACTGGGGCATGCGCAGATTGTAAGACCTCTCCCCAGAGTGAAGCAAACGCACATGCATACACACACACACACACACACACACACACACACGGAAGAAATCCTCTGTAGATATCAAAGACAATGACTCTAGTTAACCTATTACTGATAATTCTTAAAATAGAAAAACAGAAGTTTATGATAAGAATCATACAACTAAAAATGAAATTAGGTTGCTTTGTGGCATGCAAAAGGACAGTAAAAAGCAATCTCATGAAAGTCATAGGTATCTAAAAACATAATTAAGTCTGCTCTCAAAGCACAGTAAATATTATATCATTTTTAAAAAGCAAACCAACTCTACAGAGAAAAAAAGTTTTAGGTGCAAAATAATCATCACATGATGTAACATTAATATACCAATAATATAGTTCAAGCCAACCAAAATTACATCAATAATATCAAGAGAGCCTAAAGTCTGCAATAAGTCCTAAATAGCTATATAATGGTAAAACTCCATAGGCAAGTATACAGAAGGTCTCAGAAAATACATAGAAATTACAATGTATTGATTTAATGTTTTAAAAATTTTAATGTGCATAAAAATTATATTTATGGGGTTCTATGTGATTAACATGTATGATATAATTCATCAGAATAAATATATTTATTCTTTTAAGCATTTAACATTCCTTTTAAAGTGAAAGCATCTAATGTTTTTCATACCAAAATTTATTTTATTTCCATTTTTCCACACAATTTTTGAAGTGCTTTCATATTAGTTTTCTGGGGCTTCCATAACAAAATAGCTTAGAGTGGGTGGCTTACACAGCAGAAATTTATTTGCTCTCAGTTCTGAAGTCTGAGATCAGGATATTGCAACAGGGTTCCCTCTGGGAGCCATGAGGGAAGTGAGTGTCTCGGGCCTCTTTCCCCTTGTCCTTACATCAGCTTCTTTTGGACATGCGTCTGTCTGAGTGCCCTGTTCTCATAAAAACACCACCCAATAGAAGACAGCCTAAGCTAATGACCCTCTTAAGCCTGGTTACTTCGTTAAAGGCCACAAGGCCTAATAGAATCCCATTGTGAGATAACTGGGGGTTAAGACAGCAACATAGAAGTTTTAGAGTTCACATAATTCAGCCCACACAGAAAGTGATGCGGATCTCCTACAAGGCTAGATTCAAATAAGAGATGTCAGGTTGGGGCCAGGTTAACAATTTAGAAAATGTCTGAAATTAGGATTGATAGCACTGGAGATTGTTGACTGATTTCACAGCAGGCAGGACTAGGATGGTGACAAATAAAAGCAGGCGGGTGGGAGGCCATGGACGGGTCAATAGGGACTTCCTATACCGTGAATAATTTCTGGAACATTTGCGTAATGACATTTTACACAAACCAATTCAGTCTGTGGAAGGCTACGTATGTCTTCTAATTAGGAAACACTTTCCACACAACTGATGAATGGTAACATCAAATAAGCCTTATTTCCAACCACTCTCTTTTTTACAGTGTGGAGGAACAAATCCTATGTGTGTTTTTTAAAGGAACTCTTGTAAATAAAACATTTTTGAGTCAAAATGTAAAATTTAGGATTCAATCATAGAAAGGCAAAATATGTGATCTTGTCAGGAGATTTGAATATTTGATCGACGTGGGATTGTGCTGAACTAGAAAACAATCCTTGACTAGTTAATAAACAAAATAATGCATGTGCTGCTGCAACTTATCAATTGGAAAAAATTATTGTAATTTTTACAATGCAATACAAAATTTTTTATAATAGTCCTCTTCATAACATGAATAATTACTTCATAACTAAAGTGATATATAAAAATATTCAATAATACAGTAACAGGTAGTAAAAAGTTAAAGTATGGCAGAATTACTTAAGCTGCCATACCTATTTGACAGAAATTTTATGTGTTTTCAGTAAATTATCAGAATCTCTCAGGCAATACTGAGCATGACAGCTGTTAAACATTCTCACAGTTTGAATACAACATTTCACATTGTTGAGTTTACATTGAAAATAAATACAATGCATAGATGGAAAACGAATTATGAAGGTAACAATGAAAAGATATGGAGATTCTGCAATTAAAAGTAGGTGTAATTTATATTTTCTTTCATAGCCCGAGTAATATTAATAGGTATAGCTAATAAATAGTGAATCCTATTTAAGTTCCAATAAGCCTAAATTGTTCAAGATGAAAGGGAAAGTAGCCACTAGCAGCAGAATCCAAACAAGTTATAGATTTGAAAATACTTGCTTTCTCAGTAGCTACAACAAACTAACCTTTGATCTTTTTCTGATTTTAATGATTATTCCTGAATCAGTTACATTTTAGTCATGGAACGGAAGTCCTAAAACTAATGGAATAAGAGATAATTTTAGGAGAGGAGCCTCTGTGGCACACAGGGTTAAGTCGCTGCTTGGGAGTGCCAGGGATGCAGTACCACCACTGTGTCTGCAGTGTTAGTTCTTACTGGATAGTTCCTGTCAGTTTCCTGCTAATATGTGCCCAGAAGTAGCAGGTGATGGACCTGCTCACGTGAGAGACCTGGGTGGAATTCCTGGCTCCTGGCTTTCACCTAGCGTGGGCCATTGCTGGCTTTTGGGGAGAAAACTGGTAGGGAAAGCAGGATCACTCTCGTGCCCATCTCTCTCTGTTACCTTACCTTTCACATAAACAAATCTTTAAGAAAAAGAGATTGGTTACTGACGTTATACATGGGAGAATAATAGGAAAACTGAAGAGAGAGGGGAGTCCTAAAGGAGTTTGTGGCACATAAAAGTTCCCGAAGTCAGAAAGCAGAACAAATGAAAAAAAAAAAATCCCCTTAAGGTGGTTGCCTCTCTTCTGGTGGTGAGCTTGAATTCACTCTACGTCAGTAAGGGAGGTCTCAGGGCTGGAGAGGGGAAACTCAGTACAAGATGTGGCTCAGTATTGATAAACTGAATCTCAGTGGGACAAATGGAACTCATGAGAACAATCTGGAATCCAGGTCTGTCAATGCAACAAACTCCAGCAGGGCCAGTAAACAGCACTCTGTGCACCTCAGCACGGAATCACACACATTGGTGGCCTCAGGCTCAGAGAAGGGGAAGGGTGGCATCTAGCAGCGGCTGGTGGAACTGAGTCCAATTTTCTGGCGCCCTCCAGTAAGGGGAGCTGGCAGATCAATGACAATATTCAGGAAGGGCTCTGCTACAGCGGTGGAATTGTTGTTGCTTTACTTCTTTTTGACTCTCATGTGAATTTCCCTTGTGATCAACACCCTATGGAAAGGGAATTCTGGGAAACGTATTTCCCATGTTGGTAAGAAAACAAACTAGCGACTCACTAGGCTAATCCTCCACCTATGGTGCTAGCACCCCGGGATTCTAGTCCTGGTTGCCCCTCTTCCAGTCCAGCTCTCTGCTGTGGTCCGGGAAGGCAGTGGAGGATGACCCAGGTGCTTGGGCCCTGCACCCGAATGGGAGACCAGGAGGAAGCACCTGGCTCTTGGCTTCCAATTGGCACAACACACTGGCCGTAGCGGCCATTTGGGAGGTGAACTGACGGAAGGACGATCTTTCTCTCTGTCTCTCTCTCTGTCTCACTGTCTAACTCTGCCTGTCAAAAAAAAAAAAAAAAGCAAGAAATCATCATTTTGCAAATAGTATTTCATATCTAAGAATGTGGAAATGTTACCAGAGAAATTGCAGGGTTCTTGTCTTCGCGCAAGAAAGAATTTAGGCATGAGACGGAGTAGTGGGAGGTAAAATAGCAAGGTTTATTAGGGTAGGGACATCCGTAAGAACGGATGGGCACCTCTCCAGAAAGAGTGCCCAGTTGCTTGGACTGGGTGGGGGGAAGGAGCGAGGTTACAAGGTTGAGTGGAGAGAATACACCTGGGCAGGCCAGGCGGGTGGCTCAGCAGAGAGGCAGAGGGCTGAGCGCACAGTCCGGTTGAGGCCAGGGGTTTTTAAGGAGGTGGGTCTCTGTCTTCACACATCTCCTCCTGAAACAAAGGATTTTATGGCTGTAAATATTAAGAAGCTCCTATCTGAGTTTTCCCTTAAACTCAGGAGGAAGCCTAGCTGGTGCCATCCTGGGTTCAGAGGAAGGGTGAGCAGGACCCCCTGGAGAATGGGGATCTGGATCAGGGTGTTTGGAATGCAGATGCTGGGCTGCATCTGGGAGATTGTGGAAGATTTGTTAGGCAGAAGGGGCAGGGACCTCCACCTGGCAGGTTATCAGGTAGAAGGGGGGGGGCAGGATGCGAATGCCAGGCTGCCCTTGAAACATTATCGGGATGATTTTGAGATGCAGATGCATATGCTGGACATAGATGTCTTCTCTTTAGGCCTTTGTCACACATATGCTCATAACTGACTTCCTACCTAACAAACAGATATTTGTCCTCAGAAAAACTATAGTCATTATGAAGTCTGTATGTAATATGATTCTAGGATGAAGTTACTGTGGCATTTTTAAGGTACAGACACAAGATTAAAAGGTATCACAAGACTTTCAGCTTAGCAGTGTGGAAGACTGTACTCTAAGTGACCCTCCCACTAAAATAGAACCAGTTCCACCTGCAGTGTTCTCTCTTTAATATACTCCTAGGCAGGCTAGAATATCAGAAATCTCCAAGGACCTAAAAACCAAAGCAAACAAACAGTAAGTTGAAACTGGAACAGAGAGCTATGAACTCTCAGCGCAGAAGAGGAGCAGACATCCCAGGGATACCCCATGCACACTTATTATCTTTACAAAACCTACATTCACAGCAGTCACAAAGTGCAACCTGAGAACTCCACAGCTGTATTTCTCAGATCAAAAGAAATTGGTTCCAGGAAGGTAGCATCCCAAGGAACAGGCAAAATCCACTACAGGTTCTCTCTGCTGAGAAAGAGCCAACACAGACATTGGCACATAAAAAAAACTAAGCAAAAGATAAGCCCATGATTAAATGTTATTGAAAGAAAACAATGAAACAATGGAAAACGAGCCATTATGAAATAAGAATGAAAGCAATAACAGCAAATTATAAATTTAGATCTCTAAGACTTCAGATACTAAAATTAATTATACAATAGTTACATATAAAAAGCATGAAGAAATAAAAAATGGAATAAAGAAAAAAGTTGGAAAAGCAGCTTTTAGGGGCTGACATTGTACAACAGGTGCGCAACACTACTTGTGAGACTGGCATGAAGTACTGAAGCGCCAGGTGGAGTCAGCAGCTCCCTGCTAATGTGCCTGAGAAAGCAGGGGAGATGGCCCCAGTACTTCAGCCCCTGACACCCACATGAGACCTCGCTGGAGTTCCTTCTCCTGGCCTCAACATGGCCCAGCCCCGGCTGTTGGAGCCATTTGGGATAGTGAACCAGCAAATGGAAGATCTTTATCTCTCTGTCTCTCTGTGTCTGTCACTCTGCTTTTCAAAAAAAAAAAAAAACCAGCTATTTTAAGAAAGGACCTGGTATTTCTTTTTTTTTTTTCTTTTTTTTTTTTTTTTTGACAGGCAGAGTGGACAGTGAGAGAGAGAGACAGAGAGAAAGGTCTTCCTTTTTGCCGTTGGTTCACCCTCCAATGGCTGCCGCGGACGGCGCGCTGCGGCCGGCGCACCGCGCTCATCTGATGGCAGGAGCCAGGAGCCAGGTGCTTCTCCTGGTCTCCCATGGGGTGCAGGGCCCAAGCACTTGGGCCATCCTCCACTGCACTCCTGGGCCACAGCAGAGGGCTGGCCTGGAAGAGGGGCAACCGGGACAGAATCCGGCGCCCCGACCGGGACTAGAACCCGGTGTGCCGGCGCTGCAAGGCGAAGGATTAGCCTGTTGAGCCACGGCGCCGGCCCTGGTATTTCTTCTGAAAATGAATAATTCAGTAGCAGAAATTAAAATCTCTGGGAATAGTTTTAACAACTAAAGTCAGCTGAAAAACAGTAATAACTGGAAATAAGATATGGAGAAAGTATTCAAATATCATATGGGGGAAAAGAGATGAGAAACATGAAAAAAAAATAGAGGCTACAATCAGATCAGAAAACAGATCAGATCAGAAAAACAAAACAATGAAACTATAGGCCAGTAAAATCTGCAAAAATGACAGCTGAGAACTTTTCAGATAAAGAGTAAAACTCGGCAATCACAGACATAGAAGGGATGGTAATCGAGATTACATAGCAAAGAATAAAAATTATGACTATATGTGAAATAAAATCTTGAAAAAATAGGTATAAGTATGTATACACAGATAGCAAAACTTAAAAATAAAATTATGGCATTATTTGGAAGATAGTTATTCAAACAAAATGAAACCCAGGTGTATGTGTTTGCGTATTTTGAATATATATTTATTTTTAAATACATTATAAAAATAAAAGACTCAAAGCATTTCCAAAATTATTAAATATATTAAATCAATAGTTCAAACCTTAATACATATGCACAGCACATAAAAACATGATACAAAACCCACCAGGGTCAAAGGTTTTCAAGATTTTCTAATAAACCTTTTAGAAAGGATTACTCCTAACCATATTATAAGGCTTTTCAAATAAAAAAGAGAACAATACACCCTAGTCAAAAATATGAGGAGGCAAGAAATCCTGGAAACCAGTATGATAATACAGAATCATATTTTAATAAAGCAGAATTTTAAAAATACGCAACAACCAAATTAGGTTGAATTTAAATTTATTCCATGGATGCAGGGATGACAACATGTTAATATGCACTTGATCTTAGCCAAAAGGCCAAGAAGCAGTACATCAATGGTAATACTATAAATATAGTATATGTATATATATTTGATTTATTACTATAGAGAAACTTAATGTCCTCTCAACACATGCACAAAAATTTGTAATAATTTCAATTCCTGACTTGAAAGAAAGAAAAAAAAGGAAACAAACTTTTTACAAGATAGAAACTAGTTTAAACTTTTAAAATCCCTGAAGATTATTTGTCATAAAAACACAGGAAATATTCTTCTTAAAGATGGGTTAATATAAAGAAAGAATATAAAAAATTACTGAAATTGACAGCTTTGGATTTGTTTATTATTTATAGACTTCGTCTAAATTCTGGCTGAACAGAGATCTCTCTACTTTTTACTTGAACTCTTTTTTTAAAAAAAACGATTTATTTATTTATGTGAGAGTCAGAGTTCCAGGGAGAGAGGAAGAGAAAGAGGAATTTTTCATCTGCTGGGTCATTCCTTCAAATGCTGCAACGACCATGGCTGACCAGCGCTGGGCCAGGATTGACACTAGGGATGAGGAACTTCTTGCAGGTCCCCTCCACCCTTGGGCTATCCTCCATTCCTTCCCCAGGTGCGTTAGCAGAGAGCTGTAACAGAAGAGGAGCAACCGAGACACACTGGCCCCCACACACTGCTCCACAGCACCAGTGCTTGAACTTTATTTAGTGGAGGACTAAGTCTTTGATGAGAAAGTCCATTAGAAGGGAGGTAAATTAAAAGGAAGAAAAGCATATCATTGTATTAGAATTGTATCGATGAACGGCATTAAATTTGTTCATATTAACAAATGTGAGTAAAGAAGGGTAATTAGAAGCAATTCCTTTAAATTCAAGATAAACAAAAGAATATTCTCTGGTACTACTATCTGCTCAAAGAAAGGCTTAGTGAACAAAAAATAAGATAGTATTAAAAATACATATTGAAAACGAAGACAAAATTATTAACATTAGTTTATATGACTGTCTATGTGAAAAATAAATGCATGAGAATCAACAAAAAGCTTATTAGAGTCCATAAAAAAATACATCTGGGCCAGCGCCACGGCTCAACAGGCTAATCCTCTGCCTTGCTGCGCCGGCACACCGGGTTCTAGTCCTGGTCGGGGCACCAGATTCTGTCCCAGTTGCCCCTCTTCCAGTCCAGCTCTCTGCTGTGGCCCGGGAGTGCAGTGGAGAATGGCCCAAGTGCTTGGGCCCTGCACCCCATGGGAGACCGGGAGAGGCACCTGGCTCCTGGCTTCGGATCAGCGCAGTGTGCCTGCTGGAGTGGCCTCTGAGGGGTGAACCAGCGGAAAAGGAAGACCTTTCTTTCTGTCTCTCTCACTGTCCACTCTGCCTGTCAAAAAATATATATATATATATTTGACTGTGAATTTCAAATATTACCTTTTCAATACTAGTGAAAAAATATGAGGTAACTAAGAGCAAATCTAACAAAAGGTCTGCAAAGTACACTGAATTATAAAAATATACAGAAAGCATTAAAGACCTAATAAATGTACAGGTACATTTTCTAGACAGAAGGGCTCATTTTAACAGATACATCAACTCTCATTAATTCACAAAGTTGATATAAATTCAGTTAAAATTGTACTTTTTTAGGGCCACAGAGTATGAGGTTTTAAAAAGTTGATTCTCTGATTGGGAATCCGAGAGGGGAAAGTTCCAAGAATAGCCTGAACAGGCTCAAGAGTAATGGGAAGTAAGAACTTGCTCTGAAAGATGAAATCTTACTATACTGACCCATCTGTGGACCATTGTATTCTTCCAGTGCCATTCTGTGTCCCAGCCATGAAATAATGATCTTACATTTTCATGATTGGCCTTCTATATCTAGATTTATCCTATTTTTATTTAGGTTTATTCAATAGCTCCTCTGGTTTTACTTATTTTTGAGTTTTTCATCAAGGCATGATAAGCTATTTAGTCTTTATCTTTTTTTTTCAATCAACTTTTTCTTTCTTACTTTTAGTCTTTTTGGCTGTAACTGCAGTTCATTGATTCTGTTTACAGTATCTTTTATTGTGAACCATAACAGATGTACTCATTGCCCTCTGTATGTAGACTAAGGATTTTTTCTCTTTTTTTTTTTTTTTTTTTTTTTTGCTTTAATGAACAGTGCTATGAAGGTGCTATGCATATATCTCCTAATTCACAGGCTTGGGCATTTTTCTAACATAGCTATCTAAAGTAGTATTACTAGTGCTTTTAGGACATAAGCCACATCAAATTGATGACATAATATAAAATCGTTTTCTGAAGTTGGAGGCCCTTGTCACCAATGTTTCACTAATTAGAATAAAATGTTCAAAGCCTCAACTTTGCTTTTAGATGGGGGATTGATTTTATAGACTGTTATATTCTATTAACTTTTGTTATTTTTATGAAATCTTTAATATATGAAACTTTGAATTAACATTGATTTTTGCAATGTTGTTTCAAGAAATTGCTTATAGTCATGAAAATTGCTATAAATTGCAGTAGATCTTTATATATATGTATATATATATTCTAAAATCCCTACCAATAGGCTAAATGTGGCACAGACATTTTTATACATAATTTGGGAGGTAATATGAACATGGGTTTCTGTGATGGAAATTTAAAGTTTGCTCGTTTCAATATGTCTCCTAAGATTTAGTAATCTGGACAGTTGCTAGTATGGTTCATGGCAACTTTTCATCAAAATTCCTATGGAAAGGATTTGACAGGAGACAGATAGGAACGTGAAATGTTTGTTTTCCAGGAACTATCAACCGTGCTCCACTGAAGATCCATTGCTTTTTCATTAGCATATTTCCTTAATGATATCTAACCCTCAACCCACAAGTTTCCATCACTGTCAGGTATTAAAATTTTTACCCACACTATTCAAATTTCTTGTTGGTCCCATTATTGTCACTGAAGCTACTTGCTTAAGCTACTTAGAGCAGAGAAGGGGAAATCACCTGTTTTTATTCCCAATTTGTTTTAGCCCTCACCCCTTGATGTAAACTATTGAACAGAGTGTGCATAAATATTCTCTTTGCTAAGTGACTGCAAGTTCCAAGAGGCAGGTTCCTAACACTTGTTGCTGGTTCTCCTTATAATGCCGACCGCCTTCTCATTCTTTGTGTATCTGGTGGCCATGTTCTCTAGAGAGTTCTGAAGTATCCTACATCTTCACACCCACTGCCATCAAAGGCCATCTAAGGCACAGTGGCCCTTTCCTACCCTCCTATCGCTGCCAGCTTGGAGGAAGGCCCTATAGGACGTTCTGCTGCTGGGCCTCCCGCTCTCCACCCCTGCCCCGCACTGTCCCACCCGCACACGCATCACCCCCCACACACATCAGAAATGTTTTTGGTGAGTGTGTCATAGAAGTAACAGTGTTGCTTAAATTTTCAATACTGTAATGGCTCCAAACTCACGGCAAACTAAATCTTTACCCTGATTCTACCAGTGGCTGGTTTGAGGGCTATCTTAGTTCTGTGATTTCCCTGTCCCCACTAGCAGCTCAAATTCTTTCTGATTGTTTAATCCTTAAAATAGTTAGACCAAAAAAATAATCCCCATTTCCTAAAAATCCCTCTACTAATACAGAAAGGGGAAGAGACATTGCTTCCCTAAGAATGCTGCCTTGGCCCACATGCTGCCATCCTCTTACACAGCCTCTCGTGTCAATATTTACTAATATTTACCAACGTGAGTCAACAGGGAGCTTCATGAATAGGAGCCATGAAGAGTTTACTATAGATATCAAGTGCACATTCTTCTGTAAACATGGTCCTGTTCTTTAAATATCTGAAGCTTAGAAATATCTCTTGGTCCAGCATTGTGTCTCAGTGGTTTAAGCCACTCCCTGTAATGCCAAAATCCCTTATGGTCATTGGTTCAAGTCCCAGCTGCTCTACTTCCAATCCAGCTCCCTGCTAATGTGCCTGGGAAAACAACAGAGGATGGCCTAAGTGCTTGGGCCCCTGCACCCATGTGGGAGACCAGGAAGAAGGTCCTGGATGCCGGCTTTGGCCTGGTTCAGCAGGGTCCACTGAGGACATCTGGACAGTGAAACAGAGATGGAAGATTGATCGATCGATCTCTCTGTCTCTCTAACTCTTCCTATCAAATAAATAAATTATAAAAAGAAATACTTTTTGATCAGTAACTCTCATGTCTATTTAACTTATACAACTAGAAATGTAGAATTACTGATTTATAATAAAAGTTGCTAAAATTATGATAAACACAAAATTGATCATTTTAGAATTGATGTTAAAAATTCCTAATCTTGATAATCATTACTTTAAATATAATTGAATCCACATCAATAAAAGATAACTAGAAGTTGTTACAAACATGTGAAAGCATAGAATTTTCACGAGTTGTTCAAAATATTAAAATCTCCAGAAGTAGATAAAAATTTAATATGCTATTAAAAATACATCTACATGAATAAACTGAAGTAAAACATGATTTTAAATGTATATCTCAGGGGCCAGCACTGTGGCGCAGTGGGTTAACGCCCTGGCCTGAAGCACCGGCATCCCATATGGGCATCGATTTGAGACCTGGCTGCCCCACTTCCAATCCACCTCTCTGCTATGGCCTGGGAAAGCAGTAGAAGATGGCCCAAATCTTTGGGACCCTGCACCCATGTGGGAAAACCAGAGGAGTCTCTCAGCTCCTGGGTTTGGATTGTGCAGCTCTGGCCATTGCGGCCAATTAGGGAGTGAACCATCAGATGGAAGACCTCTCTCTCTCTCTCTTTGCCTCTCCTCTCTCTGTGCAACTCTGACTTTGAAACAAATAAATAAATCTTTAAAAAAATGTATCTCAATATCTAACGAGATTCAATAAAAATATACTAAACAAAATACAGGGAAAAGGAGCTAAAAATTACATAATCGTGTCCTAAATTTAGGAAAAAATAGCATATAAAAATGATAGTATTCCCATGTGATTTTCCAGAATGGGATTTTTTTTAAATTAAAGATTTCTGGTTAAAACAGGGTACCCCAAAACTTTTGTGGAAAATTGATCAGAAGGTAAACATATTTTAGTCCAAAAATTTTTGAAATCCTTGCAAAGGTTTTTTCAGAATATGCATTTTACATTAATATTTTAAAGACCAACAAAGCCAATTCCATGCACAATAGCTACAAAAATATATTTAGGACTAAATTTAACCAAAGCATTGAGAGATTTCTATGAATGAAATTATAAAAACACTGATGAAAAAGTGGTAAAGGATACAACAAAATTCCATGTTCATGGACTGAAAGAAGTAACATTGTTAAAATGTCCATGCTACCCAAAGCAATCTAGTGATTCAGTACAAGCCCATCAAGATACCATATGCCATCCTTTTCAGAAAAAATTCCCAGATTCAAATGAAACCCAAAAGAATAGCAAAAAAAATCTGAGAAATAAATAAGTAAAGGTAGGGGCAGCATTATAATACTTGACTTAAAGCATACTGCAAAGCTATAGACCCCACAACAGCATGGTACTGGCATAAAAACTGACATGTAGATTAACAGAACAGAATATATAACCCATAGATTAGTCCACCATCTACACCAACAACTGATTTTTGACAAAGGTGCCAACAACATTCATTGGAGAAGGTACAGTCTCTTCAACAGTTGTTGCGGCAAAACTGTGTATACATATATAGAATTAAATTAGATCTCTACCTCTCACCATTTACAAAAGCCAACTTAATGAGTCAAAGTTCTAAATATAAGATATGAAATTGTGAAATTGCTAGGAGAAAACAGAGAAACACGTCAAGACATTGGTGTTGGCAAAGGCTTTCTGGCTAAAACACCAAAAGTACAGGCAATAAAAGCAATGCTAAGCAAATGAGAAGTCAAACTAAGAAGCTTTACAGAACAAAGGAAAAATTGAACAGATCAAACAGAAAACCAACAGAAAGGGAGAAAATACTTGCAAGCTGTCTGAAGAAATATTAATAATCAGATTTTTTTTTTTTTTTTGACAGGCAGAGTGGACAGTGAGAGAGAGAGACAGAGAGAAAGGTCTTCCTTTGCCGTTGGTTCACCCTCCAATGGCTGCCGCGGTTGGCGCGCTGCGGCCGGCACACCGCGCTCATCCGATGGCAGGAGCCAGGTGCTAGGTGCTTCTCCTGGTCTCCCATGGGGTGCAGGGCACAAGCACTTGGGCCATCCTCCACTGCACTCCCGGGCCACAGCAGAGGGCTGGCCTGGAAGAGGGGCAACCGGGACAGAATCCGGCGCCCCGACCGGGACTAGAACCCGGTGTGCCGGTGCCGCAAGGCAGAGGATTAGCCTGTTGAGCCACGGCGCCGGCCAATAATCAGATTTTATAAAGGAACTCAAGCTCGACACATAACCATTCCAGTTAAGAAATGGGCAAGGATTTAAATAGACATTTATCTAAAGAAGAAATACAAATGGCCAACAAATATATTAAGAATGCTCAGTATTATTAACTATCAGGAAAATGAAAATCAAAACCACAATGAGTTATCCCTTTACCCCAGGTAGAGTGAATAGTATCAAGAAGACAGAAACTAATAAATGCTGGCAAGGATGTGAAGAAAGGGGAACTCATACATTTTTGGAAATATAAGAATGTACAGCCACAATGGAAAAACAGTATGGACATTTTTTTAAAGTTCCCCTACTGGGTATATCCCCTCTCCCCCCAGCAAAGAAATCATGATATCAAGGTGATACCTGCATCATGCTATTTATTGAAGCACTATTTATAATAATGATGACATAGAATTTAGCCAAAGTGTCCATCAACAGATGAATGGATACAGAAATGTGGAATATGTCCAACAGAATATTATTCAGTCATAAAAAATAGAAAGCAGTCATTTACAGTAAAATATATGGAACTGGTGGACATCATTTAAGTGAAATAACCAAAGACAAATAAAACCTATGTGTATCAGTATTGCTGCAAACATAGTTTAGTAGAACTTTGTTTTATAACTTTGTGAAACAAATGGTTAAGAATGTTATACAACTATAGTTTTAAAGATATGTTTACTTTAGAATTTATATTATATGAGTGAAATGGACATTTTTCTAGTCAATTACTTTTCATAGCCATTGTCTGTATCCCCCTAAAGCAGGGTCTTTTTACTTAGTGAAGCAGCAAGCCTTTTTACTGCAATGTAAATTTAAAATATTATCTCAAAAACTCAAAAAAAGAAAGGGAGGGAAGGAGAAAGGGAAGAAAAACAGGGGGTCATGTTCTCCCTCTCATTCTGAACATAGAATTATATTGAATATAGGGGTTGGGGAGGTAAAAGAAGGTTGACTGGCAGGTAGTGAATCACAGCTAGGTAGAAGGAATACATTTCCATTATTATGCAGCACCGTGGGCTGAGTGTAGTTCACAATAAAGTGTTATATGTTTTCTGAGAAAAAGGAAGAGAGGAACTCCACATTCCATGGGGAGTATGAGGGAAAGGAAAGTGTTAATTGTCCTTATTTGATCAGTACACACTGCATACATGTAGTGAAATGTCACACTGCACCCTATAAATGTGCACAACTGCTGTTAATAAAAGTGCCTATATGAAATACATAGTGGATAAAATATTTGGACAAAGCATAATTCCATAGTTTAAGGAGGAAGGGAAATGGTGCATTATGTAACAATCATTCGTGGAACATACCTCTTCAACCCTCTCCAACTGCTTATAAGCATATCTAAAAAAAAGGTATGAAAAAGCGTGTCTCACTAAAGTCTTAATATAGAGAGAATTATTCTGAACATATGCTTATACAAGGGAAAAAAAAATCAGAACCCATTGATGAGTGGAATCCCAACCAAAATAAGGTACTCAACAATTGGCCTTGCCATTTCTAAGGGTTTTGCACTGCATAGCAGCAGAATAAGAATACACCACATGGCCGGCACCGTGGCTCAATAGGCTAATCCTCCACCTGCGGCGCTGGCACACCGGGTTCTAGTCACGGTCGGGGCACCGGATTCTGTTCTGGTTGCCCCTCTTCCAGGCCAGCTCTCTGCTGTGGCCCAGGAGTGCAGTGGAGGATGGCCCAGGTGCTTGGGCCCTGCACCCCATGGGAGACCAGGAGAAGCACCTGGCTCCTGCCTTTGGATCAGCGTGGTACGCTGGCTGCGGTGGCCATTGGAGGGTGAACCAACGGCAAAGGAAGACCTTTCTCTCTGTCTCTCTCTCTCTCACTGTCCACTCTGCCTGTCAAAAAAAAAATCGTTTTAAAAAATAAAAAGAATACACCACAGCTAGGAGAGTGGACTATACACCTGAGAGTGTGGAATGCACTTTAGTAAATGATTTATCAGGATCTCAAAAGAGAAGTCAGGATCTAGAATCAAGTAAAGGCTGTAATTAACTCTTAAGGTTTTCTCCTTCCCCTCAACTTTGAAGATCAAATCAAATAAAAATTACAAAACTAAAAAATCCAACAAGCTTGAAACAATATCAAATCCAATTAAGTCTGGAATTCAGTAAAGAGAACTCTGGTTGCAACACAGAATATTAAAGTCATGAATTATTTTTAAAAAGCACCAAAAATTAGAACTTGAGAAGCAGTGAGGCAGAAGCAAATCTAATAACATCAATATTAACTGTTGTAAGTTAACAATTTTATGTTCACACCATGTACATAAGCCAAGCTGTCTCAATGTATATTCTTACTTTCCCAATGTATTCTCACTTAATCTTAAACCAACCCTATAATTAAAGTGTCTGAACCTCATTTTATGGATTGGACAATTAAGTAAAGGTTATATTAAATAATTTGCCCAAGTGAAAAAGCTGAGATTCAAATCCAGTGATGCTAACACCAGAGCTTCCCTTCCTGTCCACCATTACTGTGACAATTACCTCGCTTTGAATTGTACTGAAAGTACAACTTCCTTTGGGATCAATTTTACACATTATTGGCTACAGTATTTGCTTTTAGAAAATAATTTATGTATTTTCATGAATTCATTAATCTAAAAATCAGACATATCAAAAATTGTATCATTAATGTAGAGATAGACGATTGTAATTAAATCATGTTTTAGCTCAATCTTTAGGTCAACAGTGACATTCTAAGAACTAGAAAGCCTTGCTTTATTTATGTCATATTAGGCAGTGCAAGGTTGCTAAGGCAGAAATCAAATGCTTGCCAATTTTAGTTACAGCCAATTCATGGGAGAGCTGGTGAATATTTTTATGAAAATGAAATGTTGGAGGCTAAATATGCTTAGTACAATTCAATATTTTGAGCAAGTAGAAATGGTGGGGTAATCACAATTTGTGGAATGCACTTGGAAGTAATTGATACAGTAAATAATTCTCCAAGTTTTTCATCTTCTTATTCAGTCATTAAGTTTTCCATAAAAACCTTTAGACTCCCTCAACTAAATCACAATATTTTATTGGGCAATATTTACTTGAATTTAGTTATCTGTACCTGTACTTTTTTATTTCAAATAGGCAAACAGTTCTGTTTATGACCACAGTGCATAAATGCATAGATAAACCTCTGTTCCCAAATTTTCTATTTTGAATGGAAATTTTTAAATAACAAAGAGCTCTGCAAAGATATAACTAAATTATCCTTCAGTCCAATTGTTTTACCATGTTTTTGTCAGTAACTAGAAAAATGCTAAACTAGGAAAATGTTGAAAAAACAAAAACATGCCACAGGGAACATAACGTAATACATTTCTCTAAGAAAAACAAGTGAGTATATGCATTTATCAATGTTAGATAGAATTTTTTAAAAATCTATTTATTTGAAAACCAGAGAGAGAAAGAGGTCTTCCATCTGCTGGTTCACTCCCCAAGTTGCTACAATGGCCAGAGCTGGGCCAGTCTGAAACCAGGAGCCAGGAGCTTCTTCTGGGTCTCCCCTGTGGGTACAGGGGCCCAAGCACTTGGGCCATCCTCTACTGCTTTCCCAGGCCATAGCAGAGAGCTGGATCGGAAGTGGAGCAGCCAGGAGTCGAACCAGTGCCCATATAGGATGCTGGCACTGCAGGTGGAGGCTTTACCCACTATGCCACAGTGCAGGCCTCAAAATAAATAGAATTTATGTTTAATCATTTGTAATACAAAGCTGTAGAAAAAAGGTCAAATTACAAGGCTTATTGACACCTATCTACTTCTTAAAATACTCAGTCTTTTCACTCACACATTCACAAGCACTAACAATCAATTACCAGTGTTTAAAATAAAGCTCAATCTTTCTTTTTACTCACACATTCACACGCATTAAGAGTCAGTACCAATGGCAGGACAAGGAAATTCACAAGCTCATCCTCAGCTGTCTTCCTGTATATTTAGTGAGTTCAGAGTTCCAAGTCTGAAGGTCAAGATGTTTGAGAGGTTTGTGATCAAAGGGAAGGGTGAATGCTGGGATGGAGAATATTTTCCAAGCTGGACCATGATTGTTCTAATACCTAGCCAAGGAATTGCTTCTGTTTAATTCTGCTCTTTGGGTTTTTGAAATTCAATTTTTTAGTTTTATTATCCATGGTATGGCAAAACAAAAACAACAGGACAGGAATCAAATAATGTGATTCACCTTTATTTACTAACTGCACACATTTCTTAATTTCCTAAAAAACTTCAAGAGTTTTCAAGCTTCAAGCAAAACACAAGGAAAATGCTGCTTAGGCGGAAGAGCACTTTCCATATATTCGGTATTCACTGAGGGTTATCCTTCTCAAGTGTGTTACCTGAAAACATTATAGCTTAAAATTGCAAGCTAGCTTTAGAGGAAATTTCTAATAAGAGCAGGGGGCTGAAAGATATGTCAAACCAAATACAACACTTCAGGGTAGCCAAAGGAATTTATGTAAATGTAGACTAAACAATATTATGTTTCTATGATGTTTAGTACTATTGTTGTTCCTTTTGTTAAGTGCGTTGACTTTGAATGGTTAGTATAAGAAAACTGGAAACATTGTTTGCAGGATTAAGATTCAGAAAACTAAATCAATTTAAAAACCAATTTTTTCAAACGTAGTAGAGAGCCAGGAAATTTACTTTATGTAGGCTCTAGAATAAAACAAAACAAACAACACCCATGTGATCAATGAACTATAAGGCAATTACCAACAGAATGCAAACTCTCTGGAGACCTTTTAAGGAGCCACTAGTTGATTCTACTGGGGCCCAGATCTGTCCAATATAAACTCAGTTGTCGCCCATGACCTTTCTGTGATAAAGAAAAGATTGGGTGGTTGTCTCCTGAGTGTGAGATAATGTAAAACTTGTCTGGAAAAACCTTTTCTATTGATACCCAACTGCCTTAAAGCTGCTAATCGGAGGAGATGGCGACCTCTAAAAACAACGTACAGGAAATAAGTTTCCAAGTGACAGAAGCTGAAACACCCCTAATGCCTACCATTACTTCATCTCTACTTACTTTTCTATAAATAAGGATTTTTCATACAAACCTGGAATTTCTGTTTTATTGAATTTAATGGTAACTGTGTAAATTAAGATTTTAAACAACACTTTTGACATAGCTCCCTATATTCTCCCAATGTACATGGAATAGAATAACAGTAGCTTTCTCTATAAACATGTTCTAATATTTCTTTCTTAAGTGAGGAAACTATCATTTTTCATTATAACTTTCTGTATTACTATAGAACTTTTCTGGTAGGCTACATTTTAAAAACCAGATAAACATGTAAAGTATTCTAAAATTAAGAAATGTTTAAATTTTTGCCGGTAAACACAATCTAGGGCACAGCAGAGACGGGCATTGTCCAGAAGCAGGGCTCCCAGGGTCCTCAGGAGTACAAAGCCCGCCACTTGGCCAAGGGGCCGTGGTCGGGGATGTACTTGACGCCACAGCCGTCAGGGATGAGGCGTTTGGCCGCCACCTTGTCTTCGAATTCGTCAGCATTGAACTTGGTAAAGCCCCACTTCTTGGAGATGTGGATCTTCTGGCGTCCAGGGAACTTGAACTTGGCCCTGCGTAAGGCTTCGATCACGTGCTCCTTGTTCTGCAGCTTGGTGCGGATGGACATGATGACTTGCCCAATGTGCACCCTGGCCACGGTCCCTTGGGGCTTCCCAAAGGCTCCTCGCATCCCGGTCTGCAGCCTGTCCGCGCCGGCACAGGACAGCATCTTGTTGATGCGGATGACGTGGAAGGGGTGGAGCCGCACCCGGATGTGAAAGCCATCTTTGCCGCAGCTCTTCACCATGTACTTGTTGGCACAGATGCGGGCGGCCTCCAGGGCTTCCGAGGAGAGCTGTTCGTACTCAGCCGACACCATGTGGCCACACAGAGGGAACTCGTCCACCTTCGCCTTCTTCCGGCCCAGGTCGAAGATGCGGATCTTGGCATCGGGAACACCTCGGCAGAAGCGGGACTTGGGGTACGGCTTGTTCTTACAGTACCGGTAGCAGCGAGCAGGGCGGCGGCCCATGGAAGTGGCTGGATCTCAGGGAGACGTTGAACACGCTCGCCGGAGCTCTACCTTCTGTGCCTAACCCAGGAAGACATCCTTTTACGACATCTCAACCGCCGCGGCAACGGCGCTTTACGTCACTTAGCACGTTAGCTGAGGCCAGGGACGGTTGGGTGCGACTCCCGTGGGTTGCTGGGTAAGGAACCAGGCTTTGCCGCCATGGCACGGAAGCTGTTTCCTGCTTGTTGGCAGTGTTGGGCTTGGGTCCTTTGCTGTAGGCTGTGCCACGGATATAAAAGATTTATTTTGCTAGAGTTTAAAAAGCAATGTCCCTCCAGTTATTCAGAATACTGGTTCCAGTTTGGCTAAGCAATCCATTTTCCAAAGCTGGGGGTCCCTGACAGCTTTTGTGGAGCAGCTGCTGTTTCTTGAAGGGTGGGCGACCACCTTCCCGGGACGCAGTGCTGGCTGTGTTGGCATGTGCGCTGTGATAGGTCTCAGGAAGACGGGAGATTGGGATAAGAAGAAATCGGTTGTACTCACTGTTTGATAATTGTTTCCTAAGCACAGAACTTTGTTTTTATATTTATGTGGCTCAATTGAATGATTTTATTATCCAGCGGCATCTACCAAATTGAAATGCCAACTGAATATTCAAGGCGGCTTGCATTTTCAAATGTTAAAGCTGCTGCACACTTTGCAAAAACATAACTTTATGCTTTAATAATTTTTCTATCTTGCTGAGAATGAGCTGAACTTAATCTTCTTCTGATATTAGATGCTCTAAAATATTTTTTTTTACAGATTTATTTATTTGAAAGGCAGATTTAGAGAGAGGGAGATGCAGCAGAATCTTGCATCTACTGGTTCAGTCCCCACACGGCTGCAGTGGTGGGAGCGTGGCCAGGCAGAAGGCAGGAGCCAGGAACTGGCGCCTGTATGGGATGCCAGTATTGCGAGTGGTGGTTTAACCCAGTGTGCCACAAGGTTGGCCTCAAGGTGCTGTAAAAAATCAAAAGGGTAGGGAAGGAGGAAGAACATGGAGAAAAAGAATTTGCATAGTCTTTAAACCTTGCTTACGTTTTCCTAGATTTTGTTATTTTTTGCTATACCATAAACTTAGGACATCCTGGAACAAAATCCTTCCAATGTAAATATCCTTTTTCTCTTCAACAGAGAGGAAAAATAATTGCTATAAAATAAGGCCTGTCATACAGCGAGTGGGAATTTGCAAAACACCCATGTTAAGGTAGAATAAATAAACTTTCTAGCATAGAGAACTTCCCAGGTTAGATAGAAGCTTGCTTGCTTCCTTTTCCTTCCTGCACGTGTCCCTTCATCTTTTTCTTAGTTTCTATTGCAGGCCTGAATACAGAGAGCAGTGGGTAGTCCGATGCTCTCACTAAGCTTGCCAATTCTGCTAGACAGTTCAGGTGCTGCCAGTATATCATCACTTATCAAAGGGCAAATTGTGTCAAAAAGGAAATAGCAAAATTTGCCCTGAAATCCAGCACTGAGACTGAGGATAAGGTCCTTGGCTAGACTGGGGAATGTACAGGAAAGATCTTAGAAAAAAGGTTTCACATAGCGACGATGACATATAGAACCAGGGGAATATGCCACGGCTGTGAAGCAGGCAGGAAGCTGGAACGCTTAAGGAAATAAAGTAATATCTGTATGACTGTATGAGGGAGGGGGAAAGTGACATAACATGAACCCAGGCTTTGTGTGTGTGGAAGAGAGGCCTTGGATAGAACACAGGGCTTATTTTACTACTTTAGGGATCCTGGTTTTAGTGCAAGACATTGAAGAGCTTTACATGGGCTTTATCATCTTGTTATAATATAGTGAACAGATAGGAATGGGCCAAAACCTCAGGGAGATCAGAAAGGGACATGTTGCAGTAGTGCATAAAAGAAGTAATTTAAACATTCTTTATTTTACTTTATAAATATATTTGCATGTTTATTGCTATGTGTCCAGCATCTGTCATAGTGCCTAGAGAGGAGGAGTCTTTTGGGTGGAAGGAAGTTGCCCAATCAGGGTTGCTACCTATCTAGACTGTGCTTTCAGTTTTCAAAACCCTAGAAT
This sequence comes from Sylvilagus floridanus, assembly GCA_949820135.1. Taxonomy (NCBI): domain Eukaryota; kingdom Metazoa; phylum Chordata; class Mammalia; order Lagomorpha; family Leporidae; genus Sylvilagus; species Sylvilagus floridanus. The sequence goes on along the minus strand of OX463239.1, from coordinate 27,948,675 downwards.
TTTCTGTGATCCATGCTGTGATGGCTGTGTTGGGCCTCCCTGCGTGAACCTCTTTGTTTAATACAAATAGTAATCAATCCTCATTTTCATGGGACTGGACTAGTTTCAACATTGAATTCCTGGGTCCTGCAAAACCCCTCAGTCTCAGGCAAAATGAGAGAGTTGGTTACCCTGTTACTCCCACGTGTGAGGCTCCTCACAAGGTGCAGAATAGACAAAGGAGGGCCAGACTGGGATCCTTCATTTATGTGCCTGTCCATAATGCTATAAACGTTATATTCCTTTCCCTAGCACTATAAACATTAAAAAGCACTGTAAAACATTAAAGAGTTATAAACATTATGGAAAAATTGAATCATCCCAATATATTTAAATAATAAAATATCCTTTCAATTCCAAAACTTGGGGTACCCCCTGCCTTTCTATTACTACAACCTACAAAGTTCATCATGCTCAGGAAATCTTGCAAAACATTTAAAATGTAACTGCTTTGAGGTTGCCTGGAATATATAGTGAAGATACTGAATACAGAGTTGGGGAGAGATGCTGTCATCTGTGGCCCAGTGGTAGCCAGCTCTAGCACACTACCATTTAGCTGTTGTACACACAAGAAAAATAGGAAGGATAATCTTGGCTAACACTAATACACACCCTGGATTAATAAATTTGGAAATGGACAGGGAGAAATCATGTTCCAGAGGCCCTTACTGATACAGGCAGGCAGGCACACAGGTAAAGACTCGATTCAGCTCTGGCTGTGAAAAAAGGTTATTTGCCAATGGGTGCTCTGTCCTGTTCATAACCCCTCTGTAAGGGCTGCACTACTCTGTACTTATTGATTAGTAATATATCAAGTCAGCCTGTAAGTACTTGGAATTAGCACTAGACAGTGTCAGCGATACAATCAAATGTGGGAAAGAACAGCTGGGGGCATAGTTCAACCCACACCGCTTTCCTTTTTGATACCGCATTTCAAATACCTCACAAAGAGCTAAATGGGACTTTGTTCTCAGAAAATGTGCTGGAATCCAATATATTGAGTGGCGTGTACCCTGGATGCCTTCTCCTGCTGCGGGAAGCCTGTGCATTACTGATCACTCAGTCATTATGCAGCGTTCCATCCCTCGGTGTTTGACAATACGCCGTGATTCAGAGACCGTGTTCCCCCTTGGCTCTCAATGAGGTACCAAGGCTCCGCTGATGACTAATAGTCATTTTCATCTGCATTTCTTAGTGACTTCACACGGGGGGCTATCATCTCGATAGTTTTGAGAGTCTCGGTGAGTAATTTGACTGTATCTTCCTGGAGCTGAGCAGGGAATGTAAAAGAGCCATGGGTGTGACTGCCTTTTCTTCAAAGTCATCCAGTTGTGCCTGTTGTCATGACTAATGGGTGGTCAGGCTACCACTCATGCACCTGATTCACAACAGTGCCCTTATCTATTTAAAAAGCACAAGTTTTCTGAACAAAAATATTTTAACTAAGCATTCCCTAATGCTTTCCTTTTTCAGCTGGTACTTTCTTTCTTTCTTTCTTTCTTTCTTTTTTTTTTTTTTTGACCAGCAGAGTGGACAGTGAGAGAGACAGAGAGAAAGGTCTTCCTTTACCAAATGGGAAACCAGGAAGAAGCTCCTGACTCCTGGCTTCGGATTGGCATAGCTCTGGACGTTGTGGCCATTTAGAGAGCGAACCAATGGAAGGAAGACCTTTCTCTGTTTCTCTCTCACAGTCTGTGAACTCTACCTGTCAAATAAATTAAAAAAGAAAGAAAGAAATTGGCCGGTGCCGTGGCTCAACAGGCTAATCCTCTGCCTTGCGGCGCCGGCACACCAGGTTCTAGTCCCGGTCGGGGCGCAGGATTCTGTCCCGGTTGCCCCTCTTCCAGGCCAGCCCTCTGCTGTGGCCCAGGAGTGCAGTGGAGGATGGCCCAAGTGCTTGGGTCCTGCACCCCATGGGAGACCAGGAAAAGCACCTAGTACCTGGCTCCTGCCATCGGATCAGCGTGGTGCGCCGGCCACAGCGCGCTGGCCGCGGCAGCCATTGGAGGGTGAACCAACGGCAAAGGAAGACCTTTCTCTCAGTCTCTCTCTCTCACTGTCCACTCTACCTGTCAAAAAAAAAAAAAAAATTACTAATTCCAATTGATAAGAGCACTGATTTTGGATGGCTTTATAAACTCTGTGCCTCATTTGTTGTGGGTTGACTGTGTACTGAAATCGTGACATGTAAGGTGGCAGTACTAGGTAGTAAGGCCTTTTGGAAGATAATGAGGTCATGAGGATGGATCCCTCACTCCTAGAAATCGTACCTTTATTAGGAGACCCCAGAGAACTTTCTAGTCCTTTTTCTACCACATGAGGATACAAGAAGTGGACCCTCTGCAATTGGAAGAAGGTCCACAGCAGAATTTCACCATATTAGCACCCTGGGATTCAGTCTTCTAGTCTCAGAAACTGTGAGAAACTGATGTGTATAAATCAAACAGTCTGTGGTACTTAGTAATAGCAGTACATATTGACTAACACACCTGTCAAACTTTTATTCATTCATTTTTTTTTTCCCCATGGCAGCAAACACAGAGCAATATACCAGAGACAAAAAAGTAGAAAGATCCGGGTATGCTTGGGTGAATAAACTAAATGGGACCATACTGTTTGAGAGACATGGTGAACCACTACATAGCTGATAATTTAGTCCGTGTAGTAAAGAATTTGGCCTTGCCCAAAGAGTTTTCTCTACCCTAAGCTTCTGGAGTCTCTAACTGCTTTTGTTGCTGAGGGCTTTTGTTCAGATGGCTTAGAATGGTGATTTGCCATACCAGAAACACCAACAGTGTGATGTAGCAATTTGAATCAGTAGTATCACAGCAGGTGTTTTTGAATGAAAAAAGAAAATATGTTGCAGGGTGTAAATAACTGACAAATAGCACTTAACATTACAAATATGTTAAAACATGTATTTCTCTTACCTAGCTGATCCATTTTTATAATCTTCCATCATTATTTTTTCTGGCTATGTATTCTTCGATCTCTTCTCAATTAGACACCTACTTTCAAAATCTCAGTAGGATAAATGAAAACTCAATTTGTTATGTTGTTTGGAATCCGCATTGTTATAAAACTTTATTCAGCCTCACAACTAAGTACCACTAATAGCACGTGCATCTTTGGGGTTGTTGTCACATTGAGAAAACCATTTTTTCCTTCCTATAAGAACAGAAATATTTCAAAGAATTTCTGGTTTCCTTGCATAGTGACTGTTCTCAAATATTGAATAATTCTCTTGAAGTAATTTTAAGTGGATGTCCTCATTGCAAACAAGTAGTAAGAGGGCAGAAAGCAATCATACTACTCAGATTCATAGGAAATTGTTGGTTGCATCTCTTGCCAACTTTTGAATGCAGTGACAGCACATTGGTAGTTGGGATTGGTCATGGTAGTGGTCTTTTCAGAGTGGGAAGAAGCCTACAAATTCGGTGCTTATGCTTTTCCTGGGGAGCCAGTTGTTAAATATGTATGAACACAGCACTGTGACTGCCTTCTCCCAAGCAGTCTGCTACAGACTTCTTTCATTGGTGTCAGTACTACAAGTTAGATCAGCCAGATCATAAATCTTTCTAACAAGTTAAACAATTCATTATTGCCCATTAGAGTAAAAAACAATTCAAGAGCCCATTAATAACTTCAATTAACATTTAATTAATTAAAGCTGTTGCTAGGATCTGACACTTGGCAATAATTTGTTTCTTGATTACAAAATACTTCTATTATTTTTCATCTTTATTATGTTTTCTAGTTCATCCATTTTTGTTAACTTTTCTCTCAATAAATAAGTGAAATTACTGTCAAAAGTTTGTATTTTTTGTTCTAAGTAGAATTTTCCAAAATATCTTTCAAAATTTTAGTAACAATAGCATACTCCATCTTTTTTAAGCATATATTTTTTATTTTAAAGTCAGAGAGGGAGAAGGGGAGAGAGAGAGATCTTTCATCTACTGGTTCACTCCCCAGATGGCCACAAGGCCTCAGGAGATTCTTTTGGGTCTCCCATGTGGGTGTCAGGGTCCCAAGAACTTGGGCCATTTTCTGATGCTTTCTCCAGGCCGTTTGCAGGGAGCTGGATCAGAAATGGAGCAGCTGGGACTTAAACCATTAGCCATGAGGTGCTGGTGCCACAGGCAGTGACTTTATCTGCTATAGCACAAGGCCAACCTGTTCATCTTTTTCTTAAAAAGAATGTATTAATGCATTAGATTCTAGGGTCACAGAAAATGCATGATAATTAGTATAATACAGTTGTCACCAATTCTCATGTTTTAATGTGATAGTAATACAAAGATAAACATTCCATTACTTCAGAGATACAATTCCAAGAATATAATGATCTCTGTGTGTGTGTGTGTGTGTGTATCTATCTATCTGAAAAATACTCCATATTTTTTTGATTATTTAAACACTTACCTCTTTGGCTATATTTTTTTGCATTGTATTTCTGATTAGTAGTAGATCAGGGGACTGTTAGAGTCTAAACAATTCCAATACTAGCCAATAAGGAATGGCTCATGTGTACATGGGTGTGACTATAATCCACACAAACATACCTAGGTAAACCCAGCTAAGTGCATTCTTTAATTTCTTTAGCCAGACCCCAGAATTTCCAAGGCTTCTCCAGTGCTGCCTGTCCTCAGAGCAATTGTATAGGAAGAGAAGTGGGAGTGTAACAGAGGCCACAAACTCATCATTAGGGCTCATCCTGGGGCCATGGAAAGGGTCTGGGTATATGAAGGTCTTGAATCTCAAACTTCATTGATTTTGCTAAGAGTAATTTCAATCCTCAGTCGATACATTGCCTTCAGCATAATATCCCTTTTCAATCTGGCTTCACTAAATGGTGATCTTAATTACTTGCTGTAGTGCCCAAATCTTCATAGTCTCCTAACAATGTTCATGCCATAATTCCCCCCAACTCCTTTGTTCACACTGAGATGAGGGTTGTAATTTTCCATGTGAATTTTTTATCTCTCAAAATTTCCAAAATCTTACAGCAAAATATCAGTAAAGTTAACTTTCATTTGAAAATCAAATCTGGGTACTTACCAAGTTTTTTAATTACAAAATATTTTTCAGAGATACTGTCTACTATTTTAACATCAAAATACTTAAAAGGTACATTGAAAGACCACCACAAAACACACTGAACACCAGAGTAAGGGAAAGTGTTGAGGTTGATTTCTTCTGAAAGGATTCATTCCTGAGAGGAGGAGCTTGGTGGGGGCAAGAGGTGCAGAGTCACCACACAGACTCCTGAAGTCGGGTGAAAGCAGGCCTGAGGTGAGCAGCCCACAGACTCGTTTATTTCAGTTGCTACAGCTGCTTATATATCCAAGGCAGCCAATCTGGTCAAGGGGCGGTCTATGACCTAACCAATCACAGCCTGTTGCCAGGCAGTTTCCAAAGCCATCCAATCACAGCCTGTTGCCAGTCAGGCTGTTGTTGCCAGGCAGTTTTTGAAACCATCCAATCACGGCCTGCTGTCAGGCTCTGTTGTCATGTGGTTTCTGAAACCATCCAATCACGGGGTGCTGCCAGGCAGTTTCTGTTGTCAGCGGTCATCTTGGCATGACCTTGTCACCTTCTCATTCCACCACAGGAAAGGGCTTACTGATGGGAAACCTGACAGCCTGGAGGGAGAGAGTGGAAAGAGGGCCTGTGTGGGAAAGCTGGTCCTGGTATAGCTTTGCAGGGATGAGGGAGTGGGAACAGAGAATCTTGTTAGAGTAAAGGTAGAGTTGCCACTTACGGTTGGGCCATTCGATCACCTGACTCCAAGAAGCCAAGCTGGATCCTGGAGAGGCCAAACTTACTGTACAAGGTGGGACTGGGTCAGAGTCCAAGATGGCACCCAGGGCTTAAGAGAAAAGATGGTGTCAGTTTTACTAACATCTCCCCCCACCCTTTTTCTTAATAAAGCAAGTGTTGTATGTGATTACATCAGCCCCCAAAGCCCAGAAGGGGTGGAGGGATGATGATCTTTCTTCAAGAGCTACTTCCTGCTGACAGAGGGTGACAAGTCTTTCTCCACTGGTGGGGCAACATCTTAAGTTATGATCTCCTAGGTGGGCAGCTGAGTATATTTCTGTAGTAGCATTTGGTTGACTACCTGGTTGGTGAAAGTTTTGGTTCCTTCCATTTTCACCTCCTGTAAACACGAACAGACAAGGTAGGATAAAAGCCAAGGTGAGAATAGCAACCAATGGGTCCTGGGAGGGGGTTAACCAAGCGGTGAGGGGACTCCATAGAGAGGTAGAGGGGAAAGACTATCTGGGCCCTAGAGAAGACTGTTTAATAGATGTGGTGATTTCTTGAAGTATTTTCAACATTTTGCTCTACCTGGCCCTGTTCACTAACGTAAGGACAATATGGTTCTCCTGGAAAAAACATAATTTCCCCCTTTTACAGCTGTGATAAGGTCCAGAGCTCGTCTATGTAGTGACACTACATCTGCCAGTGAGGTGATCTGATTTTGGAGGCCCCAAATAGCATCTGCTGAAGTTTCAGTGGGCCTGGTGACCTCCTCTTGTGGTCGTTGGAGTTCTTGGAATGGGTCCATAGACAAAACATTGTGGCCTAGAGCAGTTCCTGGGACCACCGCCGAAGAGAGGGAAGCGGCAAAGCTGATTCCAACCAAAACCAGGAGAAAGGTCTCTTGTGGGCAGAGAGATTTGTGAGAAAAAATTCTGAATAATTATACAATATTAAGTGGCAGGAAGAGGACCATCAATACACATGGGTCAGGAATAGAGCCACTGATGTAAGAGTAGAGAGTATGATTATAAAGTAATGAGACCCAAATAGGCTAGACAGGGTCTAAAACAAAGGACAGAATCATTTATTTATAGAGGATCTAAGAAAGGTGCTGTCTAAGCCATGAGCAAATTTTCCCATTGAGAGGCAAATAGAAACTGACAGAAGGGGCTTGATAAATAATCAGGTGGGCTTCGAGGCCTTGCCAGTTATGAGGCCCAGACCTATACAAGATAGAACAATAAAGCCATTTCAGTAATAGTTTCTTAAAATCTGTTTTTGAATTACCAATTGATTTGACTTACTTCCTGCTGTTAGTAATCTGAGTTAACCATACGTTTTTGAAGTTGGGACCCAAGTACATGATTGGCTTTATCTGCTTGTAGGACCATCCCAAAGCACTGAATACAATAGAAGTCACTGGAAAAAGTGTTAGGAAAATGAAGCAGTCTTATCTATGGCATGACACCATCATGACACATCATGACACACAGCCTGACGCCATCCAGGCTCTAGGCCCCACCACCACCATTGCTGGTAGCCAGGTGACCACATGGCCCAAGCACCGATGTCAAGCTCCACCCCCATCCTAATGGGATTTGCTGCTCCTGCTTCCCTGGCTGCCCTCCAGCAGCTTTAAAAGGACCTGTTCCTGAACACGTGGTGCTCCTCTCCTCTCTCCTCTCTTTCTCTCACTCTCTCATCTTCTCTCATCTTCTTTTTTGGATCCTCTCTCCTGCTCAGGCTCGCTCCTCTTGCTTGTCTCTCGTTTCCTCTCTCACACTCTGCTCGCTCTCTCCTCTCTTCTCTCTTGCTCTCCTCTTGCCCCTCTCTTGCTCTCTCTCCCTCTCTCCTCTTCTCTCTCTCTCACTCTTTTTCCTTCCTCACCCTTTCCCTCCCACCTGCTGGCTTTTCCCCAATAAACCCTTTCTTGACTCTGATGTTTGGTGTGTTTTGTGGCAGCCTAACAAAAAGTCCTTCAGGACCTATAGGAGGGCACATTTAAACACAGAACACATGTTTTAGTTTTCATGAGCAGCACAAATCTGATTTTTAGTGCTTGGAGGATAACACAAACTGTAGATGACAAAAGACTTTAAGCCATAGATAAAATTATAAATTCATTAACACAACACAAAATCTGTCTCTTTGGTCATTCCAAGAATTGCAAATAAAAACTTAAGTTAGCACATGGAATCATCCCATAACTTGGAACAATTTTAACAGAGTCAAAACTAGGGAAGAGAAAATATCTTGCTGGAGCTGGCTAGTAAACTGACAGTCACCAATTAAAAACTATCAAAAAGAGATGTTACAGGTTTTAAACAAATTTTTAAGATGATTTCAAAATATTTACTAACCCATATATGTATTGTAAAAACCTTATTGTCTTAACAAAGGGATCAGATTCTATGTCAAAGAAAAATAGATTAATAGCTTTAGTACCCCCAAATTTCTTTCTTTCATAACCTTCTGTGACTTCCACACACCTTTTGCAACTTACTTTAAAACTTTCTTTCATTCCAGTCTAAAATAAACTAGCTATAGAATAAAGTAATTCTTACAAACCATGTCCTTTATTTAAAAAAAACAAAACCTTCCTTCTTAACCCTAATTACCAAGAACACATTTCTATACTTGTGACATTTTCCATCTGCTGATTTCCTTGGTTTACATTTTGAAATAACCTTTTAAAAAAATCTCAAAATTAAGACAACATTTTCTAAATGAGAAAACACATCAAATTTCAGACTTACTTTTAAGCACTGCTGAACTATTGTTTATAGACAGTTTATGAAAACATATTTGTTAACAAATCCAAATAGTTTTTATAGAATATAAGGTGCTCAAAGTACCAGCGTTTACATTTAGACACATTTTTCATTTGTCTTTACCCAATTTACATTTAATAATTTCACCTAGATGACTGAAAACGCTGATATTATACCACACCTCCATCTGAATTAAGGTCAAAATTGTATTTATATGGAATTCTACTCCTTTTAGCTACAAATCAGTGACATTAAACCAGAGATACCCGTTGCTATCAGAAACTTGTTAAACCAAGTTGTAAAACAAGTTTGGCAAATTATTGTTTACCGTTATGTTAGGTTTAATGGGAGAGGGCATCCATCAGAGCATATGGGCACTCCTCCAGAGATTCCTAAGGAGAATCTGATAGGTGACAGAATGAAGGGCAATTATGGACAAGATTTGTCTGGAAATAGTAACTAACCTGGTGAGCCTGCTGGTTTGAAGGGCCAGTAGCCTTGATCATTATTTCACATAGGTCGGGAGAGATAGCTTTCAGGGTAATGGTGTCTTTGCAAGAGGACATTTATTTTGTTAGGTTTTAGGACGTTAGGGTCCAGAGAAGTGGCTAGTTAGAGAAGACGTTAGAGCTGAGCCTGCCCAGACCAGACTGAGGACAGGGGTGTTTGAAGTCAGCCTTGAGCAGCAGAGCTGCTTGTTGGGGGAGGTGTGGAGCAGCCCAAGGACTCCACCCAAGGAGGGTGGAGGATGAGAAGAAGGCTCTTTTGTGACGTTTGCAGTGTATTGTTCTAGCAGTTTGGAATGTCCCTGTCACAGGGCTTTTATAGTGATAAACATTTTATTAGCCTTTACAGTATTTTTTTGTCCTCAGGAGGATAGCATGGCAGAATGGAGGAGTAGGGTTTAGGAAGAGAGAGACAGTTTTGGATGTTAACTCAGAGCTAATGAATGAAATATCTAGGAAATGCTTGCTAATGAGACCAGGAAATCGAGTTTTTAGGAGTTGAGGAGACCTGGCAAGGTATGGAAGCCTGGCTCCTGGCTGCCCAGTCTCACTGACAAATTCAGTCCCAACACCATAATGGGCTGAAAACCCATCAGAAGACTTGATTTGCAATGCTTTATCCTGTCTGGCTGTTCATGATAAAAGAGCCATCAGAAGCCAAAGAAGTGGGATGGATGACTTGTTTACAGTAAACTGTGAGCCCAGAAGGATGGAATCCCCCTCTCCCTTGCTATTGTTGTGTTAAAATTGGAACAGGAGGGGAGGGGCAAAGACGAGCTGGAGGACTGGACCAATGGCTGGAGGTAGTCTCCTCCCAAAAGAGGACACCAAGCTATTACAAGGAAAGAGTGAGAGAAGGGCATCCTATCAGTCACAGAGTAGATTGGGAGGCTGTAGAAGCAAGGTTTTCCTGTACTCCAACTATGGAGGTTGGGGCAGAAGAGGGGGTCCCCAGTACTGAGTAAGGACTGAGAAAATTGCCCCCATGTTGATGAGGAAAGAAATTGGCCTACCTGCTACCTTCACGGTTACCCTGAGCTCCCGGAGAATGATGGTCCTCGTCAGGTGGTGGTAGTCCAGGCTCCTTTAATCCTCAATTGCTACTCCTTCAGGTCAACTCAGGGCGAGAGTGGCACGATGGCCTACTGACCTGATGGACAAGAGGGCAGTCCACCCCAGTGGCCCTCCTGGTGACATTTAGGACAAGGACCCAGTGGGGAACCTAGGGTTGGGACAGGTTCTGGCCCAGTGGTCTGTTTGCCACATTTGAAGCACAGACCCTGGGGGCCCTTAGTGTCAGCTCTATAATTCCTGTGATCATCTGGGCCACTGGATGTAGCAGGTTGCTGAAAGCCTTGGGCAGCCTTTGGAATTTTTCCTTTTGGGTTCTTTCATCTTTCCCATTACGTACTTTTAAGGCCACCTTTGGAATTTTTGCCTGAGGTGTTAATGGGCCTCTCTCTAGCTTTGACGTCTGGAAAACTGGGCAAAGAAATTATTTATAAGAAGGTTAGAGGTTGGTATATTGGAGAAGAGTCTGTATAAGACTCAGTTTGATGGGTTTTATCAGCCTGGAGAGGGGCCTGTTCTCAAACTCACCTTTGCTCCTCTGGAAGGAGGTTATTGGAGAGGATTGGAGAGAGCAGTGGGATGGGGGAGAGCGAGAGTTAACAAGAGCTGGTTCTGAGATAAGGGCAAGTGGAAACTTGGCATTCCCAGGCAGGACAGGGAGGTACAGTGAGTGAGATGGAGCAGAGTGGACAGTGCAGGAGTAGGTGGTGGGCTTTGAGGTGGGGGCTCATCTGTAGAGTCAAAAGTAGAAGAAAGGGGTTTTGGCCTTTTAGTGGGAGATTGGGAAGTTAAGAGATCCTGAGCCAGAGAACACAGATCCAGAGAGAAGGTTTAGAGCCGAGATGGAGGAAAGCCTGGGCCTGGAGAAGTCCCTTCCCCTTCTTGAGTGCTCACAGAGTGGTAAAGATCCTGAATAATGTTAGGTCATTAAGTGGCCATTTCTCCGGTTGTCCAGATCATACACGGGCCACGCCTGATTACAAGGAAAGGTGAGGGGATGGCATTTCAGATCGGGAGCCCATTTGAGAGGAATAAGATTATTATTTTTTTTATTTGACATAGTTACAGAGACAGAGAAAGGTCTTCCTTCTGTTGGTTCACCCCCTAAATGGCCGCTACGGCTGGCACTGCGCTGATCTGAAGCCAGGAGCCAGGTGCTTCTTTCTGGTCTCCCATGCGGGTGCAGGAGCCCAAACACTTGGGCCATCCTCCACTGCCCTCCCGGGCCATAGCAGAGAGCTGGACTGGAAGAGGAGCAACTGGGACTAGAACCCAGCACCCACATGGGATGCCGGTGCTGCAGGCAGAGGATTAACCAAGTGAGCCACTGCGCTGGCCCCCATGGAATAAGATTATTTAGGAGACAACTGGATGGAACAGGGAACAATGAAGCTCCCATAGCAACAGGTGGGGTCAGACTGGTGGGGAACAGGCAGCCCCAAGATAATGGCCGTGGGAGTGTACAGGAGCAGAGAGTGGATGGGGGTCATCACCCACGCCTACTGGAGCCCAGGCAGGGAAGCAGAGGGTGGGGCCATCACCCACACCCACTGTTGCCAGAGGCATAAAGTGCATGCCTGGTACCAGGACTTCAAGACGAGCAGAATGGAACCTTTACCTGAGATAGAGGTCGCAGTGGGAAGATTCCCCATTCTCATCGTAACTTAGGATTTGGATAGCCGGTGTGTGGATGGAAACCACAATGTTCGGTGGCAAAGAAGGAGGGCTGGGGTGGGTTTTGTGGTTGGCAGGGATCCAGGATGCAGATGTGGCTCACATTCCCGAGGGGAGAGCAAGGTCAATGGGCAAGCCTAAAAGGGGGGGGAGGGGGAAGGAACCCTAGTGGAGTATGTTTGTCCATTAATGCACCACGAATCACTCCGAACTTAGTGGGGTTACCCAACAAAAATAATCTAGGTCTCCTATGCATCATGATTCTAGGTGTTGACTCCCCTGAAGTTATCACTTCAGGTTTGTTCATGATGCTGCAATCACATGGTTACTGTGACTGACGTCACCTTGAAGGCTAACGCATTGCATGTGTGGCGATTAATACTAGCTGTTAGGCAGAATTTCAGCTGACATACCAGCAAAAACACTAACAGATGCCTCCCTGTGTGGCCTGGACTTCATCCCGGTATGGTGACTGGGATCCTAGAACACACATCCTAAGGGAGAACCAGGTGAGCACTCCATTACTTAAACTCAGATCCCACGTGACATCAGTCCGTTGCATGCTGTTCATTTGACATGAGTTATTAATGCAGTGCATGCTCAAGGGAGGGAGACTTAGAATCCATTTCACGGTCTAAATCCTGTGCAAGTGTAAATGAATTTTCTTCCTCTCAATCTGAAAATCTGTGCACTAAGAGACAAATTACCTGCCCTGTGTGTATCTAAAATGCAATGATGGAACAGGTATAGCACAACTACTGGCATGAACACAGAGACCCAGTAGCCCACAGAAAACATGCAAACCATTTAGATGAATGGTGGCAGTGCCTGGATTTGGGCTCTGCCCTACTTCTTGGAAATAATTCTCTGCACAACTTGGGTATGCCTTCTGAGCTCTTACTTCTGTCCTCTAACTATTACTTCATTTTCACCAAGAGGTTTGTGCTTGTAGCTGAGCATGTTCTAAACCAGGTCCACTGATACTTGGATATCCAAAGGGTAGTTTTCATTTTGTGCTGTTTCTCTTTGAAGTCTGATGTAGTGGTGTTTCCAGTGATACATTTTCCTTAAACATTCTTTTTTTTTTTTTTTTTAAGATTTATTTGAAAGAGTTAGGGAGGTCTTCCATCCGCTGGTTCAATCCCCAGGTGACCACAATGGCCAGAGCTGCACTGATCCGAAGCCAGGAGCCAGCAGCTTCTTCTGGGTCTCCCACACGGGTGCAGGGGCCCAAGGACTTGGGCCATCTTCTACTGCTTTCCCAGGCCATAGCAGAGAGCTGGATTGGAAGAGGAGCAGCTGGGACTAGAACCGGCACCCAGATGGGATGCCAGTGCTTCAGGCCAGAGCTTTAACCCGCTGTGCCACAGTGCTGGCCCCCACCTTTAAAATTCTTCAGGGTTCTATGAATTATATTGGTGCTCACAATATCACCAAATTCCCCTTTACACAAATCCCTTTGAGATAACCCTGTTGTACCTTGAACTTCCTGAAAAGCTGTGTAGGAAATAATCTTAAGATGCAGAAACTTGGTGCCAGTGTTGTGATGTAACTGGCAAAACTGCTGCCTGCATCACCAGCATCCTGTATGGGCACTGGTTCAAGTCCTGGCTGCTCTGCTTCTGATCCAGCTCCAAGCTAATGCACCTAGGAAAGCAGTGGCAGATGGCCCAAGTCCTTGAGCCCCTACATCCAAGTGGGAGACCTGGATGAAGTTCTTGGCTCCTGGCTTCAGCTTGGCCCAGTCCCAACCATTGTGGTCATTAGGGGAATGAACCAGCAGGTGTAAGATACATCTCTCTGTATCTCTTTCTCTCTACCTTTCAAATAAATAAATCTTGAGAGAAAGAGGAGAGAAAGAATTCGCAAGAAATATCCTTAAAATTCTTAAAGAGAACTTTCTCTTTTGAAACAATCTGAAGAACTAGTTTCACACTTTCTGGGATCTTAACAATGCCTTAACAGCTATGTTCTCTTGACTTTATCCTTAGACATTGTTTTCCTGAATGTATCCTCCTGGATTTGTTTTTTACCAGGAAGTTTTTTTAATTTGTTCCTTGGAGAATCTGTAAGTGAAAGATATTTTTACTTTGAAACCAACCAATTTCAACTTTTTTTTTCAATATTTATCAATCTATTCATTAACTAACCTCTTTTTTTTTTTTTTTTTTTTTTTTTTTTTTTTAATTAGGCAAGTAGAAGAAGCCAGGTAGCAGTTTGAAAATTTTGCTGGACTCTCTATATACAGACATCAGTTCAGTGGGCACATTTTTTTATTTTCTGTGCTACTACAGGCATCAATGTTGTCCTTAGGCAGAGTGGAAATCCACTTGGGGGCTTCTCTTCCGTGTAGTTACGGATGATGGGAGTGGTTGCCAGGGGTCCCACCTGCAGCTCTCTGTCAGTTTTCTACACTTTCTCCATGTGCCCAAGGCTTCCTTAAAACATTGTTTCTGTGTTTTAAGGGATGGAATCCTAACAGAAGAAGCTGGGTAGATCCAGAGTTAACTTTTCGTAACTAGCCTTATAAGGCATGCAGTACCACTGCCACCACGTTGGATTTGTTAAAAGTTAGACAGCAATGAGATTTCTGGAATAGCCGAGAAGGGACCTATGAAAATCTGCTTCTCCATAAAGGCAATAATAAGTTTGACAAAAATTGTAAAAATTGACTTTTTCTGAACTCTGGAAATTAAGATTTGCAACAGAACAAGGAACACTTCTTCTAGAGAAGTTGCTTCTTTGTATTAAGATCCGTGAGCTTTGTGGCAGGGGCTGGGCCAGGCCAAAGCCAGGAGCCAGGCAGATGCAGGGGACCAAGAACCTGAGCCATTCTCCTCTGACTTTCCAGGCACATTAGCAGGGAACTAGACTGGAACTAGAGCCGCTGGGACTCAAACCAGTGCCCATCTGCCACGCCAGTGCTGCAGGCAGCAGCTTAACATGCTACGAGACAACGCCCAGCCCAGGAAAGCAGTCCTTACAGCAAATGATACTGAGAGAGCAATAAGCATGCAAACCTGGCTTCGGGTCAGCGCAGCTCCGGTCAGTGCAGCCACTGGGGAGTGAACCAGCAGATGGAAGACCCCTCCACCTCTGCTTCTGTCTCTCTGTAACTCTGCCTTTCAAATATGTAAATTAATCTTAAAAAAAAAAGACCGCAGATGTGAATGCAAACTAAATTTATAAGAGTTTTAGAAGAAATATAATGATAAGCCTTTATGGTTTCTTTTATGTGACCTAAAAGCATAAGTGACAAGGAAAGCTGTTGGATTTCATCAATTTTAAAAACCAGTATGGGAGTGAAAAGATTATCTTTAGTATTTCTTTCAAAAAATTTTATTTATTTGAAAGGCAAATTACAGGGACAGTAGGGGAGACAGAGGGAATCTTTTATCTGCTTATTCTCCAAATGGCCACAATGGCTGGAGCTGGGCTGATCTGAAGCCAGGAGCCAGGAACATCTTCTGGGTCTCTCATGTGGGTGCCAGGGGCTCAAGCACTTGGACTGTCCTCCACTGCTTTCCCAGGCGCCTTAGCAGGAAACTAGCTAGAAGTGGAGGAGCTGGGACTCGAACCGGTGCCCACATGGGATTCTGGCATTGCAGGCGGCAGCTTTACCCCTTATAGCACCAGCCTCATATAACTTTTCTTTCATGTAATCATTTCTCTGTTAAGCAACACATGGTGTGCCCTCGAATTTTTTTTAAAAGATGAAACCAGATGGTAGTAATACTAGAAAAGTTTAAAAATGTACATTGGAATACTTCTAGCAATTACATTTAAGAAGATTGAAACAATATAAAAGAAATACAGAGACTCTTCATTAATATTATATTGGCAGGAGCTTGTCTGGATATTTTACTTCTCTTTTCTGCTTTGATAAATATAAGGCAAATAAAATCCATATATTAAACAACAGAAAAAACAGTTATTTGAAAGAACGCTATATAATGTATATTGCTCAGGCTTCTGTTTTCCTAGAAATAAACAGTATTGACGGGTTACTTTCCAAATAATAAAATGTGGACAGAATTAAATCTAAGAATAATCTTTCAGAGAATTATGAAATATTAAACTAGAGTATTAATGACTAATTTAGGTTTCTGTGAAATAATCCTTTTCATCAATCTCTTACTAGTTTTCAAATATAATTGTTACTAATATGAAAAACAAAAATCCCACCAAGCATTTCTGGACATTTTTTTTTAATAAGGTATCATGATAAGAAGATACAATTATTGATGTGCCAGATATTACAGCATTTATATATCATACGAATTTCCAAGAATGAGTCAATCATAATGATTAAATTATCATAAAGCAGTTAATTGGCTCCTTTATATGAGTATAAATATTTAGAGCTAAAAATCTATAAAGACATGGATGTTAGGACATATACATTTTTAATTCTCATTGATCCAGTGTTGCCGTCCCAAATCATCTTTACTGTTTAATGGATACGGTTTCATCCTCTTGGAAAATAGCTTATAGGAAGCCTTCGCTGCCTGGCCCATCAAAATTCACACTTTCTCTCCAAAGATAACAGTGGCCGCTCCTCATCCGGTCACTGACACACGGAATCAGACACTATCTCTTGCATACAGCTGCATGGATCTGTCAGCTACAAACTTGATCAGTCTCAATGTTCTGATTCTTCTCTATTTAATAAACAAAGTCTTCAGTTTTAATTAAGATTTAAACTAAGTTAAAATGTGTTGTGACTTGCATGCTTTTTAGCTGAGTTAATTAGCCAGGAGCTGAGGACCAATGCTACTAAGTTAATTCTGGAGATATTTCCTCACAACAGAACTATTTTTTGTTTTGTTTTGTTTTTTTTTGACAGAGTGAGAGAGACAGACAGGAATGTCTTCCTTCCCGTTGGTTCACCCCCAAAATGGTCACTATGGCCGGAGCTATGCTAATCCGAAGTTAGGAGCCAGGGCTTCCTCCTGGTCTCCCATGTGGGTGCAGGGCCCAAGGACTTGGGCCATCCTCCACTGCCTTCCCAGGCCACAGCAGAGAGCTGGACTGGAAGAGGAGCAACCAGGACTAGAACCAGCACCCATATGGGATGCTGGTGCTGCAGGCGGAGGATTAACCAAGTGAGCCATGGCGCCGGCCCACAACAGAACTATTTTCATAACATCTCTTTTTGCAAGCATTTTTATCTTAGTTGACTCTGAATCAAAATCAACTGTAATTTTCTATGTAGCATTAAAGCAATCTTATCAACTAATCCACAAATATCTATTGAATGCTAAATGCTAAATTTTATGCTACCATATTCTCAACGTGTAGGTAGACATAATGAAGAATAGATGATTTGGGAGATAAAAATTTGTGCACATGAAAAGATGACTCAAACCTCAATATGATAATTGCAATATAATTGGTATACACAATCGGAGCTAGGAAAGGTGGAAGAAAAGTGTTCCTTAAATTTAGATGGTGAAAAACACCCCATGGAGATTTCATCTGTGAATATCAACAGTGTTCTCCTTTGCTTCTTCTAGGATGGCACTTTCTTTTTTTTTTTTTTTTTTTAAGATTTATTTACTTGAAAGGCGTGTGAAAGAGAGAGAGAGAGAAAGAGATTGATCTTCCATCTGCTGTTTCACTCCCTAAATGGCCTCAACAGCCTGAGCTGGGCCAATCCGAAGCCAGGAGCCAAGAAATTTTTTTCAGTCTCCCATATGGGTGCAGGGATCCAAGAACTTGAGCCATCGTCTACTGATTTCCAAGACCATAGGAGAGAGCTGGATAGAAGAGGAGCAGCCAGGACTTGAACTGGCCCCCAAATGGGATGCCAGCACTGCAAGTGGCAGCTTTATCCACTCACCACAGCGCCAGCCCCCTAAGACAGCACTTCTGATGACTGAAGGAAACTTGTTTGTGAACCTTCTCTATTTCCACTGAGTGTCCTTCCTCTTCTGTTGTCCTGTAGCCTGAAACCTGCTAGTATGGATGCGGTCCTACTTTGCACTAGAAGTGTTTCAACAGAAATCTTGATACATCAGCAGAAAAGACAAAAAGCTCTCAACACGTGTAATGACAAATTAATTGTCCATATACTCATTTTTGTTCATGCAGTTACTGGAACCGAGGTCAGAATAAGAACCTCAGGTCATTTAATAAGGCTTTGTAGCTCAATCAGAAGCAATTAGAAAGAGAAGCAAAGGAGTCAGCTTCTGCTGTATGCAGTTCGTTATCAGAGAGAAAATGTCTTTTTTTTTTTTTTTTTGGAGTCTTTCCTGTAGTTGCTACAACTACCTTAGCTAGATAAATGTTATCTACTTCTATGACAGGCTTGGAGATTGGCAGCCCAGATGAATGTTTTCCCATTTCAGCATTTCACCTCTAGATTAAGAACTGTAAACAGCTTCTACTTGTATAGATACGGTTTTGCCTAACATACCTCACGCTTTCACCTATGGCATTACACCAAGCCCTTCTGAAGATGAGTGGCGTGACAGTCACACCAGTTTATCATCCGACCATAACTTTCTGCATACATTTCATTTCTGACACTTACAAGCTTTCTTATTTTTTCTTTTCACTAGGTGATTCATTAATAAAAATCGAAATGATCATTACAATGTTGTGACAATTTTCACAGCACTGCAGATTTATTATTTTACTGGGTTGGTTGTCATTAACATGCATAGTGATTTTTATTATTGTAGTTATCAGATATCTGTTACATACCCCAGTTAGGTGTGGAAGGAAAGAAGGCAGGAAGGAGTGCTTCACAGTCAGTTTGAGATTAAGATTTTACATCTGAGGGTATTTGAAAGGTTTGTGGGAAAATGGAATTAAAAGGTGAGTTCATTTTGTAACAAAAACAAGAACTCCATACATAGTTTTTTCTAAGATTTATTTATTTTGAAAGAGTTAGAGGGAGAGACAGATATCTGGTTCATGCTCCAGATGGTTGCAACAGCCAGGGCTGAGCCAGGGCGGAGCCAGGAGCCAGGAACTTCATCCACATCTCCCATGTGGGTGGCAGGGGCCCGAACACTTGGGGCCGTCTTCTGCTGCTTTCCCAGGCCATTAGCAGGATTGGAAGTGGAGCAAGTGCTACATGAACCAGCACCCATAGGGGATGCTGGTGTCACAGGTGATGGCTTTAACTGCTAAGACACAACACTGGCCCCACTTTTTTCAAAATATGTGTGTTTCATGAACATTTTGAACACTCATATTCATGGATTTCAAATGTATTTTGCCCCCAAATTATATTTTTATCCCATTTCCCAATAACTTTATGAAATAACCTCATATTGTTTAGGCTTAGATCTCTCAGATTAGGTGAGTGAGGTAAAATAACAAGTTGCCCCAACAGTCCCAGGAAGATGAAAAAGTTCTCCATAGATGGAAGATTAAACCAGGGAATTTCATTGTAACCTTGTTAGTGGGATGAGTTTTACTGATAGAGAAGATTCTGAATCAGAGGAACACAGGGCTTGCACCAAAATTTTATATTTGTAATATTATAAAGAGTAAAAATGTTTTTGAAAGTATGAAATGAGTAGATTTAAACAGCAAGCCTCCCGTGCAGTGCACTGACGCTCTGTGGCTCCCTCTTGAGCCTGGCAAGATGCACCACAGCTGTGTGTTGGCTCCTGCACGGGCCACCTGGCTCCCAGAGAGCCTCTCCGTGCTCCCCAGCCCACCTCTGTTCTAGGTTCTAGGTCAGCATCCTAAGTACCAAATCTAATACTGAGAAAAGTTCACCATTGTGGGTTGGAATAGGGTGGGCAAATACAGAGAGGGTTATGGTGCTTTTCCACTCATGGTACCAAGGTAGGATATCCTCAAATACTGGGTCACTTTTCTTGAAATATCACTGGCTGGCTGTATCTTTGTTTCCCCAGATGGACCAGAAAGTGATGGTGTTTTGCCCCCAGATTGCTTTCTGGTTGCCATGGATATACAGGGAGATAAGGGTTGTTGTCAACAGCTTCGTTCTATAACCAACTTCTGAGCTCTGATTACTGCTCATCTCCCTCACACACACCCCCCACCACCACCACCAGCTATGGTCATGGACTCTACCGCACAGTTCTTACTGATGATTCTGACTTTTGAGTGAGGTGCTTATCTTCTGTTTGTTATTCTCATAGGATACATGGTGTGATGGTTTATTTTATGTGACAGTTTGGGCCAAGGAATATTGAGATACTTGGTCAATCATTTTTTAAGGGAGATTAATATTTGGATAGTTAAACCGAGTAATCCTTAATGTAGTCTCTTTAATGTGAGTACCCCTCATCCAGTCAGTTGAAGGCCCAAAAAGAATAAAAAGCCTGGACCTCCAGAGAGTAAAAAGATACGCCTGATGCTTGACTGAGTTAGGACATCAGTATTTTCCTGCCTTCAGATGAGAACTGAAACATGGGCTTTTGTGGGTCTACAGTCTATTGGCTTTCACATGAGAGTTTATATCCTCAGCTCTCCTGGGTCTTCAGATTGCAAACTACAGGTCTCAGGACTTCTTTGCCTTCATAACTGTGACAAATTCCTTATAATAAATCTCTCTTTCTGGCTTTCCCTCTCTGACATAAGATGGGATGATAAATTTATTTTGGTGCAAAATAATTTGAAATACGTATCATATTTAATTATATGTGTATGTATACACACACACACATAATCTGTCGGATTTCTCTGCAGAACTTGGACTAAACGTAAGAGGTCTAGATCTTTTACTAACTTCAATTTCAAATGCTATAACTGATGTAGAGGTGTTGTGATCAGTGGGGGTACCCAGCTGGGTTCATTAGAGGCTCTTTCTCACACGTATGAAAGAATTCAAAGTGGAGACATAAAGATGTACAGGGAAATGGAATGTATTCAAAGCAAAGAAATATTCAGGCAAGCTCAAGAGAAACAAAGATACAACACACAAAGATCCTAAGCAAGCAATAGTCTTTCACAAAAAACACCCTTCCAAAAAAGGTTGGTCCATCCCGTCATACTCTCTGGAGGTATAGAGAGTGATGTCGGGGTAGAGCTCAATTGAACATTCAAAGGAGGTGTGTAGTTTGGGTCAGTGTTTGAGAAACACCCATTTCTCTGCCCTTTTTGGAAATATCAGCTGTGTCATGGCATTGGGTGCATTGTAGGAGTGGGAGTGCCACAATGGCAGAAATGGCATCATGGGGAAACATCCCACAGCCATCTGGATCTTTCTGGTTGGCACTGGTTCTAAATTTACAACATTATGGAACTTGTGGTTTCTGCTGCATGGCTTGGTGGTGAAGAGAAGATGGTCGTGGGTGGTGCGCAGAAAGTGCAGTGTCGTGCAGACTGGGGTAGGTTGTTAAGCAGGGACTGGCCCCAGCTCTTGTGAAGAGAGCTGTTAGACACCCCCTGCACTGGGTCATTGGAGCTGTGAAATGTTGGCCTACAGTGCTGCAGGGGTCAGCTGAGCTGACTTCCAGTGGCCTACACTACCGTTGTGGATCAACGGTAGCTATTAACCCACGGTGGGGCTGGGGCTCTCAGACCTTTTATATCAGCTAATATTCCCTGCTTTCCCACATCAGAGGAACAAGGTCACAATATATACAAGAAAAGAAAAAAAAAAACAAGCTACTGTTCTGGCCAGATTGTAGTCACCATTGCTGAGCGTTCTTGATTTTTCTAGTTAAAACACAACTATTGCAACTATTTTACAAGGAGAAATAAAAATATATTTAATAGGAAAAAATTTCCATTTACAAGCTTATATTTGTTAAATTTATGTCTTTTATTTCAGCTGGTTTATACATTTACAAACAGAATTTTAAGAAAAAGCTACCCATGTACTGGGGAAGGAGGAAGGACTTGACATTTCTTGCACATAGCAGGTGAATGTTTAGTCATCCCTGTGAATGGAAGGTGGAGTGACTTACTCCTGAAAGTTTGTTTCTTAGTTAGAACAAAGAGTAAGGTCAGCAAAAGTCTCTATAGGTCATATAACCTTTACTTGCAGGGAGAGTGAGACTTTGTCTTAGTGGAGATAGTTAGCTATTTCTGGTGTGGACAGTATTTAGTCTACCGTGTGGCTATTTTAGAGTGAGAATGTCTTCAGAGAGTTCTATTCAAGATGAACAGAAGTCAATTTAAAAATTCAACTTATACTGGACAAATCTCAGATACCATACCTGGGAAACTCTAAAGAATAAAAGGGTAGAAAGTTAAGAAAATCACCTATTTGAGCTCAGTTATTTAATGGGAATCTACCCTAGCTTTTGAATTTGACGTTTATATAAGTCAGGGAATGCATCAGCTGACTGAAACAGAGGCATGTACATCATGAGTGGCACATCGCCTTGTCAAATTGTAAATGTTTTTAATTATACATCAGTTAACTGACATTCAAGCTTATGAGAGTGAGCTTCCTGTCTTTGGTACTTAGCTGAGCCACAAAAGATGGAGAAGAGCTACAAATAGAACCTAAGCAACCTCTAAGGACACTTAACCAAGTGTATTTAATTTTAATGGTACCAAGTGTTAAACTGGTTTAGTAGAAATAATGACTTCTTTAATGAATGTTAATCAAATATTTTGATAGAAAAGCCCCTGAACACCATAGGATATATTGGATTCTACAACTCCAAGTAATGTAACTGTTCCTTAGGTGGACAACATGATTATTAAGACACATCTCCTGCTAAACTTAGCATTATAATATCACTTCAAAGGCATTCTTCCTAGAAATACTAAGAAAGCAGATTCTATTTAAAATATCTCAATGCTTTTAAAATTTTGAGGAGCATTAGATGTTAAGAATTAATTTAATGTGCGCGTTATTTCTTGGATGTCTTTTGTAAACATCCCAGTGAAACTATGGCGAGATGGACAAGTTTCTGCATCATACTCAAGAATTATATCACAAAGCAAGATTTGGTCACTGGCTAGGAGAACACATTCTGACTGCATTGTAAATGCCACCAACGGTAACAGCCACTCTTGTTTGTAAAACACATGACTGAAAACAACAGCATTTTGCGATCATCTACATGGGGCTGGCATCTAAACTTTATCTGTTAGTGAAGCTTCAGCAACATGGAGGGAGCCTGGGTACCTTAGATTAAAAAGTTCTGAAGGCATTCTGAGTTTACAAGAAAGATCAGCTAGCAAAATCCACCACCAGTGGTCGCCATGGAAAAGTCAAAGTAGAGAAGTATGGCAGAACCTGTTCAAATTACACAGACGCTGATTTTCAGAGTTACCTCTGCCATGAAATTCTGTAAATTTTCAGAGGACCCCATCGATGAAGACACCAGAGTTTCTACAGAGTTTTCAAAGAGGTTAAACCCAACGTCCTGATACTGTGGTAGAGGAACAAATCGGTAACTGATCCTTCATCATATAGATAGTACAAATTTCAAAGGAAAAAAACAGGCAAATGTTGATAACACACAGTACTTAGGGACCTGTTGGGATAATTTTAAAAATTAGCCAAAATTTAAAATGCGCAAATTCTTTGACTCCACTATTCTAAGCTCTTATTCCAAAGAAACAATCAACAATTTTGTGTGTTGTTAATTAAATCACAAATTTATGGGGAATTCAAGTGACTTAAAGAAGGAAATAGGAAACAAATAGTATAGCAAATATGCTGTGTAAAACATCTTGATAAGGATGTCAAAATGATATTAAAAAGAGTTAAATTTGTACAGACAATAAAAGATATTAGATTTAAAAGTTTAAAAACAAGGTAAGAAAAATTTGCAATATTCTCTACGTATAGTGATACTATAAATGCTCCACCCTAAATTCCGAATCCTTCTCCATCAGATATTTCTGGTGCCTGAGGCCTATTTCTAGCTCTGAGAATACACAAGGCAGACATGAAGTGTATAAAATTAACACCTTTGAGAAAAACAGCCCTCAGCCAATAGTGGATAGGAGTTTGTGATTAAATAAGCCAGGTGCCTAACCCATTGTGTGGGACAACTCCAATTCTTAAGTTTTCTAGCAAGACTGAGCCTGAGGCTCCCACACCCATTACGGATTCATTAATGCTGCCCAGTGGGCTTTCTTCTGTCTGAATGCACCTTTTCCACACATGCTTCTGTTTCAGCCTCCACCTACAATGATTTGTTCTTCATTCCTCAGTAACTGTGTGCTTATGGGAAAATCCATGAGCAATATTTTATGCATATTTTATGATATGTGTAGTGAAAGGCAATAGGGATAAAAACCAAATATAACAAGTATTTCTCTGTACTGTCAAAGTACCATTTTGCTGTATTATACTTTATATTATTCAACACAAGGAGGTATGGGCCAGCAAGAGAGTCAATGAGGCCTCCTGGGTGGATTGAGTTCTAGGCCTAGAAAACATATATTCCAAATGGCAAAGGCGAAGATTTGCAGCTCATATCCCTCCTTCTTGCTTTAGGATTGCCCTTTCTATGCTGGAACTTGGCAGGGTACAGATTGGAAGCCAGCTCTCTCAGTGGGCCTGTGGTGAGGAACTGCAGCAGGCAAAAGTAAAGGCAATGAGGTGCGTCTGTCACAAAGGCCAGCGAAATCCCAGCATCCTGGCTTTCGGCAGCGTATCAATTCAGCACAGAGTAAGAATGATTTAGTAATTTCTTTCCCAGTTAGATGAAACTCTGTCATCTTGACTGCTGTGTTCTGTTACTTCTGTGAAAATAACACAATTATATGCATAGCAATGTCTTTGTACCATGATGAGGGCATATCCAACAGTGCCACATGAGTTCGCATGATGGAATGTCAACAGTGAAGATATAGACATTTCAAGGAAATCAGCTAAGGATTAGACAACTTCCATTAATTTTCTCTGTCTTGAAAGACAATGATTTATCACCATATCTCTATATCTATTATGTGTTTGTGTTATTCCCTATTTACTGTCTTAGAAGTAGGGATTTTTTGTTATAAAATTTAGACATCTCAGAATTTTATTTTTCACTTATTATTGAACTAAAAGATAAACTGACACATTTCCATAGTGTCATTCATTAAGGCCATGGATTAATAATTTTACTTCACTAAGCATGACTTATCTGGTTTATTCCATCTATCCCTAAACAGAATAAAAACTTGTTAGCATTTTTATTGACTGTAATTATACATGATCCTAACATCAGATTCTACTCTAAAGCTAGGAAATAGCAGAAAAACACAAGTTGTAGATGAGCCACACTTCTTAATGTATTAAATCTGTTTTCTAGATAAATAACTATATAGTCTTTGAATATCCTGATAGAAAAAACAAATATTTTACTTAGATTATTATGTAATATAAGTATATTATTAACTGAAGAATGAAATTTCATTACCTTTCATCATTGTGATACTTGCACTATAATATTTGGTTAAGGGAAATTGGAAGATATGCCTACATAATGACTGAGAAATTCTATGAGGCCAAATTTTTATAAGAAACATGGATTATTAAAAATTATTTGTAAATTATATGTAGAATCATATTACTTACTAAAACTTTAAATCATACACACAAAGATGTAGTCTAAATTTTAGCCCCAAACATAAATTCATTCAAAGCACTTCATATTTCCAGAAAACAAAAATATAAAATACAGTTCATGAATGGCTTAGGATTCAATTGAGAAGAAACAGAGCTTGTTATTAAGAATAGCCGGGGGGAGGCCTTTGACTCAAGGGTTAAGAAATTGTTTGAGACACAAACATCCAATATCAGCATGTGGGTTTGAGTCCCAGCTCGGCTCTGATTCCAACTTCCTGCTGATGCACACCATAAGCAGCAGAGGTGACGACTCAGGTAGCTGGTTCCCTGCTACCCATGTGGGAGACCCAGGCTCCCAACCCAGGGTATTTGCAGTTATCTGGAGATTGAACCAGTAGATGGGAGTTCCCTCTTTCACACTCTTTCTGCCTTTCAAGTTGATTGATTTGATTAATTAATTTAAAAAAACAATAGTGGGAATTTTACTAAAGAACTAAAAGGCAAAAAGCCAAAACAAGCATATTAATATTTATGCTAGATGAAATTTCTTGTATAGAACAATTGTGTACAGTCAAAATCATTTCAAAATAATATTTTTAAGAAAATCTTTCCTTTTAACAGCACTCAAATGCTGAAATATTTAGAGTGAGATGAAAAATATGCTACTGAAAAATATGCTATTCAGTGTCAGTGTTTGTCATATGTACAAATTGAAATACTCTTAAAATAACCCTATTAACAATTTGGGACGTGCTCAATCAGACTTGCCCCAAATGGTGGAGGTTAGAATCGTGCCAGGGGATTCCAATACAATCCCATCAGGGTGGCATGTACCAATGTCATCTCACTAGTCCAAGTGATCAATTTCAGTTCACAACTGATCACACTGATAGGTCTAAGAGTCAAAGGGGTCACACAAACAAGACGAGTGTCTGCTAATACTAACTGACAGAATAAAAAAGGGAGAGAACGATCCATCATGGGAAGCAGGATACACAGCAGACTCATAGAATGGCAGATGTCCTAAACAGCACTCTGGCCTCAGAATCAGTCCTTAAGGCATTCAGATCTGGCTCAAGAGCCCATGAGAGTATTTTAGGCATGGGAAGCCAAGACACTGTGGCAAAAAAAAAAAAAAAAAGAAAAGAAGACCTAAATGAAAAATCTCTGCAAGTGAGATCCCAGTGGAAAGAACAGGGCCATCAAAGAAGGAGGTACCTTTCTTTGAAGGGAGGAGAGAACTTCCACTTTGACTATGACCCTGTTGGAATAAGATCGAAGTCAGAAAACTCAAAAGGCTTCCATAGCCTTGGCATCTCATGACTAGAGCCTAGGGGGATTACTGACACCATAAACCAGAGTGTCAAATTGTTAAGTCAACAACAGGAGTCACTGTGTACTTACTTCTCATGTGGGATTTGTCCTTAATGTGTTGTCCAATGTGAAGTAGTAATGCTATAACTTGTACTGAAACAATATTTTACACTTTGTGTTTCTGTGTGGGTGCACACTGATGAAATCTTTACTTAGTATATACTAAATCGATCTTCTGTATATAAAGATAATTGAAAATGAATCTTGATGTGAATGGAATGGCAGAGGGAGTGGGAGATGGGAGGGGTGTGAGTGGGAGGGAAATTATGGGGTGGGGGAGCCATTGTAATCCATAAACTGTACTTTAGAAACTTTTTATTTACTAAATAAAAATAAATTTAAAAAATAACCCTATTAAGCATAATGATAAAGCTTAACTTACCAAGTATTAACTGCCAATAAAATGTGGTTTATTAAGTATGTATTAGCAAGGTTTCCTTATCTCTCTTATAAACTGAGATAAGCATTCAACTAAAGGTTGAATACTAAATCAAAAAAAATTTTTTTCTTACTAAAAAAAATTCCTATGTTAAGTGAATGAACAGATTATTTTGTTTTTATGTGTGAATAATATTTTAATCTAGAGATCTTTGATCACTTTAAAATTATAATACTCAATTTTAATATTATAGAAGTAATGAGAAAAATTCAGTGACTGTACATTATTTTTAAGTACCTCTTTTATCTCATGAATGAACCTCTATTTTCATGTGTTCAATTACAATGGGATAATAAAATAATCACTTATTATTCATTTTTTAATATTTGTAGTTTTAATTTTCTACTTTGTCAGATATTTTGCTATTTAGAATACATTAACGAGTGCCGTTGTCAAAATAACCATCTTAAATAGATTAGCTTATTAGCCCTTTTGAGCAGATGAGATCATTGAGATTTAAGTGACTCACCTAAGTCCACACAGCTTCTAAGTAACACAGTTGGGATTTGAGTGGATCTAATCCAGAAACTGGGTTTGGATTATTTCCTATAACTAAGAAATTCTCCTGTCACTTCTTACTTTATGCTTACATCTATTACCTTTTATAGGAATTTGAATATTTTACATTGAACACATTTACAATATATATTATTTCCTCAGTATTCTTTGGAAACATGTTGATGCAAAATACCATTAAAAACAGCAGTAACAGTATACTGATATTGTTCTTGTATGCATGCTCTTTCTAAATCTTAAATTATGAAAGTGTGTTTTGTTAGAATGTACTGCTATTATGTGAAATTATTTGGCAATGAAGAGGCCCATCATTGTAGAGTGTTGTTGCTGTCGTTTTAATAGAAACACAACAAAGAAATCTATCCTGTGTATCCTGCAGTTAGACTGGCATCATGGTCGTCTTCTACCATTTACCATTTACTGACCATATACACTGGGAAATTTATTTGTTCTTGGGGTCTTGTTTTTTTGTTATTTTAAAGATTTGTTTTACTTGAGAGAGAGAGACAGAAACAGAAATAGATCTTGTATCTGCTAGTTCACTCTGCCAATAGCCACAAAGGCTATGGCTGGGCCAGGCTGAAACCAGGAACCGGGAACTCCATCCAGGTCTCCCATGAGGGTTGTAGGGGCCCAAGCATCTGGGCCATCTTCTGCTGCCTTCCCAGACTCGTTAGCAGGGAGCTGAAATGGAAGTGGAGCAGCGGGAACTCGAATCGGTGCTCCTGTATTGGATGCTGGCAACACAAGCAGTGGCTTAATCGGCTTTACCACAATACTGGACTCTGGCTCTTATTTCTAAAATGAGCACACCAATTATACTTTGTGGAATTTTGGTTGTAATTTATACACACACACACACACACACACACACACACACAATTTATGAAATGACTAGTAGAAGGGCTCAGTTACTGTTAGGTATCAAGATGAAACCATTGGTAGGCAATACAATATGGAAAGTACTTGTGTCCTTTCCCTATACTAATGGCTTCTATTCCTGTCTGTCTGTCTTTAGCATATTTCTTCTTCCTTATAAATCTTGGTGATTTTTTTTGTGGGGGAAAGACACTTTACTTTTTCATTGAATTAAAATATGCAAACTTCTTTGACAAAAAAAAGAACTTGGTACTTTATGGAAGGTTTATATTATTTCTTTTTTATTTTTTTTGGCCCAATTCACAAAGTATAAACTCAGTTACTTTCTAATCAATCACTCCAAGTATGTGGGTTTGGCATTGCATATGGGTTGGTTAATAGCTCTAATGATGTTCTCAGCAGTAGGATAGTTTTTTAGCACATGTTTCAATCTTCACTAATATTCCCATGCAACATTCTCTTTTATCATTTTGTCATTTTCCTGATAGATTTACATATACTGAGATATTTGTAAAATCTATCAACTATCAATTTTAGGATTATATTTTTGTTACAAAAGGTAAGCTTTCCAAATGTTTGATTTCAAGCCTGCAAATGATCACTTCTTTCCTTTTATAAGAATCATCTCCTTCTCATTATAAAACAGCTAATAAAACCTACATTCTTCTTCCACAAAAGTGGGCAAAGAGAAATATCTGTTGAGTATTCTCACATCTAACTTCCATACTCATCTATTATTCCAACGATTTAGTAAGACATAAAATCAAAGTTTGAAATAAGGGAAAAGTCTAAACATTCTCAGTGTGACTCAGAGAACAGATCTATCCAAAGTTTCTCATCAATCTATTTTCCTGTTTATCTGACTTTATTAATAAACTTTCTGAGCAATTAAATTTAGATAATTAAATGATTGAAAAAAATCTTTGGTTCATGACATATGCTTAGTAAGGTACATCTGGGTAGTTTCTGATCAAATATGCTCCCATAAATAAACTTACAGTTTGAATGAACATTGTTTTCTTCTCTGTCAAGGCTAATACCATGTTTCTACAAAGATAAAATTGATTATTGCAAAGAAAAAATGAAGCAAGTATGTCCTGGACATTCAACAACAAATTGAAATCCTGAAACTTGTATAGGGGATAAATAAGCTATAAAAGTTAAACAGTAAGTCACAGGTGGAAAATGAGATAATTACAGCTCATATGAACAAAACCCACAATAAACTAGAAATAACATTTTTATTATATGTGGACTCACATGTTTATCTAATATAGTGCTAATATTTTGAGGTTCACTAAATTTTTTTTTAAAAGAACATGATGGCTGCTATAGATTCTCCCACTGCAGGGTATCTATGTAAGTATCCCACATCAGGAACACATTTAGTTTTGTCAACACGTCAAACATCATGCAGCTTTATTCGCTTTAAACTTCAGCTGTCCATACCCATTGCCATTCTTCAGACAAACTGCTATTTTCCTGCAGATGTTGCTATTCTAAAGCTTTCATGTCTGTATTCCAGTAAAAACAATCTCTAGTATGATAATCTCATCCTTATCAACTAATTCTATCTTATCAAGTGGCTTGATCCCTTCACATTTCACACTTAACCCTGTTTTGAGCAAATTCCCTTCCTTCAAACCAAATAGTAAACACTTTCACTCCTCGCCTTAGCAGCTCTCTCGAAGACCTGTTTTCCTTGTTCCATCATGTCCACTCTGAAAACATCTCATTTTAAACATATCCCAACGTCTGTCTGAGACACTTGTGCCCTAAGCTAGGTAGGATTGCTAGTAATAAAAAAATTTTATGATAGTACCAGGTAGCCTGTGAAGTTATTTTATTTATTCATGTTCCGTTCTTCTCCCACTCATGTCACCAGTGTGTGCAGGCAGGTGTTTTCTTAAGTCTCCTAACGATCCCTTAGTTAACTCATCCATGGGCAGACAACTGCTTTATTTCCAAGAGGACAGGTTCTATCATATGGTGTCTTTGTCTAGGCTGCTCTACCAAAAATATCATTGACTAGGTGGTGTATATACAAGAAGTTTATCTGTTGCAGTTCTAGAGATTGGAATACCCAAGATAATGGTGCTGGCAGATTCTGTGTCAAGTGATTGCCCACTTCGTCAAGCATGGCCGTTTTCTCATCGTAAACAAAGATGGAAGGGGTGTCATTATTAAGGGCACTAATTCTACTCACGATGTCTCCACCCTCATGACCTAATCACCTCTCACTTCCTAGTACCGTTCCTCCTTCCTAGGACATAAACATTCAGACCACAGTGAATGGGAACTGTGTAACGCTCTGAATTCCAAATTGCCACCAGAGTGATCTTTCCATTGAAAGGAGGAAAACGCAAACATCTCCACATTCTATGATGCAGTAGCAGCAAGAAACTGAAGACTTCAGTACTGTAACAGCAAGGATTGCATTCTTAGTGACCTGAAGGAGCAGCCTATGAATTCACTCCCCAAAGAGACATAACAGCCAGGGCTGGACCAGCTCAAAGCCTGAAGACAAAAACTCCATCCTTGTCTCCCATGGATGAGCCAGGAACCCACACACTTGCACTGTCTTCTGCAGCTTCCTAGGCCTGTCGTCATGGAGACTGAAAGCAGAATAGCCAAGATCCCACGGGCACTCCAATGTGGGATGTGGATGTCCCAAGTAGTGGCTTAACCAACTACACCAAAATTCCCACTCCTCAAATTCTTGTGATTCTTCCCTTGGTTTTTCTCTCTTGATACATTCTTCAAAAAATATAAACAAACCTTGGTGATGGCCTGTGTTACTTTAAAATAAGTATAATGTCTAAAGTCTACACCAATGCTTTCAAGAACTTTTGATTCTTCCTTCAATCTCTTATTTTAAAAAATGTTAGGCTATGGTCCCATCACAGATAGAGCATCTCATTCATGAATCAACAATTTTTTTACTTGTTTTTAATTTTGGATGATAACTTCATTTCAATCTCTTAGAATGATCTCAAAATCTCCCCATGTTCATAAAGTCATTGTGGTAATCCACAGAGAGAGAGAGAAAGGTGGGGGGACAGAGATAGAGGAGGGGGATGGGGGAGAGGGAGCTCGTGTCTGTTGACTCACTCTCCTAGATGCCTCCTACAGCCAGGGTTGGGGCAGGCTGAAGCCAGGAGCCTGGATTCAATGCAGGCCTCCTGCATGAGTGACAGGGACTCAAGTACTTGAGCCACCACCTCCTGCCTCCCAGGGTGCACAGTAGCAGGAATCTAGAATCAGAAGTGGAGATGGAACTTGAACGCAGTAACTCTGATACAGGATCAGAGAGGCAACTAAACGATTGCGGCAAACACCCACCCTGGGTTAATGTTGTCTACAAGACTACATTTTATATTGTTCACTAAGTGGTGAAAGCAGAATTTTTAAGAGTATAGAATTTGGTTTGATCTAAGTTAAAATAACATAATAGATATTCATCACAGTTTTAGTTACTAGGCACCCAAATGTCTTTCCTGTTTTTGTAAGATCTGTCTAGACTTTCTCATATAAATTAGGTCAGTTCTAAGAAGAAAAAGTATGAGCTCTTAATTACACCAAATCAGCCAGCACAGATCAGGGTGTAATTAGACAAATGGCATCATGGAGTCATTCTAATTTTAGGGAAATTCTTGGATCAATCGGAGTAGCACCCTGCTTCCTGCAACGTGACTTCAAGGGCATAAATAAGTTCCTTTCTTCCACTCTGTCACAGCTATGACCTGAGCAGCATGCAGCCTAGCCTTAGTCAATTAGATACTTGAACCCAGGATAATTCTGAGCAATTTTTAGATTACAGATCCAGAACCAAGGGTGATCAATGGTAGAAGGCTAGGTTCTAGTAGAAGGTAATAAATGAAAAAACATTGGTATGGATGTGACTATATAGCAGAAGCTCATTTAATGATAGCTGTTTATTAATACAAAACTGTTTCCTTGATTTTTAAATGGTTTTATGTATATTTCTATAATCTTTTAGAATTTACAGTAGTAAGTATAATAATTGGTCTAAAACAGCAACAAAAAACCTCCATGACATCTCTCCTTTAACTGAAAATCTTTTGATGAACTTACTGATGTTACAAGTTTAGCTATAAAATGTTTCAGACCGTTTTAACTTCAGCAGTGCTTCAGACGATGACCCTCCTTGTTATCTCTGAAAATGTGCTTGCTAGGGGTGGGCATTTGGCACAGAGTGGTCAAGATGCAACTTGGAATGTCAGAAGGCCTAGGTTCAAGTCCTACCTCTGTTTCTGACTCCAGCTTCTTGCTAATATGCACCCTGGGAGGCAGCAGGTGGTGGCTCCAGCAGCCTGGTCACTGCCACCCACCAGTGAGATCCAAACTGAGTTCCTAGCTCCCAGCTGCATCCTAGTTTAGCCCTGGCTGTGGCAAGCTTTTGGAGATTAAATCAGCTGATAAGATCTCTCTGCCTGCCTCTGTTTATCAATAAAAATAATGAGAAATAAAATGACCTTGTTAAAGTGTTGCTACTTTGCAAAGGAAAATTATTTGCACACATCAGTTTCTTAGGGCTAAAATATTTCTTATGACCTCATATCTTAATCACTTATTAAATAAATTTAGATTATGTGGCTAAGGGATTTTCTTGAACAACTTTCTACTGAATGAAATGTCAGAGAGAGCTAGCAGTAACTTTTATGATAGGTTTGTGCACAATGGATGTTCTACTTGGGTTACACTGCTTTAAAGATTATGGTCAGCAAACAAAATATCAATGACCTGCGGGATAGGACTTCCTTCACCTGATTCCAGTGGACTGATCATCCTAACTGGTTTAAGAAACACTTCCATGCATTTCTAGGGGCTCTAACGTCCGTCGCTAGTTGTTATTTTCCTTTCTTGAGACTTAGGAAATATTCCAGGGGAAGCGCTGTATTTCTACCATGCTCAAATAAACATTAGCAAATCACTTCATTTACAAAAGCCTCTGCAAACTTGATGGCAAGGAAAAACACATATATTTCTGATGCAATTCCTTTGACAATTCAATGTAACTTTTGAGTAAATTTCCATGGAAATAAACACAATGTAAAACAGTGCAGGTTAGGATAATTTCTGTTGAAGGTTTTTGTATCCTGAAGAAAAGAGCCAGATATCAATTCTTAGAAGATTTGCACTTTTTATCATTTTTTTTTCTAGTCTTCCAGGATTCATTTTAGGGTTTTGGCAACTTTGTAACAACTCTTGGAAACATAAAGAGTTTATTTTGTCCCTTTATAGGAGAGCTTAACCTCTCATCAGCAAGCAGCTTACTGCAAAACAATGGCGACAATAATAGCACTCATCAAAGAGCTTATTTTTCCAAAGGCCTGACGACTGTCCTAGAATAGTAGTTAATCCATTTATTCCCTCCACTGGATTCATCTCTTCATCTGTCTCTGCAACTAGTCGGCACAGATGATTGTTTCTTTTTTTACTGCAGCAGAAACAAAGGAAAACGTATTTGAAATTCTCAGTATGTCCTTCGATCTCCCTTCTCATAAAGAATGACTTTCAATACATTGGGAGACGCACATGGAGTTCCAGCACCTGGGGTTAGTCTGAACCAGCCCTGACTACTGTGGCCACTGGAGAGAGAACCTGTGGATGAAAGGCCTCTCTCTCTCTCTCTCTCTCTCCCCTCCTCCTCCCTCCCTCCCTCTCCCGCCCCCTTCTGTCACTCTGCTCATCACGTGATTTTTTTTTTTTTTTAAGCCTTTTTTTATAAAACAAAAGGATAGTACTTTTTGGGTAGCTGTATTTGTTGGAAATGGTGAAGAGAACATACCAATGCGTATCTTAGGATGGATCCCATGTGGTACACTTAACAATGAGAAAACTGGAAGAAACCATCTATACATGCTTTGGGTGAGAAGAAAGGCATTAAAGAAAAAGACGCGGACTTGAATTCACAATTATCTCAAAGTGTGCACACTGAAGAAGATTCCTGTAAAACGAGGCGAAAGTGCTCAGCATTGGCGGGAGTCTTAAGCGGGAAATAGACACTCTGGAAGGCCTTCTTTCAACTGAGAACTCGGAACACGACACTCCTCGGACCCTGTTCGACAGGACTGAAGAACTCAGAGGCGGTTTGTCTGCTCAGGGAGAATATGTGTGGAACAGAAAACGAAGGGACATGTCTGGAGTTCCGTTCCCTGGCAGCAGAGCGTGAGACTGCATGGAAGTGATTTCTGGAGGGAGAACCGTGCACCTGACTCCTAGGCGGGCCTGAGGGAAGCCCTGTAGCGGGGGAGCTGCTTCCCTTCAGCCTGGTCCCACGGGAGCCCTGGGGCTTGTGTGCTGTCACAGACTTTTGTCCCCTTGCGGCCAAAGTCTTTGATAGACTCAGCTTGAGGAGTGGAGGGAGTGGGACCCTGGACGTGGCAGCTCCTAAGGGCGGAGGGCGGATTTCAGCGGGATGTCTTGCTGGGAGGCCTGAGCACGTAGAGTTGTGAGTCAGCATCGTGCATCCGCACTGAGACATCCCTGGCACGCTCAGGACAGGACAGGACAGGACAGAAAGCACTGAAGCACTTCCAAGTTTGAATTAGTTCACTCCAAATGAACCCTCCTCAGGGCATTCTGGTGGTTAAGAAAACAAAGGCCTATCATTTAACCTCCTGTTACTTGGGTCTTCAGTTATAACTGGACTAAACCCTATCTGCCACATCCAACTTTCTTGTACATGTAGCTTTGAAAACATTTATTTAACAAACAAAAATATTAAAAATAAAATACACTAATCCTATTCAATGGATAGGGGCACCTGGTGTGTAAAATACATTGTGCAATTTCTCACTTCCCTCCCCATTAGGAAATTAGATTATTTTATTCTGTAAAAA
Organism: Sylvilagus floridanus; assembly: GCA_949820135.1. Classification (NCBI taxonomy): domain Eukaryota; kingdom Metazoa; phylum Chordata; class Mammalia; order Lagomorpha; family Leporidae; genus Sylvilagus; species Sylvilagus floridanus. The sequence continues at coordinate 27,913,318 of OX463239.1, read as the reverse complement.
ATCCTTACACACCCAGCTTTAAATTTGAAGCTATCAAAAATATTAGTCTGATTTATCTAAGTCTTTGCTTTTGCCAGGCAGTGTAGCCATCCTCTTGGCTACTTTTCTTCCATAGAAAGTTGCACTGTTTATCAACTGCAATTACTGACCACACACAGAAGCTCAAGACCCTGGTTTTCTGTTTGACAGCGTCCTGAAGAGTTACTTTCCATTTTTTTTTTTTTTTTAATAATCTCTCTCTGTCATGGAAGAGACTTATCTTACAAACTTTCCTAATAGTGGTGGGACAGCCTTCTACCAATACACTGCCCTTACAACCTCATTGTTTTAAAGATCAATTTATTTATTTATTTGAAAGAATGACAGAGATGCACACACACACACAAGAAGAGAGAAAGAGGTCTTCCATCCACCCGTTCATGCCCCAAATAACCACAACAGCCAGATCTGGGCCAGGCCAAAGCGCCGTCTAGGTCTCCCATGTGGGTGGCAGCTGCCCAAGCAGTTGGGCCGTTCTCCCCATTGCTTTCCCTGGTGCGTTTTCAGGAAGCTGGATTGGAAGCAGGGTACTAGCTGGGACTTGAATCAGCCCTGCATTTAGGGCTTCCTATGCTGTCAGTGTAGCTTAAGCTGCTGCAACACAACACCGGCCCCTTGTTATGTATTTTAACACATGTTCTGGTGAAATAGTTCAGCTCTCATAAGCAAATGTCAGGATTGCAAACAGTTCAGCCGTCAGGTAAGGCATTTATCCTCGGGGACAGTATTCTATTCCCCTGTTCAGGGTATCTCCTTTGAGTTTGAACAGTTGGTTTCCACCCATCCTTTTTTCTTCTCTCCTTCCCCTTTGTGAATAATGCAATGCGCTTCTGGAAAGACTGGGAAAGGCATTCAGCACGCACCACGTCTCACATCTCCTGTGTTAGTCTTTTTTGTTCCTCCTGCAGACATCAATTACTTCCCTCCTCTCATGGGGAATTGAAAGGTGGGAAGCTTGCAGGTTAGTTCTAGATGGCTGCTGTAACAAAGCACCACCGAACGGGTGACTTAAAGCAACAGCAATGTCTTGCTGTATAATTTTGAAGGATACAAATCTGAAACCAGTTGTTGGCAGGGCAATGGTTCCTCCAGACAGAGGTTGGGAGTATCTGGCCCGTGGGCCATATGAGGCTCGTGAAGTCATGTGGTCTGGCCCTGCCAAGGCAACTGATGGTGGAACTCAAAATTCAACAAATCTACAGCAGGCTAATTTTTAAGTTGATAATTTTGCTTGGCTAAGCGAATGATATTACAAATATCCAAACAGCACTTGGCAGAGAAAAAAAAAAAGCTTTCCACGTCTGCTCTAAAACCTGTGGGGAAGAATTCTTTCTTTCCTTTTCCAAGCTTCTAATGAAAGTCATTGATGGACATTTAAAGTTCCTAGGCTTGTGGTCGATTCACTCCAATCTCTGCCTCTCACTACAGGGTGGTTTCCCTCTGTGTCTATGTCTTCACATGTCATTCTCTTCTGTCACTCTCTGCTTACAAGGTCATCATTTCAAATAGGATTAAAGTCCTATCCTAATCCACTTGACCTCATGTTAACTAATAACATCTTCAATGACCCTATCTCTAAGTAAGTCCACATTCCAAGGTGTCTCGGGTTAGAACTTTAGCACATGTTTTAGGAGGATACAATTCAATTTATAGCAAATAGAAAGATTGAGTTGGACTCTCCAGTCATTTATTTTTATTTTATTATTATTATTATTTTTGACAGGCAGAGTGGACAGTGAGAGAGAGAGACAGAGAGAAAGGTCTTCCTTTTCCATTGGTTCACCCCCCAATGGCCGCTGCAGCCGGCGCACTGAGCTGATCCGAAGCCAGGAGCCAGGTGCTTCTCCTGGTCTCCCATGGAGTGCAGGGCCCAAGCACCTGGGCCATCCTCCACTGCACTCCCGGGCCACAGCAGAGAGCTGGCCTGAAGAGGGGCAACCGGGACAGAATCCGATGCCCCAACCGGGACTAGAACCCAGTGTGCCAGCGCCGCAGGCGGAGGATTACCCTATTGAACCGCTGCACCGGCCCTCTCCAGTCATTTATTCAGCAATAAAATTTTTTTTTTTTATCACTTTCACACCTATGTATGTTTCTCAATTGTTTATTAGTGAATGAAAGAATATAATTCACACATCAGCAGGAACTCCAAAACAAGCCCAAATGATATGTTTCATAGTCAATGCTATAGAATTTTCCCATAAATAGTATGACTTGTTATCTTACCTGCCTAAATCATTTGATAATTCTGTGAATTCCTCATCATTCTTGTTCACAGCCACTTTGTTCACTCCCTACTCATGTCCTCCAGCAACTGCATATTTTTTCATGAAATGACCTATTTGTTTCATTTCTCTTCACCTAATGAAATCCTGCTCATTCTCCACACACCAGGTTAAGTGTTTCTTATTCAGTAAGGCTGATCACACAAGTTTGATCAGATTCCTTTCTTCAGTATGCTCACACATACGATTTCTTCCTTGAAGAACTATATTAGCAGTCTGACATTGGATATTAGAACTATTAACTTCTATTTCTCACTCTAGCCTTTAAAGTTTGTAAGGGATCAGTTTGTTTTTGTTCACTGTATTAGTACTAGAGATAAGCAAAATTCTTGATAGGCCCCAAATAAATATTTGTTGAATATGTAAATGAATATTGTTTTGTTAAAAATATTTTTGCATGATTTATGGTGAGTGAATTTTTGAAATCTGCCTTAAATGCATTTTGGATGATATAGAAGTTTTTTGATTTATTTTCTTTTTCTGGGATCAAAAATGATGGTTATTATCGCGTTCTGAAATTTAGTCAAACAATTGGATATAATTCCATAATTCTTGAAAAAGCATACTCAAGATGTCACTTAAGGTTGATCTTTCTCTTGGTATTTCTAAAAATGTATGCTTTATCTGTGCAAGTGGTTCGAGTTTTTAATAAAATATAGGCGTAATACAAAAAGCCTTCCTTTAACAGTTTCAATGGAGAATTCATTTTACATTTTAGTTGATTAAGCCAGAAAAGCAGCGTTTTCTCTTTTCTGCATTATATGAAAATTATGTTCTTGCAAATGTAAATCCCATAAAATGAAATTTTATTACTTTATCTCAAACATCTCTTAGTAGATACTAAATATTTTTTTAAATTAATATGAACACATGAACTATAAAAGCCAGCAGTTCACTATCTGTTGGTAGTAGCTATTCTGAAATCCCAAGGGGATTATGTTTGGCCAATTTAACCCCATTTTAGTGAGTGCAAATAGCACATAGTCTAATATTCTTCTAGTTCACTCTTAGAAAATCCTCTTAAATGTCTAGGAAAATAGCAGTGATACGTTTTCAAATATTCTGTATTGACTGAATGAATAGATGATAGTGGTATCAATTGCTATCTTGGTTGTATTCAATCCAAGATCCGTTTTTTTCTGCATCTGTCATTAAGTTTCTATTTCACTTGAACATTAGACTGTCATAGACCTGAAAAGGAATGGTATTCAAAACTATTACTATTGATCTGGAATGGAGGCCCAGTATTTAAAAGTAAACTATCAAAAAAGTGAAAATCATTTCAGTATTCATTTCATATGAATGGGTAGATTTCCTCCAGCTAGTTAGCAATTTGACATTCATCCTGTGGGGATATACCCAAGTGCCCCAACTCTAAATGTGGCTATTTACATTATTAATAAAGGTCATTGAATCTAACCTGTGCCCTTGTGGGACTGATGAACCTCAGAGGGGTTTGCTTATCTCGTTTATAAATGTCAATAAGATGTTAAATTTTTGCACTCACTTGTATCAAAGTGAGCATAAATGATCTTTTTCAAATGGTATTTGGAATGAGTTTTTTATTTCCCTTGAGAAGAGTTAGCTGTTAAGAAATAAGTACTTTAATGTCAGTTCATGAGACACAAGCAAGTCACCTAACCTTTCAAAATTTCTCTGCCTCTTATATCCCCATATTTATGATATTTGACAATGCTGACCAGCTTCTCACAGCAATATAGGGAATTGTTAATTGGTGTGATTCACATAGATTCTATGACTGGGCTACCAGCCTCTAGTTTCTCATACCAGAGAAATCTCCCCAAATTCAGGTTCTATAAATACTTAATATAGCCTTTCTCTGTGCCAAGTGCTAGAACGTAAAAAAGTAAACACTATGCAAACCAGTCTATGGTTAAAGAGAAAGTAAACAAGCACTAAACATGTTCAATAATAGATGCATATGTGAGTTGTTAAGGGCAGGGAAGTTAAAGGCAGAGCCTCTAATATTTCATGGATTTGGGGCATTATATGTAGCAGGATAAATTCTATAATGAGAAAAAGGAGAAAATGAATTTTCAACAATCAACATGATTTCATGGCGGACCTATTGTGGACAAGAATGTTCAAAGAACAAATTATCTAAACCAAGTAGTTTGAAAAGTCTAAGAAATCTGGAAAATGAATTAATAACGAATAACTTAAACCACTTTACATGAAAGAATGGAATGATAAGATTTCTATTTTAGAAATTCACTCATTCTCAGATGATTCATGGATATATCCCTGCAAAAGGAAGAGTTATGGGTCAATGGATTCTGAGAGAGCAGATAACTAACATAACGGTATGCGAAACACTGGGCAAACAATTATGAATAATATACACAATTCTACAATTAAAATTCAATCTATAGCCCTAAATTCTTATTTGAATTTTACAGCTCAAGACTCTCCTGCCAGTAGTTTTACTTGAACTATTTTCTTGCTCCCACTTGGCTTTTCCTATTTGCTTTGCTCATTCTAGTTTCTTGACTTGAACCAACTTTATCTAAAAATGAACTTGAGGATATGTAACAAGTGTAAGGTATTAAATACCTTAAGAAAGCTGTGTATAATATTCCAGAATTAAAGGAAGACATAAATTCTTCCTTTCATATATCCTCTGGGCCACTATAGGAGCAATGAGAAGGAAATTCAGAAAAAAGATCAGATTAAGGGTGAAAGTCTAAATATTAATACTTTGATAGGGTTTGAATACTCAGCTTTGGGAGAGGAAATTTTCTTGATAAAATATAAGCAAAATGTGTGAAGAGGGAATAAAATAAGCACACGTTGCTAGAATATAGCTCCCAAGGGGTGTCCTTCTTCCTTTGAAATCTAGATGGAGGTGGTCCTATCTCCAGGGCTCTTGAAATCTGTATACCGGCAGAATTGCCATCATGTGAGTATTGTCACAGCTTACAGCTTGCACTCTCCAGAGTTGCAGCCCAAGTTACATCTGGGGATATTTGAGCCCTAGGTGGATCAACCAATGAGTGCTGCACCAGAATTCACAAAGCCCAGTCCTGAGATGACCCTGGGCAACAGGTCTGAATAAGATTCTCTATGCCCGCCCTCTGAAACCATTCCGCCCTCCTGGAGCTCTGGACCCATGTATTACTGGAAACCTAATCTGAAGACCCCTGAAATGCCTTCGGGGTCTTTTGCCTACTGTTTTGCAATTAGCATGTGGCTCCCTTCTGCTAATCTCTTCTGTAACCTGTCACTCAGCCACACTCTTGGCATTCTTTGATAAGCACATATTTCCATTCCTTATATATAGTCTGGATATAAATTTCCCAGGTGTTTATGTTCGACTGCCTTGTTAATTATAAATTTTATCAATGAACACAAGGCAAGCTTATTTAACACAAATGGGCCTAGGACATCATCAGAATGACTTTTACTGTCCATAATCCAATCAGCACTCTGGTCACAACCATGCGGGTAATAATTAAGTTCCAGACTTCCTTTATTCTTTTTTTCTTCTGCTATCACACCAAAATGACCAGTAGTGATCTGCTCGTGACATTCTTGGTGTTTCCTAGCATGTTCCTTCAAATCCTTCTAACACCTGGCTGTGTTCCAGTTTCAAAGCTGCTTCTACATTTCCAGGTATCTTTATAGCAACACCTTCATCTGGTACTAATTTTCTTTATTAGTTCATTTTCTGTTTTCATAACAGAAAACTTGAAACAAATGACTTTTAAAGAAATGAAATTTATTTAGCTCACAGTCCTGGAGGCAGGGATGTTTAAGATCAGGTGGCCATATCTGCTTGACTTTAGTAAGGTCCACGTGCAGCTCCATGCATGACTTAAAGTGAAAGGGAAAGTGGGTACCTACGTTAGAGAGAAGGGAGTCAAAAGAACTGACCCCTGTATAATAACCAATTCTTGCAAGAACTAATTCACATCCATGAGAACTAATGCAGTCTCATGAGAAATGTTCCATCTCTCAACATCACTACAATGGTGGTCAATTTCAACATGAATTTTAGGGGAGGACAATCGACATTTGAATCATAGCAATTAGGATAACAGAGGACCTTGAATATAAGCCAAGCTAAGGATATTGGGGTTCAGTTCTTGATCAGGCAAATCTTAGAAATTATAGGTTTCTGGCATCTTTTTCCTATTCTTACCTACTTCCAACTCAGATATTCATCCAGCCCCTCAGATTCCCAGGTTATTGGTTCCCTTGTACTTCAAAACCTTAAGTTTTGGTACACAATTGGTATGTTAGTTAGGATCCTCCAGAGAAACACTACCAATGTGATATATGAAGGGACTTTAACTTTATGAAAAAGTTAAATTAAAAATATTTAATTTCAGGACAGATTCCTGATGCAAATTTTTGGTCATGATACGTGGAAAATGTGTGTTCTGGAAAAACTATATGTAGATTTCAAAAAAAATTGTTTGCACCCAAATAAACCCATACTTAGAAAAATTATTTACTTGAAAGTCAGCATGGGGGAGAGAGAGAGAGAGATCTATCTGCTAGTTCACTGATGAAATGGTCACAACAGTCAGGTCTGGGCCATGCTGAAGCCAGGAGCCTGGAACAGCATCTGGGTCTCCCACACAGGTGGCGAGGACCCAAGTCCTGGAGTGATCTTGTGAGGCTCATTAGTCGGAAGTAGACCCATACTTCTGGTTCTCCTTTAATAAACTTTCGGAAGTAACCTGCATAGATATTCCTGAGGGAATTTATTGTGAGGGTTGGCTCACTTCATTATGGAGGCCAAGAAGTCCCACACTTGGCAGTCTTCAAAGAACAGGAATATAATTCATTCTGAATCTATTCATGCTAGTCTCCTTAGCAAAGGGTTACTCCACTACACCATTGTTTTTCTCTCCTGATAATGTGCTTTCATTCCCTTCCACATGGCCTGGCTGAACACTGTCCAAAATTTTCCACTGTCCCATTTTTAATTAAATGTCTCTCTTTAAATTATTTTCTCCCTCTTGTTTCACTATAGGCAGTCAAAGGTAGCCATGTGGCTGCTGAATGTGTTGAAATCTCCTCCACCAGACAAATCATCATTTTTAGTTTTCATCTTAAGTCTTGGACACATGTATCTTAAGTTCTTTGCCACAGTGTAACAAAGGCAACATTTAGTCCAGTTTTGAATAAAGTCCTCATTTGCATCTGTGACCTCAGCATTATAACATTTATCATCCACATTTTTAAAAGATTGATTTTGTTTATTTGAAATAAAAAGTTACAGAGGCAGGGTTACAGAGACAGAAATAAAGATAGAGATCTTTCATCTGCTGGTTTACTCCCCAAATGGCTACAGCATCTGGAGCTAGGCCATGCCAAAGCCAGGAGCCAGAAGCTTAATCCAAGTCTCCTGCATGGGTTCAGGGACCTGAAACTTGGGCTACCTTCCACTGCTTTCCCAGGCGCATTAGCAGGAAACTGGATAACTGGAGCAGCAAGGACTACAACTGGTACCCATAAGGGAAGCCATCACTGCAGGTGGCAGCTTAACCCATTACAACACAATGCCAGCCCTGTATCGTCCACATTTCTAACAGCATCTGGTCACAACAACCTAACCATTCGCTAAGATAGTCTAGCTCTTCCCTGGGCTTTTCTTCTGGGTCACAAAAACCACCCACAACTGTCTGCCTATAGTATTCTAAACATTTTATCTGCTATTGCAAACTCGTCTCACCTCTGCCGTAACTTCAGTTTCCAAAGCCTGCTCTTGTGTAGTCAGAGTAACACTCCCCTCCTTGTGGCAGATTTTCTGTATTAGTCAGCTTTTCATTAGTATAATGAAATACCAGAGGAAAGCCACTTCATATATGGCTTAGCCTTTGATAATGGCCTTCCTGCTGGCAGATCAGGAGGTAGCACAGAGCATGCAAGAGATAGGGAATGGGCATGTCTAGCTGTCTACCAGTAGGTTCTCCCCACCCTTCTCCTCCCCCACCCCCTCCCCCTCCAAAAAACTATCAGGACCCAACCATAGGGGCTCTATTCTAATGTTCTTATCTAATCACAATATTACATTAGGTTTCTGCCATAACAAGCCCATGCATCCAATATGGGATGGGAGGCTCTCAAGTGTTGTCTTAACTGGTAGGCCAGACACTTGCCCCACGGGTTTCCCAAGTGCTTAGTTTAGTTTTTATGGTGGTGGTGTTTATTTAAGCAGTTATATTCTTTAATTGTTTTAGTTTTAATTTTACTCTTAAATAGTTGCATATAAATTGAGAAATAGTTATGTCAGGAATGTTATATACTGGCAAAATACATACAAATTTGGTGTTTTCAAAACAATAGATATTGAGATGATTCCCTTTGTTTTGTTTTTTTGTTTTGTTTCCTCCCAGGCAGGGACTGGCTGTGTTGAACTCATAACCCTCAGTGTGATACAATCAGCACCCTTAGGTTGAAGGCCCCTGAGGACTGCCTTCCCCTTCTACCATGGGAAGGAGAAAGTAAGAGATGGCCAGTCATGAATGAGGCTCTTTTAAGCACTGAATGTTCTGGCAAACCCAGGACCTCTGGCCTCTAAGACAATGAGAAATGTCTTTTGTTTATAAGTCGTCCAGCTTATTATAAATTTGGTATAGCGATCCAAATGCACTAAGATCTTACCCATTTCCGAGCCATTTTACCATTATCAGATGAAGGATTATTCACTTTTTTATCTTCAGAAAGCAATTTATGTAAGGCAAATGGTTTCCTTATAAAAAGCGCTTTTACAATATTTACTTTTATGTAAACATTATAACAAAAATATTTTGGATCCTCCACTAAATTAAGTGAACCATACATTATATATCTCTTCTTCAATAACTTCACCATCTGTGCTTAGATTTGGCCCTTTGAAGGCATTTATAATTATCTGCTTGAGTTTATTTTCTATCTTTATATCCATGTCTGATATCCATTGGATATCAGATCTAACGTTCATTATAGATAAATAAAATATTGATTGATAGAGTCTTTACAGTACTACAACATTCACTCTGACAAATAAGGTCAATAAGCAACAAGAATTGCAGTATTGCAGTGTTAAAGTGGGAAATCATACATACAAAGGTATCTTTTTTTTTTTCAAAATCTTTTAAGGGACTGGCATAGTTGCCCAGTAAGTTAAGCCCATGCATTACAATGCCAATGTCCCATATGAGCACAGATTTGAGTTCTGGCTGCTTTACTTTTTTATTTTTTTTAAGATTTATTTATTTGAAAGACAGAGTTACGGAGAGGCAGAAACAGAGAGAGAGAGAGAGAGAGAGAGAGAGAATCAGTTGGTCGGTGGGTCGGTCAGTCTTGCATCTATTCCACTCCCCAGATGGCCACAATGGTCAGAGCTGCACCAATCTGAAGCCAGGAGCCAGGAGCTTCTTGCTGGTCTTCCACATGAGTATAGTGGCCCAAGGACTTGAACCATCTTCTACTGCTTTCCCAGGCCATAACAGAGAGCTAGATCAGAAGTGGAGTAGCCAGGACTCAAGCTGGCACCCATATGGGATGCTGGTGCTACAGGCAGCAGCTTTAACCACAGTGCCAGCCCAGGGCTGCTTTACTTCTGATCCAATTCCTAGCTAATGCACTTGGGAAGGTATCAGATCATGATGCAAGTACTTGAGCCACTGCACGCATGTGTGAGACCTGAATGGACTTCTGACCTCACCCAGTTGTAACCATTGGAGCCATATGTGGAATGAACCTGAAAATTGAAGATACCTGTGTTTCTTTCTATAACTATCTTTAAAGTAAAATAATAAATATTTTTAAGAGTTTTGTGATATCTTTTACATTCCTCTAGAACTGGAAAAGATCTGAGCAATTTTTATCAGTAACAGATACTACAAATTAAATCCTACAGCAATAAAATTCTGTTTTTTTTTCCTCCTAATTGTTGATAAATTATTTGAAAAGGGGACCATCATTAAGATTTATACCTAGAAACCTTGAGTATATATAGTGTTGCTTTTGTAAATAGATTTTGGCCTAAAATACTTTAAAATTATATTTAGATATATGTGCTAATGTAGTACTTCAAAAGTATCTCTTCCAGAAAATTATATACCAATTCAAACCAGTACTGCTTAGAATTACTTGAGTTTATCTACAAAGGGATAAGTGATACATGAATTAATGTGAGAATGGTTTATAACAAGCATTGATTCTGATTTCCTCCGTAACTAAGGGAGTGTGTATATATGAATTACACCAACTATGTACAAGTTACATTAGTGTGCCAGTGATCTGTGATCATCTCAGAAGTGAATATTTTGCACAGAATTCTTGCGACAATATTTCCAAGTGATTTTCCTTTACAGTAACAGCATTTTAATTAATCTAGAGTTAAGAAATAAAGCTGAATATAGTCATCAATCCTAGAAAATTCATTAGCAGAGTGTTCCTGCATGTATCAGGAGCAGTAATTATTTGGGAGCAGTCATTTCAAAATTTGTGTTTACAGAAAGGCAGCAACCGAATAACTTTAATGCGTGGACATGAAGCAAATGCCAAAATGACATTTGTAAATAATTACACCAATGCAAGGCTGCATGTGCAAATTGTAATTTACTTTCTAGAAGAGTCTTCCTAACAGTGCTAGAAATGTTAATATTTATAGACTAATCCTTTCAAAAAGGTTACTGACGTGGCATGTCATTGTAGATAGCAGGATGTGTGGGGCTTATTAGCTAATTTATACCCATTTATTCAACCAATAAATTCATATCAAGACAACAAATTTCTTAAGTACATAAAGTACCCACAGTACATATTTTTAACAGTAGAAACTTAAAAACATTCAGAAAGTCACTTTTCAAAAATTTTTCCTGCCTTTATAAAGGTATAACTGACAAATCAAGCTACATATATTTATGATGCATAGAATGATATTTTGATAAGTATATACATGGTGGAATGATTAAATTAAGCTGATTAATATGTCCAGCACCCTGTATAGCTATTTCACTTTTTGTGGAGAGAACATTTAGTATCTACTGTCCTAGAAATTTTTTTTAAAAACTTTTATTTAAGGTACACAACTTCATGCATTTCATATATAAAAATTTAGAAACATAGTGAATCTTCCCACCCTGACTTCCTCCTGCCTGAACTCTCACCCTTCTTCCTTCTCCTTCTCTTATCCCCCTTCTTAATGTTTACAAATATTTATCTTAAGGTAACTTTATACTCATAAGATTAACCCTAAACTAAGTAAAGAGTTCAAAAAATAGTATGAAGAAAAATAATACTGTCCTCAACAGTCAAGACGAGGACTGTTCAAAATTATCACATCCCAAAGGGTGAATTTCACTTTCATATATTGCCTTTACATCAGGTAAAAAATACTGTATTTGACTTTTAGGGACTTTCTTATTTTACTAAGTATAATGGTTTCTAATTGCATCCACTTTGTGGCAAGCAACAAGATTTTTTTTTTTTTCTACCGCTGTGTAGTATACCTTTAGCTAATCTTCAGCTGATGGACATCTGGGTTGATTCCATATTTTATCTATTATGAATTGGGCTGCAATGAACTTGGGGATACAGATCACTCCTTCATATGATGATTTCTTTTCATTTGGGTGAATTCCTAGGGAGTAGCATGGCTGGGTCATACGGTAGGTCTATATTCAGATTTCTGATTAATCTCCATACTCTCTTCTACAGTAGCTGTACCAGTTTACATTTCCACCAACCATGGATTAGGGAAACCTTTTCCCCCACATCCTTGCCAGCATTTGTTGTTTGTGGATTTCTGTATGAAAGCCATTCTAACTTGAAAGACATGAAACCTCATTGTGGTTTTTGTATGCATTTCCCTGATGGCTAGTTAGCCTGCACGTTTTTTCATGTGTATATTGGACATTTGAATTTCCTTTCGTGAAAAATGGCTATACAAATACTTTGCCCATTTCTTAACCAGATTGTTTTGTTGTTGAATTTCTTAAGCTTTTTATAAATTCCGGATATTAATTCTTTATCACTTACACAGTTTGCAAATATTTTCTCCCATTCTGTCAGTTGCCTCTTCAATGTGCTAAATGTTTGTTTTGCAGTGCAGAAGCTTCTCAATTTGATATAATTCCATTTATTGATTTTGGCTTTGATTGCCTGAGCTTCTAAGGTCTTTTGCTGGAATTCTTTACCTTTGCCAATGTCTTGCATAGTTTCCCCAATGTTTTTTTTTTTTTTTTAATAATTTGATGACATTGGGTAACAGATTTAGGTCTTTGATCCATTCTGAATGGATTTTTATGTAAGGTGTTAGGTATGGGTCTTGCTTCTTACTTTTGCATGCAGAGATCCAGTTTTCCCAGCAACACTTGTTGAAGAGACTTTCCTTGTTCCAGGGATTTATTTTAGCTCCTTTGTCAAAGATAAATTGGTTGTAGATGCATGGATTAGTTTCTGGAGTCTGTCTTTTCTATTTCTTTAATGTTTTGTAACTCTCATCATAGAGATCTTTGACATCCTTGGTTAAATTTATTCCAACGTACTTATTTTGTAGCTATTGTGAATAGAATTTATCTTAGAAATTCCTTCTCAGCCATGGCATTGTATGGGTATTTAAGGCTATTGATTTTGTGTGTTAATTTTATATTAAGCCACTTTACCAAACTCTTTTATGAGTTCCAACAGTCTGTTAGTGGAGTCTTTTGGATCCCCTATATATAGAATCATGTCATCTGCAAATATAGTTTGACTTTCTTGTTTCCAATTTGTATCCTTTTGATTTCTTATTTGTGTCTAATGGCTCTGGCCAAATCTTCTAAGACTATATTGAATAGTAATGGTGAGGGTGGGCATCCTTATCTGGTTAGATCTTAGTGGAAAGCTTCTGGCTTTTCCCCATTCAATAGGATGCTGACTATGGGTTTGACATGAACTGTTTTGATTGTATTGAGCAATATCTCTTTTATATTCAATTTGCTTAATGTTTTCTTCATGAAAGGATATTGTATTTTATCAAATGTTTTCTCTTCATCTGTGGAGATAATCATATGGATTTTGTTCTTCAGTTTGTTAATGTGATATGTCACATTTATTGATTTATGAATGTTGAAACATCTCTGCATACCAGGGATAAATTCCATTTGATCCTAGTGACTGATCTTTCTGATGTGTTGTTGAATTTGGTTGCTTAGTGTTTTGTTGAGGATTTTTGCATCTATGTTCTTCAGGGAAATTTGTCTATAGTTCACTTTCTCTGTTGTACCTTTTTTGTTTAGGTATAAAGGTGATGGTGGCTTCATAGAAGGAGTTTGAGAGGATTCCCTCCTTCTCAATTGTTTTGAATACCTTGAGAAGAATGGGAATTGATTCTTCTTTAAATGTTTGATAGAATTCAGCAGTGAAGCCATTCTGGTTTGTGTTTTTCTTTGTTGGAAGGGTGTCTGTTACTGATTCAATTTCCATCTTGGTTATTGGTCTGTTTTGGTTTCTGTGTCTATATGGCTCAATTTAGGTAGGTTGTATGTTTGCAGAAATCTATTCATTTCTACTCGGTTTCCTGATTTGTCAGCATGCATCTCTTTGTAGTAATTCCTGACGATTATTTTTATTTCTGTAGTAACTACTGTTACATTTCCTTTTTCACCTCTGATTTTACTTTTGTGTCATCTCCCTCTTTCCCTCTTTTGTTGGTTAGTTGGGCCAATGCTGTATCAATTTTGTTTATTAAAAAACTCAGCTTTTTGTTTCACTGATCTTTCATATTTTTGGTTGGTTTCAATTTTGTTTATTTCTTCTCTAATTTTAATTAATTCTTGCATCTTACTAATTTTGGATTTGGTTGGTTGTTTTTCTAGGTCCTTGAGATGCACTGATAGCTCATTTATTTGGTACCTTTTCAATCCCTTAATGTAGGCACCAGTTGCAATAAACTTACATCCTAACACTGTTTTTGCTGTATCCTATCATAGGTTTTGATATGTAGTATTCTCATCTTCCTTCATTGCAGAATTTTTTTTATTTCCCTTTTGATTTATTCTGTGACCCACTGTTCATTCACAAGCATGTTGTTTAGTCTCCGTGTGCTTGCATATGTTTAGTCTCCATGTGTTTGCGTATGAGTTGATTTCCAGCTTCATTCCATTGTGGTCAGAGAAGATGCATGTTATGATTTCAATTTGTGTTTGTTGAGACTTGCTTTATTGCCTAGCATGTGGTTTATCCTGGAGAAAGTTTCATGAGAACAATGTGTATTCTGCAACTGTGGGATGAAAAGTTCTGGAGATACCAGTTATGTCCATTTGGTCCATAGTATTGATTAGCTCTGCTGTTTCTTTATTGAATTTCTGTCTGGTTGATTTGTCCATTGCTGAAAGTTGCGTGTTAAAGTCTCCCATTTCTATTGTATTGGAGCTTATGTCTCCCTATGGATTCATTAACATTCCTTTTAAATAGCCAGACAGCCTGTAATTTGGTACATATACATTTATTTCGGTTGCATCTTCTGGTTGAATTAATCCCTCAATCATTATGTAGTATCCTTCTTTGTTTCTTTTATTAAATTTGTGCTAAAGTCTATTTTGTCTGATATCAAGATGACTACAATAGTTCTTTTTTGCTTTCCATTGACATGTAATATCTTTTTTCCATCCTTTCACTTGCATTCTGTGGGTATCTTTGTTACTGAGATGTGTTTCTTGTAGGTAACAAAAAGATGGGTCTTGTTTTTTAATCCATTCAGCCAATATGTATCTTTTAACTGAGAGTTTAAGCCATGTTTTTCAGGTTACTATTGATAATGAGTTAGCCCTGCCAATATTTCCACAAATATTCCTATAGTTCACTTTTGATTTTCTTTGTACTTTTACTGGGAGATTTTCTGTCTTTGCTTTCTTTTATAGTGATGACCATGTTTCTGTGTTTCTGTGTGTAGTCATCTTTAAGCATCTTTTGTAAGCCGGACAAGTAGTGGCAAATTCTTTCAATTTTTGTTTGTTATGGAAGGTCTTTATTTTTCCTTCACTCCTAAATTAGAACTTTGCAAGGTACATAATCTGGGTTGACAGTTTTTTCTTTCTCTTTAGACTTGGACTATGTCCTGCCATTCTCTCCTAGCCTATAGGGTTTCTGATGAGAAGTCAGCTGTGAGTCTAATTGGAGATCCTCTGAAAGTAATCTGGCATTTCTCTTGTGCACATTTCAGAATCTTATCTTTACATTTTACTGTTGAAAGTTTGACTACAATGTGTCATGGTGAAGATCTTTTCTGGTCGTGTCTAATAGGAGTTCTCTGCGCTTCCTATATTTGGACATCCCTTTCTTTCTCCAAATAGGGGAAATTTTCTTTAATTATTTCACTAAATAGGCCTACTAACCCATTCTCTCTTTCCACACCTTCAGGAACTCCTAAGACCCATATTTTGGGTGTTTGGTAGTATCCCATTTATCTTTAAAACTTTTTAAATTTATCTAATTTTTTTCTTTTTTTTTGGTCTGAAAATTTTTCAACAATTTGTTTTCTAGTTTGGATATTCTTTCTTCCACCTCACAAAGTCTATTAAGGGTTTCCAACACATTTTTTTTTATTTATTGAATTTTTCATTTCTAATATTTCATTTTGATTTCTCTTTAAAATATCAGTGTCATGGGAAAAATTTTCATTCATGTCATGTATGAAGTTCTTTGGTTCATGGATTTTCTTCTGATTGATTCTGTGTAATCCTATGGTTAATATTTTGAATTCTGTTTCAGGTATTTCTTCAATCTCTTGATTTTTGTATTCTAATACTGAAGTGTCTTTGTGTTCCTAGGGGAGGGAGTGGGCTCACATTGTCTTCTTTATTCTTGTTTCGTGATTTTTCTGTGTTTATTTTTAGGTATTTGTGGAGATAATTGTTGTTGTTGTTGTTGTTCCTCTCATGGATGTTACCTTTGGATTATACCTATGTGGCTCAGTGGATTATCTGCTCTTTCAGGGAATACCCAGAAGCATGTTCTGGGTGTGGCTAGGGTGCTCTGACCAGTGCTTGAGGGTTGGGCAAGTATCCAGGGTGACATCCCATTGGGCATGGTAGATCACCTCTTTTTTATCAGAAGGGAGACTTTAATCAATTCTTTTTGTCCAGTCACACCATCACATTGGCTTTTCTAAGGTGATCAGTACCCACATGGTAGCCCAAAGTGGGTACAATACTCATTCACACTGCAGTAAGAAGCCCACAAAGGATCTGTGCAGTCCTTATTATGAGCCTGGATCCCAGTGCCATGACCTGCCCCAGGCAATCAGGAAGCTCTGAACATTGGAGTCTCTCACAATGATTACCCAGCTATACCCTGTGACCTATTGTGCAGTCAGTGTTCCCAAAGTGTCTCATGGAAGGTTCCCATAGTCATGAGGTGCTGAGGATCCAAACTACCCCACTATTCTGTCCTGTGCAAAGAGAGGCAGACACTCTCCCAGAGCCAGCTGCCCATGGGTGCTCCATCTAGGCAGTTTGAGCCCCAGAGCCTGTGATGCACTGGAAGGCAGGAGCATTTCACTGTCCTACATAAGCACCTAGTCTGCTGTTCATCCTCTTAGCCAGGCTCAGGCATCTCCTCTCAGCTGGTTTTGGACACACACCAATTATCACTGCAAATGCATAATAATTACACCAAACAATGCACACAATTCTCATGTTAATGTGATATTAGTACAAAGAGAAGAGATTTCTTGTAGCTCATTTTCTCTGTTGATTCCTTTCAAAGTTTCTTTCTTTTTAACTTTTTGAGATAACACTTTTATTTCAAACTATAGTCAAAGCTTAGTGTTCCACTAAATAAAGACTTCAACAAGTAAAAATTAAAAAATAATAGTTCACTGGGAATACATGCAAGGGGTATAAACAATAATAAAATGAAAAGATGTCTATTTCATTCATATGCAGTAAATTTAAAAGAGATCATAAAAACGATAGTAGCATATCATTCTTAACCACTGGACATTAAATGTTGATGAAATATCTATCCAGTGTGAAGATATAACTATTATAAACACATATATACTCAACAAAAGACCACCAAAATATATACAGCAAATATTTGTTGACATAAGGGATAGATAGACTCTAATACAATAATAGTAGATGACTTCAGCAACACACTGATTAATGGACAGATCATCTGGACAGAAAATCAATAAAGATACATCAGTGTTAGACAAATGGATCCAACAGACATTTCCAGAACATTTCACCCAATACCTCATCAGCACAAGGAAATTTTCTAAGATAGACCATGTATTAGGTCACAAGTCACGTCTCAGTGAATTTAATAAGACCAACATCCCATGTGTCTTCTCAGACCACAAAGTAATAAAACTAGAATTCAATAGGAAGAACAATAGAATATTCACAAAAACATGGAAATTAAATGACATGCTACTATATGACTGATAGATTATTGAGGAAATTAAAAATAAATTGAAAACATTTTTGAAATACATGAAAATGAAAACAACACAAGTGGGATACAGTCAAAGCAGTATTAAGAGGGAAGTTGATAGCATTAAGTGCTTATGTTTAAAAAAGAAAAAATCTCAAAGATAAATGATACATCATGAAGACTTAGACAAGAACAAACCAAACCCCAAATTATCAGGATGCAAGAAATATAAGAATCTGAGTAGAAATAAATGAAATTGAAACTGAAAAATGCAAAATATCAATAAAACCAAAAGCTGTTTCTTTCCCAAGAAGCTTAATAAAATAGACAAACTGTTAGCCAGATTAACAAAGTCTAAAGTAGAACCAGCACTAATAAATAAAATTTGAGATGAAAAAGGGGACATTATAACAAACACTGCTGAAATGCAAGCATCATAAGAAGCTACTATGGCTGGCGCCATGGCTCAATAGGCTAATCCTCCGCCTTGCAGCACCAGCACACCGGGTTCCAGTCCCAGTCTGGGCACTGGATTCTGTCCCGGTTGCCCCTCTTCCAGGCCAGCTCTCTGCTGTGGCCAGGGAGTGCAGTGAAGGATGGCCCAAGTGCTTGTGCCCTGCATCCCATGGGAGACCAGGAGAAGCATCTGGCTCCTGCCATCGGATCAGCGCGGTGTGCCGGCTGCAGCGCACGGGCCGCGGCAGCCATTGGAGGGTGAACCAACGGCAATAGGAAGACCTTTTTCTCTGTCTCTCTTTCTCACTGTCCACTCTGCCTGTCTAAAAAAAAGCTACTATGAAAGACATGCTAAGAAGCTGGAAAATATTAAAGAAATTGGTAAATTCGTAGATACATATAACCTAAGATTAAATCAGGAGGATAAGGAAAAATCAATATAGACCAATAGTAAGCAATGAGATTGAAACAATTAAAATTGTCATCAAGGAGAAGTCCATGACCTGAAAGCTTTTCTTCTGAGTTTTACAATATATTGAAAGAGGAACTAACTCCAATATTTTTGAAAATATTCCAAAATATTGAACAAGATGGAATTCTGTCAAACTTTGTATGAGGCCAGCATCACTTTGATACCAAAGCCAAACTAAAACACAACATAAAAATTACATACTGCATCTTGGTCTCAACAAAATACTAGCAAAGCTGTTCAAAACCACATCAGAGAGATCATACATCACAATCAAGTGGGATTTATCCCAGAATTGCAAGGTGGTTCAACAAACACAAGTAAATGTAATAAAATGCATCAATAGAATGAAGGACAAAAAACATATGGTCAACTGGTGCTGTGGCTTCCTAAGCTAATTTTCCACCTGCAGCACTGGCACCCCGGGTTCTAGTCCTGGTTGGGGCGCTGGGTACTAGTCCCGGTTGCTCCTCTTCCAGTCCAGCTCTCTGCTGTGGCCCAGGATGGCAGTGGAGGATGGCCCAAGTGCTTGGGCCCTGCACCCGCATGGGAGACTGAGAGAAAGCACCCGGCTCCTGGCTTCAAATCTGCACAGTGCCAGCTGTGGTGGTCATTAGGGGAATGAACCAACGGAAGGAAGACCTTTCTCTCTGTCTCTCTCTCTCACTGTCTATAACTCTGTCTCTCTCTCGCTGTCTAACTCTGCCTGTCAAACACACACACACACACACACACACACACACACACACCCCATATGGTTCTCTAAATAAAAGTAGAGAAAACGTTTTGTAAGAGCCAACACCCCTTCATGATTAAATGCTCCACAAATTAGGTATAGAAGGAATATGCCTCAAAATTATAAAGGCTATATCTGACAAACCAATAGTCAATATTATACTGAATAAGGAAAAGCTGAAAACATTTCCCCTCAGAACTGGAATAAGACAAGGGTGTCCACTGTCACCACTCTTATTGAAAACAGTATTGGAAGTATTAACAAGAGCAGTTCAGGAGGAGAAAGAAAGAAAAGGCATCAGAATTAGAAAAGTCAAAATATCCAAGTTTGCAGATGACATGATGTTGTACATGGAAATACTCTGTTACTCAAGGATAATGATATGATACATTCTTGTAGTAAAATAGCATTGTTCAAACAACAAATGTTGGCGAGGATGGTGGAACAACAAAAAAAAAAACCACAGAAAAACACAGGAAAAAAAAAACAAACACACAGCCAAAAGGCTGCCTGAGCCTGGCAGAAGCCAGAAGCCAGTAACTCCATTCTGATCTCCCTTGTGGGTGGCAAAGGCCCCAAAACGCAGCCATCTTCTAATGTCTTCCCAGGCTATTAGCAGGAAGCTGGATCAGAACTACAGCAGCTGGGACTCAAACTGGCACTCAAACTGGCACTCCATTATGGATGCCGGTGTCATAGTTAGTGGTTTAACCTGCTGAGCCACAATGCTGGCCCCCACAACTTAATGCTTTGTATGTAGCTCATTATGTTAATTATGTGTAATTAAATAAATCCCAAATATTACAGTAGTGCTACAGGTCTCTTTGCATTTAAATTATTGGAAACTATTAAGACTAATTTGAAATTCATATATTTTGAAAGCTGTTAGTTAAACCTAAAATACAACAGAATTATTTATTACTAATTCTGACAATGTATGACTAATTGAGATGTCTTGATTAAAATTTATGACTGTGTTTTGTCTCTGTATTTAATGAACATTTTTTAAAAATCCTATTTTCATGTTGGTGTTCACTGCCTTGTTAATTCAGTAAAGAGCCTTCATAATTTACCACCTGACGTTTAAGATTTTAAATTTTATGCCATTTTCATGTAGCACATAGGCATGGTCTAAGACAAAGCAAAATAAACACAAAGTTAACCAATTTTCAAATTATTATAATAATCTACATCAGGGTTTAGAAAACATTTTCTGTGAAGGGCCAACAGCAAATACTCTAGACTTTTGGGGCTTGTACCTGTGAGCAATTGGAAAGTGAACCAGCAAGTAGAAGTTCTCTTCCTGTCTGTCTCTGTGCCTCTCTGATTAATAAAATAAATAAATGTTTGTTTTTAAAGATTTATTTATTTATTTGAAAGAGTTACACAGAGAGAGGAGAGAGAGAGAGAGAGAGAGAGAGAGAGAGAGAGAGAGAGAGAGAGGTCTTCCATCCACTGGTTTATTCCCCATTTGGCTACAACTGCCAGAACTGTGTCGATCTGAAGCCAGGAGCTTCCTCCTGGTCTCCCGCATGGGTACAAGGGCCCAAAGACCTGCGCCATCTTCTACTGCTTCCTCAAGCAACAGCAGAGAGCTGGACTGGAAGTGGAGCAACTAGGACCAGAACCAGCGCCCATATGGATGCAGCAGATAAACCTACTGCGCCACGGCGTCAGCCCCAATAAATATGTTTTTAAAACTCGCTATTTTTACACCTAATTCTTTTCTGGAAAGTATATTTGGACACAATTTTATACTTCATTATTGTTTATATTTTAGATATTAAAACTGACCTAATTTGGTTTCTTATAACACATGAGATACTGAGTTTCACAAGAGCCAAGCTTCAATTAAAAAAGAAGAAAGGAATGGATACATGAAGCAGTTCTAAGGAATGATCCATCATCCATCCTAGCATTAAAGAAAGAAACAACGCATTATGCTTGGTGAAATAAGCCAGTCCCCAAAAGAGAAATACCATGTTTTCCTTGATCTGTGATAAGTAATAAACAGAGTACAGAAATGTAAGGTATATGAGCAAAATTGACATTTTGAGATTTGATTATTATTTAATATCCCTTGTCTATACTCTTGTGGAACAGTGGTTTTTCTACTTACTACTAGTTGAATTCTTTATTTAATGGAGGGTTAAGCTTATGATTATAAAATAAACTGAAAGTATGTCATTATAAAAATAAGAAAGGGAGGAGAGGGGTGAGGGCATGGGCAGGAGGGTTTGGTGGGCAGTATCATTATACTCTTAGATCTATATATATGAAATACATGAAATTTGTTCACTATAAATAATTTTTAAATAAAAATAAATATTTTTTAAAAAATTAATAATCCCTAAGGTAGGATCATATAATTTTTTTTATTTTTCCATATACTAATTTTCTAAGTGCACAAATCATTCATGTCTATGTTTACTTTTATTGACTAGCTATGGGTTATAACTTTTGCTTCTTTTAGACTATTGAAGCCAGTTTTGAAGGTAGTTACTTATAGATCAGTTAGAGTGAGTCAAAGTAAGTTTCACTCTAGGGCTGCTTAATGCCTTTTACTAAGGCATGTACTTCTTGGGGTTTTACTAACTACCACAAGTATTCAACGTAGCTTTCCACTTTGGTCAAAATGTAAACATCTCCTATGCCTATGTTATATCAGAAAATTGTTCAGCTTATAGTTTCCTATCGGTTGTTCTGACTTGAGGGATTTTCACCCCAGCTATGCGTCACAAGAGATCCCTAAAGCTTAGTTCTTAGTTCAATTTCCTGTATTTCTGGTATGCTGCTCTACAAATTTCAGCCTCCTGGGTTTCCCTAAATTTTTATCTTGGTATCCTCACTTCGTCAAGGCATCGTGGCTTTGGGATTCTCTTGGCATGTACAGAAGAAACTGCTTTTCAATAGGCAAGTGGCATCGTGGCTTTCTCATATATTTGCCCTCTCTCGGGGATCAAAGTTTTGAATCACCTGTTGTCCAATACCTGAAAACTGTTTTTTTTAAAATGTGTTACTCTACTTTTACTATTATTTACAGTGAGAGAAAACATAATTCCAATTGTTTTTAATAAGTGAAAGGAGGAAATTACTTTTGTCATTGAATATAAGAATCCTACATTTTAAAATAAGACATATTGGATATTTGACTTTTTTGTGAAAATATGAGATCCTGTTCATCTTTTCCTTCATATTGAAGATCACCTGAACTGTATCCAAAATGGTCATCAGTATAGACAAAGACGTGCTAATCATCATTTCCTGAATTTAGAAACCCATTGTCTTTTCAGAAACTTAAACAAGTGTAGTCATCCTTCTGTATCTGGAGGTGTTTTGTCAGGATCCTACCGTAGACACCAACACCTGTGGCTACTCAGCTTCCTTCTATAAAATGTCATAATATTTGTCTGTTACCTATCTACATCCTCACATATTTTTCTTTTTAGATTTATTTAAAATGTAGAATGAGAGAGAGAGAGAGAGAGACAGAAAGAGCAACAGAGAGAGAAAAGGAGAGGGAGAGAGAGAGAGAGAAAGATCTTCCACCCACTGGTTCACTGTGCAAATGGCAGCAACTACCAAGGCTGGGCCAGGCCATAGTTGGGAGACCATAATCCATTTCCCTGCTAATGTGCCTGGGGAAAACAACAGAAGATGGCTCAAGTCTTTAGGCCCCTGCACTCATGTGGGGGGAGACTGGAAGAAGCTCCTGGCTCCTGCCTAGTGCAGCCATGACCCCAACCACAGCTGTTGAGGCCATGTGGGGAGTGAACCAGCATATGGAAGTTGTTTGTCTCTTTCTCTTCTTTCCAACTCTGACTTTCAAATAAATAAATCTTTTAAAACAAGAATATAAATGAAAAACTTTTGAATTATAATTGTAAGACTTCTCAAGTGAACTATGATACTTTATAGTAAAGCGAAATCAGCAAGGCTATTACTTTCCAAATGACCTCAAATGAAACCATTAAGCTCAGAGAGAGAACACTGAGTCAAGAAATTTAAGATATAAAGCTAAGCACTTAGGTCAAGTAAAAAAACGAGATGTGATTACAGGTATATGAAAATACACTCATAGATCAGAAGCTAGCTATAAATTGTTAACAGAGTTATGTGTGCAGAAGCACACACAGATTCACACCTACATAAAAGCAAACAAAACATTCTGAATGTTTGAAATTCAGTATCACTGTCAAATACCCAACTTGTTTAAATATGAAACCAGCTGTGAATCTTGAAATTCTCTCAGGAGAGCGTATTCCCCAACACCTACTTCTGATACGAAAGTAGGTAACAGTCCAGGGAGAGGCTTTTAGAGATCTGAATTAGAATACAATCAAAGAGCTCTCACTGCCTTCAGGTAAAAGAGACTGCAAAATGACTGCTTAGCAGAATATCAAAATCGATAGAAATCACTGAATACTTTTGGTTTCTTTCTCCTTCAACTCCTCTCAAAGTAGTTTTTTTTTATTACAATCTTCCTATATCTCTTCCGTCATTCTATATAAGGTATTAGAAGGAGAGAGATAAGTTATCTTCTATTCAATGAGTCATTTGGCCTTGTAAGTACATGCAGACCCCACAACCTGATAGGAAGGATGGCATATCATACCAAGACCCTGGACTTCTTCCCGATGCCATGACTACAGAGGGCTTTGGTTTACCTTACTTAGGGGAAAAAGTGATTCTCTTTGAGAGATGAATAGATAACCAGTGGCAAACAAAGTCAGGCTATAATAGAGAACACCATTCTCATTTCTCTTCCTCCTGGGCCTGGAGCCAGTCTTTTTCTTTCTCTTGGTGGTTGGTGGGACCATAAGCTAAATACTGAACATGGAAGCTAAGTGGCATTTATAGATGTCATTTCCGCAACCCTAGGAGAATGGAGAAGACCCTGACTGTGTAAAGAAAGGCTAACCATAAGAAGCATGGAGCCCGCATGCTTGACAGCTGTGAATCCCAGCATTCTTCCGCTACCCCCTGAATCTCCCAGCTCTCCTCCCACGCTCGCTGATTTTCCAAGAGAATTCACTGAAATTATTTTGTATTTTTATTTGTTCATTTCATTTATTTGAAGGCAAAGTGACAGACCCAACTGTGGGTTCACTCCTCAAATGCCCACACCTCAGACAGGGCTGGACCAGGTCAAAGCCAGAAGCTAGGAAACAAGTCCCAGTCTCTGTTGTGGGTGGAAAGGACCCAGCTACTTGAGCCACAGCCTGCCGTCTCCAAGGGTGCACTTGAGCAGGAAGCTGGAATGGAAACCAGTGCTACAAGTGAAACCCAGGTACTCCAATATGGGATGCAGGCGGCCCAAGTATGATTCAAATTGCTATGCCAAACACCCATCCCGACATCAGGTTTCTATTGTGCTAAATCTGAAATCTCAAAGCTAACAAATTACAGCCCCAGTATTACTTTAATTAATATTCATATGTGAATGTAAATTCTTTATATGCACTTGCAAAGCAATGTAGGAAATAGGAATAAATGTCACAGTGATGAAAGTACTGATTTCTGAATTTTGTGTTTAATGAAATAGTGTATATATCTAATATTAACAGCTACATGTATTAAGTGACCTCCGTGCTGAGCACTTGTTAATTTATTTACTCAACAGCATTGAAATGAAGACTTGTATCATGCTACTCACTGTAGTTGGAGAGGTGAACAACAAACAGAAATCCTGCTTTGATGATGTTCCTATCTTAGGAAGACACCATGATAAAATGAGGTACGTGTTGTTATGCCATACGTTGCAAATGATTTTATGACAGTCAGGAGGCTAAATATTTTGCCTGAACTCATAGAATTTTAGAAAAGATCACATGTCTTTGACTCTAAAGCTTTTAATGAATCTAAGTCTGGACATTTTAAGGTAAAGTAACTAATGGTTTTATAGCCATCTGAAAATTGCCTCACTTATTGTTTGCATGTGACCACATGGTTTATTGTAAAGTCTTTAACATTACTGCACTGCAACATTTGGAGAAATCTTTTCTGTGAGAACGTGATACACGGAAGTCACATACTACATTTCAGCCCAGAACAATTTCCAAGCGAGGGCAGGCATTGAGGTGTAGTAGGTTAAGCTACCCTTGAGTTGCTGGCCTCCCGTAGCCTAGTGCCTGGGTTTCAGTGCAGCTTCTGTCACTGATGCAGATTTCTGCTAATACATACCCTGGCGGGCAGCAAAATTGTGGCTCTAGAGCCTGGGTTTCTGCTCCCCACGAGAGAGACCAGGGTGGAGTTCTGGCTCTTGGCTTTGGTGGCCTGGCCCCAGCTGTTTTAGGTTTGGGGAGTGAACAAGTAGATGGAGATTCCCATTCACCCTCCCTATCCCCTCACCATTGCTTTGACTCTCAAAATAAGCCAATAGAAAAATCTTCCAAGGATATTTGACTTAATGTATCAGCAGCACAATTTTGTGTAATATATTTAACCAATAGAAGAAAAGTTTGGCAAGTTTTTAATTATTCTGATAATTCCTTCACTTTTCCCTCCTGCTTAACATATGCTTAACCAGTTGCTAAGTTAAAAGTATAACTAAGCATAAGCATAAACATATGATAATCACTGAAAAAATCTTGTCTTTCACTGTATGTAGATCACATATTTTGAAATTGATTGCCTATATCACTATAAAATCTTGTGTGAATATTGTAGGTAGTAAGGAACTGGTTGAATAATATGGCAAAAATACAAACTATAAATTAGAAAATGAAATCTTGATTGCTTTTCTATTGTAATTCAAGTGTGAATATGAGTAAGTTCAAGGAATTTTATAGACTTTGGCTCCATAATACACTGTTGGTATGACGTTTCCTCTTGACTCTCAGTTCCTTGGGTAAAGCTGTTAGATTTCATATGTTCATGTCAGACTTGACAAATGGTACCCTGACTGAAGCACACTGATTACAAATGAGAAATTATTACTCCAGGAGCAATTTGATGAGCTCAGAGAAAAGTCACTTACTACTTTGTGTCTCTATATCCAGAGAAACTAATTAGTGGAAATGTTGCTGGAATTATAATAATCTGTTAGCGGAGCTACTTTAATATAAAACCTTGGTGATTTTAATTTCAGTTCGGCTGCAATTATTTTTCAATTAACAGATCAGAACAATGAACTCTAGAGTTTTACCACTATGCACTATATTTCTCTGTACAAAATGAAAATGTTTTCAATAAAATGATCCCCTTTAAAAAAGAAAAGAAGGCACCACCTAAAGAGACAGTTAAATACTCGCTGATATTTGAAAATCTTTGTTCCAAGTTAATTGCTACGTAAACAAAACTGAATAAGTAAAATGAAGTAATACAGTTCATCCTGATCACTGATTATTTTATTGAGTGACAAAAGAATACCTTTCATAAAGATATTATTTTAGAACAATGGTCAACCCCATCAGTTTAAGGTTATTTATCATTTTATTCTGTATCAGTGTACAAATGCTGCTATAATGTTATCATAAATGTTATAGCTCAGAACAACACAGAACTACTATTTTACAGTTCTGGGGTCAGCATTCCAAGATGGATCACAGAGTGTGTGGGATGTGCTCCTTCTGAAATGTGGAAACCCATTTCTTCATCATTTAAAGCTTCTCCAGGCTGCCAGATTGCTTAGCTCACAGCACCACGTAACTTTGGGTTCTGCTTCCTTTGTCACATTACCTTTTCACTTTTAAGACTACATTGGACTCAGCCTGATACTCCAGAGTAATCTCCCCATCTCCGGTGCATAACTTAATCACATATTGTTCAGTCCCTTTTATAAAAGAAAGTGGCGTATCCATGGGTCCCAGTGATTTGGATGTGGTCATTTTGGCGGGACTTTTAAACACTTGGCTACCCTTGATTTGTGATATTTACTGAATATTAATTTATTTCAATGAGTGGATGTTTTAGGTGACACAAAGCTGAAAAGAACTGGATTCTATATTAAACAGTTGACAGAAGAGGAAGGATAAATATTGGCTATATTAATAAGTGTCAGTGCAGGTACAGGAGAAATGCTATGTAAATTCAAAAGAAAAGCTGCTTTGCCCTTGTCAACTCACAGAACTTTATTTCTAGAAAGCACAGTAAGATGTAAACAATTGCTTATTGATATTAAAATAGAATTATTATAGATATGAGATTAGAATTATATATATGGGAATAGAATTATAGATATTAAAATAGAATTATTATAGATATGGGAAAAAATGAGACAATATTTTTTAAACTGGGGATATTTAACTCAGCCTTAAAAATGAAAGAAATCCTTCTATTTACAATACTGTGTGTGGAGAAGATAATGCTTGGTGCAATAAGCCAAAAAAAAAAACAGAAAAATATTGCATGATCTCATGTACCATTGAATAGCAGAATTCAAGAAAGAACAAGGTCAAACGGCAGTTGCTGGGTTATAGAGGTGGTGGGTGAAACTTGAAGTTGTTGGTCAGAGGGCAGAGTTTCAGTTATGGCAGTTAGTTCTGGAGGTCTAAAATATAGGATGATGGCTACGGTTCACAACACTGGCTTGTGTACTTGAAATTTGCAAAGAGGGTAGATCTTAAGTTCTCACATACATACATATATGCACCATGACAGTGATCCAAACCTTAACTAGTTTGATTCTGCTGATCATTTAACAATGGATACATACATCAGAATATCAGGTTTTCCACCTGAATTGAAAAAATTTCTATTTTTTCAGTTATACATTGATAAAGGTGAAAAACAATTTTTACAGAGATGCTGTGGTAGCCATCTTTCTATGTTTGAGAAAAGAAGAAAATTGTCTTGCAAAGACAATTTTACACAGTACGTGTAAACTATAGGAGCCACCCTTTGACTCAAAGTAAGAAATACGTCTTTGAGGATCAGTTCCATCCACAAGAGGGAGGGCATTCTTCAGGAGGAAGGAAATTATTTTGAAACTAACCAGGATGACTGCTTGGCTATGGAATCACAGAAGAGCTTCAAACAATAGCTATGTGTTTGCACTAGGTGACCCGGAGTCTGCTTTCTAAGGTCTCCAGTTCTGTGGTCAAACTCTGGGAATTTTCTGTGATTCCACAACCACATAGTTATCCTGTTTGTTTTCAAAACCACAATGTTCAGATAAAAAACAAGATGTGGAAGCAACTATGTTTCTTTTATAATATATGTATAGGTAAAATGAAGCCATATTTTCTGGGGATATATTTATAAATATTAAGAAGAGAATAAAGGTAATTATTATAAAATACTGAAAATTCTAGGAGCAAATGAGGCTATTGCAAGCGAGGAGGGGCATGTGGTGAGTACACAGGTTTTGGGCGATGTTCTAATTCTCTCCTCGGTGATAGGTAGAGCTATGTCTTGTTCTCTTGCTCTTACCTCATAAGATCACCCATTCATTGTCCCACATTTTCAGTTAACATTTACCCCCCTTAAATTCTATCAGCCTACTCTTCAGCTACATGTATGGGACTTATAATACTCTGTTTTCTTCAGATTTTTAATAAAGATAGGTTCATATCCACAATTTCTTCCCTTTCTCCCCTAAGAAATTAAGCTTCTTCCCTTGTAATAGCAGTGGACATTTAGGAGAGAGTGCATGAAATACCAGTGATTTTCATTCTATTGTTCTCCCCCACCTCTCTCTCTCCTTCTGTATTTTCCTTGGTACCATCCTGTGTGTTTTTCTTTCAGTTCTGGTTCGTTTATTCCAGGGATTTCATACCAGAGTTTTGGATTACCATTTAAAACTATATCTATATTTTTGTAATGGAATAGCTTATTTACAGTAGAATGTCAGGTAGTTATACCATAAGAAACACATAAGACTAAAATTCAGTAGGAGAATTACAGGTAAGCATACCTAACATCTCAGCACCTAGAGGGTAGCCAGAAAAAGCTATGATAAAAATAAAATCCCAAAGCCATATTTGTCATTTTACACAGATTTTTAGTGATATGTTAATATAGTATATGCACCTTGGTAATACTCTCATATTGACTGTAAAATGTAATAGCATAATAAATGAGTCTTTATGGCACAGAGACAAGCTATACTTGGCTTTATGACTCTTTAGTATTTAAACCCCAAATAAGAAAGAAACAATGTTTTTCCAAAAACTTTTGATTAGGTGAGAAGTGTTAGAGAAGTGTGTGTGTGTGTGTGTGTGTGTGAGAGAGAGAGAGAGAGAGAGAGAAAACAAGAGAAGTCACAGCCATCTATATACTGATGATGACCAAATTGATTGCTCAATACAAAATTATCTTCCTAAGTTCAAACATGTATATTAATTACTTATTGAATTTCTCCATGTGAATATCTGAGTCACTTCAAATTCAACAAAATAAAACTACACTTACCAATATGGTTCACAAAATGTTCCCGTCTCCTATACTCTTTCTCAGCCTCTCACATGATTGTACAACCTCCCGCTCCCTGCTCCAAGCCTCAGTTTTAGGCATTTAGTTCAGAATGATCTTTCTGAACCACATACCCAATAATTTGATTACTCTGAATTGTTCAGATTTAACCTGTGTCCAAAGTACACATTTTATCTTCTCTAAAAATCCATCAAATCCCTGATCATTCTATTCTGGTCCCTGGTTACCCCTCCATTATCATGGACTTTACCCTTCTCAGCTCTGCCATTTTCGAGCTAATTCCAACTGCACTAAATTTTATTTTGTCCTACTTTCTACAATCTCTAGCCTTCAGAACTTTAAATGTCTTCTATTCCACCTGCCTCATCTACTTAGTCACTACACATTTTTAAAATCTCACATATAGTGAGATTTTAAAATATAGTGAGATTTTAGTGGATAGCATATCCACTAAAAAGTCTCCCTAACCTCCTGAGTCCAGGCTAAAGCACTGCATTTCGTGATGCTACTTCATGGACAACACTAAATGTATGTGACGCCCACTCCAATGTAAGGCAGAGACAGTCAAGAAATCTTCCAGCCTTTATGCCCTGGGACATTTCTGCAAAGGACACCTGGCTCTCATGTATTCCAGAATCACACTCACCTCCATCCCTCCTCAACAATTCCCTTATTGCTTGAATAAATGATAGGATACAGCAACTGACGACTGAAAGAAAGAATACATCACTTTTACAGATTTCCAAATGATATATTTAGATGCTACTCCTACAAGAAAGGGGAGCTTGATTTCCCTCCTCTTGATTTTGTGCTGGTTTAAGTTCAAAATAACTATTCAAGGGAGAGGAAAAAGACTACCTGTACAGTGGAAAAACCTGGTAGGCACCACCTTAATCAAGTGATCGATGTAGATTCCACTAATCAGTTGTCAGTAGGTGTAAGTGCCTTCATCTCTGTATAATCTTTCTAAAAATCCACACTTAATTTTATGAAGAATATTAGACAAACCCAAATTGGGGCACCTTCTACAAATTACCTGACCAATATTACTTATAATACATTCAAAAATTTATAAAAGACAAAGAAAATAGAAAACATTGACTTAGTGAAATCAGCCAATGCCAAAAAGATAGATATCATATGTTTCCTGTGATCTGAGTT
This sequence comes from Sylvilagus floridanus, assembly GCA_949820135.1. NCBI lineage: Eukaryota > Metazoa > Chordata > Mammalia > Lagomorpha > Leporidae > Sylvilagus > Sylvilagus floridanus. The sequence continues at coordinate 27,882,411 of OX463239.1, read as the reverse complement.
AACTTAGAGTACCTGAAATGTAAGGTATTGGAGAGAAATAGACATTTGAGATTCAATGATTGTTTATAGCTCTTGTCTCTTTGAGGAACAGAGTTTTTTTTTTTTCATACTATTTGTTGAAGTCTTTTACTTAGAGTAGGGTTAACTTACAATCATTAAGTGTACTGAAAATAGATCTTTGTAAAAAATAAGAGTAGGAATGCAAGAGGGAGTGGTGGAAGGGTAGGAGCACAGGTAGGAGGGAGAGTAGAGGGAGAAGTGTCATTATGTTCCTAAATCTGTGAATAGGAAATAAATGAAACTGTGTAACTTAAATAAAATTTGAAAACAGTTTTGAAAACAGTAAAAAAAAAAAAAGTCCAATAAATGAGACACAGCCATAGATAAGGGATGCCTAAGGAGACCTGATGACTAAATGCAATGTGGTATCTGCCATTGGATCCTGGAATAGACAGAAGACATCCATGCAAAAACAGGTAGCATAGAAATAAAGATCATAGTCTACTAAATGGTACTTTATAGGCAGTATGCTTATAATATGTATTCATTAGATTTGATCAGTATGCCATGGTGATGGCGCTTGTTAATGTAAGTGATAGGGAAAGAGTATTCAGGACTCTGTCCTATATTTACAACTCCTTAGTAAATCTAAAATTAATTTTTACTTAGTGGAGGATTGAGCTTGTAATTATAAAATAAACTGAAAGTAGGCCATTGTAAAAATTAAAAGGAAAAATAAGAAGGGAAGGAGCAGTGAGGGTGGAAGCGAGGGAGGGAGGGAGAGAAAGGTGAGAAGCATCACTATGCTCCTGACTCTGTATATAGGAAATTTGTTCATCCATATAAATAAACAATCTTTTAAAAAGAATAAATAAAGAAGAACAAGATAGATATTTAAATTTCTATTAAGCAAGTCTGGAGTTAAATAAGATTTGAGTTAAAAATACTTCAGTTCTTCTCTGATTTTTGTCATCTACTAATGTATTCAGCTCTCAGTGTTTTAAAATGTGCTATGTATAGGCTAAACATATTTCAATTCTTCCTTTTCAGTTTGCTCTATGAAATTTTTCCGTAAATTCTTTAAGTTCTCTCTTGTGTTGCTTCTCTGTGCTTGCTTCTTAAAACTACTGATCCTTATTTAAGTGCAGAAACTTGTCAACACACATCTGAACTCCTTTAGTAGTGTCCTACTTCTTTAGCTAAAGTTAATAAGCTCACCAATCTTACCAAGTGTAGGCATTGATGCTATAATAAGATTTTAGATCAAACTATGATCTTCTTAACACAAATATACACATGTACACGCACTTATACGTACAGGCCAACTGTTTTCAAATCAGGGGTATTGGATAAAAGTAGGAACTCCTCATTGAGATTTTAAAGACTCGACAGAATTTCGATCTGGGAAATATTTTAGTGTTATTCATTATTTCCAGACCTGTACTTAACGGCAATCTACTCTTGATGTCCTTGTGTGTCTCAGCAAGCTTTGACCAAATGCTTAATATTTTTACCTTAAAAAGTAGAAAGTTTGTACACTTTTGATTGAAAATTTCATGTTAACAAATATGTGAATAACGAATAAAGTTTTAATAGTTGCAAAAGACTAAAGCAGTCTTGGAAATAAGTTATAAGCAAATTAAATAGTCATACCGGTACAATGTATTGTTCTTTGAAATTCCTGATGTTCCCAAATATTCATTATTCTAGCAATTTATTTCATACCAAAATGTATTTGGGCCAACAACATAGTTTTCAAGTACTCCTGAGATGTATAGTATTTATAAATTACAACACATTTCGTATAATGCCCACAGTACAATATTATGCAATTATTTGATATAAATTACAAACTGATATTTTAAAAACACATTTAAGAGCACCTAAAATTTTTAAAATCCTTTTATAATATGAAGTATGTTGTTACTAAATTAGGTATAAATTTTTATGAGATCAATGAACTAAAATTATAAAATTATGTCATCACTCTTAAAAATAAAATGCTTTATGTACTGAGAAGCTAAACATTTTTAAAATATGTAGAATTTGTTTCATAGATGCAGTTTTTAAATTTTATTAATAAAATAACTGAACATTGTGATTCCAATTTGCAAATGCATACATACTAAAATGTATATCTGGATTTGTTATTCTAACACTTGGAGTTTTCTTATTATAACAAAGGATATTGAACATACAGAAAAGTGCCTGTTAGTATTATTTTTTCAATGTTTAGATAAATGTTGTACAAGGCATGGCCACAAAAATAAAACTGAGCTTCTCCATTGGAGGACAAAAAAAGGTATTTAAAAGGAAAACCAAAATGAACAAAATGATCTCCCTAGAACAGGCTTATTTGAGACTAGTACGATTATAATCAAATTATCTCTTATAATAACAATGACTAAAAATAAAAATTGCAAATATCAAACTTTCCCATTTACTTAAAGTTAATAGCTTTAAAAATTTCATGTGGAGCACAACACCTAAACGTATGAGTGGTCTAGGCAAAATAAACTGATGCTTCAAACAACTGCTTTTTCCACAAGACTGGTCACAGAACCTGATTGACTGCTGAAGTTGGGTTCCTGAGATGAGGTGTATGTAGGTAGACAACTTCCTGTTCTCCTCCCTAGAATGACTGCTAACAGAGTGTGTAGTTCACATACACATACAAGTGCAACACAGCTTACTAAATGTTATGTAATACTTTAGATGGTAAAAAATACTCTGTTCTTTATTTTCTAAAACATGTACCATGCACCAATCAAAAATCTCAGAGAATATTCCTTATATGATTTGTTGTAATCATATCCCTGTATTGGATGGTCACAAATTCATTGTTAATAACCTGATATTACTTAATATACTACTTAATATAAATATGATTTATGCATATTAATAAATAACAAAATAACAAATGAAGACTAATAAGTTTCTAAGTGTAAGATTTCAAAATTATGTGAGCTATTTTAATTAGTTCAGAGGTAAAAATGGAAACAACTATTTGTAAACATCAACCTATTTAAATTAGTTATAAGTTGTTTATTGACTATGTAGTTAATCATTTTTCAGGGGCTCCTATGGCACACAAAATATTAAATAGCTTATCTTCTTTTGAAGTAAATGGTAAGCCACTCTGAAAAGTCTGTAATCTCATTCAAAGAGAGCCACTGCATATTGAATTCAAACTTCATGCCAATGTTCCTTAAAAACAAACATCAAACAGTTAGAAAACATAAATTACGTATAATTTATGGTTATAAGCAGCATTACTGCTGCCATTTTTTCACTTCCATCTCTTAAATCATACTGCTCTTAATTGATGATTCTGTTCTCCGGGTTCAGCATACTCATATATTTTATGATTTATTCTTCCATGGAGATAAGCTGCAAAAACTTTCGGAAAGCCAAATACATTCCAAAGAGTCATTTAGAAAAATGGCATATTACATATAAGGTATCAATTGATTATCATTTTAAAGTTTTCTTTCTGAAAAAATTTTTACTTCATGATAGTAAGATATATTCAGTATAGTAATGACAAGTAAAGAATAACATTCTCCAGTAATATCTCACTTCACTGAGAACTGCTTTTATATTTTGACTTTTATCTATCATACTTTTATACATATATCTAAATACATATTTTATTATATACACTCCTTTGAAACATAGAGTCATAGTGTACTTCTTTATAAGTCTCATACTGTTTTTCCAGTGTTAAGTATTGGTCAATAATATTCATTGATGATTGCATATTAGTTTTTTTAATAATTCATATGCCATAAAAATTAACGTAGCTCCTGCTGTTGGACAAGTAAAATGTATATTTTTAAAATATTTTTGTAGTGAATATTCTTGTTATCAAATTTATTTGCAATTGCATAATTTTCTCAGCAATATAAATTCCTATACATATAAAGTCAATAATCAAAGAAATGTAATTATACATCTTTTGAAAAGCATAATATTTCTTATCCCCAAAGCAACGCTACTTTTAACTCATACCAATTGATAACTAGAGTATTTGTTTCTTTATTCTGTAACTATACTGTAGATCATATTTCATTTTAATACTTAAATGTATTATGTGTTATTCTGATATAAGCTGTGAAGTCTTCTTATATATTTGCCTCCAAAAATGTCTCACTTGTTTTCATACTATTTGTTAAAAGTAGCTATTATTTCTGCCATTGAAGCATCAACTTAGCTTGAGTTAAATTTGTTCATATTTATTGGTTCTAGGATTTCTGTTCCTTTGGTCTGTTTCTGAAGCCAATCCAATGCACTTTTCCCTAATGCACTTTGTTCTATGTGCTGTCTGACAGCACTCTATTCACCCTAGCATATTACCCATCCTCACAGCATTGCCATTTTATATTTCCCATCCCTATGTCTCACCCTAGACTTTGAATTCCAGGGTTTCAGAGACTGTCTATAGTGTATTCTCTATAAGTGCATGAAGCAGTCATGAAAATATATTTGCTCATAGTCAGTATCTGAGAGGTAAACACCTTGTAGTCTTCCTCACATCTTTTTGTTGTTTTGTTTATTTTTCCCTCAGATCCCAGTGTTATTTTAACATCACTCATCCCAAAATCTCAGTGCAATTTTATGTTACATTTATGAGTTCATTGAGAAAAACATACGACCTTCAGGAACCAGAGTTGTGGCACAGTAGACTAAGCCATTGCCTGCGATGCCAGCATCCCATGTTAGTGCCAGTTTGAGTCTTTGATGCTCTACTTCTGATCCAGCTTCCTGCTGATGCACCTGGAAAAGCAGCAGAAAATGGCCCATGTGCCACTGGTTCACTACCCAATTGCTTATAACAGCTAGGGCTCTGCCAGGCCAATGCAAGAGCCAAGAACTCCATCTGGTCTCAGATGGGTGGCAGGGACCAATGTACTTGAGCCATCACCTGTCTCTCAGGATGCATGTTAGAAGGAAGCTGGAATCAAACAGCTGGGTCCCGCCCAGGCACTCCTCAATGGCATATGTGAACCATAGCCAGCCACTTAATCTCTGTACCACAATTCGCGCTGCTGAACTTTTTTTTTTTTTTTTTTTTTTTTGACAGGCAGAGTGGACAGTGAGAGAGAGAGACAGAGAGAAAGGTCTTCCTTTTGCCGTTGGTTCACCCTCCAATGGCTGCCATGGACAGCGCGCTGTGGCCGGCGCACCGCGCTCATCCGATGGTCTCCCATGGGGTGCAGGGCCCAAGCACTTGGGCCATCCTCCACTGCACTCCCGGGCCACAGCAAAGGGCTGGCCTGGAAGAGGGGCAACCGGGACAGAATCCGGCACCCCGACCGGGACTAGAACCCGGTATGCCGGCGCCGCAAGGCGGAGGATTAGCCTGTTGAGCCACGGCGCCGGCCTGCGCTGCTGAACTTTTAACATAGTTTTCCAACAATTTTTAAAGTACTCTTATGGTTTATCACTGAATTTTGTATGTATTTATTATTTACTGAATTATGATTATATTTTATACTCCAGAGGTCTTGTCTTTATTTTTTTTTTTTACACTTATGCCATGAATGCATAGGGAAAGGGTTCCAGCAGCTCAGGCCCCTCTTGGTTCTGGCAGAGTGGACTTCTCTGGTTAGAGTGGGCTGAGCTTCTGTTGAGCCCAGGTACCTTTCTCTTTCACTTGCTTCTTTTTCTGATCATTTTCCTTCACATTTCAGGAAGCTATCTCAGCTCTTACAGTGCTTTATATGCCCAATCTGCACATTTATTCTCTTAGCAAGGATCTTGCCCTTAACTTGGTTGTTTACAACAACGCCAACAGCGTTTGCTGGCTAACAGTATGACTCTTCCAGTGTTGCCATAGTAACACTTTGAGGCATTACCTTTTTTTTTAAGGGAAAGAGTTTATTGGGGAAGCTCAACAGACTGGAGTGAAGGAGCAAAGGGGTGAAAAAGGAAAAAGCGAGTGAAGGAGTATGTAAGAGAGTGAGAAAGAAATCCAGACAGAGAGAGAGACACAGGAGATGGAGAGAGAGAGAGCCACGTGTTCAGGAACACATCCTTTTAGAACTTTGCGGTGGGGGGGTGGGGTGGGGTGGCAGGGAAGTAGGAGTAGCAAATCCCTTTAGGGTGGGGATGGAGCTTGACACAGGTGGTTGGGCCATGTGGCCACCTGGCTTACAGCAATGGCGGTGGGGGCTAGAGCCTAGGGTAGTGTCAGGGTGTAGATGGCACCATAGATAAGACTGTGCCATTTTACTGACATTCCCCTCTTTTGTTTTTTATAAAGCAGCAGTTGTATGGGATTACATTAGCCCCAAAAGTCCAGAATGGGTAGAGGGATGATCTTTAGAGGTACTTCCTGCTGACATGGGGTGATGAAGTACTCCCTGCTGGCATGGGGCGATGTCTCAAGCTGCTGTCCCCTGGGTAGGGAGCTGGGATATCCCTGTAGTAGCATTTGTTTGACTGCCTGGTTGCTGAAGACCTTGGTTCATTCCATTATCACCTCCTGTAAAGACTTAAACAGACACTATAGTATAAAAGATAAGATGAGAATAGCAACTAATGATCCTAAGAGTGGCATTAAGCAAGTAGGCCTGGTTAGTACTTGGATGGGGCATTGCTTTTTGAACAGTACCCATTCCTTTGATGTCTACAGTGTCACTGTTTGTGTATACACATATGTGTGTGGCCCAAAGAACAATTCTGTGTTTTCTCAAAGTCCTGGAGAACACATAGAAGGTGTCTCCTCTTTCCCTTTGTGTTCCTCATCTTTGCAAATTACTGGAAGATGATGGTTCCAGCTGAAAGAACATTCATTGAATTATTATTATTTTCACAGTTTTACATCTTATTTCATGGGATTTTTAGAAACATATCTTAAATGCACTTTATATATTTATATCATTTTTTCTGATATTATTCTAATTTATTTTCGTGTTTATTGTATAGGCTAACATTTCCAGAGTAATATTAAAAATCATTAATGGGCATAATTAATACTATTCTAGTTTTCACGGAAATGGTTCTAAGACTTCATTATAATGTAGAATGTTGGCTCTTTGCTTGAAAGTTTTATGTCATGATAAGGAAATTTTTATTCTAAATTTACAAGGAGCATTCTCTGTTAAGTTTGATGCAATATGTTCCTGCTTACGATAGGTGTTTGAAGTGCTAGGGAAGTTGATGTAGGCCTTTCTATTCTATGACCATCTCTGTCCTCCTAGACATGATTAAGAATAGTGTGAAAAGGTCCTAGAAGGTCACTGTTGCTGGCTGTTTCTTCAAGGGAGGTGCTCCGTGACTCACCACACCCTGATGCCCTGTTATACTAAGCTTCCACAGTGGAGCTTACTGTGGCCTCTGTTAGAGCAGATGAGATTAATTGCATCAAAGTTTCTCAGCTTCCCTGATCACTTTCATGAGTCATCTTAATATCACGAACTCTGCAAGCTAATAAATCCATATATCTTTGTTGTTGCACAGCCAAATTAAAAGGCACCTAGAAAAGAAACAGGAAACAGAAGAGAATATGCATATCCAAGAGGGCACTGTTGCTCAGTGTAAGGTTTGAGTTGAATTGGCGCTGAAGAACAATATAGGTCTGAACTACATTAGGGTCACCTTTAGCTTTCCCTTCCCCCCAGTCTTTATTGTTCATCACTGCCAGTCTTGAGCTTTGGCATTCGTATTTCTTCTTCCTTAGGCAATGTACTTATGTGCCACAAAACTGCATTTTTGACATCTATGTTACTTTTCTTTCATTCATTAATTCACCAAATTTTTTTTATATATATAAAGCTTTTATTTAAAGAATATAAATTTCCAAAGTACAGCTTATGGATTACAATGGCTCCCCCCCATACAACTTCCCTCCCTCCCACTACCCTCCCCTTTCCCGCTCCCTCTCCCCTTGCATTCACATCAAGATTCATTTTCAATTCTCTTTATACACAGAAGATCAGTTTAGTACATATTATGTAAAGATTTCAACAGTTTGCCCTCACATAGAGACACAAAGTGAAAATACTGTTGGAGTACTAGTTATAGTATTAATTCACAATGTACAGCACATTAAGGGCAGAGATCCTACATGATTTTTTTAAATAATTGATTAATTATCTATGCAATTTCCAATTTGAGAAAGTCATTAAGTCAGGCCACTTCAGACTGGGGAAATAATGCTAATGGGATTCGATGCATTCGTGACAACTATAGCTTCCTTTCTAGTCAATAGATTATAGGCAAAATGTTATAGAAATAAACAAAACTTGGATCATGTGTTGTATGATGCAAAAAATTAAAACCCTATGATGTGATCGAACATAATTGGAAGACTGCTTTAAAATCATTGAAGGGAAGGGCTCTGGAGAGAAGAGTCTAAAATTCTGCGAAAAAATGGAGTCCTTTAATTCAGATATCAGCCTCCTTAAGAATGTTAAAGTTCTGGAATCAGCAACACATAAAGCTGGTAGTAGCCCATACCAATTTTACTTAGAAGATCAAAATGTTTTCGGAAGAGTAGAGGTAATCAGGAATAAATAGTGGGCAAAAGCAAAGGACACTGAAAGAAGAAAAGAAATAAGAAAAGCATAATACAAAAATATGTGGACAAATTGTAATGACTCCACAATATCTCCCACAGCTGATATTCAGCAAAATGTGTCATACCAACAATGTATAATTAGTAGGGCTCCTGCTCATTTCAACATTTGTGTGACATATGGCAACAGTGCCTGGAACAATGCTCTGTAAAAGCATTTCTGGAACTCCTGTAGCTGTTACTGAAGATATCTTTATTGCTGTGGGTACAACTATTGCATACTACTGGCAGGCATATTATTATTCCCATTACAACCTGTTCTAGCAAAAGATTTTCTCAAAATTGAGAGAAGAAATCTTGCATTTGTTAAAGAACTTCATCACTTAGGAAATACCTATAGTTAAGTTTCAATAGTCTCCCTATTATATGTGGACTATTTTTTTTACATCATTGCAAAGCTGACATGCTGAATTAAAAATAAATGTAGACTTTGAATTTCAATTAGGCTGAGAGCTTATGAGCAGGGTACTTAGAGTTTATAAAACTTTTAATCTCATACTATCTAATATAATGCTTAGTATGTAAACAAAGCCACGTATATATCCTGAAAGAATTATCTGAATATTGTATACCACACTGAAACTAATATACACCTCTTCTTATTTTTTTGGGTCACTGTTCTTTGAGAGACCTGCTTATGTAAAACTGAGAACTAGAGCCATTGTTTCCCAGTATGTAGAAGAATTCATAAAGTATGCCATATTACTTTACAGAAAGATTTATAGAACATTATTTTTGCCATAACAAATATTTCTTAAAAACCTCCTCAGAAAAGGTCTACTTTTGATATTTTCAGGATTTTACTGCATTCTCATTTAACCTGGCCATGAGCAGATTAATCTGAACTCTGACACAAGCAATTCAACAAGATTTGATACTAATCAAACAAAAATCTTCAAGTGAATGTTTGCTTACAAAATATTCTAAAACTTCCTTATAATTATTTCATCTTATTTTTCCAAGAAAAATAAGCATTATCGAAAACCTCTTAATTGTACAGGGATTTTCAGACTAAGATAAAATATCCACTATATTCCAATTGCATGCAATAATTAAATGAATGATTAGTAAATATTAAGGCACAGGGATATTTCCCTGAGCTTACTTTAGAAGAGATACTTTGTTAAGCTGCACACTCTGTGTCTACCTATCCTGCTACTGCCACATTCTTTGAGGTAGGTCTTGACTCCCAGACCCCGTTCCAGGTGAAAATTACTGCAGTGGATCCCCAGGGACTGAATCTTTATATGAATTGGGTCAAACACTACTGACTTCAACTCAGGAATCCAAGGATCCAAAATAGTACCAGGATCACTATATACAATTGACAGGACTGTAATGTTATATCTTTCATGTGTATTTTACGTGTGTATGTTTACAGTTTTCTATAAATTATCCAATAAAATACCCAAACATGGATTATGTTTAAAAATGCAGAAATTAATAATCCGTAGACAACTGATGGGTTAACTGAAAATTGAATCACACCTATGAAACAAGTATATGAAGATATCATAAAGAAGGAAATTATAGCACTAAGTAAATAATGTTTACTCATGATTTATCACATCAGGCAAGATGGGGTGCTCCTAGTATACAGTGACTTTGTATTTATAAGAGAATAAACAAATGTTCAACAGTAGCAACTTGGTAATATCTTTTGGAAAACACAGCAAGTATCATAATTTATTGGACAACATAGGGCTGTTAAGATAGCAAATAAATCACATAAAACAAAATTCACATAAATTATAAGGTTTTGTGACAAATGATGTTCAGTAGGTCAGGTGTATTAAAAGCATTTTCAACTTATTATTTTGAATTTATAATAAGTTTATTGGAATATAAGCCCATTGTCAATGAAGGATCTATTAATATAAGTGGGAATAAGAACAGGAGGAGATGTACAATTTGGCACATGCTCAATCTGACTTGCCCAAACGGCAGAGTTAGAAACGTGCCAGGGGATTCCAATTCAATCCCATCAAGGTGGCATGCACCAATGCCATCTCACTAGTCCAAGTGATCAATTTCTGTTTACAATTGATCATAATGATAGGTCTAAGAGTCAAAGGGATCACATAAACAAGACTAGTTCTGCTAATACTAACTGATAGAATTAAAAAGGAGAGAACGATCCAACTTGGAAAGTGGGATACACAGCATACTCATAGGGGAGAGTCATCATTTTGAAATAAGTCCAATGCATTCTCCACAACAAAAGCAGGACCATCAAGCGAAAGATATGCACCTCTTTTATCTGACTTTCAGGCAGGAAATTTAGCAAACTCCAGCTACCACTTGCTTTCTAGTCTCACCTATAAGGAAGAAAAAAGCTGAAAATCATTTGTGAATGTTACAGCCCGGGGAGGTAGGATTTGTAGGATTACGGATAACCTCTTCCTTCACACATTACCACTACATGAACCAGGGTCCTGCATAATAACAACCAATTACAACTGAAAGGACCTCAAAGCTCACTATATTATTATGGAATTTCTAGGGAAAACCTACATAACAGGAGAGAGAAAATAAGAACTCTAGAGTATATTGAAGTCATATATGAACAGCCACCACAAAAAATCTACTTCTAGCCAGATAAGCATAAAATTTCACAGTATTGGTTTATTTTCCTGAATTCCTATGATTAATGCATCATAGTTGGCTTTCAACAAGGAGAAAAAAAAACAAACATGATCGGAAGAAACAAAGCAAACATCGGAAATATCAGATCTGACAGATTTTGTGATTTTCAGGCTGCAAATGTAAATTAAATATAGTTTATCTGCTCCAGGCTCTAATGGAAAGTGTGAAAAACATGCAATGACTAATGGATAATGTAATCAGAGAAAAATGCTAAGTAAGTATCAAAAGGATGGCTTTGTTTCTGCTGAATGCTTTAACAGAAATGAAAACCACCCTGGATATGCTCATCAATAAACTGGACACAACCAAAGAAATAATTGTGATCTTGAAAGCATGTCAATAGCAGCTTCCTAAACTGAAATTCAAAAATGAAACAAGAACATGAAAAGTAGAATAGAATGATGAAGAACCACACCAATTCCAATCATGCTACTATTTGTAACAGCCAAAAAGGACAAGAAGAAAGGAAGAAGAAAAATACACTTGCAGGAATATTTGTTTAGAACACTCTAAATTTTAAGACAAAAATCAAATCACAAACCTGGTAAACTCAGAGAAGCCCCAGAAGGATAAATACCAAAACCTCTACGCCTATGTATATCATATTTGAAGTGCAAAAAGACTAACAGAAAAAAAAAAAGGAGGAGAACAAAGCTTAAGAGAACCCAGAGGAAGAAAATACCTTTCCTAGGCCGGCGCCGTGGCTCAACAGGCTAATCCTCCGCCTTGCGGCGCCGGCACACCGGGTTCTAGTCCCGGTCGGGGCACCGGATTCTGTCCCGGTTGCCCCTCTTCCAGGCCAGCTCTCTGCTGTGGCCCAGGAGTGCAGTGGAGGATGGCCCAGGTGCTTGGGCCCTGCACCCCATGGGGAGACCAGGAAAAAGCACCTGGCTCCTGGCTCCTGCCATCGGACGAGCGCGGTGCGCCGGCCGCAGCGCGCCGACCGCGGCGGCCATTGGAGGGTGAACCAACGGCAAAGGAAGACCTTTCTCTCTGTCTCTCTCTCTCACTGTCCACTCTGCCTGTAAAAAAAAAAAAAAAAAAAAAAAAAAAAGAAAATACCTTTCCTATTGTGACAATGAATTTTTATGTGTGAACTTACCTAGGTCAAGAGCACACTTGATTCTGTTAATGTCAATGATCTTTGGATGAGATTAATATTGAAGTTGGGAGACTGATTGCCCTCACTCATATGACTGGGCCTCATCTAGTCACTGGAGGACCTCCAAAGAACAGACACACTGGCTTCCTTGATTAGGAGAGGATTTTTCTTACCTGACTTCCTTCTTCCTAGAATAGCAGTTTGGCCTGCTTTTACATTCAAACTTCCATTTCTGCTCTCCCTGATTCTCAGGTCTACCATTTGTAGGACTGATATACAATAAAAATATACTTTATGCATATATAATAGGGTAGCTATGACTGTACTTCAAAACATTCATGGGAAAATTGAGTCAAAAGGAACATATTTCTTTTTTTGCAAAATGTTTGGAAGTCCATACATATGGAGGGGCTTCAGAAAGCTCATGCAAAATGTATATTATAAACTATGCATGGATATAAATGAACCTTTAGTAGCTTTTAATCGATTCATCACTTAATTAACTGATATTATTTTGTACTTAGAGCTTAGGATGCCTCAAAAACTAGACAAAGGTAACTATTCACAGATTTGTTACAGCAGTACAACCGTAGAAACATGTCAGGACCTTGTCCTAACATTCTGTATTGGTCAGGTTTCTCCAGAAAAATAAGCCCAGCAGAATAGTGAGAACTGTGAGGGAGAGGGAGAAAGGGGAGAGGGATACTTATTATGAAGAACTGGCTCGCAGGATTACAGAGGCTAAGAAATCCCTTGGTCTACCATCTGCAAACTGAAGCCTGAGGGATTGCAGTGGTAGAATTCCCAGTTCCAAGAGCTGGGAGAACCAATGGTATGAGTTTTAGTCCACATCTGTAGACCTGAAAATGAGAAAGCTGAGCTATAGGTCCTCTTCTGCAGGCAAGGGACGTCAGACATCCTCTCTCAGGAAGAAAAAGGAAATTTTCTCTTCATTTCTTTTCTATTCAGGCCTGCAGTGGACTAGTTGAGGCTCATCAATACTGGGTAGAGTAGTATGTTTCACACAGTCTACACATTTAAATGTCAATCTCTTTCAAAAATGCCCTGACAGATACATCCAGAGATAATGTTTGACCAAGTATGTGAGCATCCCATGGCCCATTGAAGTTGGCAAAGAATTAACACCATACCTACACAGGACTCTTTCCCTGTTGTAAGCCAGAAATTACAAACTAAGGACTCATCAAATATGGCCTTTTTGTGATTTTGTTTTGTCTGTAAATTACTTTAAATTTAGTAAATTCCCAGATTACTACATATTTATAAATATAAAAGATCAGTCCATTTCTATTGCATTTCTATTCTCTCATAATAATGTGTGGCTTTAGTTTGGCACAGCCCCTAATACTCCTTATTATCGCTTGCTCATTTAAATGACTGATCTTATCTTTAAAGACATTTTAGGTTGGATCCTTAAGTCTTTATAAAAGTGAAGTATTGTTCAGAAATTTTTAGCTAAAGAGTATGCTACTAATTATTTGGTGATTTTCCTCAGGTTGACAAACATCAGTCTTTTACACAGGACAATATCCAAATCATAGTGATTTTAAGAACATATTCTGAATACCCATTCTTGTTTTCCAACAAATGATCAGCAAAACCACCTGTAGTATCACTGATGAATGGTTTTGCTCACAGCCAAGAAGAAAATGATCTCTTCCAATCCAATGCAACAGAATTTTATAGGTATATATAATTTTCCTATATGTCTTTCTCTAACAGAAAAAAAAACAATATATCTGGATCAATTTTTAATATTCTACAATGCTTGGCACAGTGCCTATACAGAATATTTAATAAATATTTGCTACATAATACATTAAAATAGCACATTCATTTTCAGTACCAGAAAATATTTTGAGATTGGAAAGTCACCAAAAAATAATTTTCAGAAAAATAATTTTCAAAATCACTTAACATGTTTGTAACTCTCTCATCATTACCAGTAGAATAAAATAGCTTCAACAAATGGTTGAAAAAATTGATTGTGTAGATATGATTTGCTGAAAAGTACATACTTTTCCTGTTCTTGAACAGTAATTTTCCATTGTGAAAATACATTAAAGAAAAAAATGAAAGTCTAGAAATTGCTTTTAAAAGACTTATATAGGTATCTGATATTTGGAACTGATTGACCAGCTAAGTGTTTTCAAATGTGTCAGCTTTCAATCTCTCGAAAAGCTGATTGCATCCAAAATAAATGTACCAATTCTAGCCTGATAGAATTGGATCACTTTAGTAGAGGACTAAAAGCTTTTAGTCCTGGCACAAATACTTCATGTAAAACAAAAGATGGGGCATTTGAATAGAAGTCCCAGAACTAATGATTTCAACTTCAACTTTCCTGACTACAAATGGTTGCTATATAAGTATCTGTGCTTTTTAAAGTTCCCAAGTGGTTGAATGCAAGTTAAACAAACAGAAGATCAGGTTTGCACACTAGCATGGGATTAAAATAAAAAGGTGCATATGGTTTCTCCCCATAGAGATTGATGAGACAGCTCTGAGGTCTAGCTTCAGACCTGTCCCAAGTCGTTTTAGTGCATAGCGAAGTTTGAGAACTATTATTCTAGCCTAGGACTTACATTCTGTTAATAGCCCTTCTTTCACTCATATGTGAAGAAAATATGCTTATTTTACTTCAGATTTCATAGATTAAAAGAACATAAATGTACAGGCCTATATCACGAATGATCCAGGTAAATGTTGTTTACTTGGTGTCAGCAATGTCTGGCTTTATTTATATTTTCTTGACTATACCATTCCTTTCAACTCCTTAAGACACACACACACGCACAGAGAGAGAGAGAGAGAGAGAGAGAGGGAGGGAATCATTTTATTCTAGTCTGCCATTTCCAAATACTCTTGGTTATGTCTCCCGAATAGATCCATTGTTTTGTATATACAATTTGAAGTTATAATTTTTCCCAATCAAAATAAGCACTTCAACAAAGGGCTATGCTTTTGTGTTTGTTGTTGTAAGTATTTAACGTCTGAAATTTCAGCAACTGTGTCACAACCTCCAATGTTCTTTGTACAGCTTCTATTGAATTGAGAAGGCACTTTAAGTGATGTGGGCAGAAAGGCTGCTCACAAAGAAGAGCTGAGAATTGCCAGCCCTGGCATCACAGCTTTACCTGCACTGCAGTGCCATGCGCATTTGCCAAACTCCACCTCTCTGCTTATGCCAAGACAACAGCTAACTATATCAAATACAGCTGCTGGCTGCGTCCCCATGATGACCTTTAGTTCATTATAGTGGAATTACCATTGCTGACACTCCCACTTGTCGTTATGCATCTGATGCCATGACATTTCCAAGATTACAAAACTGAAAAAAAAAAAAAAAGTGAAAAAACAGGCAGTACTCAAGCTCCGCCCAAACTCCACCCTTTTAAAATATTCAGTTAAACCTCGTCCCAGTTACCCTGCCTAACGCTGTCAGATCTTAGAACAGGGCAGAATTCTGTTAATTATGGCTCTTTCTGAGTTTGCTCGTACTCATTCCTCATTGTGTACTTCTGTTTTGAATAAATTTTGATCACTGAATTCTTTCTTGGGATGAAGAATCTGAACCTACCTAGCCAGGGGCAACCCTATCCCCTGAGCACAATGAGGCTTTTTTACTCAGAAACAAGGGTAACTCAGTGCTTATATAGAACAAACATGGTTATAGAGAACAAAAATTCTCTAACCTAGCAAAGCCATCTCATCCTTATAGGGAACTTGTGCTTCTCAGGAAAGTAATGATGGCACCCCCAGTATAACTTTCAAATTGTAAAAATGTGAATGCAATTTGAACTACATCTCTGTGGCAAGGTGGAAGGGCCTGTTTTCATGTTGTAGCTCTCTCTACCAGGCAGACTGGAACCTAATATTTTTCAATTGAAAGTTATGTCTTCTAAGATAGCATCAGAGAATTTGGAGAAGCTTGAATTTCCAGGTCCCACAGTATTTAATCAAAATCTCAGAGAGTCTGGCCAGTAATCTGTGTTTTAACAATTTTCCGTTTTCATGCATCAGAATGTATGATGCATCTGATGAATATTAGACTATTCTAAGTACTATTCTTATAGAAAGGTGATTCCCTACCACCTACAATAAACTAAGTTCAACTCATGTCAGAATAAAGGAAAAGATTTGGACGATTGTTCTTTGGTGGCTTGATACTCTCCAGGAGTCACAAAGTCAAAAAGAAATATTTACTGAATATAAAGGAAATCAAGCCAATAAAAGTGATTAAAGGGTCGAACTGTAGTTTTCCACAGTCAGAAAGGGTATGTAGTGGTGTTACACAGCAGGTAACATAGATTTCATGTGTTTGTACATGAAAGGATGCTTTTGAGTTTGAATCCAATGTGGAATTTAATCTTTCTGTCGAAGGAATTGAATTATAATCTCACCTTTTGCTACAGCTCCATCAGAACACACAGGAAGCTGGCCAGGGGCACAAACAAGTCTCAGAGAGACAGAGGAGAGCATACGTCAGTGCTAGCACAGTAGACAACATTTCTAGGAAATAAGGCACTGAGAGAAGGCATTTTCAGAATGCCAGAAGGAAAAACTTACATGTGTGAGTTCTATGAAGCTAAAAACAGAGATAACTCAAACTCAAGAAATGCAGCCAACAAAGATCTTGTATTTCAACAACTTCCTGCAAAAACCAAAAATATAAAACTAGTGGATTTCTTTCATGCATACTTACTGAAATATCTTAATCTAAAATTTGAGTAAAGCAAAAGATGTACTCTTCCCTGCAAACAGAATGTAATATTATTAGTCATGTCTATTCACTGCACGAAAGGAAGAGACTCTTTGCACCTGTGGCTAGCTGACTTTTGTAACTTTCTGTCTGGTAGGGTAGTCTTTCAGTGAAACCTCTGGGTTTTTTCCTCCTTTGTAATTCTTCTGAACTATAATTCTCCCACTACTTGAATAGACGTGGTAGATAAAAATGACACAAAGAACCTAATCAAATATTAAAATCAAATCCTTGATTGAAAAATAATTTTGAAAATACTACTTTCAAATGCAAAACCTGAGCTTCTTGACAGTGAAAATCACACACACACATATATATAGAACATCCAAAACTTATATATGTGTGTGTATATGTGTCTGTGTATGTGTGTATAACATGCAAGCAGTATATCTATATATATATATCACCCCAAACCTGTATAAATCAAATATGAAGTTTATAGTATAATAACAGAGTGGGAAGTGCATCATAAAAAGATTGTTTAATAGATATATTTTTGACAATGAAAAAAAATTGAGAACCAAATTCAATGCAAGTGGCTCAGATTTAGATGTTAATATTTATCTCAGAAGAGGATCATAGATACATACCTAGCTAAATACAAGTATAAGGATGGCATAAAACAATAAATACCCCAGATAAGTTTGGGGCCTAGGTATAAGACCATCAAGAACTGGCTTCTTTGGATATATTCTAGTAGACCTTAGATATTATCATCAAATCTTCTGTTCAAAAGTGGAATGAGAATGGCTGATGGAAGTCCTTAGGTGGGTCCACTTGCATATAATATCTCAACACTCACATTCCAGGTTGGTTCAAGGATGCTACTTAAGAATTCTCAAATACTACTACCAAAAAAAAAAAAAAAAAGCCCATAGGAATCCTGAAATACTCTCTGCATAATGGCTGATAGTGCTAGTACCTATAGAATCCTATTCTTTGAATGGAAAGGATTTACCAAGATTTACCCCTTGAAGTCATGACAATACTTCACATTCTTTTAGGAACACAAGTCTAAACTTTCTAATTAAATGATAAAAGACAAAAGAAATAAGGTAGGTGAAGAGACTAGGGTATATTTATATGAATATATGAATATGACTGTGATTTAAAGACTGATGAGGGATCAAATGTTTTGAGAGCTGCGATAGTAAATAAAGTGATGTATCAATAGAGGAAATGATAGAGAAGGAAAACTTGCATTTGAAATGGAGGGACCATAGTTATTGGTGACACTTTGAGTCATGATGAAAATAGGCTATTAGCTGAAGAGGAAATGCCAGAGATAGGAAAGAGGACAAGATTGCACAATGTCGGGGAACTGAAAGATAAGCTGCTGTAATGATCTTTGATTTTCAAGAATATTGTGATTGCATTGGAGATCCTGGAGCGAAAATTTCAAAATGTTAAAGAGCAGGGGCATGATAGTACATGAGCACAAGAAAGAGGAGAGTGAAGCTGGGGGCTGATATGTTAGGGAAGGAAGGAAGGAGCCTGCAAGTGGCAGAGAAGCACCTCTGTGCTCGGCTACACTCACGATAGCACAGTGGGCATGGGGCTCAATATCTAAGAGGCATCGATTGAAGCAGGGTTTTCAGATTCATGGACATTACTCTGTTTCCATTTGTTTAGATTGCCTTCACAGTTTCAGCAAAATTCTCTGCTTTTTCAGAGTATACACCTTGTGCATCTTTTGCCAGATTTACCTCAAAGTATTGCAAACATTTTGATGTAGTTGGAGCTGGTAGTGTTTATGTAGTTTCAATTTTTGATCATGCATTATTAGTAAACTAAAAATTATTTAAAACAACAGTAATTATTACCTTAAAACTTCAGAGGACTAGGAATATGGGATCAGTCCAGCTGAGTGAATCTGGTTCACAGTGTCTCATGAGGCTGTTGTCAAAGTGTTGACTAACACCTTTCAAGTCTGGACTAAGGCTGGACAATATACACCCATGTTCTCGCCATTCTTCCTTGGGTTGTTGGAACCAGAGTTTTAGGTTCCTGCCACTGGGAATTCCCCCATAGAATAACTCACAGTGTGGTCATTCTCAACTGACTCTCTCATACCCTGGAGCCATTTTCTGGTCTCCTAAGCTCTGTGGAAAGGGTGAATTTTAAGATGGCAGATCCAGGCTGGACCCCAGAAGGCTGTGAAGTGAGGCCAGAGTTCAGAGTGCCCTTATCACCTTCTGATTATTTTTAAATCTCTTTCTTCCTTTGTTCCAGTTCAGATAGCTTGTACTGCTGTGTTTTGAAGTTAACTAATCTTCTCTTCAATAAACACATAGAGTGCCTTTAATTCCACCCAGTGCATTTTCTTATTGGACATTACAGATTTTTATCTCCAAAAGGTTGGTGTGAGTCTTTTACATTTTCCATATCTCTACTTCCTCTTTCCAAATAGCTTATTCAGCATACAGAATACATCTGTAGTAACTATTTTCCTGTCCTTGTCTGTTGATTCTGGCATCTCTATCCTTTCTGGGTTAATTTTGACTTCCCGAAGTTCCCTCCTCATTGTAATCATTTTTTACTGCTTCTCTGAATGAGTCCTGACATTTTTTATTGGGTGGTAGACATTGTGAGTTTTGTCTTGGTGCGGAAGCAGACAGCTGCTTTAGAACACTTAATGAAGATACTGAAAATACTGTACCACAGTATGTGGTGGATCCCGGATTTCAGTTTAAAGTCTATTTCCAGAACTTTGTGATCTATAGCATTTCTTATTGTCTCTGCCTTACCTTGGTGCATATACTTGACCACTGGGCCTTGCTCTTCATCCACTGCCATTACTTGCCTGTCCCTTCTTGCCTATAATAGTATCTATGCCACTAAATTATGTCTGTCTCTGAGCCTGCAACACTGACATGCTTTTTTTATTTGAAATAATCTGAGTCTCAATCCCTCACTTTTCTAGAACCTTTAAAATGTATACGCTTCCTATTACTCTGTATGTCAAATGCAGTGATAGTAAGTAGGCACATTTTTCTAAATTGAACATAAGCTTAGTATCAACAAAAATAACTCCTCTGTTAGAAGCGTTAATCTAGAACTTGGAAGGATAGATAACATCCTATAGGGGTGTGACACAGTGGTATCAGGAGCATTTTGATGCAGATTTGGTTGCCTTGAATTAGGGGCATTTTAACACAAAGAAACAAAAACAGGTGAAAGTCAAACACACTGATGTCCTATATTGCTAACAATGGAGAGCTTCTGGGTTGTGGGGAAAAGTGTTGGGGAAATATAATTAAAAAGTGAATTCGTCAAACTCAAATATTCACAAGGTAATGGAGATAGAAAACAATTTTATTATTGAATAAGAGTTAAAACAGAATATGATGCATATCACAGGCTGTCTACTAAAGGAAATCACACATTGTATTATACAGCCAAGAAGGTTCAACATATTATTTGTATCCACATAAACATTAATTAGTCCTCAAGGGGACTTGGGAACACCAGGTTCATTCTAAATGTTCTTGGTTCATTCTAAATGCACAGTTCATTCTAAATGTACTTGGTAGCTGGGTGACCTCTTGTGAGTCTATTCACTTTAAACAAAGGAAAATAAACTTGTCCTATCTTTATGACAAAAGATAGTTTAGCAACTTGCAGCCTAAAGATCCCATAGTCCCACAGAAATGGGGAGATAGAGTGGTAGCTTCTTTGACATTTAGTCCCTTCCCCCATCCCTTCCTTCCTTCCTTGTTCATTTATTTATTCCATAAGATTTATTTATATATTTGAAAAACAGATTTACAGAGAAGGGAGAGAGAGATCTTCCATTCTCTGATATACTCCCCAAATGGCTGCAATGGTGCAGGGTGGTCAGGAAAAAGCTAGGAGCCAGGAGTTTCTTCAGGGTTTCTCACGTGGTTGCAGGGGTCAAATCCCTGGGGCTGTTCTGCTGCTTTCCCTGGCACATTAGCAGGGAGCTGGATGGAAAGTGGGGCAGCCAGGACTTGAACTGGAGTCCATATGGGATGCCGGCATCCCAGCATGTGGCTTACTGCTATGCCACCACTCAGGGCCTGTATCCCTGCATTTCAAAAAGGTGGCTCCTATGTTTTTTCCCTATGTTTTGTCATAAACATGATAAAAAGGCCTGGAACATTGTCACATGGATTTGTATACCTTTCAATGAGAGGAGAAAGTGCTTAGTTGTCTAAAGTAATTAGTCTAAGATAAAGGATGGGAAAGAAATATCTTGGCTTACTTTTCACAGAAAAAAATTAAGCTTCTTTTTAAATTTGTCTTTGTTCTTAAAATGACAGTCTAAATCTTTGTTCTCAAAGTATAAGCTCAACACTAACAGCATCAGGATCCCGTGGGAATTTTATTAGACGTGCAGAATTTCCATCCTCATCCCAGGCCTACTGAATAAGAAACTGCATTGTTAATCTCCCATTCTTACCCCTCCTCCCAGTTTTACTGAATTGCCTGTGCTCTCTCCAAAGCACTGCTTTATTGGATGTTATAGGACTTCCAGATCTTCATCCTCCCAGAGTCCAGGCCGTAAACTATTTCAGGCTTCAAAAAACCATTCTGTCTCATTATTAACATCATTTTGAGTACTCAAACCAATGAAAATTCAGATTCCAGGCAAGCATACCTGAGTCAGTGACTTCAGGTTGAATGGCTCTGTATCTCATGACTCGTGGTCTAATTTCTAATCCCTTATACTCCACTCCCACACATATTTCCAAGGCTTCTTCATATTGGTGAGACTTTATAAAATACTTTTACAGTATGAGCTATTTCTCCTTAAAGTAGGTTGGCAACTTCAATATCCCATCTATGTTTTGACTTACATAATGCGACAGAAGACAGTGTCCAGTGGTTGGTATAAGGCTTTCTATCTGGCATATTACACAAGTTCAGTAGTAAGAGGCATACACATGAGAAGGCTGGGACTCTCAAAATGCTAAGTGTGGGTGATACCTCCTTCTAGTGGCAGGACAGCTACAGGGAGATTGGAGAGTATGAAATTTTATTCATGTTGTCTAAGATATTCCCAATCAAATATATAGCATAAGACCTAGTTCCTTTCCCTCTACTTCCCTTACCTTAGCTTACAGTCCCGGGATGGGGTCCTGAACAGCTCATTAGGGTGAAGTCTTAGCTTTGCAATTGCAACTCTGTGTAATTCTTATAACCGCAATGCAGGTGTGATCTGCAGTCATACACTAAGTATAGCAGTCAGCAGTCAGAGATAAGGTATTTCTTTAAAGCTATTTTTGAAATTTCTTGATCATCCATTTGTTTGCTAAGTTGGTTACTCATAATCTTTCATTCCTCCTTCTTCCTGTATATGTTCTCTAGTGCTGCCAGAGGAAACCATGACACTGATAGTCAATTTATGTCATGGTGACTGGGTGCTCTCCTTCTTATGCCACACTAGTGATGTGAGTAACAATGATCTCAGGGCATGGCGTGCCTTGCAGCCAGAGCCTTACCTCTGGGAAAGAGGCTGACCACGTGCTTGTAGAGGAGGGTCTATGCTGGAGCTACTCCTGCTTTCCAGGTCTTCCTCTGACGTAACATTAATAAGCATAAACTTACTACCATTTTGCCACCTAGCGATTTGCTGTGCCTCCCATTCCTCAAAAGAGAGAGTGGGAGAGCTGTTAGGTGCAGTCCACAGATACCCTAAGACACAGAGTGCAGGATGAATCTGGAGGGGAAAGTGGAAGATACATAACATATCCACGATCTGAGTTCTCAACACAGTATTTACCTTTCAGGTTTCTTCTATGAGGAGAAAAGCATAACAATACTCATTACAAAACTGTGATTATAATGCCAACACTTCCCATTTCTCCTTCACTAACCGAAAATAATTTTCATAGCAATACTGAGACTGGCCTTAGACAGGACTGCTCATCAGATTGGCCCCTGGCTTGTGCCTGAAAACTTGGCTAGTAGTTTTCACCAGTGATGTAAAACTTTATGAATGGGTCTGGCAATGTAACACAGGTTAAGCTGCACTTACAATGCCGGAATCCCATATGAGCACCGGTTCGAATCCCAGCTGCTCCACTTCCAATCCAGCCCTGTGCTAATGCACCTGGGAAAGCTGTGGAATATGGCCAAGACCTTGGGCCCCTGCTATGCATGTGGGAGACCTGAATGGTGCTCCTGGTTCCTGGTTTGGCCTGGCCATTTGGGGAGTGAGACAGTGGATGGAAGATCTCTCTTTTCCTCCCTCCTTCCCTCCCTCCCCTCCTCCTTCTCCTCTTCTTCCTCCTCCTCCTGTGTGTGTGTGTGTGTGTGTGTGTGTTTGTGTGTGTGTGTGTGACTCTGACTTTCAAATAAATCAGTGTGCCTCAACCATACAATGTGGTTTTGTGCTGAGTATCTACTTTCTCTCTGATAATCTGGAATTTCACATATGAACGTTACGATTTTTTTTCTATATCTGAGAAGAATGTTCTTGGTATTTTCATTGGAATCCTATTGAATCTTTAAATTTCTTTGAATAGTATGGATAATTTTGATATTAATTATACCATTCCACAAACATGAAATATTTTTTCCATTTTTTGGTTATTTCTTCTGTTTCTTTCTTAATGCTTTATAATTTTTATTGTTGAGATCTTTCACATTCTTGGTTAAATTTCTTTGAAGATATTTTAATTTTTTGTAGCTGTTGTTAATGGGTTTGATCTTAAAAGTTCTTTCTCAGCCATGGCATTCAGAAACTTTGATTTTTTATTTTTTGACAGGCAGAGTTAGTGAGAGAGAGACAAAGTTCTTCCCCTTGGTTCACCCCCCAAGTGGCTGCTATGGCCGGCGCATTGCGGCTGGCGCTCTGCCAATCTGAAGCCAGGAGCCAGGTGCTTCCTCCCGGTCTCCCATGTGGGTGCAGGGCCCAAGCACTTGGACCATCCTCCACTGCCTTCCCAGGCCACAGCAGAGAGCTGGACTGGAAGAGGGGCAACCAGGACAGAACCCAGCACCCCAACTGGGACTAGAACCCAGGGTGCCGGTGCTGCAGGCAGAGGATTAGCCAAGTGAGCCACAGCGCCGGCCTATCCAGTTTGTTTTTAAACACAATAAGAACATATTTTTGGAAAAGAAAACCATATATATAGGGGAAAGACTCTTTTTCACTGAAGAATAAGAACAATGATATTTTAAAATTAAAATTTTGGGGGAAAGAAAAGTGATGTTAGGCTTATGGAAGTTCATGCATATATAATCTATCACTTTTCAATATCTTTTCTCCTAAAATGTGATTTAAGAGACTTGCTTTTTAAACAGTTCTATTTAGCACATATTAGTTTTAAAAAAATCCCTCCAGTAAGTATCATAGACTAGATTCATGCAGGCAATGTCAAAAGCTATTATGCTTTCTCTTTGGGGAGCTGCCACCCAACGGATTAGCTCTAGCAGTGATCACAGGAACTTGATCGTTGGAAGCTTATTGTTAGCCGTAATATAACTTAAAAACATACATAAATCAGCTTCCCTCTCTAAAACCTCAGCAGCAGTTATTTCATTTTCAGCTTTTTATGAAATATGTATCTAAAATGTATAGCAATGCATTTATATTATAACAATAAAAGAATTTTTTTCTTTCATTTTAATCAAGGGAAGGAGTGGTTGTGATGCAGCTGTCTTTTTGGTGAAGATATGTTTAGTTGATGATCTGTCCCATATACTGAAATATAAAAACAAAGTGACTGTATTAATTCAAACATTCAAGGAAGCCTACTGCTAAAAATTCTTTATGGTTTTACTCGAAATGCAGTTTTTAAAATCAGAATAAATACATTCATAAGAAATCAAATACAAAACTAGTTATCTTGGCTTCAGAATGGCTATTTGGTTGCTGAATAAAAAGGAGAATATCTGTAACTAAACCAGACCAATAATTTTTATCATAGTCTATCTTATATTCGAGTGAATCATTATATTCTTATAGATGCAATCAAATTTAAGATTTATCACAGCTTTTTCTGGGATTACTTCTTTCTTAATATAGAATTCAATGAGTCACTTGCTTAGGCTGAAAGAAAATCAATACTGCAAATATACTCAATTTTTCCACAGAAATTCCCAAGAGAAATTATTCTATGGTCCAATAAATTTCTCAGTGAAGAAATATATTCTGTTGCTAGGCCTAAATATGTACTTAGTCATTTTACTCCATAATATTCACTTATACTGCAAACTTGTCTTAATAGTATAACCCTTTCTTCTTCTTTATAGAACAAATTTTTATATTTGCATAAGTTGCAGGCAGTTCTAATATTCCTTTCAAGTTAGGTTACAAAATATTAAGGTAACGATTTCTTCCTAAAACTGACAGCTATAAAAATCAACACATAAAAAGCATCCTCATTTGCAGCACCAGACATTCTAAGAAACTATATTTAAATATATTCCTAATGAGACTATGTTGCTAGCTCTGTCAAATTTGGGTAGATTCTGAAAACACAATAGCCAACAAAATTGTCACATAAGCTAGGAAATTATTACTTTGAGGAAGTACTGGATTACAGTCTGTATATGAAAACTCTAGTTACTTAGAGATACAATTTCTTCAGCAAGATGTGTGGGTAGAAAACCCTTTGTCCAAATGAGGAGAGTCATATAATAATACCCATGCTTGACAAACAAGCTCTTGTCATCAGTTTTTACCTTGCAAAGAGTCTTAAAAGTGAATAAACCTTCTGGCCATGTCTACCTGGCAGCTGTAGTTAGCATTAGAAATTAATATATTTTACAGATTAAAAAAAAATCAATCCTTAGAATTGAATTTGCCATACCATAGTCACAAATAGAGTCACTTCTAGATGAATTATAACCAATTTTGTCAGCCTGAGCCGTTAGAAACTAAATAATAGACACGTAAAGATCAGCAAAAAAATTATTCAAACCTTATTGGGTTTGGTCTGAAATGAAAAGACAGCTACCTATTTTGAAACCTTTGATGCATTTACGTTTTCCACAAGTATAGAGCCTGTGTTCCAAGCAATAGTATAGCAGCTCAAACACATACACAAAGGACTGGCAAATCTGAACCCCACTCCATTAGTAAAATGCTTTATAATAGGTACTTTTTTTTTTTAAGTGACTTATCTTTCCTAGCAATGAGAAGTTTGGAAGATTAGGATCAGAGGAAGTTTTCAAGAAAAACAAATACGTTTCATTTGAGTCTTAAAAGACACGAGGAACTGCTGTGTAACAAGTACATATAACATGGCTACAGCAAAAACAGGCTGCCAGAAAATACCATCATACATCTCTCAAGTCCCCAACTCCATCCAGGTGAAGAGTTCAAGATGATAGGAATGTTATGGAAGTGAGTTACTTCTGAAGAAGTGGGCTGTGAGTTCCATCTTTAACCCCATGTCCCTAAGAGGAAACATGGGTAGTTATTTTGATCTCTCTGAAATCAGAGTATATCTTAAAATCAATAGTACACTATATTTTTTGGCAGCTTGCTTTTTCTTTTTAGCAGAAAATAAATTACTAGGGAACATATCATCCGTGGCTTCTCAGATTCAGTGAAATATGGTAGTAAAGGCCTTGTGAAGAGAGTAATTTGGAAGAACTGCCTGGATGCTATGCCTCAAAGACAACCCGCACACTTACCTCATGCGCAGGGACTTGCTGTGTCTGATTTCTTTCCAGAGAGGAACTTGAAAGAGACCTGCTCTTTGATCTCAGGTGAATTCAGTGGACCAGGTTCAAATGTAAAGGGGCAGCTTCTCTGAGGGAAAGTGAACTGAGCTTAGTCTGCATGTCCAGAATTAGTGTTTTCTATAGATCCTAGGTAGGAGTGCATAGGATCATCTCATAGCCCATCCAAAGGGTTGACTGAGGGCCTGGTGGGCTCTGGGATGGACTGACTACTAACCCATGGGGTAGGTTGAACCCAAACTGCAAGAATCCTTAAATTTCAAGTTTCAAAACTGGGTATGGATTCTCTATGCATTGGAGAGCCAGTTTAGTAAGCTAACAATAGTCGGGCCTGGTCTCTGTTTTAAAATGCTAGTTTGTAGCAGATAGTGACTAGAGAGGAAGAATGCAAATCTAAAATAGAAAATCGATTGTTTAAAACTAGCAATAGAAATAAAATTCTTTGGAAAAAGCTGAGAGATAAGTTGTGTTAGACAAGGCATTACCTCTTAAGTGTTTTCATGTAAGGAGGAGTTACTCCTTTTCTTATCTTAAAAACACACATTTTAAGTGGCAAGGTTTTGGAATTTTTTAAACTACAGTGGTATCAAGAACTCTTTCATTTTCAAATTCAAATTTACAAACTCATTTAGCTACAATACATATTCTTCCAATCTTTGTCGTACAACATTATGTGACTGGAAGTCACAGAATATGGTTTTAGAAGAAGCTTCCGTGATATCTGAATGTTTGAATTAAATTGAATAATAATTTAGTGCGAAACATTTTTGCTTTAGATCTGCAGTTTATTCAATATTTGCTGCAGTTTTTAATCTTGCCATGCCTTCATCATAAATATAAAACTGTGGGAAAAATACAGTGGCCTGTGGATTATGCATCCTATTGTATACGTTTCTCCCATTGTATTCTGAGCAGTATAATGAAACAGTAGTAAAAAAAGCTGAGTCTCAGCAAAAAAAACAACCTGCTACTGCTATATTTCCAATTTTTATTAGCTAATGTCCTATCATTTTACCATTTAAGATCTTTTTAATACTAGAGATAGCTTTTTCTTTCTGTTATTTTGTTATCAGGCACAAAATTTATCATGAATTTTTCTGAATTTTTCAGTTGCATACCCAATTAGCATTTGTTATAAGAAAAAAGTAATTCTAAACACCATACAATATTGCTACTGCACCGCAAGTAATATTTTTGTTTAGTTTTTATGAGCAGTGTCAACTAAATGGATTTATTTATCAATGAAAAGCCCTTCTTAGAGTCATATAATTAGTGAACTGTAACTTTAATACATTTAAGCCACTGGCTTTTACTGATGATACTACTGTCTTAGATTGAAATGAACTTCTGACAATCTGAACTAAAACTTAATTCTCATCCAAGTTTAGTAACTTTTCTATGACTAGATGGTAAGTAGATTCTTACTCTAGAGGGGAAAATCTCCTGCAGATTGATGGTAGCTATGGTGTTGAAGCTTAGCAGATTAAGTGTGGAAATGCTGGCAAAGGTAAATTTCAAAAGTGATGATTTCAGTGGTTTGGCCTGTCTTACACCAAATCATAATGCTTTTAGAATAGAAACTTTATTCCATACCATAGTGATTTATGAAACATTAGCCCATGTTATTCATCCTGTGGCCAAATTTCACCCAAGAATTCCACAAATATTTGCCTCTTCCTGGAAAAATTGGCCAGAATCGAAGCCTCAGCTGGCAGACTTCCATTCATCCCTTCATTCAGAAACATAGTAGGGAAGCAAGAGCTGTGTGAAGACATGACTAAGATAGAGGTCTTGATCTCAAACAGCTCATTATCCAGAAGAAGGGGTGGGGGGTAATAAATAAGGGGAAAAGTGTCTGGAGTACTGTTAAAAATTAAGTTGTCATACCTCCAAAGGAAAGGGGCATGTGGAGGCTCACTGCCCAGGTGATGCTTCCTGTCCGTGTCCAGGAGAGAGCAATGCCAGGGTAAGACTATTTCCTCATGCCACTGGAGACAGTGCCTTTGATAAATGAGAGACATTTTCTCCCAACTGAACAGTGGGAGTCCCTTGTCTACTAGATCCTTAATACCAGACGGCATCATAGGATTCTGCCCCAAAGGAGGGTAATTCTACTCAAATTAGCCATGAGTGTCACAAACAGTTAAAAGTAGTTGGAAAAAAATAACTGAAATATTCTACAATTTAAAAATGAGTGATGCCCCTTTTCCAGGCCAGCTCTCTGCTGTGGCCTGGGAGTGCAGTGGAGGATGGCCCAAGTGCTAGGGCTCTGCACCCCATGGGAGACCAGGAAAAGCACCTGGCTCCTGCCATCGGATCAGCGCGGTGTGCTGGCCACACTATCCACTCTGCCTGTCAAAAAAAAAAAAAAAACACAAAACTTTAAAAGAATGAGTGATCTTGTATCATGCAATCATTCAATCACAATTGTGCATCTACCACATACTACACTCAAGGACACTTACTGAGGTTTTTTGATTCCACTATATAAAGGATCATGTCACCAGCAAACAGCAATAATTTGACTACTTCCTTTCCAGTTTGTATTCCATTGATTTTTTTTTCTTGCCTAATGGTTCTGGTTTAAAGCTTCCACAAGTGTATTGAATAATAATGTTGAGACTGGGCATCCTTGTCTGGTTCTGGATCTTCATGAAAATGCTTCCAGCTTTTCCCCATTCAAAATGATACTTGCTGTGGGCTTCTCATAATTGCTTTGAATGTGTTGAGCCATGTTTCTTCTATACTAAATATCTTAAGATGCTTGATCATGAAGGGATGCAGAAAGCATTTGATAAAATACAACATAAAATTTGATAAAATACAACATCCCTTCATGATCAAGCATCTTAAGATATTTAGAATGCTTTCTGCATCTATGGATGGATATAATCACCTGGTTTTTGTTCTTCATCTTGCTGATGTATCACATTGATTGATTTGTACATGTTGAGCCATCCCTGCATTCTACTTGTTCCAGGTGGATAATCTTTCTGATGTGCTGTTGGATTTGATTTGCTACAATTTTGTTTAGGATTTTTCATCTATGTTCATCAGGGATATTGGTCTATACTGATTTTGTTTGGGGTTTTTTGTATCTTTCTCTATTTTTTGAAAGACATTTATTTATTTGAAAGATTTACAGAAAGAGAGATGAAAGAGAGATCTTCTATCCACTTATTCACAATATTAGAAATTACTGCAACAGAAAGGGGTGGGCCAGGCCAAAGCCAGGAATAGCATCCATGTCTCCTATGTGGGTACAGGAGTTCAAGGACCTGGGCCATCCCTGGGCTGCTCACCCAGGTACTTTAGTAGGGAGCTGGATCAAAAGTGCAGCAACCGGGCCTCGCACATATGGGATGATAGTGTCGCATTAGGTTGCTTAACCCAGCACACCACAAGACGGGCCCCTTTCTCTGGTTTCAGAATGGAGGTAATGCTGGACTCACAAAATGAGTTTGGAAGGATTCCCACCCTTTTGATTTTTTTGAATAGTTTAAGAAGAATTGGGATTGTTACCAGTGAATAGCAGGGTTCTTGTCTTCCTGCAAGAAAGAATTCAGGCATGAGACAGAGAGTAGTGGAAAGTAAAATAGCAAGATTTATTAGGGAAGGGACATCCGTAAGAATGGATAAGCACCTCTCCAGACAGAACCTGAGGGAGAGTGCCCAGTCGCTCTGACTGGGGGACAGCGGAGTTACATGGTTGAGTGGAGAGATTACACCTGGGCAGGCCAGGCGGGCGGCTCAGCAGAGGGGCAGAGGGCTGAGCACGCAGTCCGGTTGGGGGGGGGGGTAAGGAGATGGGTCTTTGTCTTCACACGTATCCTCCTGAAACACAGGATTTTATGGCTGTAAATATTAAGTATCTCCTATCTGAGTTTTCCCCTGAAGGTAACAGACAGGAGGAAGCCTAGCTGGCGCCGTCCTGAGTTTAGAGGAAAGGTGAGCAAGACCCCCTGGAGAACTGGGATCCAGAGCAGGGTATTTGAAATGCAGATACTGGGCTGTATCTGGGAGATTATAGAAGATTGTCAGGCAGAAGGGGTGGGGACCCCCACCTAGCAGGTTATGGGTTAGGAGGGGGCAGGGCAGGATGCGAATACTGGGCTGCCCCTGAAAGTCAGGATGACTTAGAGATTTAGGTGCATATGCTGGACATAGATTTCCAGCGTAATCTCATATATAACACATAAGTTCATATCTGACTTCCTATCTAACAGGATTAGTTCTTTTTTAAAAGTTTGGTAGAATTCAGCAGTGAAGCCATCTGGTCCTGGATTTTCTTTGTTGGGAATCTCCTTTATAACTGATTTAATTTCAAACTTGGTTATTGGCCTATTCAGATTGTGTCTTCCTGCTTCCATTACAGTCATATGTGCCCAGATCCAGTCTTTCGGCATATAGCTGTTTTTAAGAATTCCCCATTATTCCTTTTATTTCTGTGGTATCAATTGTACCATCTCTTTTCTCAACTCTGATTATATTAATTTGGTCTTTTCTCTTTTTCTTTTCTTTTTCTTTCCCCCAATTTTTTTGTTTTGTTTTAATTGGACCAATGATTTTAAAAAGCAGCATAAATTTGCATCAGCTCAATTCACAATAGCTGAGATATAGAACCAACCTAGATAAGCCAGCGCCATGGCTCAACAGGCTAATCCTCCGCCTTGCGGCGCCGGCACACTGGGTTCTAGTCCCGGTCGGGGCGCCGGATTCTGTCCCGGTTGCCCCTCTTCCAGGCCAGCCCTCTGCTGTGGCCCAGGAGTGCAGTGGAGGATGGCCCAAGTGCTTGGGCCCTGCACCCCATGGGAGACCAGGATAAGCACCTAGCACCTGGCTCCTGCCATCGGATGAGCGCGGTGCGCCGGCCACGGTGTGCAGTCCGCGGCAGCCATTGGAGGGTGAACCAACGGCAAAGGAAGACCTTTCTCTCTGTCTCTCTCTCTCACTGTCCACTCTGCCTGTCAAAAAAAAAAAAAAAAAAAAAGAACCAACCTAGATGCCCATCAACTGATGACTGGATAAAGAAAATGTGGTGTATATACACTACAGAATACTACTTAACCATAAAAAATGAAACTCTGATCTTTTCAACAAAACAGATGCAATCAGAGATCATTATGCTAAGTGAAATATTCAGACCCAAAAAGAAAAATACCATATTTCACAGGTTCTCTCTCATTTGTAGTAGTTAATATATGTAGATACACTACTATAGTTTTAATAATCTGTGATTATTTTCAAATTTACTGTATATGAGTGCAATGGACTTATTTGATTTCCTTATTCATTCTAGCCCTTGCCTATATTCCTGCTCAACTAAGATGTTCTCATATTTTACTTCTTGAATTCTTTATTTAGGGTAGCATTAAATCTTTAATGTAAATTTTAAAATGCTATCTCAAAAATTAAGAATGAGAAGGAAAAGCAAGAGAGGGAGGGAGGGAAGGAGGGACAGAGGAAGGCAAGTATCATATTCTAAGAACTGTATCTACACACTAAATGGAGTCTGCTCTCTTTTTATTAGTACCACATTAACATGAGAATTGAGGGACATAGATGGCAAACAGGCTAACTAGCTGATATGCAAACATGAAATCGCATAAATGGCATGCGTTAAGAAGTTACACCATAAAGAAGAGAAGATTAATAATAAAGAAAGAAATGGCAACCTCAGGAATTGTTCCCTGAGATACCAGAGATGCCTGACTTCAGTGCTTTTATCCTGTTCACTTTACCATGCCACCTCCAAATAATTCAGGGACTAAAAAAAGATTTCCTTTCATGATCGTTATAGATGGTTCCTACTAGTGTACTTTATGTAAAAGCCCATGAGTTAAACTTCAGAAAAATAAATTTCAAGAAAAAAATAGAATCAGAATGAATTCGATCTCCAGTTTTCCTGATTCTCCAAGATGTAAACTACATGCCATGGGACTTCTTTGCCTTCATAATCACATGAGTCAACTCTAAAAATAATAAATAGACATGCTTTTACACACACATATGCATGCATGTATATGCACACAAACACACACACACATGATGTGGTTGTTTCTTTGGAGAATCCTAACTTCCCCTTACAAATCTTGCAACCTATTACATAATAAACCAAAGTTAGCCAATTTGTATTGACCCCAAGGCTATTTATTTACTGTAGGCTAGGACCCATTAGCTAGAATGCCCACTGGTGCCATACTCAAATTTTTACACAGCCAATGAGGAGATTTTTAAAATGTTACTTAAGTTATACAAGTTTCATGTATTTCATATATACAGATTAGTGACACTTCTCTGCCCTTCCTCCCACCCTCCCTTCTGCTCACACTCCAACCCTTCCTCCTCCCCATTCCCAGTCTTAATGCTTATAAAAATCTATTTTCAGTTTACTTAATGATCATATAGTTAACCCTGTACTAAGTAAAAGAGTTCAGCAAATAGTATGAAGAAAAAAAAACAAAATAAAAAACAAAAACAAAACACTGTTCCTCTACAGAAGAGACAAGGGCTGTAAACAATCATTGAATCTCACAATGTCTATTTCATTCCAATATGTTATATTTGAGGTACTCTTAAAAGCTATTGAGAGCCTTCTTGCTCTACCTACCCTACAAAATCTCAATTACCATCTGCTGGAGCTTTCTAACCCCAGAGATTCTCCCCATCCTTGTACTGCAGAGCGACAATATCTAGACATGGGGCTGCTCTTTCTTCTCCTCTCGCAGTTTCTTACCCCTTCTCTTCTGAGAATGGATCCCAACTTCACCCTTGCCCTGGAAGGATTCGCTGAGGGAATTCCCTTGTGATTTATCTTCACATAAACCTGTAGCTCATCCCCAATAAAGCTGTTTGTTACTGCCCCCTGGTGGTAACATCCTTTTCTTTGCTCACTCCCCAAATTCCTAGAACCTCCTACACAACCTAAGGAGGGGATTCTCTACCCTTCACCAAAGGAAATGATGAAATAAATTGGCTTTTTGTTTTAAAATTGTCAACCTAGAGACTGTCAGGAAAAAAAGATAGTCATATAATTGATTTGATGAGTGTCATTGTATGTACCTCCTGCTACAATTTTTATATATTGAAGGGTATCATCTCTTTCTAAACAAGTTGCTAGCACTTTCACATCCCTCCTCTTTCTCCATTTTTCTCTACTGGATAGTTACATCCTAAGTTACCAGATACTGCAAGAGAAGCACTCAAGACAGTTTGAGCCACAGGGTAAATGGTGAGGAGAAGCATCATGCAGCCAGAGAGTTGCAGAGTGCATGGTATGGAAAGGGTCTTTGTGGGACCAGGGCTAGTACAGTATGAAAGCAGCTGGGATGTGGCCTGTTGTGGAGTATCAGAGCCTTGGAGAGTTAGCAGAGGAATCCCTGCAGAGATGGTCTCACAAGAGATAACAGAGCTCACAGAATAGGGAAGCCATCCTTGCAGAGTCATGTGGCAGGAATGAAGAAGGTATTCATTCTGTGGAAAGTGTAGGGGAAGAGATAAGAGTTAGTTTCAGAGATAGATTTATCAGATATGTTAAAGATAGCATAAGTCTGAATGCTCACAGAGAATAGAGTTACAAAGATGGAAAGGAAGGGCAGGTACTATGGTGTACTAGGTTAAGCCTCCGTCTGTAGTGCCGGTATTCCAATATGGGCGCCAGTTCAAGTCCTGGCTGCCCTACTTCTGATCCAGCTCCCTACTGGTGGCCTGGGAAAGCAGTGGAAGATGGTCCAATTGCTTGGCCCCTGCACACACAGGGGAGACCTGGAAGAAGCTCCTGGCTCCTGGCTCCTGGCTTTGGTCTGGTACAGCTGCAGCCATTGCGGCCGTTTAGAGAGTGAGTCAGTGGATGGAAGACCTCTCTCTGTCTCTCCCTCTCTTTGTCTGTAACTCTGCCTCTCACATGAAAAATAAATCTATAAAAAAGATGGAAAGAAAAAATTAGTAGAATGAACTCTATGGTGTTACACTGGAATTAGTGGTATTATCTTTATATTAGTTTCTTAGGGTTAACAGCAAAATACCACAAACTAGGTGACTTAAACAAGTGTCTTTTCTCACCATTCTAGAAGCTGAAAGTTCAAGTTCAAGGCAAAAGCAGGCTTGTCTTCTTCTGAGGCTTTTGTTCTTAACTTTGCAGATTGTACGCTATTGTGTCTTCCATGTCCTTCCTCTGTGAGCATATACCTCTATGTTCTTGCTCACCATATTCAGATTTCTTCATCTTATATGGACACCCATTAGATTGGATAGGACTCACATTACAGGTCTCATATTAATATAATCCCCTCTTTATATACCTTGTCTGCAAGCATGGTTCAATGCTGAGTTCCTGAGCATTAGGACCTAAGCCCATGGCACTGTTGTACATTTCAGGTACACAAATGCGTAGGGATCCAGCTTGACATGATTGCGATTATCTTCATCGTAAGTTTCATCTTGCCCTCTGGATGACCCTGGTAGCCATCCAAAACCCTGTGAGGTTAAAAAAATTCATTCACATAATCTTCTGCTTTTAGCTTATATCTACGTTTCTGATATCTAAATGTTAATATTTCTAGAAAAGTGTCTATTCCAGTTGGCTGCAGGCTATCTTTGTTTGAAATCCCCTTTTCTTCCATTTCTTCATACCAGGATCCTCTTATCTTATAGTTTTCCAAGGCTCGATTTGGTCTGTAAGTCTAATCAATTAAATATTGTGTAATTTTTAGATTAGCGTATTAGATTAAATTAGATTTGTGTAATGCTTTCCTTGATTCCATGGGTCCTTCCAACTTGGACCAAAGTAAATAGATGAATACACTTAGGGCAGGTTGGTGACAGAGTGGGCTAAGTCATTTTTTGGCATGCCCATTTCCACATAAGAGTTCCTGGTTTGAATCCTCACCTATTGCTCCTCTGATCCAGCTTCAGCAGGTGATGGCTAAAGTGGTTGACTCCCTGCCATGCACTTGGGAGACCTGGATGAAAGGTAGTCTTTCTTTCCCTCTCTGTTTCTCTCTCTGTCAGTGTCTTTCCCCTTTTGAAATAAATGAAATAAAAATTTTAAATATCAGCAAATTTGGGTCATGGTTTCAAAAGTAAATGATAAAAACACATGTAAATTTCATTCTTAATTAAGTCTGAAAGAATTTGACATGGAAAAAATGCCTTTTGGAGGGTGAAGAGTTGAAGGACCAGTGTCCATTTTTGTTGGACTGTTTAGTGAATGGAATTTTACCATTGTAATTAAACTAGTTCGTCTTTGCCACGGAGATTTTCTTGGTAAATAGAACCACTGAACGTAAATATTATCATCACAATTGTATTTTTAATGTTTTCTAAGATTTATCCAATGACAAAATCAGATAAGTGAATCATATTCATTGGCCAAAACTTCTCTTCTGCTACTGTAGATGTGAGTTGCTACAGAGACTTGTAAATAAAATACTTGATTTGGTGACCTGACTTGGGTACTTCATAGGAGTGCCATACTTGCAAGGTGCAATAAACTTCCTGAATATACACTCGTATTCTTTGGGGAACCAATGGGTGAAGAAAGCAAGAGAAGCAAAAGGCTGCTGGGCTAGAGTGAGTGCTGAGAACTGCAGCAGGTTACAATGGATGTCCATGGCCAGGGCATCTAGTTATACATTCTTTTTAAAAAGTGATGATAACCAAACAGTACATGGCCTCTGACTATGCTTAAAAATATTTATATTTTTATTATATAAAGAATTTAGCATTTCTGGTAAGTTTATATGTTACTTTTATAAACATCTCAAAATTTAAAGTGCCATACTTTCATATGGTGAGAGAAGTTTTTTCTTTTTGTTCCTTAAATACCCAAGGGTTTCATACACATATTCTATCACTACAAACTACCATTCTATGGCATCTACTAACTGATTTATATTTAGAAGTGATAAAATTAAATAAGCATTAGTAATCATATTTCATTCCTATTGGGAAATAAAGCCATTTTCTTTTTTAAAATCTCAGATTGCTGAGATTATCAGCCAAAAGTAATAAAAAACAGTATTAATATTCATGTCCTGTGAGGTTTTATTATATCTACCTAACCAATATGGAAAACCTAGAGGATTTTCTCAGAAAGATTTATGTTCAGAGTCAACTACTTTAAGAGGTACAGTATAAGTATACCCACCTTGACACAGCAATGCATGAAAGATTTCAAATGTAAGTATTAATATAGACTAGGATTATTGATTCATCCAGCAGTCCACTTTCTATCACATAATTGCATTTTATGAAAGTCATTGTGTTAAAAATTTCGAGCAGCAAACCTAAAACTATCAAAATGTGCTGTGAAAGAATGACAAATTAGGAATCAGTAGTGGGAATTGAAAACTTGGGTATGTTTGTGATCCTTTCAGAAAGCCCTGGTAATTTCAGCTGACATGCAGAATGAAGAAGTTCAATGATTATCAAACTAGTTCTAGATAATCACAGTTTGCTTGGACAATATATAGCAACTTTAAACTGATTTGGAAGTACGATTTTTTTGAATTGTGCTTAGTTCTCCTTGCTTTGTGCAAGTAAACAGTCATGTTAGATACGCATCTCAGCGGCTCCGCATCTGGGGATGTACTGAAAAGAAATCAGAATACATTTTCATGTAAAGACTTATGTGTGAGTTCATTAGAACATTATTCATTATAACCAATGTTTATATCTAATTAAAGAAAAAGTGATATGGAATACCATCAGCAATAAAAAGATATAATGAGGCACGCACTATAATGTGAATTAATGTCATGAACATGAGACTGAATGAGAGATGCTGAATGCCAAAGCAGTACATGTTGTGTTCTTCATGGGATCCGTGCTGTGGCATAGCAGGTAAAGCCATTGTCTACAGTGCCGGCATCCCTTATGGGCACTGGTTCAATCCCAACTGCTCCACTTCCAATCCAGCTGTCTGCTATGGCCTGGGAAAGCACTAGAAGATGGCCCAAGTCCTTGGACACCTATACCATATGGGAGGCCTCAAAGAAGCTCCTGGCTTCAAATCAGTGCAGCTCAGGACATTGTGGCCATTTGGGGAGTGAACCAGCAAATGGAGGACCTCTCTCTCTTTCTGCCTCTGCTTCTCTGTAACTCTGCCTTGCAAATAAATAAACAAACAAACCTTTAAAATTTTTGCATTCTTCCATTTATTTGTAAGAGAGCTGAGGGTAAGTAGAATTGCTACAGAACATGGAGAGTCTTTTGGGGCTACCGGCACTGTGATATGATTGTGTCACCAGAGGAAAGGCCGTGGAAGCCATGGGGTTCTTGTCTTCATGCAAGCAAGGATTCGGGCGTGTGAAAGATGAGAGTGATAAGGCTTTATTGGGGATGGGACATCTGTCAGGATGGAAGGGACAAAGAGAGAGCGCCCAGTTACTCGGACTGGGGGAGAGCGAGGTTACATGGTTGAATGGGGAGAATACACCTGGGCAGGCCAGGCAGGCGGCTCAGCCAAGAGGCAGAGGAATGAGCATGTAGTCTATTTGGACTTCCTAGGTTTTTAAGGGAGTCTGTTTACCCATCTTCCCCTCTCCTCCAGGACAAATTTGGGTAAAAATTGGCAAACTCCTCCCAGATTTGATGGTGCTGAGCAGAGTGGAGGGGCTTCCCTTGGGCATCTGTGAAGGTTTTATGCCCCATGTTCTCAGGTCAGGTAGCCCATTTGGTCTTGAGGAGAGGATTCTCCTGGGAGCTTTCCTTGGGGGAAGGGCTGGGACCACCTGCGATGTTGTCAGGGTCTGGGCAGGACTTTGAAGTGCAAGATGCTGGGCGTCTGGGGCTTCCGCGGTGGGTGCTGGTCTTCAGGCCTGTCTCATACACACATTGGCTCAGTGTCTGACTCCCTACCTAACAGTTATACATCTCTATAAATTTACAGAAAATTACTGACTTGTTCACTTATAATAAGTGAGTTTTGTGGCATGCATATTATATCTTCATAAAGTTGCCAACATTTTAAAATAAAGTAGCACAGAATGGCAAGAAGTGGTAGTGGGGGGGATAGATGAAACAGATTGGTGATGAGTTGATAATTTTTAAAACTTGGGAATGAGTGTGTGGGATCTTTTCTCACTCTTTTTCTGTCTTTGCACATATTTTACACTTTCAAAACTAAAAGTTAAATTTTTAAAACTTGGTCCTGTTGTATCTAGATTCTACAGCAAAGAAAGTCAGCCTTGATAATGTTACTGTATGGACTAATTACACAATTAATTTTCTGTAAGATCAATGTAAATATAAATAAGTCAGCATTTACTTGTTATATTATTTTTTACCCATTTGTTTAAATAGAAGGCAATATAAGAGTTCTTTAAACAAATTTATTGTAACTAAAATAGTGTATATTTGACATTCCATGGGCAAACCAATCTTTATATGTCAGTTATAATAGTTTCAAGCACACTTGGAGTAATAATTTCTGGACCAAGTGTTCAGTGTACTGGCATTTCTGGGAAAAAAATCATTAACTATGAACAGAAATAGAAGCCTTCTGTTTGTGGTGTGCTAGAATAAATTAATGAACCATAGTACAAGTTTAAAAATTCCTTTTATTAAATGAAACAGAAGGAGCAAATTATGTCCATTGTTTGGGACCTTGTGTAGTTGTTAACTTATAGCAGTATATTTTCTTTGATTATTTATCTGGCAATATTTGTCTCAATAATAGAATCCAGTGCAAAGGATCTCCTTGAAAGATTTGTAGCTTAAGACAGGCAGTAGGGCAAAGCAGCATTTATCTCATTCTCTTTAGAATCATGGTGCCATTTCAGTTGGCTAGTGATACATACAGACTAAAGTATCTACAGATACTAAAGTCTACAGAGCGTGGCCTGATGTGATTTTGAAGCATTGAATGTTTGCTCCTTCTTTCCTTATGCTATGGAACTTCAAAGGCCAATGATATAAAGCATTGAGTCATCTTTAACTCAGATTCCTATTGAGAGCCGATGTTTACTGATCTCCAAGAAACTTTCTATTTTAAAATGCTTCTGATCCTCCAAGTTCCCATATCCTTATCTAAATTGAAGTGTTTCTGAAGTATCAATGCAGTTTATTTAACTTTTATTTTGATATAATTTCAAGCTTATAGAAAAACTGCAAAAGTAGTACAAAAATATTCATATACCTTTATCTAAATTAACTACTTATTAACATGTGGCCCCATTTCTGTATTATTGAAGTAATTTTATAAATGTGATTATAATAATTTTATAGCGACATACTTACATAATTTAACTTTGAGCTAGAGGAGACAGTTTGCTGCCTCAGTCAGTAAATCTACATCCAATTGCCAGTCTTTGAACTGGGAAGCTGATCTGATTTCACCAAATCTGAAATTCATTCCCAATCATGGGTGATTTGAGTGTCAGGACACCCAAAAATTTCCCACAGAACCACTGCTGCTCCTCAAACTGTGATCCTGCGAAGCACCTTGAGTTAAAGAGAGCTGGAAGGAGCTAGAAGTGGCTTTAGATCCAAAGGCTCTTTTACCTTCCCTTGTTTTTCACTGCAAGCTCAGGGAGAGGCTTTCTCTGAGGTTCCTTATCAGATGGAGGAAATGTCTCCCAAAGGAAGTGCAATTGTCTTAAATTCCCTCGGAATCTCATCAACTAGCCAGGAAAGATGAACCAGAGAGGAGGCTGAAAGTCATCACCAGGCTGAGAGACATTTCCTCTACTGAAAGTTTTTTAATGTTCATTTGTTTTCATCAACTGAAAGGTAGAACATGAGACAGCAACAAAGGAACAGAGGAAGAGAGCGAGCGAGCAGGAGAGGGCTGCCCTCTGTTGGTTCATTTTTCAAATGCCTACAGCAGTCAGGGGTGGCCCAGACCAAAATCAGGAGCATGGAAATCTCTGTGTCTCCCTGCTGGGTGGATGGGACACAGGTATTGGAGCCAAGATCTGTTGCCTCCCAGGATGCATTAGCCGGAAGCTGGATGGGAAGTGGTGTAGCCAGGGTTAAAATCGACACTCTAACATGGGGTGCGGGTGTCCCAAATGCAGGCTCCAGATACCGTGCCGTATCACCACCCCTATTCAATTTTGAAAGGATGAAAGCTCAGGGCCCAGTGCTGTGGCATAGCAGGTTGAGCTACTGCCTCTAATGCTGGCATCCCATACAGGTGCAAGTTCCAGTCCTGACTGCTCCACTTCTTTTTTCCCTTTCTTTTCATAAAAGAAAATGTTTATTACACAGTAGAATATATGGAATAAGATGCAAAAGTACAAAATAATATACAGTATTTTTGTATGTAATTTTAAACCCTCCTGGATTATGCTACACGTCAGGGTATGGATGATTTTAATGATCCTGGA
The DNA here is from genome assembly GCA_949820135.1 of Sylvilagus floridanus. Lineage (NCBI taxonomy): Eukaryota > Metazoa > Chordata > Mammalia > Lagomorpha > Leporidae > Sylvilagus > Sylvilagus floridanus. The sequence goes on along the minus strand of OX463239.1, from coordinate 27,841,309 downwards.
AATGGACTGAGAAATTGCTTATCCAAAATGTCAACCAATTAATACTGCCACATCACTAGATTTAAATGATACTGTTATTCTTTGATTTTAGTTTATTATTAATCCACTGGTGTTAATGTGTTAATTTCAAAACTGCAGAGGTGAAAATAGTGTCCTTATTCTTTCTTTTAAAAGAATTGGGAGACATGTTTTCTATAAAATAAACTGAAATCAATTAGATAATTGTATAATTTGACTTCTTTTTTAAACTTTTATATAATAAATATAAATTTCAAAAGTATAACTTTTATGTTATAGTGGCTTTTCCCCCCATAACCTCCCTCCCACCCACAGTCATCCCATCTCCCACTCCCTCTCCCATCCCATTCATCTTTGAGATTCATTTTCAAATATCTTTATATATAGAAGATCAACTTAGTATATATTAAGTAAAGATTTCAACAGTTTGCACCCACACAGATACACAAAGTATAAAGTATTGTTTGAGTAGTAGTTTTACCATTAGTTCACATAGTACAACACATTAAGGACAGAGATACTACATGGGGAGTAAGTATTCAGTGAATCCTGCTGTTGATTTAACAATTGACACTCTTATTTATCACCCGAGGCTCTTGTCATGAGCTACTAAGGCTATGGAAGCCTCTTAAGTTCATAAACTCCAATCTTACTTAGGCAAGTCCATAATCAAAGTGGAAGTTCTCTCCTCCCTTCAGAGAAGGTCTCCTTTGATGGCCGGTTCTTTCCTCTGGGATTTCACTCACAGAGATCTTTCGTTTAGGTCATTATTTTTTTTTTCCCCAGAATGTCTTGGCTTTCCATGCCTGCAAAACTCTCATGGGGTTTTTAGCCAGATCCGAATGCCTCAAAAGCTGATTCTGAGGCTGGAGTGCTGTTTAGGGCATCTGCCATTCTATGAGTCTGCTCTGTATCCTGCTTCCCATGTTGGATCATTTTCTCCTTTTTAACTCTAAGTTATTATTGGCAGACACTAGTCTTGTTTATGTGATCCCTTTATACTTATCCTATCATTATGATCAATTATGAACTTAAACTGATCACTTTGACTAGTAAGATGGTATTGGTACATGCCACCTTCATGGGATTGAATTGGAATCCCCTGGCACATTTCTAGCTCTACCATTACGAGTAAGTCTGAGTAAGCGTGTGCCGAACTGTACATCTCCTCCCTCTCTTATTCCCACTCTTATATTTAACAGCGATCACTTTTCAGTTAAATTTAAATAACTAAGAATAATTGTATGTTAATTAAAGAGTTCAACCAATGGTATTAAATAGAACACAAAAAATACTAAAAGGAATAAAATAGTAAGTTGTTCTTCAACCATCAGGACAAGGGCTGATGAAATCGTTGTTTTTCATAGTGTCCGTTTCACTTCAACAGGTTTCCTTTTTGGTGCACAGTTAGTTGTCACCGATCAGGGAGAACATTTGATATTTGTCCCTTTGGGACTGGCTTAATTCACTCAGCGTGATGTTTTCCAGATTCCTCCACTTTGTTGCAAATGACCAGATTTCATTTTTTACTGCTGTATAGTATTCATAGAGTACATATCCCATAATTTCTTTATCCAGTCTTCTGTTGATGGGCATTTAGGTTGATTCTAGATCTTAACTATTGTGAATTGCTGCTCCAGTTCTGATCCAGCTCCTTGCTAATGCTCCAGGGAAAGCAGCAAAGATGGCCCAGTATCTTGGGTCCCTGCCCCTACATAGGAGACCCAGGGGAAGTGTCTGGCTCCTGGCTTTGACTTGGCCAAGCCCCAAAATTGCAGAATATAAAATTAACACACAAAAATCAATAGCTTTTTTTAAAAAAGATTTATTTATATTTGGGGAGTGAACTAACAGATGAAAGATCTATTTCTTCCTTTCTCTATGTAACTATACCTTTCAAATAAATAAAATAAATATTTTTAAAAGATGTTTTTAACTAAGAGAATTATATTTTGCAGCAAGAATTTGTAAGACTGACTTCCTTTTTAGTAGGTAGCTTCTCATTCTCCATTTTTGAAATTTTCCAACTGTGGCTAAAAAAAATGGTTCTGAACTCTAGGGACTTCAGTCTACAGCCTGCTGTCCCAGGTCATTAAATGATGGTTATGAGCACCTAATTTTCCATACTGCACACTTTCTTTTTTAAGATTAGATGCAAAAAATTGGAAAGGAGCAAGTCAAGGAATCCTTGTTTGCATATAACATAATCTTTTATATAGAGGAACCAAAAGATTACCTTAAGCGACAATCAAAATCCATAGAGAATTCAGCAAAATTGCAGGATATAAAATTAACACACAAAAATTAATAGCTTTTTTTAAAAAGATTTATTTACTTATTTGACAGGTGGAGTTACAGACAGATAGAGGGAGAGACAGAGAGGTCTTCTCCCACTGGTTCACTCCTCAAATGATCACAACAGCCAGAGATGGGCCAATCAGAAGCCAGAATCCAGGAGTTTCTTCCAGGTCACCCCTGAGGGTGCAAGGGCCTAAGCACTTGGACCATCTTCCACTGCTTACACCACAGCACTGGCCTTAATCAACAGCATTTCTTTTCTTTTTTAAAGATTTTTTAAAATTTATTTAAAAGTCAGAGTTATACACACAAACACAGGGAGAGGGAGGGAGAGAGAAAAAGAGGTCTTTCATCTACTCCCCAATTGGCCACAATGGCTGGAACTGCACCAGTCCAAAGCCAGGAGCCAGGTTGGCTTCTTGTAGGTCTCCCATGCAGGTGCAGGGGCCCAAGGACTTGGGCCATCTTCTACTGCTTTCCCAGACCATAACAGAGAGCTGGATCAGAAGTGGAGCAGCCAGGACTCGATCTAGCACTCATATGGGATGCCAGTACTGCATGCTGCAGTTTTACCCACTACACCACAGCACCGGCCCCTGGATAGCATTCTTATACATCAACAATGCTTTGCTGAGAAAGAACTTCTAAGAGCATTCCCATTAACAATATCTATAAAAAATTTTAAATGCTTTGGGATAAATTTAATCAAGGATGTGAAAGTTCTCCATGATGGAATTTAGAAAACATCAATGAAGGAAATAGAAGATGGCACACACATGTGCACACACACACATGTATACACACAACTAGACACACCTTCCATGTTCATGGATTGAAAGAATTAATATAGTCAAAATGTCCATACTAGCCAAAACAAGTTACAGATTTAATGTGATCCCCATCAAAATACCAAGGACATTCTTCAGAGATCTAGGGAAAAAAATCCTAAAGTTTATATGGAAATACAAAAGACCCTGAATAGCCAAATGAATCTTAAACAATAAAAACATAATTGTAGGCATCACAATACCAAATTTCAAGAATACTACATGGCTGTTATGATCAAACAGCTTAGCACTGACACCAAACAGACATGTAGCCCGATGGACCAACACAGAAACTTCAGAAAGTCATCCATGCATCTGCAAACCATTAATCTTTGACAAACAAACTAAACTCACTCCCTGGAGAAAGGATGGTCTCTTCAACAAATGGTGTTAGGAAAATTGTATTTCCACCTGCAGAATATTGAAACAAGACCCCTCTCTTATACCTTTGAACTTCAACTCACAGTGGGTCAACAACCTAAACATTGAACCTAAAACCATGGAATTACTGGATGAAGACATAGGGGAAATGCTGCAAGACATTGGCCTAAGGAAAGGTGTCTTGGATAAGACACCAGTAGCACAGGCAATAAAAGCAAAAATGACAAATATGATTAGATTGAGCTAACAAGCTTCTGCGCAGCAAAGGAAACATTCTACAAAGTAAAGAGGCAGCTAACAGAATGGGAGAAAATACTTAAAAACTATATTTCTGATAAAGGTTTAATATCCAAAATATATAAGCAGCTCAAGATACTCCACATTAAAGACTGTTTTATAGGGTCCAGCATGGTGGCATAGCAAGCAAAGCTGCTATATGCAATGCTGGCATCCCATATTGGAGTTAGTTCATATTCCAGTTGCTCCACTTCCCATCTAGCTCTGTGCTGATGGCCTGGGACAAGCAACGGAAAATGGCCCAAGTGTTTGTATCCCAGCCACGCACGTGGGAACCTGACGGAACCTCCTGGCCTAGCCCTGGCCATTGCCGCCATCTGGAGAATGAACAGGTAGATGGAAGATGTCTCTCTCTCTTTCCATCTCTCTGTAAATCTTTCAAAAAAAAAAAAAGAAATAAAGCTTTTTTTGAAAAAAAAAGGATGTTTTACAAAATACTTGGTGATACATAAATATACAAGACTACTTAAAATGTTAATTCAATGTGAGACGATTGGCTAACTGAATGTAATAAGCAAAACAGGGCTAGTTTTTTCTAAACTGTTATGGATTTTTAAATTATGTTTCATAAGCATCAGTGATTTGGTTAATATTGTGAATAGATTTTGGCATGGAGCCCATGATCCCCTCTTTCTGATATTAATATCCCAGGGTAATGGTCTCCCTTTGAATGTGAGTAGCCCTCTGTCTGATAGTCTGAAATGAACTGAATTCTGCAATAGTATGAGTAACATGAGTACAACACATGAGTGAGGTAATGAATCCTTTCACACTCAAGCACCATATGAGACTTTAATCCATATTGAAACCTTGATTTAAGCCTGGCAGATGTCCCAGCGAAGCAGTGCCCAGAATCTAACTCTCAGAAACTGTGAACTAATATATGTGCCACTTTAAACCACAAAGTTTATGGCGATGTTGTTACATAACAACAGATCATTTGTACAGCTAATCTGATGTGGTTGTAACTACAATGCACCCATAGAACTGACATTCTTTGATATTCCACTCAGATAACAATTCACACAGGTCATAAGCATATCACATATGTAATGAATAAAACAAGCCTATATGCTTTGACACTCAAAATGAATTCTGTAGTAAAAAAACTGCTTCTAACCAGCACAAAATTATAGAAAAATAATTTGCTAGAATGTTTATTATATGATAATAGTAGTGGAAGAACTGCATTTCTCTACGGATAATAACCTGAAGTGAAGTTCTATTTGTTTAATAATGTGATAAAGATAAGAGGACTTAAAAATTCATAGAAAAGTAAATTAAAAGATAATACATGTTTTCAATGAACATTTTGAAGATGCCTCATATATATTAACTATGCACTTGCTCTTCAATTTCATTTTTGCTTCTGTATTTTGAAGAGGTTTGATCTGTAGTTCAATTCTTACGTGTGTTTCTTGTACTTTGCTTACATGGCAATGTTTGTTCCTAAAACGTCTTTCATTAATTCATATTAATATCATTAGGTATATACCAAATATATTTTCCAAAGGGTAAAAGTAGCACAATGAACACTTCAAACAAATCACCATCTTCAGCAATTGTCAAGTTTGGCTGAGCTTGATTCTTGTACAGCTCTACCTATTTCCGCAGAATTCATATGTATCCACATGGAAATATCTTAGAATACAGTTCTAAATTTTAAAAAGAGCAACCTTTAATTTCAAATCCTTTAAAACTTGTAGGTGTTAACAGAATAACAAAATACCATCTGTTCCTTTTATCATGTGTGAACTTTTTTCATAAATGAGAGAAGCTTTAAAAATTTGGAATTATGTGTACAATCGTAAATCAATGTTATGAGCTTGTAACATATTGGTAGCAATTACATCTCCATGCTTGTATTTGAAAATGAACTTGTTACAGCAATATCTTTCTCATTTAAGGAGATACTTACTTTCTGATAAAAATATGAAGTTTCAGAAATGATAGTAATTCAATACCAAATATGTGAGTTGTGAAGATTAATGGGATAAACAGTATCCAGTATACAGTGAGTTTTGGGAAATGTCTGTTCTAACATACCATTATTCACTTCATGTTAATGCTTTTGTGGAGAAACCAAAAATATATCTAAATGTTTCTATTTTCAAAAATTTATCCTAAGGAAGCAGCATAACACAAGTACAAAGATATATTTTCTCATATGTACAGTAAGCATTATTCTACTATAGGGAATTATTTACAAAGAGATTATACTTTAAAATTAAAATGAAATACTTAATTACTAAAAATGATGCAGAATCATATTAAGTATTATTAGTGGGATATCAGATTATACACATATATGATATACTTATTATTAGAGGCATTCACAACCACATTATATCATGACACTCATTATTTTTATTTATTCATGTAGGATCTGTACAAATTATGTTTTTTTCACAACTGTATCCATACATATAATTGCTTTTCAATAGTATTTTTATATTTTAAATTAAAAATTAATCCAAATGTAAATTGTATATAATTCCTTTATAAAGTGGAAATTCTGCAACACGTGTCTAGCTTTAATAGTGGTGGTATCATTATATAAAGCTTAATTTTGTTTACATTTTATGAAGATTTTAACTTGAGCATATATTTTTAAAAGTATTGTAAAATGCCCCTGTATACCTGCTTGCACTTATCTGACCTTTGACTCAGAAATTCCATTCCCAGGAGTTTACTCCCCTTCAAGTGGAAACAAATATTTTTAAAAAGTTCAACAATGGGCCGGTGCCGTGGCTCAACAGGCTAATCCTCCGCCTTGCGGCACCGGCACACCGGGTTCTAGTCCCGGTTGGGGCGCTGGATTCTGTCCCAGTTGTCCCTCTTTCAGGCCAGCCCTCTGCTGTGGCCCAGGAGTGCAGTGGAGGATGGCCCAGGTGCTTGGGCCCTGCACCCCATGGGAGACCAGGAAAAGCACCTGGCACCTGGCTCCTGCCATTGGATGAGCGCGGTGCGCCAGGCGCAGCGCGCTGGCCGCGGCAGCCATTGAAGGGTGAACCAACGGCAGGTTGGTTCTCTCTCTCTCTCTCTCACTGTCCACTCTGCCTGTCAAAAAAAAAAAAAAAAAAAAAAAGTTCAACAATGTTCAAATGTTCATAGCAGTTTTATTTATGCCAGCGAGAAACAGGAACTCGGCCAACTACCAATCAATAAGTGAATTAGTTTAACACACTGTGATGAAAGTTAATGCAATACTAATACATGCAACCACATAGATGGATTAAATATATATAGAGAGAGCAAAATAAATTATACTGATGATGGTATCACATCCTTTACATCAAGATTTATAATAAAATAATCAGTGAATGTAGTTGATGTTTTGTGGAAAGTGAGGGTGAGTTTTATTGTAAAGAATAGAAGGAAATTTTCTAGGGCTTTGGTCAGATTCTGTCTTAACGGATTTTTGGATTACAGTTACATAGCTGTAAAAATTATTAATATATTCATGTGCACCAAATGCACACTTAAAATTTGTGCATTTAGTTAAACTTCACAAGAAAAAAACCTCATAACAATTATTTAATACAAAGTTGAATTATTTAGCAGAAAATACACTGATGAATTTAAGGATTACTCTATGTGGTGTATTTCTGAAAGAGCAAATATAGTAACATATAAATGAGAGATCTAGAAGAGAATATGAATATTCCTCTTAAAACATTTTTGTGTCATTGAAATTTTTTATCAAAACTTAATATATTTTAATAATAAATTCATAAAAGAATTGTGGGTCACTGATTCTTGACCCATATCAAATGTACCTCAATGGTGACAAATTTAAATTGTGTATATATATAAAATACATATTTTGTTTATCAATTCATCCATTGATGAATGCTTGAATTTCCTCCACATTTTGGCTATTGTGAGTAATGCTGTTATGAACATTAGTATACAAATATCAGTTTGAACTTCCCCTTTCTAATAAATAATCTGGTAATTCTAAATTTAATTTTTTGAGGAACTGTTATATATACAGCTGTCTAAATGGCTTGCCTTTCTACATTCCTACGCACAATTCATGAGGCTCTAATTTTTCCACATGCTTACCAACATTTGTTATTTTCTGTTTTACCTTTTTTTCTCTTTATATAATGAGTGTCTTAATGAGTGTAAAGTAGTATCTCATCATGTTTTCAATTTGCACTTTCCTATTGATTAGTGATGTTGAGAATCTTTTCATATGATTATGGGGCAAGAAGAGACCTTTTAAAATTACACAATAAATTGAGGAATTTGTTTAAAAAAAAAAAGATATAAATAACTTCTTCTAATATGAAAAGTACCTAACAATAAAATTGAGTTGGTACCACTACAAATGAAAAATAGTATTTAATCTATGATTTGCATTTTTGATTTCTTAATTTTGACATAAAATTACTTTGATCAGTTCAGCATATTAGGAAAGATCTGCTACAAATTTAATTTTATGTAAAAGTATATTTCATGCTTAAAAGTATTTTCCTTGTGCTTCAAATCAGATTCTGTGTAAGTGATTTGGTTCTTACCCTTCATAGAGGAAAGGATAGTGGAGTAACTCGCCTTTCCTTCAAAATTCCTCAGCATAGAGAAGGCAAACATTCGGACACTGTGTAATACAAAGGAAGGTTTAGTTGATAATCCTTTCTTTTCTCCCTTGTTTTCTTTTACATTAAGTATGGGATAACTGAGCACTAGTCTTATTTTGAAGTTAGGCTTAGTCATGAGACTATCTGAATCACAAGGTGGTCTATGTGTGGGTTATTTCTGGAAAAATGATATATTTTACCTCTTATATATAAAGCAGGATTTCAGAGATCTGTTGCTATCTAAGAAACAAGCCCATAGTACTTTGGCTTAGAACAGAGATTTGCCAACAAGGGCATTAGGACCAACCACTTATTATGAACAAAAATTTATATATATTTTTAACATTAACCTTTTTAAAATTATTGTCATAATTTTAAATGCAGTCAATATGATCTTAATGCAATAGCCATTTTAAATTATATGCATCTCATCTATTTAAAAATTTGTGGAAAAACATTTTCTAAAGAGTGATAGTTTTATACTGTTTTTATTTGAATTCATATTTCCATTTCACTTCTGCAAAATATTTAAATTAAAATATTTTATCTACATGTAATTCATTAATATATTTCTCACATAAAGAAAAATTATTCAGAAATATAGTTATCAGTAAGTGCCCAAGATTTTTACAATCTTACATTGAAGAAACAAGGCCCCTAAAAGGACAGTTCAAAAATGTAGCCATAACAGGGCATTCGAAGGGACAGGAGTAGGGAGAGACAGTTATACAATCATTGTGTTGGACACATGAAGCAATAATGACTAAAGACTTCCTGACTCTGCCTGATAGCTGAGTGTCAGTAGAGTGGGGTGGTAACTACTCCATTGAACAGATCTTAATTCCAAAAAAAAAAAATTCCAGAAAATATTTGAGGATTTCATCAGGCACATAATTTCTTCTCAGGAAAAAAAATGAGAAAAATTCTCTCCATCTGCACCTGGTACTTCTCCTGCACTTTTAAGCACTCTTTCTTGATCATTGTATTATGGCTTTGGAAGATGTTAAGATGAGAAGAAGCAGAGTAAGGGATATAAGGGAAATATCTGTACTATGTTTAGAATTCTCTAAGTCTAAATTACTTCAAATATTCTGATTTTAAATTAAATATTTAGCCCCAATATTGTTGATTACTATTATCAGAAACTACCAGATAAAAAGTGGGAAAGTGAAAATACGTAGTATTTAGATTAATATCTGGAAGAGATACATACATAGTACAGAATATAAGTAAATATAATACTAATGTTAAGTATTGTTATACAAATTTGTATATAATGTTATTTAATGCCTATATTTTTCTTTACTTTAAATTTTTATTTTTGATATAGGAAATGCCTATTAAGATAAGTGCCCTATATTTAATGTATCTCATGTTTAAACTAAATTCTGCACATATAAATGGGAAGCACATATCAATGGGAATTGGTACATAAAGTATTCACAAACCATAAATTTATTTTGAGCACTGATTGCTCTGACTTACTCACCAAAAGAAATGGGACATTTGAAGAAAGTACTCAGAATCCATGGTATTAAACAGAAATCTACTTAGAGGAGCAAACCCATTCATAACAGGTTATGTTCCCAGGGTAGTTTACAGTTAGTCTAGCAAACTATTTTGATTTTTGAATCATGACTACTTGTTATGGTAATAGACAGCATTTTTACCTAAGTGATTTCATGTTTTACTCGGGACAAAGTAGGTGATGTTAATGGAAATTGGTGTTTCTCGGAACTGACAAGTTCCTAACATACAAGGGTGAGTGTGGTGTCTTCATTGTACCTGCTTCCAATGGGAAGTACCTTGTGGCTTGACAGTAAAGGTCCAAGAATTACTACAAATGTAGGGGGGTGCTTTCCTACTAAATCTTCTTTTTGTCTTGGGTGAAAACACACCCCTGAGTGAGAGTGTGATTGGAGCACAAAAACTGGCCCCTGTGAAACTCCCTGTTGCTAATGTGTTGGACACAAGGAGGACTGACAGTGTTTTCCTTGTATTTAGTGCTCAGTCGATGTTTCTTTGAAGTGAACTGAGTTTTATTGAGATTTTGTCTCCATACTGTTTCCCATTTTTTCCCCAAGACAATTAGCACTATCCACTCTTGGCTTCAGGTTTATGGCCTCCAGACACTTCATTTACTACCTGGTTGAGCATCCTTTTTCGCTTGTTTTAAAGCCCCTCATTATTCACCATGTAAATACGCAGTCTCACCCAGCAGGCTTTCAGGGTGTCCTAGTCTAGCTGATTTCCCCCCTTTGCTAATGCAGTCTGCGTTGTTTCACAAATCAAATCTTCCACAGCTTCAATTCTTTCATGTACTTCTTTAACTGATTATTCTAATTGTTTTGCAGCAAAATTTTAGCCTATTCCTTTTTAACTTATGGTTGATATTTCTTTTACTTGCATGTGTATAGAGAAAAGGTTATATTTTCCTAAATATTCATTCATTTCCTGTAAGAGCTCTATCTAAGGGTGAAAATTTTTTGGCATTTTTTTCTTTATTTTAAAAAATGTATATATTTTCCATGAGGTCTTTAAATTGATCTATTTTGTATTTTGCTAATATTTTGCATATATCTTGCTAATCAGTAGAAATTTAGTGTCATAATACATTATGTACCAAGCTCAACGGTGACTAATCATTATGTATTATTTCATTACAACATCAAAAATTATAAAAATTGATACCATTATTCCTACCTTTCAGTTGATGAAACTGAGGCTTAGATATTTTAAGTAAATTTCCTACATAATTTTTTGGTGAACAAATACAGGTCCTTTAACCCCAAAGCCTGTTTTCTTCAAAGATCCACTCAGTACTGTTCAGCTAATAACTGACAGTCCACTGAGTACAAGCGTGTGTAGTGCTTTTCTGCAGCACATTTAAAGGAAAAATCATTCCTTCGGGAAACCTGACCTTCCAAAGGTTAGTGATGTTTAATCTTAAGCCTTCAATGCCAATCTCTCAGGCCAGTAGCCTAAGGCAAAGTGTGAAAGGATAACCAGAGAAACAACTGTTTGAGATGTCACACTCATTTGGAACTTTCCCTCTTTGTCTGCCTTTGATAGCCTGTCATCATTTGATATCCCATGTAAGTGACGTAGGAGATCTGTGTGGGATGCAGTTTTAAGTCCCTCGGTGTCATTTTCCTGATCACACATGGCCACCTGGTAGGGAATTTGGCACAGGGACCAGAGCCATCGTCAGATGTGTCCCTGGTGTGAAGTCAATGTCTTCCTCCCAACCCAGAGCCTCGCACGTGGGAGGAGCATCTTGGCAGTCTCTCCATTCTGCTTCAAGTGTGTAATTGTAGTTTATATCAACAGGTGTCTATTTGCAAGGCAGGCTTCTGCAGGTTGTTTACGTGTTTGACATTGAACTTTCTGGCACTTTCATGGCTATTTTAGTGAGGAACAGAAGAGACAATCACATCAGAGGAGCTTGGTTAACAGCTTCTGGAAGCCCTGCCTGTGTTCACGGATGCAAGTGTGAGATTCAGACGTCGAAAAAACCTTTGAAGTCAGCAGTTTCTCTTCCAGATGTTAATCTAAGGAATCATTTTTTCCTGTTTCTTGAGAGCTTTGCTTTCAGATAAATATATTCTATTACTCTACACAAATATATACATATTTGAAGTGTTTAAAGGTATGCAAATTATTTTATTTTGATTTTAAATGGGAAAGTATCCTATTGCATCAACATTAGTATGGTTTTACTTCAAAATGTTGGTGGAACAACTGAGTTGGAAGTTAAGCTTATTGTGCTACGAAAAGTTTTTGAAATCAATGCATAATTTTTAACACAATATTCATTTTGAAGACTCCTGACAACGTAGCAGAGGAAGAGTGTCTTCAACTCTTCCAGGGTTCCTAGAGAGGTCTGAGATGTAATGAAAAATGATTAATAGGAGGAGAGTGGAACAAACTCATTATATTAAAATGTTATATGACTTGGAAACCTTCAGCAATTACTCCCAAAACCCAGGGGAAGCTGTCTATTTTCATGCTTAGTATGTGAAGGATGGACAGCTATGAAGAAATGCAATTGGACAAAAGGGTGTGACCTGATCGTAGTCGCCTATGTGGGGAAGCACAGCAAGACCCGCCCCGATTTCTCTTGGTCCTTGTGTGTGCTGTTCTTTTCTCCTTGGTATGGGGCAGGACCCCTTCTGGAAAGAGGATCTTAGGACTCATTCTCATACAAGATAGGCCAGAATGGTTTTTTATGGCCAGCTATTAGAGAATAGCAGGGGAAGGTTAGAGGAACATTTGCAGGGTCTACAGTGGGCTTTGGGGGAGAGGAGTTCTATGACTCACCTTCAGGAAGCAGAATTGTTAGTTTCTGATGGCCTGCTCTGGGGGACAAAGGGAATGGGGGAAAGAAGGGCAGGAGAAAATCACAAAGAGCCAGAGCCTTCGCATCTGAGGCTCGTCCACCATCCGGCAGTTTAAAGTATTCAGTGCATCAAGTGCCATACTCTGGGATTTTGTTTTCTGAACCCTAACAATAACACTATTCAAAAACAGATATGCTGGCCAGCGCCATGGCTCACTAGGCTAATCCTCCGCCTGCGGCGCCGGCATCCCAGGTTCTAGTCCTGGTTGGGGTGCCGGATTCTGTCCTGGTTGCCCCTCTTCCAATCCAGCTCTCTGCTGTGGCTCAGGAAGGCAGTAGAGGATGGCCCAAGTGCTTAGGCCCTGCACCCGCATGGGAGACCAGGAGGTAGCACCTGTTTCCTGGCTTTGGATCAGCTCAGTGTGCCGGCCGTAGCAGCCATTTGGGGAGTGAACCAACAAAAGGAAGACCTTTGTCTCTGTCTCTCTCTCACTCTCTAACTCTGCCTGTCAAAATAAATAAATAAATAAATAAATAAATAAAAAGATATCATGCTTGCTTTACAATCATATTGTTTTTTTAAGAATATTGACAATTTGAAAATTTATTCACAGATAACAATGCCTACCTTGTAATAATTGGGATTTCGGATCTATGTCCATTTACTGGATATTCTCTCTACTCTCAAAACCTATTCCATACTTCAAACTATTTGAAAGACAAAACATGTTTTCAGGTTATTCTTAGTGTGATTTTCCTAGAAAGTTATTTAACATTACCTTCTGCTTCTTTGGTTTTCCTTTTGTTTCTAAGATTTTTTATTTGAAAGGCAGTGTTACAGAGAGGCAGAGAGAGAGAGAGAGAGAGAGAGAGGTCTTTTATCGGCTTGTTCACTCCCCAAATGACTGCAGTGGCTGGAGCTGGGCCAATCCAAAGCCAAGAGCTGGGTGCTTCTTCAGGGTTTCCAACGTTGGTGTAGGGGCCCATGGACTTGAGCCATCTACTGCTTTCCCAGGCCATCGTAGAGAGCTGGATAGGAAAAGGAGCAGCCAGGATATGAACCAGCTCCAATGTGGGATGCTTGCATTGCAGGCAACAGCTTTACCCGCTACTCCACAACACCAGCCCTCAACTGTATCTTTCACATACAACATTCCAGAGGGGGCTAGCATTGTGGCTAAGTAGGCTAAGCCTCCACCTTCAGAGCTGGCGTCCATAAAGGCCCAGGTTCAAGTCCTGGCTGATCTACTTCCAATCCAGCTCCCTGCTAATGACCTGGGAAAGCAGTACAAGATGGCCCAAGTTCTTGGGTCCCTGTACTCCTATGGGAGACCCAGAGGAAGCTCCTGACTCCTGGCTTCAGATTGGCCTAGCTTTGACCCTTGCAGCCATTTGGGGAGTGAACCAGCAAACAGATCTCTCTCTCTCTCTCTCTCTGTCTCTCCTCTATCTATAACTCTGCCTCCCAAATAAATAAATAAATCTTATAAAAAGAGACTTAATGAGGTAAAACTATGGGTTCTAATAGACATATACAATTAATGCATGTCAAAAGAATTTTGTCTCCTTAATTATTGAGGCATCCAGAATGGATTCAAGTAACAATTTGCCATGTTACATATATGTAATTTTACTGGACATATTTACATTAATAGAGACGATAGCATTTACATTGCTATTCATTTTCTGTAGGCTAAGTTGTCTTATACCTCAGAAGTGTAAAATGGCCTTTTAGAAACAAAGAATGCTACACATTCATTCTTAATCAGGTAATCCTCAGTACAAGTCCTAACGCTCATTGCTGTGGTGCTGCATAGTCACCTTGGTCCGGACAGTAAATTGCCAAGTCATCAGTCTAGTTAATTCATAGTCTTTGACTCATTCTTCTTAGTTGTTAAACACCCATCAAGTTCTAGAAGTAGCAGACCCTGGAGTTAGAAAAATTGCAAGAGAGAGAGAGAGAGAGAGAGGAGACAAAGTGCTGGCCCTGAAGCGACTCACAATCAGATACAGTGGAGTGACAGGTAAAATGAATTACAAAGCTCGTGCCAGCTACAGGATGAAGGGACAGTGTGGCGTAAAGAATGCTCTCCACTTTTGCTGTAGGGGTTGTCAAAGAAATCTCTGTAGAACTGGGGTATAATAAAACTTTTAAAAATGAACTCATTTAAGTTAAAAATGGTGTGACACTTCTGACAGGAAAACATTAAGTATATATGAGAAAAGTAAAGATGGCCGCCAACTGAAATTTCAGAAACACCACTAGGAGCAGAAACTACTATGAAAGCCCATGCAATGCTGTCGATCCTCTGGCATGGGATGGCCACCCTCGGGCTTCCCGCTTCCTAAGCTAACGCCTCTGGCTTGCTCCTACGTGCAGTGTCTGACTGCAGAGCCTCTCCCTTTTCCTTCGGCTAACTTTTATGACAGCCATTTCTGAGACTCTGAAAGCTTTGCTATCATTTCTTCCTTTTTTTTTCTTCATTGTCCCTCTTCCGTCATTGTTGTTGCCAAAAAGGTATGATTTTTAAATCTCTGCTGATTTTTTTAAAAAATGAATCTTTGCTTATTTTAGGAATTTGCCCTAATATATCTAACATTCTTACATAAGAATTTTTGTGGTCCTAGAGTTTCTCTCATTGGCCTTCTTACAACTCAGAAACCAAAAACAAAAAAGAAGGAGACTACGAATACCTACAAGTTTGTTTTTTTTCTTTTGTTCTGGGTAATTATATAAACTAGTAATATTATCTTTTCTTCAAAACAAGATAAATTTACATGATCACAATGGTCATCTGTGTGTAGTATTTTGGAGAGTCTGCTACTGTGTCCCTATTTCAGTAAGGGTGCTTATTAAAACAAGACTGGAATTGGAAGAGCTTGAGAGAGAATGAGATTTGTTCACAAGTGCAAAGACTCAACCTGATATGTCTCTACTGAAAAAATTATATTAAAAATTTTTACCTGTTTGTAAAGCAGAGAGAGAAGGAGGGAGAGAGATCCATTCACTGGTTCACTCTCCATATGCGCATAAAATCTGGGGCTGGATCAGGCTGAAGCCAGGAGGTGGAAACTCAGACCTGGTCTTCCATGTGGGTGACAGGGATCCAATTATTAAGTGGATGATAAATATTTTAAGGAAATAGTGGAAAATTAAGGAAAATGCATGATTAATTAGAACTTCAGGTTGGATTGCATTCATGTTTCCTTCTCCAACTCTTACTTTTATAACCATCTATCTTATGGTTTATTTCTCTTTAAGAGTATATATATTTTTTAAAAAATGAGATGAGCTATCTTTTGCAACCCTAGGATCACATACTCACAATGTTTGTGTGCAGTGGTAAAATGCCTCTTTCCATAACCAGTATTTGATAAGAACCATGGAAGTCTTTTTTATTTCTGTGGCTGTAGTTAAATGTTTGTATATTGAACTAGTACAATTACTAAGCTGATCTTTGTGAGGTTATTTTTTTAATGTGGAAAATAGGACTAATTTTTAAAATGTGAAACCAGCATACAGTCTTTGAGTAGACCACACTAGTTTTTCCAGTTATCTGTTTATGCGTAACAACCATCCTAAACTCAGGGTTGCTGTAATTTAAAATATTATTTTTATATCTGTGGTTCGGGGGTGGACCAGGCTCAGCTAGATGGTTTTTTGCTCTCAGACACTCAAAATGTTGCAATCAGGTGGTGGGCATGTCTGAAGTTATACCAAAGTCTTCCTTATCCGTCTACTGGAAGACGACTGACGCTGGTCAAGTGGGATTTGAGCTTGGGCCGCCCACTGGAACACAAGCCTCTGTATGATCTTCCCTATAGCAGTGGCTCAGTTCCCATGACAGTCTCTCTATAATATCTCTCTACAATCTAGCCAAGGAAGACTTCCAAAGTAAGCAGACAACATTCAGCACAAGTAAATCTGCATTATAAGAAATATTGAAAGTGTTTTTTTTTTTTCCAGATGATAAATTTTTGCAAAGCCCTGGGACTTTCGGGGTTACTGTTCCTCTCATGCGGGAGAATATCTTGTTTCCCAGGAGAGAAAGGTCTCAAGTCTGTGTGAGATTTCATGCCCAAGAGCAGTGAACCATTCATTGCACAACTTTGTCCCCACGATGGTCCTTCTTCTTGTCCTTTGCTCGATTCTCACTTTTTCTCAAGAACATCTGCCTTTGACTCATGGGAAAGACCCTGAGAGAGAATGTAAAATAACCTCGTCTCAGGAGACTCACAGTGCACGTCCTGCTGTCCTGTGCTTTCTCTGCACGAACACATTAAAATTGTTGCTACCTTGTCATGTATGCTTTATGCTGTTCATTTTTCCTTCCAGCGGTTTGCCACAGATGAAACTGTTCAGGAAATTTGTCATTCTTTAGAATTCAAAATAGTGATTGCTTTGTGATAAACGGCAAACAAATACCACAATTTTGTAGGTCCCTCAGGTATTTTCTCACTGTTGGTAGTGTGACAACATTCTCTTTGGCCTTTCAGTGTCCAAAACAGCAGTGGAGCCATCAGTTTTAGTATGGAGGGATATTTTTACTTGATATAAAATTGACATTAACAGAACCATTTTTTATTTCAACACTCTGAAAATGTCTTTTCATATTTGCCTCAATTGCATCATTGATGATAAGATTTTTTTAAGTTTAGAAACTTTCATTTATCATTTCTCTTTTTGGCTAATTTCAATATTTTCCTTCTTTTATTATCAACTTTTGATTGCTCTGTAACAAGTTATATTAATTTGGGTTTATCTTGCTTTAAATTTGGTTAACTCTTTGGACATATGAGTTGATAGTCTTCATAAAAATTTGCATTGGACTTCGTTGCTTCAAATATTTTTCCATTCCAATTGTTAACACTTTCCATTTCCTTCTCTTCCATTAACAATCCATTAGACTCTTTTCTTTTTTTTTAAAAGTTTTTTAATTTTATTTTTTTTAAATTTAGTAAATATAAATTTCCAAAGTACAGTTTATGGATCACAATGCCCCCCCCCCCCATATTTTCCCTCCCACTAGTGCCATCTCACTAGTCCAAGTGATCAATTTCAGTTCACAATTGATCACACTGATAGGTCTAAGAGTCAAAGGGATCACACAAACAAGACGAGTGTCTGCTAATACTAACTGATAGAATCTAAAAGGGAGAAAACAATCCATCATGGGAAACGGGATACACAGCAGACTCATAGAATGGCAGATGTCCTAAATAGACTCTTTTCTATAATCTCTTTTTTCCTTAAAACTTTAGTCACATGTGTATAATATACAAAACAAGTTCATGGAAAAGAAAGAAATTCAATATGACATCCAAATAAGTTTAGAGTGATTGACAATGACAAAGTTAGTTTCAGCACAAATTCTTTTAAGATTTATTTATTTGAATGGAAAATTACAGAGAGGAAGAGAGAGAGAGAGAGAGAGAGCGAGAGCGAGAGAGAGAGAGAGAGATCTTCCATCCACTGGTCCACTGCCCAGATAGCTGCAACTGCTGGAGCTGCACCTATCTGAAGCCACGGGCCAGGAGCTTCCTCCGGGTCTCCCACGTGGGTGCAGGGGCCCGAGAATTTGGGCCATCTTCCACTACTTTCCTAGGCCATACCAGAGAGCTGGATCATAAGTGGATCAGCTGGGAATCGAATGGGCACCCATATGGGATGCAGGCACTGCAGGCAGCCACAGCGCCAGCCCCTCAACACATTCTTTTTCTGTGTGCTTCAACTAGGGTGATTTTTACTTACATATCCTTTCTTTTGTAATAACTAATCTATGGTTAAGCACATTCAGTAAGTTCTTAATTTCATAGGTAATGTTTTAAAATTTATAATTTCTATTTGCTTCTTTATATTCTTTCACTTCTCAGGATTCCCATCTCTAAATTCATTTTATATATGTATATATGTATATATATATACATACATACATATTTATATGTATTTATATATATTTATATATATTTATATTTATATTATATATATATTTATATTTATATATATATAAATATATATATATTTATCTTTATATGTATTTATATATACATTTAAATATACATTATTTATATATACATACATACATATATATATATTTATATATATATATTTATATATTTATATATTTATATATTTATATATATAATATATATATAATATATATAATATAATATAAATATATAATATTATATAATATAATTATAATAATATATAAAAATATATAAATATATATATTATATATTATATATATAATTATATATATAAATATATATATATTTATATATATTTATATATATAATATATATAATATATATATATAAATATATATATATAAATATATATATATAAATATATATAATATATATATATTTATATATATAATTATATATATAATATATAATATATATATTTATATATTTTTATATATTATTATAATTATTATATTATTATATATATATAATATATATTAATATATATATAATATATATATATAATATATATATAATATATATCATATATATTATATATTAATATATATATTATTATAATTATTATATTATTATATATATATTATTATATATATTATAATTATTATATTATTATTATATTATTATATTATATATTAATATATAATATATATTATTTTATAATATAATATATATTATATATTATATATATTATATATTATATTATAAATATATAAAATATATAAAATATATATATAAAATATAATATATATAATATATAAAATATATAAAATATATATTATATATATTTTATATTTATATATTTTTATATTTATATATATAATTATATATATAATATATAATATATATATATAATTTATATATATAATTATATATATTATATATATAATATATAATATATATAATAAATATATATAAATATATATTTATATTTTTATATATATATATAAATATATATATTTATATTTATATGTATTTATATATACATTTAAATATACATTACTTATATATACATACATACATATATATATATACATATATACATACACACATATTTATTGATTTTATTAAATCAGCAACTTTGTTTTTATAGCTTGGTTTCAAATTCCTTGACATCTGATTTCAATTTATATGTACATATACATATGTGTCTCTTCCTCTTGTTTCTTTTTTTTCCTTTTTTTTCTTCTTATTTTAGGGATCTCTTGGTTATGAATCTGATGTTCCTTTACGTTTCTCATTTTTTCTGTTGTTATATGCTATACATTGTCAAGATAATATTGCTAGATTTGATTTATTCATTTTTTAGTTAGAGAATATTAACTTTAGCCCTAGAAGTCTGTTTATAATGTAGCCATTAAGATTTGCTCTATATGCTGATTCAGGATGTTTAGGACAGCTTTACAGTAGCTACTTTTGGGGGCCTATAATAGCCTTGTTTTTAAAGTACTGCTTAGTTTTAAATTGTAGTTGCTTGAAGCTAACACCTCTTCTTTCAATGATCCTTTGGTTTTATTGTCTTAACCTTGATTTACTTCTAAGAGAAAAAAAAATATTTCTTTGTGATTGGCCAAGACATGGTGTCATGGAGTCAGAATTTTGGTAACTGTTGAGTTTCACTTTCCTATTTTGCCTTGATGGCAACGTGGGTACAGTGACAATGATCTGAAGAATGCTAGTCTAGTGTTGACTGTCATGGGCTGCTCTTTCCCATGGGCAGTACAGAGAGGGCCAGTTTACAAGGCATTACTGCATTTGGAAGTGCTCTTAGGATGAAAAAGAATACCAATTTCTCTATTTCATCTTCTGAGGATTTAGTTTCTTTATTGTTTTTGTGTTAAATTAATTCTGTTACTTTGATAGTAACAAAATTCATGGCATCAGTTTATTAAAAGATGTCAATAAGTCAGCTAAATAAACCGGTGCTGGCAGCTGTAATTCATTTCAACAGCAATCAATATGCACCAAAATGAAATCATTTATAAAAACATCTCGGAAAGCAATTCGTAGAATCAGTTAGAACCACATGATGGAGATGTATTCTGAGCTGCGTTTCATTACATAAAGAGAAAATCAAATTTGCTGCTTCAAATTAATAGGAACTTGAGGCACACAGACATACAATAGTAATTTTTAAAGTGATGGTTGGCCTGATATTTTATATACCTATAAAATAAGAGAGAAAATTGCATCAAGGAAAAATTAAATTTTATAGTTTGCATTATCAGCCTCTGCCTTGAATATTTTCTTTGGTAATTAAAGCTTTGTTTTGTATGTCATAAACTTCAACTTCTCACTCACTCTCTTGGGAAAAGTAGCTACTATACTATGACAAGAGACCCAGTGGGAAGAAGATCAAGCTTTATGCCGACAGCTGTGTGAGTAGGGTATCTTTAAACAAATTCTTCACTTGGTCAGATCTTCAGATGACAGCATTCCTGGTGGACAAATGACTATAACTACTCAAAGACCCTGGCTCACAACTCTTCAGTAAGGCTCTTCCGGAATTAATGACCTACAGAAACTATGATATATTTGGTTTAAACTACAGAACGTGTGGAATAATATGTTATGCAGCAAAAGATGACTAATATATATGTTGGTACCCTAAGGTAGGGAGCTACTATAAAATAATGCTATCTTGTGGGAATGCCTTTGAAATCAAACAGGAGAAAGAAGCTGGGGGAATCTCAGGCTGTTTGTAAAAGCTGAAAGAAAAGCCTAAAAGAAAATATTTGCTAAAGAATCATGGCATTGTGTGAGACTATGCATGAAAGCTAAGAGGAACAGGAGGAAAATGTTACTAAAAACTGAAGGGAAGCAGATACTTCCAATGCAGCAGGAGTTAGCAACATTGCCTCTTCTGATAATGTTCAGAAAGCAAAATACATTCAGTGAACTTCAGGATCCAACTTCACATGTTTCCAGCCTAAACATGCTGTCTGGTGGCTTCTTAATGCATAGAAGTAGGATATGGGAGGGAAGGCATAAACATAAACAAGGGAGGGAGTATTGAACATTAATGATTAATAGTTTTATGGCACTGGCAATTCTCAGACTTTCCATAAGGTAAACAAGGTTCAAATTAAACACTGGCTTGCTTAGAAAGATTTATGTACTTATCTGAAAGGCGTAGTTTACAGAGGGAGATGCGAAAAGAGAGAGAGATGAGAAAGATCTTCTATCCACTGGTTTTCTCCCCAAATGGCTGCAATGGCTGGGGCTGGGTGGATCTGAAGCCAGGAGCTTTTGCAGGGTCTCCCACTTGGATGGTAGTGGCTCAAGTACTTGGGTCATCTTGTGCTGCTTTCTCAGGTTCATTACCAGGGAGCTGGATTGGAAGTGGAGCAGCTGGGCTTTAAACTGGAGTCCGTATGGGATGGGGGCACTGCAGGCTGCAGCTTTAGCTGCTATGCCACAATGCTGGCCCCTGTACTTACACTTTTACCAATATCACAGTCTCTCGGTCAACATTGTGTTGAAATCCATTTGTGTGTATACTCCATTTTTTTGTCTTTTCCTTTTCAAAAATTTCTTGACTATTATAGTTTTTATTTTTTATGTAAACTTTAGACTTATCTTGCCCATTTTTAGTAAAAGTAATCCTACAAGAGTTTGATTGCAATGCATTAAACCCATAAAATTTAAAATGATTTTTTACCATCTCAAGAATAGTTTTCCAGTCTTTGATCTTATAATTCCCCCCATTTACTCCAATCTATTTGTGTTTTCATTAGTGCCTCACAATTTTCAGAATGTAGATTTTTATAATTTTTGTGAGATTTATATGTATTTCATGTTTTCAGTGTCATTATCTTACTGTTTTCTACATTTCAGTTTCCAGTTACAATTTTTGCAAATTGACTGCATATTTATTACCCTCACTAAATTCACTTAATATTTCTAGTAACTACTTTGTAGATCTTCTGAGTTTGTTTATGTAGAAAATCCTATCTTGTGTGAATTCAATAGTTTTAACTCTTCATTTTCAATTGCAGTCTCTTTTGTTTTTCCTTATTATTAGCTCCTTCTCTTTTATTTCATGATAGTTTATCTGTTATGAAGCCATACAGTGCTACAGCCATATGGTTTTCTTAAGAGCAAAGATTCTTTTACAAAGGTGAATCATCAATTGTGTTAGTAAAGAAAAGAAAAGAAACAGGGTTCTTTTAGGTTCATTTAGGCCACTCAATCAAATTAATTCTGAATCTCATTCTATTTCTGTCTTTCCAATAATATGAGCAAGGTTTAGGTTGTCTGCCATTTGAAAGCATTTGCATCATAACAGATGAATAATTACGTAACCTTCTTGGAGCCATTTTAAAATTTGCAATTGTTTATTCATTAAAGGTTCGGTTTATAACAAAATCTGCTGTTCTCTGCATAGAGTGCCTGAGGTTATTTTGTCTTTTCCTCTCCTTCACTCTAAACTTTGATCCACATTATTTTAATTTTCTCAAATATGGCGTATCCTATCCTGCTTAAGAGTTGTGTGTGTATTGTTTTCTCCACCTGAAGTACATGCCCTAGGGTAATCACACAGTATATCTCATCTTGAAATATTTGTTCAGAGATACCTTTGTTTAGGACCACCCAATCAGATTCCTCAGTCCTGACATGATCCCTCCCTGCTTCTCTTGTCTTTTCTTTTTGCTTTTTCCTGTTTGCACAGTTGAAAGGAGTTTCTACAATCTCCCTCTCCAGTGTTGATAATTTGCTAGAATAGTTCACAGAACTCAGGAAGACACTGTATTAATATCTATCTACTTATTATAAGGGATACAAACAAACAGATTAAGAGGTTTATAGGGTCAGATCTTAAAGAATTCTGGGCACATGAGCTTCTGGCCCAGGGAGTTAGCATGTGCCACCCTCCCCACATGCCAACATATTCATCAGCTCTGAAACTCTCTGAACACCCTTGTTTAGGGATCTTTATGCTAAAGTCATTTTATAGGCATGATTGACTAAATAATTGAGCATTAGTCATTGACCCAATTCCAGGCCTCTCTTCTCTCCTTGGAGATTATGGGATAGTGCTGGAAATCCAATCTTCCAATCATGACTGGGTCTTTCTGGTGATCAACCTCATCTGGAAGCTCTCTAGTAACTCCATAGCCAAGAGTGATGGTCAACATAGGAAGGACACTCATCACTCACGTCATTTCCAGGGTTTTGGGGGCTGTGTGTGTCAGCAAACAGGGATCAAGTCCAGTATATGTTTTTTAATATATCAAAGGTATAGATAAAAATGTGATTACAGTCTTCTATCATAAATGATTATTACTAGGAAAAAAGTTTTATTATATCACAGTGCCATAAATGAGAAGAAGTTTGAAAAAATGAGCTTATCTTTAAAAATGGAACCATATTAGTTCTTGGAAGCAATAAAAATAAAATAGAAAAATCCAAACTTTTCTAAAACAGAGTTAACTTATGCCTAAAATATCGGTGAACAATTATATTCAAACATACTGAACAGGAAAACTTCCAAAGTGATTCTGAAATGATATTTTAAAATATGCATGACTTTAGCTTGCGTAACTTATCTTTGCCAATTTGAATCTTTTGGTGGAATAGACACTTTACTGATTATTTTCTCTATTTCCAGACATTGAATAATTAATAATTAAGTAAATCATTGCTATGCTATCAATAATAAAATAGCTTATACTTGAATACACTCAAGATTTCCAATTAATTGTGTAGTAGCTGATATTGACTGCTGTATATTTGGTTGTGATTTTTTTTAAACTTTGAATACCAGAGTTATATAATATTCTTGTGTGTCTTATTTTCTCCTTGGGAATCTGAAATGTTGAAATGGGTGGGCTATTTTAAGATTTGATTATTCTAGCCTGGGAGATGTTGAAGGAATCATATCACTTTTCATGGTCGTCATCTCATTCTTAAGCTGCTGTGGAATAGAAGATCAACACTGGGTGTATGTATGTATATAGACAACATAGGTTCTAATTAGGCATCCAATAAATCCCTCTGTTTTTCTCTATTTTAGAAGATTAACAGAATGCATTCATTAAACATAAAGTTAGGATTATATTTAGTGGTTTGGGGATTAATTGGAGATAATCATAATGACCTAGTTTATAAGAAATGAAAGGAAAAGTTACTCATAAATGTAAGACACATGGATATGCTTCAAGTTGGTCATAGATGTTTTGCTTGTCCCTCAGAGGAGATGGACTTTTGTATAAAATTGGTTAGGATGTAAAAATTGATGAGGCCACATGCATCAAAGGATTGAACGGATTTATTACTAACACATCGAGCCATTTGTGAAAATCAAAAGAGGGTCGGGGACACCTTCCTGAATGACTTGAGATACCAAAGAGGAATAACCGGTTCTGGCTTTTGTTGTTGCGGTTAAGAACTGGATGGAAGTAAAGATTTCCTCAGGAAACCCAGGAATTACGCGAGTTGAACTTCCTTCCAACGCCAAAGGAGGGAGCATCAAGCTTTCTTATTGGCTTGTCCAAATGTGAGGCAAGAAGAGAAAAGGGAGAAAGAAATTAAAAATTGCTACAGTTGCAAATCAAAAAGGAAATCGGTCTTTTTATTTTAATACGTTTATCTGAGAGGTTCTTTACACAGCGATCCTGCTTAGGTGTGTTAAATGTGAAGTGCATCTCATCCCCAAGGCAAGAGGCTTCTTCTATGGCCTCACTGTATGCACTACCACCATCACCACCACCTCTCCATCTTCTGGATGAAAGAGGAAGAGACCTAACTGAGTCTTGACGCTCAGATGGACAGTGTTCAAGAAGAGTTAATCATTACAAAGTTCTTGCTTCCTTGTGAGTTACAGGCAGAGGGCTTAGAAAAACCTCTTCCACATTTTTTTTCCCTTTTAGAATGAATGTTCCATCTTATTTCCTTTTTCTTTTTTTTGCATTTTTGTCCACATCCTCCTTTTAGACATATTACTCAGTTTTGTATTTATTTTTTGGGAATGTGTCTTTATCTAATCTCACAGGGCTGTTTGAATGGGGAGTTAGAATCAGGCATATTCTTAAATGTCACTATGACTTGTTCTTTGGAATATAAAGCCAAGTGAAAATTCAGTAGGGCCTAGGAGACGGAAGTAAGTATAGAGAGATGTGAGCCTGCCTTTTGTCTGCGCCAAAACACTATGCTTGTTGTTCACGTACTGTCTTGTGCAGCTCATGTAAGATTCTTGTGATAACCAGCATATAGTGCATAGAAGACTTTGATTCATGTCTGTATGATAATACTGAGAATGAGTCCTTATGGATAAAACAGTTACCACAGTGCCTAGAGACATAAAAAAAAATCCAGTACATCATAAGTATTATTATTACATAATGAACACATATACTGTGTTCTTAAACCAATGCTTATGAGAACAGAACTGGAAATGTCTTGATTTGTTAGCAAAAACATATATATATATATATATATATATATATAATCACACATACCATACAATAGTCTCCTCTTATCCATGAGTCATGCTCTAAGAAATTCTGTGGATACCTGAAACCTCAGATGTTAATGATCCCTATGTGCTTTTGCATATACAAATGGGGCAGGGGAGAGTCTTCCAATAGTTTATGGGACATGGTATATTTGGAAAAAAACTATGCATGGATTTCCAATTCTTGAAGCAAAAGTTATTTTTAATTACAGTTTTCAAACATTTTGAAAGGCCCTCTTACATACTGATAATAAAGTTTAATATCTAAATTAGGCATAGTAAGAGATTACCAACATTAAAAAGCTAGAACAACATTTTGTGATATAAATAAAAAAATGAAATAGCAACATCCTATAGTAAGTTATTTAAACTTATGAGTTGTTTCTTCTGACATTTTCAAATTAACATATTTAGACTATAGTTGCTCCCTAGTAAAATGAAATCATGTGAAGTGAAATCGTAGATAAAGGAGAACTACAATACACTGATTTCTGTGATATGCTCATATAAATCTTTGGAAGAAGCTATGCCCATCATTCTCTCTCTGAATATGGACCTGGAAATGATAGCAAGAATGTATCAGTTGGTGTCAGCAGTCATGCTAAAATGACACAGGAGAGTAATCTATGTATCTGTAATATTTATACTTCTGACATTCTAAGAATCTTTTGTAGTAAGGTGCATGTCATATTCTTTCAAAATAATGTAAAAGCTGAGTATCTAGAATCTGTTGTGATACTCAATTTGTCTCATTCATTTCCTTGTTTCCATGCATTCAATTTACTTGTGAGTGCTTTAAAATGTCATATTAAGCAAGAGATACAGATATATAAATCTATCTTTATAAATACATGAAATATAGATGCATATTGTATAAAGTATGGATGAATCCTGACTAAACCTACGGAAGAATGTCCTATGTTTTATATGGATAAATGAAGCTGAGAAATTTCACATTTAGGTTTAAACTCAGATTTCTCTCCCAAACTTTAGAATCTTATTTACTGTATTTAAAAGATAGTACTAAAACACAAAATATGCAAAAACCCCAAAACCTCTGAACTTAAACTACTCCCTAACTGCTCTGTTTCCTTTCTGATCTTGGTTAGTAGCAATGCTACCCTTCCAGTGGCCCAGGCCCAAACCTGGGAATTTTCTTCAACTGTTAGCTTATTCTCATATCACACATCCAGCCTACTGAGAAATAATACCTCTGTCTTCAAAATCAATCCATCTTCAGCCACAAAGCTCACTGCAGTGATTCTGGTTGCTACCCTTGTTTACTTGGATTTCTGATTTGATCCTCTGTTCCCACCTTTGCTCCCTACAGTCTTCTCAAGAGGGCAATCAGTGTGATTCTTTTAAAACATGGCATCCACCTCAACACTCTTTGAAATATCTATGTTTCACTTGGTGACATATACAAAGCCCTGTTTTCTCTGTCTTCTCTCACAGCCTCTCTGATCTCATCTCCTACTGATGTCTCTGAATCAATATGTTGTAGTTACAAAAGTTATTGTTTATTTCTTAGAACGAGCCAGGCACACTCTCACTTTTGATCTTTGATCTTATTGTTCTCTCTTTCTGGAATATTCTTTACTCAAACATTCATGAGTTAACGTTTTCACCTCTTTCAACTCTGCTCAAATTTCATCTTACCACTTTTTATTAAAATTATGTCAAATTTAAAATTTTGTCAGTTTTAATTCTAAATCATAATTTTTCTGCCTTACATTTTCTGCCCATCCCCTGCCACTCCTACACCTGGCACCAGCACATCTAAATACTACATCATTTACTGAGCAAATGATACTTTTTGTTTATTATCAGTTTCTCCGTATCTAAGATAAACACCCAAGAAGCCTGGATATGTATCTGTTCTTTCATTGATGTCTTTCAAGTGCCAAGAACAGAGTCTGACACATGGTAGGCACTAAGCAAATATTTGTTTCTTGAATAAAGGATCCAGATGATAACAGAAGGAGACACAGCTAGATCTACACAGAAACAGGCACACAGAACACAGTTGAGTCAGTGTAAACAGGAAACATTATCGTACACATTCAGGAAGTTCTGCTACTCACCAAATGTTGAAACCAGAAAGAATTATAGTCTGCTGTAGCATAAAACTTCTTTTCACAGATGTATGTGAAATTCAGATTTTCTTATCCCCATAAGTGAAAGGCTTTCAAAAAGCTCATAAGAAAATGCAGATTCATTTAATTCCATTTT
The DNA here is from genome assembly GCA_949820135.1 of Sylvilagus floridanus. NCBI lineage: Eukaryota > Metazoa > Chordata > Mammalia > Lagomorpha > Leporidae > Sylvilagus > Sylvilagus floridanus. The sequence goes on along the minus strand of OX463239.1, from coordinate 27,812,887 downwards.
CCCACAAACTTTTTGAAGTACTCTCCTAAGTGCTTAATCCTTCTTGGCACTACCTCAGGAATAAGTATTTGTGATTAATGGTACCTAGGAAAAACACAAACAAAAAATTTTCTAGACAATATGATGTGGAGCCTCCCAAAATATTTTTCAAAATAATCTTGCTTTTCACTTAATATATAGTAAACTTATATATAGAAACTGAGGAATATTCATGCAAGAGACTTAATTATTGTGTCTATTCCTTAACATCATAAATTATAGCCACATTCTAAAAATAGTCTGGCAAAAAGATAACTAATTGCAATATTCAGAGTCAGTAATTCTTACAGTAAGTTTATTTTCAGTTTTTAAAAAAAGGAAATTCAAGGGAGACTGTACTGTGTTCTCTTTGAAGCTTGAGTTGAACTATGAAATCAAAAGTAATCAAAACTTCTTTAAACATTGAATATGGTATAGTATATTTATACACTTGTGTTATGCATATTTATTTACATAACTTAAAAGTAGGTCTACAAGATTAAATGCTTTTTGATTATTAAGTAATCTTTTTAATTTTTAAATTTTTATTAATAGAAAAAGAACAGATATAATGTATTTCATAGATCCAATTCTAAAATACTCATACTTCCCTCTCTCCTTTTTCCCTCCATCAATCTCCCTTCCTCCCTCCCTCCCTCCCTTCCTTCTTTGCTTCATTTTTATAAAACCATAAATTCAGTCCATTCTACAATCTCAGGCTTAATGCTCCACTAACCATAGCACTCAACAAGTAAAAAGTAGAAAAACCAAGTCCCACAAGAATATGAACAAGGGCTAAAAGTGATCAAATCATAAGATGTCCATTTTTTATATATTTTTTAATATTCTATATTAACTGCCACACATCAGAGTAAACATGGTGCTTGTCTTTTAGGGGTGGGTTTATTTTACTAAGCATAATAGTTTCCAGTTGCAGCCATTTTTTCAAAGATAATATTTCATTCTTTTTTATAGTTGAGTAATATTCCATAGTGTATATTTACCACACTTTCTTTATCCACTTGTCAGTTGCTAGATATCTGAGTTGATTCCATACCTTAGTTATTGTGAATTGAGCTGAAATAAACATGGGGGTACAAATAACACTTTCATAATCTGATCATTTCCTTTGGGTAAATTCTTAGGAGTAAGATGGCTGGGTCATATGGTAGACCTATTTTCAGATTTCTGTGGTATCTCCCTACTGTCTTTCACAATGGCTGTACCAGTTTACATTCCCACTAACATTCCCACTAACTGGAGTGAGATGAAACCTCATTGTTTTGATTTGCATTTCCCTCATGACTAGATTTCCTGCACGTTTTTAGGTGTCGGCCATTTGTTTTTCATCTTTTAAAATATGCCTGCTCACATATTTTGTCCATTTCTTAATTGGCTATTTGTTTTGTTGCTGTTGAGTTTATTGAACTCTTTATATATCCTGGATATTAATTCCTTATCAGTTTCATAGTTTGTAAAAAATATTGTCAGTTGCCTCTTCTCTTTGTTGAGTGTTTTCTTTGTAGGGCCAAAGCTTCTTAGCTTGGTGTAACCCCCATTTGTCTATTTTTACTATTCTTTTTTTTTAAAACAGAATTACAGAGAAAGGTAGAGAGAGAGAGAGAGAGAGAGAGAGAGAGAGGTCTTCCGTCCACTGGTTCACTCCCTAGATGGCCACAATGGCCGGAGCTGCACTGATCCGAATCCAGGAGCCAGGAGCTTCCTCCAGGTTCCCCTTGTGGGTGCAGGGGCCAAGAACTTGGGCCATCTTCTATTGCTTTCCCAGGCCATATGGGATGCCAGTGCTTAAGGCCAAGGTTTTAATCCACTGCACCATAGTGTTGGCCCCTATTTTTTACTTTTATTGCCTGTAGCCTTCTCTAAGGAGTCATTGTCTCCGCCAATATCTTGCAGAGTCTCCCTGTTGTTTTCCTCTAGCAATTTGATTGTATAAGGTCATAGGCTTAGATCCTTCATCCAATGTGTGTTGACTTTTATAAAAGGTGTAATGTGGTAGAGGTCTTTCTTCATACTTCTGCACATGTAGATACAATTATACCAACACCATTTGTTGAACAGACTACTTTCTACAGGGAGTGATTTTAGCTCTTTTGTCAAAGATTAGTTGGTTGTAGATGTATGGATTAATTTTGGGGGTTTCTAGTCTGTTCCATTTGTATACATGTCTACTTTTGTGCCAGTACCAGGTTATTTTGATAGTAACTGCTCAGTAGTATGTCTTGAAATATGACATTGTGATACCTCTGGCTATGTGTTTGTTGTTTAATAATGCTTAAGCTATTTGGGGTCTCTTGTGCTTCCATGTGAATTTTAGCATCGTTTATTCTAGATTTGAGAAGAAAATCTTTGATATTTTGATTGGAATCATATTGAATATCTAATTTGCTTTGGCTAGCATGGACATTTTCATGATATTAATTCTTCCAATCCAGAAACATGGAAGATTTTTTTTTTGCATCTTCTATTTGTTTTTTTAAAGCTTTTATTTAATGAATATAAATTTCCAAAGTACAGCTTATGGATTACAATGGCTTCCCCCCCATTAACTTCCCTCCCACCCACAACCCTCCCCTTTCCCGCTCCCTCTCCCCTTCCATTCACATCATGATTCATTTTCCATTCCCTTTATATACAGAAGATCAGTTTAGTATATATTAAGTAAATATTTCAACAGTTTGCCCTCACATAGCAACACAAAGTGAAAAATACTGTTGGAGTACTAGTTATAGCATTGAATCACAATGTACAGCACATTAAGGACAGAGATCCTACATGATATTCTTTAAAAAATTGATTAATTTTCTATGCAATTTCCAATTTAACACCAAGATTTTTTAATCATTTTCAATTACCTTTATATACAGAAGATCAATTCAGTATATACTAAGTAAAGATTCCATCAGTTTGCACTCACACAGAAACACAAAGTATAAAAATACTGTTTCAGTACTAGTTATAGCATTACTTCACATTGGACAACACATTAAGGACAGATCCCACATGGGGAGTAAGTACACAGTGACTCCTGATGTTGATTTAACAATTTGACACTCTTGTTTATGGCATCAGTAATCTCCCTAGGCTCTAGTCATGAGTTGCCAAGGCTATGGAAGCCTTTTGAGTTTTCTGACTTCGATCTTATTCCGACAGGGTCATAGTCTAAGTGGAAGTTCTCTCCTCCCTTCAGACAAAAGTACCTCCTTCTTTGTGCATCTTCTGTTTGTTTCTTTAATGTTTTATAATTGTCATTGTAGAGATCCTTCTTATCCTTGATTAAATTTATTCCAAGGTATTTAAATTTTTTGTAGCTAGTGTGAGTGGTACTGATCTTAAAAATTCTTTGATAGCCATGGCACTGTTTATGTATACAAAGGCTGTAGATTTTGTGTTTTCATATTGCATCCTGCAACTTTACCAAACTCTCTTATGGGTTCCAATAATCTCTTGGTGGAGTCTTTTGTTTTTCTATATATAAGATCATGTTGAGCCTGGAGCTATGGCATAGCCGGTAATACTGCCACCTACAGCACTGGCATACCATATCACCAGTTCAAGTTTCAACTGTTCTACTTCAAATCCAGTTCCCTACTAATGGCCTAGGAAAGCACTTGAGCAGAAGGCCTGGAGGAAGCTCCTGGATCCTGGTTTCAGATCAGCCAATCTCTGACCATTGCAACTGTTTGGAGATTGAACCAGCAGATGGAAGATACCCCTCTCTCTCCCTCTCTTTAACTGTACCTTTCAAATAAATAAGAAATATATCTTTTTTTTTTTTTTTTACAAAAAGGATCATGTCATTTGCAAATAGGGATAATTTGACTTCCTCCTTTCCCATTTATAACCCTTTGATTTCTTTCTCTTGCCTAACGGCTCTGGCTAAAACTTTCAGCACTATATTGAATAGCAGTGGTGAAATTGGGCATCCTTGTCTGGTTCCAACTTTTTCCCATTCAGTATGATGCTGTCAGTGGGTTTGTCATTCACTGCCTTGATTGTGTTGAGGAATGTTCCTTCTATACCCAATTTTCTTAAGGTTTTTAAATGAAATTATGTTGTATTTTTTCAGATGCTTTCTCTGCATCTATTGAGATAATCATATGGTTTTTATTCAGTTTGTTAATGTGATGTCTCACATTTACCCCAGGGATAAATCTCACTTGGTCTAGGTGAATGAACATTCTGATGTGTTGGATTTGATTAGCTAGTATTTTGTGATGATTTGTGCATCTATGTTCATCAGGGATATTGGTTTGTAGTTTTCCTTCTTTGTTGTATGATTTTCCAGTTTTAGAGATAAGCTGATATTGGCCTCATAAAAGGAGTTTGAGATCATTACCCCCTTTCAATTGTTTTGAATAGCTTCAGAAAAATCGCAATTAGTTCATTTAAAAATTTTGTAAATTTAGCAAGGTAGTCATCCTGCTTTGGGCTTTTTTTGTTTGGAGGGTTTTATTACTGCTTTGATCTCTGGCTTGTTTATTGGTCTGTTTAGGTTTTCTGTATCTTCATCACTCAATTTTGATAGATTGTATGTGTCTAGAAATCTATCCATTCCTTCTAGATTTTCCAATTTGTTGACATAAAGCTGTTAGTAGAAATTCCTGATGATTCCTTTTATTTCTTTTTGTTTTTTTTTTCCTTTTTTTTTTCTTTTTTTATTGTTTTTATTTCTGTGGTGTCTGTTGTAACATCTCCTTTTTCATATCTGCTTTTATTTTTATTTTTTAAATATTTATTTATTTGACAGCTAGAGTTATAGATAGTGAGAAAGACAGAGAGAAAGGTCTTCCTTCTGTTGGTTCATTCCCCAAATGGCTGCTACAGCTGGTACTGCGTCGATCCGAAGCCAGGAGTCAGGTGCTTCTTCCTGGTTTCCCATGCAGGTATAGGGGCCCAAGCTCTAGGGCCATCCTCCACTGCCCTCCCAGGCACAGCATAGAGCTGGACTGGAAGAGGAGCAACCAGGACTAGAACCCAGCCCCCATATGGGATGCCGGCACTGCAGACGGAGTATTAGCCAAGTGAGCCATGGTGCTGGCCCCATATCTGCTTTTATTAATTTGCGTCTTTCCTCCCCACACTTTATCTAGGGGGTGACCTGGGCCAATGATATACCAATTTTATTTTTTAAAAAACCTATTCTTCATTTCACTGATCTTTTTTTGTTTCAATTTAGTTTCTTTTATAATTTTATTTATTGCTTACCTCATACTAATTTTGGGTTTGATTTGTTTTTGTAGGTCCTCGTGATGCATTACTAGAACATTTATTTGATGTGTTTCCAATTTATTAATATAGGCAGTAATTGCTATAAACTTTCCTCTTAATACAGTTTTTGCTGTATCTCATACATTTTGACATGTCAAGTCGTCATTTTCATTTGTTTCTAGGAATTTTTTATTTTGACTTCCTTTATGTCCCACTATTCATTCAGGAGTATGTTGTTCAGTTGCCACGTGTTCATTTATTTTCTAATTTCTTAAGTTGTTAATTTCCAGCTTGGTTCTATTGTGGTCAGAAAATGTACATGGTATGATTTCAATTTGTTTGAAATTGTTGAGATGTTCTTTATGGTCTAGCATATGGTCTATCCTAGAGAAAGTTCCATGCACTCATGAAAAGAGAGTGTATTCTGTAGTTGTGGAATAAAATGATCTGTATAATCAATTAGGTCCTTTTGGAACTAAATAATCTTTAATATTCAGTTCTCTCTTCATGAGTGGTGGCTGCTATTGTTTTTGTTTTCTTCTTACTTTGAGCAACCTCAAGGTACAGTGTTTAGCATTTGCAGTAAGCCTTCCAGATCATTCTTAGTTTAAAACTTAAATATTCATGAGTAATTTTATTAACTACAATTTGTCACATCGAACTTAGTATGTTAATGATTTGAAAGAAACATCTTAAAAAACTCTGAGTTTTTGAGAAAATACAACTCTGAAATTGCTTATGTTTGCCATATTTTTCTGTTTCACTTCTTAATGGTAACTTTTCACTCCAATCCTGCTCTTGAGCAGACAATGATCCAAATCCTAATAAAGTGACCAAGTGCTTACCTTTGTTTGATGCATCCACTCTCAGGTCACTTGAGTCCATTTAGTAAACTGCTACTCCAGTGCATTAAGTGGAACCCCAATAGCTTAAAATCATTAATGCATGTAAAATTTGGCACTTGCCAGTGATGGTAGGGTACTTGTTTCCAGATCCTCATTGTAATGATTATGAAGAAAGAATATGTGCTCAAAGAATAATATGGGTAGCCATTAGAATTAAATACGCTCTCAAATTTATAATAAACCTTTGTCATCTAATGTCAAATAATATATATTTCAGAAAATATTGGCCAAAATTTTATTTCCTGATAAAATACATTGATTATGCTTGAAATAATAGGACCCACAAATATATACTCTAGTGTTTACATTTTTATAAGATTTATGTATTTGAAAGGCAGAGTTAGAGGGAGAGACAGAGATCCATCTGCTGGTTCACTTTCCACATGGCTGCAATGGGCAGAGCTGAGCCAGGCTAAAGCCAAGAGCCTGGAACTCCATCTGTGGCCCCAGCCTACATACTTCCACTGCTTTCCCAGGTGCATTAACAGGGAGTCTGGTTTGAAGTAGAGCAGCCAGGACTTGAAATGTTGCTCATATGGTTGACAGCATCACAGTGCAGTTTAATCTTCTGTGCCACAGTGCTGGCCCCAAGTGGTTTCTTTTAATTTTCTTCTCATATTTAATCAGATTACTACATTAGTCTCCAGGCAAAAATGTTGTACGATGTGAATAGAAATGAAAGTAGTGGGCTACAAAGTGTGTGTTATACTGAATGAAAAGGTTCTGTTCTGATCTAAGGCACAGTGTGGTGACCATAGTTATTAACACTGTATTTCACACTTGGAATTTGCTAAGAGAGATCTTAAATATTACGACAACGAAAAGGTAAATAGGTGATAAATTCATTAATTAGCTTGATGGGGATAGTCATCAAATGGTATGTGTATATCAAAATATCATGTTCTTTCTCAAATACGTGCAAGTTTGTTTTGCCAAGTATATTCAATAAAGCTGGGGGGAAAATAAAGTCATAGAAATGGAAAGACTTTCAACAGAGTTTTCTGACAATTAAAGGGCTATACCTTCACAATGATAGTTTGGTATCCTGTGTAGAAAACTTCAGGGAGTTTCTACTAAGTATCAAACATCTTTTTTTGAAGATTTATTTATTTGAAAGGCAGAGTTACAGAGAGAGAGAGAAGAAGAGGCAGTGATATCTTCTATCTGCTGGTTCACTCCCCAAATGTTGCAACAACCAGAGCTGGGCCAGGCCAACGCCAGAGCCAGGAGCTTCATGGGGGTCTCCCTCATTGAGGCAGGAGTCCAAGCACATGGGCCATCTTCTGCCACTTCCCCATGTACATTAGCAGGGAGCTGGATTGAGAGCAAATAACCAGGACCTGGTGCCCATACAGGCTGCCAGCATTGCAGGTGGCTGCTTAGCCCACTACACCTCAATGCTGACCCCTAGTATCAAAATCCTAGTAGAAATGCAATGGTTAGGATGTTTTAAGGATAAATTGAAGCCATAATCACCTAAATTTCTATGTTGTGCTAAATTAGCACTCAGTTATCAAATGCAACGATTGGTGCCAAGTATTTAGTTTCAGCCCACAGACTTGGTTTTGGCCACTTAAATCCACTGATTATCTCTTCATAATGTGCGACTCACCTTTTGTCAGTGTAACAATCAGAGAAGCAGCATCTTTAAGTATCTGCACTGTGAAAAGCATGAGCAATTGTTCCAAAAGATCCAGTTCACTCTCCTCTCTCTCCTTGCTTCCTCCCTCCCTCCCTCCCTCCCTCCCTCCCTTCCTTCCTCCCTCCCTTCCTTCCTTTCTTCCTTCCTTCCTTCCTTGACAAGTAGAGTCAGACAGTGAGACAGAGAGAAAGATCTTCCTTCCATTGGTTCATACCCCAAATGGCTGTTACGGCTGGTGCACTGTGTAGATCCAAAGGCAGGAGCCAGGTGCTTATCCTGGTCTCCCATGGGGTGCAGGGCCCAAGCACTTGGGCCATCCTCCACTGCACTCCTGGGCCACAGCAGAGAGCTGGCCTGGAAGAGGGGCAACCGGGACAGAATCCAGCGCCCCAACTGGGACTAGAACCCAGGGTGCTGGCGCCGCAGGTGAGGATTAGCCTAGCAAGCCGCAGCGCCCGCTTCATTCTCCTATTTCAGTACTAAAAGCTTAGGAGAATCTGCATGTATTTTCAGGCATCCTAATTTCCTGGTATTCAGTTCTTAATTAGTCAGAGAGAGGTAAACTAGGATCTGTAATCCTGGGGGGTTGAGGTAAGGGTTGTGTTTAATTGAAGGTTTAGAATTACTTGGAAATTGGTATCCTTAGAGAGATGGTGCCTGTCCATCATACTGGTATTATTAAATGTAGCTGTATAAATCACGAGACACCTTTTAAGCCTTATAATGAAACCAGTTTGTTCTTTGCTTCTATAAATTTTTTTGCTGTACTCTGTAAAGTGTTGCATTTACTTTGTGTGTAATATAAGATGGTTTTATTTTTCTTATAATTGCTACCCTCTCTGCTCTGTTAGAACTGTGTGTGTTGAATACCAAGATCACTTTTTGATATCTCAATTAGATTTCCCTAAGTTGTGATTCACCACGGGTTACTAAGACAGTTCTATTATGGCAGTTCTATTCTGCATATCTTACAACTAGAGTCATCTTTGAGTTAATGCCCTTCCCCTTCTCCCAATGCAAGCTCAGTGAGGCCACAATAGCTTGCTTTGTAAGGTGGGTGAACTTGGTCAGCTGCTCTCAAAATTTCCTTTCTTCTATGTCTTCCCTGGAGGATGAGGCAAGGGGTTGTAAAAGGGAAAGTGGTTGTTTTTGAATGTCCATGGCCGGTGAGCTGATTCTGGGGTTCCTGGGTAACATAAGAAACCCCATATTGGCGGTGATAAAGTTGAGGGCTTTCTTTGTGATAGCCATTATTGATCTTTTTTTTTTTTAAAAGATTTATTTATTCATATGAAAGTCAGAGTTACTCAGAGAGAGAAGGAGAGGCAGGGAGAGGTTTTCTATCTTCAGGTTCACTCCCCAATTGGCCACAATGGCCAGAGCTGTGTTGATCCAAAGCCAGGAGCTTCACTCCGGTCTACCACATGGTTTGAGGGGCCCCAGGACTTGAGCCATCTTGTACTGCTTTTCCCAGGCCACAGCAGAGAGCTGGATCAGAAGTGGAGCAGCCAGGATTTGAACTGAAGCCCATAAGGGATGCTGGCACTGCCAGCGGAGGCTTTACCTGCTATGCCACAGCTCCACCCCCCCTCCCCCCCATTATTGACCTTATAGTGTATAGAAGCATTGAGAAGAAAGACAAAAATCTCACTGAGAAGACCTTCGATGATAGTCTCCCTAGTACCGGAGATGTTTTCAGAGCAAGCCTCAACCTTCATCTGAGCCCGTCTGCAGGCTCCCCACTGCCTCCACTGTGCGGATCCTCGTTCCCGGTGTGGCAGTAAATGAGGTGACCCTGTTCTAGTTTGCTTGAGCAAACCTCATCTGCCTCATGTCCCAAACCTGGCACGGGATCGATTCCAGAGATCTACTTTCTCTACCATTCAGGAATCTAAACCGGCAGAAAAGCCTCACTTAGACCCAGTCTCTCTGTGTGCCAAGTCGTCCCACCTAAAGGACCCCACCAACCCTGCCGGGAACTGCTTCTCTGGGTTCCCACTTTCCCTGTTCACCCTTTCTGAACCACTGTGGGCAGTGGCTTCAGGCTTTGGGTTTCCAACTATTACGTGCGAAAGTTTCACTTGGGGAGAGTGTTGAATGTAAATGTTGGTTTGTTGGAAGGAAACGTGCTGTAGTAAGGACAACACAGCAGAAACCATGGGAACAGGCTGTCCTCAAGCCCAAACTCGGGCACCGGCCGGATTCTGGCGGAGCTCTGCAGAAGTTCCAGGGTGACGTCAGCCGTGTGACTCAGTACCCCTGTACATGTGTTCCCTTCTCAGCGTGTGATGGACTACTTTGCTTTGCTTTCAGTGTTTTTTCCCCAACTTTATGGCTTTTTTCTCATATTTTTATGCTTTTAGTATTCTTTTCCCTACAATGGGGAACAACTAAGTCTAAATTCAGCCCCATTTCAAGCTGATACTAGGCAGAAAGATTCAAGGACTCCCGAGCTTGGGTCTTTGGGCAAAGCACCAAGTTAATGCTCTTGCCAGTTGGATCTCTGTGCTTTAATTCAATGGCAACTTAATGGAAACTACTATGTGTCTAACACTGTTTAAATGTGTGGAGCAAATTTAAATAAGTTTATCTAAAAAGATACTTATACAAAAATTTAGGTATACAGTGTATCTTAAGTGTGCTGTGGAAACCAAAACTAACTCAGCGGAGATGATTAGAGGAAAAGGCAACATGAATTGGATCTTATAGGGTGATCAACTTTAGTAGGGCTTGATTAGATATTGATCCCTGTAGGGATAGCTACCAACCTCCAGTGCCCATTCTTCTGATATCTGCTAGGACAAGCACAATTTTAGTAATTCATTTTTCCACTGTAGTAAGCCAGAATGTACCCAGATTTAGCCAACATTCAAACTGATGAAAGCTAATGTTTAACTAGAACAAAATAAAATAATATGAACTGTTTTGATGGGAGATGAGGGAACATCCCCCAAATGAACATGAAATTTCAGTGGACAACTGTTAGCAAAGGACAGCTTCTTGAGGAACTATTGATTGGGACAAATATTGAATACTAGTATGTATGAAGCCATTTTGTACTGAAAGAAAAGACATCTTGGAAGATAAAACAGCCTGAGCAAAAATTACAGTCATTAGAACAAAGGCTATAAGTAAGCCCAGTAGTGTGCAAGGTGAAACTGGTGAAATTGCTGAATGGTTATAGTCTAGAGGTCATGAGGAAAAGACAGACTAGGAGCTGAACTGTATATACTGTTTTTATTTTTTTTTCTGGAAACACAGATCAAAGGATCTGTCTTACTGATATTCTTTTCCTTTCCTTTCCTTTCTGTTCTTTTCTTTCTTTTTTTTTTTTTTTTTTTTTTTGACAGGCAGAGTTAGACAGTGAGAAGGAGACAGAGAGAAAGGTCTTCCTTCCATTGGTTCACCCACAAAATGGCCACTACAGCTGGTGTGCTGTGTGCCAGGTGCTTCCTCCTGGTCTCCCATGTGGGTGCAGGGCCCAAGCACTTGGGCCATCCTCCACTGCCTTCCCAGGCCACAGCAGAGAGCTGGCCTGGAAGAGGAGCAACCAGGACAGAATCCATTGCCCCAACTGGGACTAGAACCTGGGGTACCAGCACTGCTGGCGGAGGATTAGCCTAGTGAGCCATGGTGCCGGCCTTCTTTCTAAATATAGTTGACAAATCAGACATTTTGAATGACCTTAAATGTAAGCAAAATCTTCTGTGGCCAAAGGTAAGAGTTTAGCTGAAAATGGACCCTATCAACTTTGTAGAAGAAAAGGTGGCATAAAGCAGAAGCAAGATGTGAACAGGATTCACACCTCATATGAGCTGCAATATCATGTTTTGTGTGTCTTAGCATCTTTGGGAAAACTAATTTTATTTGAAAGGAGAGAGATAGAGAAGGTTCTTCCATCCACTGGTTCACTCCCCACATGCTGATAACACGCGGGGCTGTGCCAGGCTGAGGTCAGAGGGCAGGAACTTCATCTGGGTCTCTAACAGGGGTGGTAGGGACACAGGAACTTGAACCACCCCCTGCTGCCTCCCAGGGTGCATGCTAGCAGGAAGCTGGATCCAAAGTGGAATAGCCAGAAGTCGAGCTCAGCACTCTGACATGAGGTGCTGGTGTCCAGGTGTTGCCTTATGCTGCCGGGCCAAATAGCTTCTCCATGTTTATTTAAAAATTCCAGTTGTAAAAATCAGTCCTAGCTTGTTTCAATCATTTCAGAGACATTTGACTTCCAGGCTGTTCTAGATAAGCACAATTCATGGTTTTCTTTGTTTCTGCTCTCCCAATGGGAGGAAAACAATAAAATATGAAGTATTAGATAATTTTAATTGTTTGGTGGTTTAATAGAAATGAAAAATTTCTTCCCTTTTTTGTCTTCAGTCATTATCAATTAATTTCCTAAAATATTCTCAAATCAAATAGTAAATGATCTGACAGCTTCCTGCAATTGAAATACTTTTCTTCTTCTGGCTTTACAATTTTCCTTCTGCACAGCGTGTATAATACAGTTTAGCTACTTTGTCTTTGTCGTGGTGCTGCGAGACAGAGAGAAAGGTCTTCCTTCCATTGGTTCACCCCCCAAATGGCTGCCATGGCTGGCACTGCACCAATCCAAAGCCAGGAGCCAGGTGCTTCTCCTGGTCTCCCATGTGGGTGCAGGGCCCAAGCACTTGGGCCATCCTCCACTGCACTCCCTGGCCGCTGCAGAGGAAGAGGAGCAACTGGGACAGAATCTGGTGCCCCAACCGGGGCTAGAACCCTGGGTGCTGATGCCACAGGCAGAGGATTAGCCTAGTGAGCCACAGCATTGACCATAATAGCTTCTTTAGACATGGACACTTTTAACCAAAGATATATATATACTGTGCAGCAACACAAATTCCATTAAGCTCCTGCTAAGTATATTTTTGAAAATTAAATTTAAGGTTCAGGCCAGAGCAAACTCCCCCAAAAGACACTTTTCTCATGTTGTTTCTTCAGAATTTTTAACATATTTACTTTATAAATTTGTCTAGTAATTTTGTAAAATATCAGGTCTGTGAGAAATGAGAGATCTTTGAGCAAATGACTTCACCAGACCCTCCAGAGGTACTTCCTCCCTTCCCTTTGTGATCACCCTATGTTGGTCACTCTAGCAATTCTACTCTATAACATGATGCTAGCTTAATAGGTTACGAATGGCCTGTGGAAATAGGAAATTATTTTCAATATGAGCCTCTTAAATTTTGTAATGTGGAACAAAAGTGGAATCAGTACTCAGAAATCCTGTATAGTTTGAGTTATGTTTAAGAAATATGTACTGAGAACTCAGAGCAATTCCACATGCATATATAAATATTTTACTCAAGATTCATTGTTTCCCATGCAGATTATTGAGACGAAATTTCTTTAAATTTGAAAAACAAAGCACAGTTAAATAGATAAAATTAGCTTAAGAGCAGGTGGCGTTGGGCCGGCACCACGGCTCACTAGGCTAATCCTCCACTTGTGGCGCCGGCACCCCAGGTTCTAGTCCTGGTTGGGGCGCCTGATTCTGTCCCAATTGCCCCTCTTCCAGGCCAGCTTTCTGCTGTGGCCCAGGAGGGCAATGGAGAATGGCCCAAGTGCTTGGGCCCTGCACCCGCATGGGAGACCAGGAGAAGCACCTGGCTCCTAGCTTTGGATCAGCGTAGTTCCGGACGTGGTCGCCATGTAGGGGGTGAACCAATGGAAGGAAGACCTTTCTCTCTGTCTCCCTCTCACTGTCTAGCTCTGGCCTGTCAAAAAGAAAAGAGCAGGTGGTGTTGACATTTTGCTTGCATTTAATTCTTAGTTCTTAACACAGGCCAAGCACGTAGTAACGTGTTGTACTTGTGTAGCTTCAAAAGCAGGGCAGTTACAGATTGAGTGTAACTGACTCATAAGTCCCACACTCTGCTTAATACAGAGAACCCTCAACTTTCAAGACCAAATCAATTCACAGTTGTAAAAAGGGGTGGGGTGGTCCTTTGGCATCAGCATTAAAGCACTGCCCGGGACTTTGTGTGCCTGGGAGAGAGCCTGAGTTTGCTTTATAGCTCCTCTCCGGATTCTAGCTTCCTGCTTACTCATACCCTGGGAGAGAACAGGTGAGAGCTCCAGTGTTTGCGTTCTTGCCACCCACCTGGAAGACTGGATTGAGATACTGACTCCTAGTTGTGGCTTGGCCCAGACCTGACTGTAGTGGGCATCTGGGGAATGAACCAGAGATGGGAGATCTCTTTCTGTCTCTGACTCTGTGTCTGTATGCCTTTCTCTCACTACTTCTCAAATAAGTAAATGAAATGTAAAAAATTAAACTGAAAAGGACTAAAGATGTAAAAAAATCCTCTGAAAAATATGATAAGCCAAATTTTATTATTAAAAGTACTTTATAAAGATGGAAATGTTCTGCTTCTGAACAAACATTTCTTAGGACACAATTTTCCTTTCTAACAGGAGAAACTGTATTTCATGTAGAACAGGAGTCTTATTCTACCAAGTTCAAAATTGATCTTTTGGAATCTTATTCTTAAGGTTAAAAAATAAATTCATTTAAAAAATCAGCAGCATTAGGAAATTTTTAAAGAAATAACAAGACATTCTTCTTAGTATTTGCACTTTGAATACCAGCATTAATCCCCGCTTCTCCTTGACTCATGCATGTTTAAAATCTCTTTATATTCTTTAAATAAAAGCTTTATATATAAAAAAAACAAAAACGAACAAACAAAAATCTCTTTATGAGGTTTATCTCTACTTAGTTTCAACATAAAATTAACAATCTATAAATCCCATTTTGATACTTATATCCATTTGGAAATGGCTATAGGCCCTGTACCAAACAATTTTTCAGGAAGGAAATTACAAAGGTCGGTTTTCCTAACAGCTAATTCATGTCATTCATTTAGCAACATCGGTGCACTAGTGAGTGTTTCAACCACTTAGTCACACGGCGTTCTCAGTGTGAGTCTGCCAGCACGGCTTCTCCAGTTCTATTCTTGAGCCTACAGTCAGTGCTAAGGAGGAATGAGGAAGACTGTTGATGTTTGCACCCTACGTCTTCCTTGCGCAGTTTCTAGTATAACTAGAACCAAACCATAAGGTATCATAAAGACGTATTCTAGCTCGTTCCTGTGCACACGGCAGTGTACGAGTGACACCACAGTAACTGAAGTGGCAGCACTCACATGAACCTTATTTTATGCTATGTTCTGATGATTTCAAATTAACATGAACACGATTAAAATTTGATGTGAATGCAAATCCCAGTTTTGTCACTGCTGAGCTACAATACGATATGCAGATTTGTAGTTCTTTGTTGAAAGATTAGTATGCCTTCTGAGAAATGCTCTCTGAAGCCTTTATTCTGTATCATAAGGTTGGAAGAAATAATTACATGCCTTGGATTTTTAGTCACATGCTATACATATACATATATATACACACACAGATACTATATATACATTTATATATACCATATAGACAAAACAGATTGTGTGTATACATATACACATGCATACAAATGTGTATGAAAATTTACATAATTTTTGCTTATATATAGTTATAAATACCTGATAAATTCTTATTTTTGGCATTTATTTTTATACTAAACTGTTTTGTCCATCTTCCCATCATTTAATAGAATATCTAGTGTATGTTTTACACAGATTATGCCTCTATAAAACAAGATAAAACTATCAGACACCATTAATATATCAATTCTGTTTTTATGTGCAAATAGTACTAGGATTAGAAGACTATGTTACAGCAACAAATGTTAAAGACACTTGGTTTTAATTCTGGCTGTGTTTTCAGTCATTTTACCTTAAGTAGTTAAATGATGAAATCTCTGTACTCCAAAACCAATAGGATGATTATTATTTGTTCTATCTTATTAATCATTTGAGAATGTGACTCTGTTAGAAAATTTGAAGATAATTCCTATAAACTTGGATAATATTAAATCTTATAATAAAACAAATGATACAACAGGAACAATAAATTCTTTATTCTATACATTCTGATGTACAAATTTTACTGATTTCTTAAATTTTTTCTATGTATATATGTACATTTTTATTAGTTTGGTTTCCTACATATTTAGTTTGATTCAACAAATAATAGTTGAGCACCTACTGTATGCCAACCCCTGACATTGGCATTGCAGGGAACATAAAATTAATAACAGATAATACCTGCTCTTAAGGAGCTTACAGTCTCTATTAGGGAAACAAGACAAGGACCCAATAGTAATAAAGCAAACATGGATTCCATAAAACAGGTGCCAAAAGGTTAGGGATTTCAAGAAATTTATCAGGTAAAAAAGATTTACTGGACATGAATGTTCAAGAATCGGAAGGATTCCTCCCACCCCGTCCCAAGAACATGAGCTAGAAGTCACTTAAATAGCAGAATAGAAAGATACAACTGAAGAGTTTAGAAAGTGTGCATATGTTCTAAGGATGGTATGCTTTCCAGTAAAATTGCAACATACAGTCGTCTGGCAAGGTGTATTATAAACATTTAGGAAAACACTGAAGGTGTGCACTTACGTATTTGTACTCTAACTCAATACATTATAGGTAGACACCAAGGATTCCTGAGCAGGGAAACAGTATGTTTTAGGCTCCTCATTCTTTGAAGAGAACGCATTGCTACTTAGGAAGACTGATTTGCCAGGTTGTGGTGATGAATTTGGCCACAGGGGTTCCAAGGGTAAATAACATGACCTGTGACAGCACTGTCTAGGGAGGCGAAACAGTCCAGTGTCTGAAAACAGGGTTTGATTAAAAACCCTTTTTAATCAAAAAGGGTTAAGAATGACATAAATGAGGAGACAATACTGACTACACTTGGGACACAAGAAATATGCAGCAAGGATGATTCTATGAGTTTTGACTAGGAGTAGACACAATTGACAGGAAAACAGGGAGCATAGTGATGGACAAGTTAGCCAAGACAGAGGATTAAAAAAGAATTTCAAAACTCAGGAGAAAAACAGGATTTTGAGAATAAAGACGCTGATTTGGAACCTTCTAGGGTAAGATGCAACATAAATCTTGATTGTCCCTAACAAATGTGGGCTAGAGAATGAGGTCAATTGTGCGTCATCCATGGGGATGCAGTAGATGGGACAGACTTTAAGAAAGGAACATAGACCTCTGAAAATATTTCACAGGTTAGATGAGGGTGTACGAGGCATATGACATGATAAATCATACCCAAAGCAATCAAGGAAAATCAGCATGAATAGTAACATATACTAACATTTTTAATTTTAAAAGAAGGAAATGACTGAAGAACAAATCTTTGGGAAGTCTTTGGACTTGGCTTCTGTGGGGTGAATAGTGCAGAAGCCCAGTCATTCATTGTTACTGAACAAATATTTGAGGCCCTTCCATGCCAAAAAATAGAATAACATACTACGATATCATAAAAAGTTCATGGAAAATATACATTATGAGGAAAAATACCTGGATTTCTTGGTGTGTTTGCACCAAAATAAACTCTTGATTTTTCATGAATTTTGAACATTTTTTATTTTCAAGGCAGAGAGAGAGAGAAACAGAGCTCCCGTCTACTGCTTGAATCTCCATGTGCCTGACAATGACTGAGTCTGGTCCAGGCTAACATTAGGAGCAGAGAACTCAATCTGAGTCTCCCATGTGGGTGGCAGGGAGCCAACTGCTAGGGACCTCACCTGCTGCCCAGGGCGTGAATTAGCAGGAAGCTGGAATCTAGAGAGGAGCCAGGAGTCAAACCCAGCCACTCCGATATAAAATGTAGGTATTGCAGTTCCTGGTCCAAATGACTTCCCCTCTGTGAACTTTTGAAGTAAGTATCCTGGTGAGCATGTTTTCTGTAGCTTCCTAGAGTTGATAGTAAAGGGAACTCCTAAAAATAAAACAAATACTCAAAAAAAAAAAACTTTTAAGAAATAGTCTAAGGGAAAGGAAAATACAGAAGAAACTTACTTGGCCTAAATGATGACATAAGAATGCCCAGAGGAACACATGCGCATGCCAAGACCAGGAATGAATCAGGAGAAGGGGAGGAATGCTTACAACATTTAAGACACTACAGAAGCATATGTCAAGTCTCAAGAGTGGCAGCAGCACTGGTGAAATCGAAGACATGCTCTGTTTCTGAAATGAAATAAGCAAGAGGGAGCATGGTAGGGTAACCACCTTTCATCTAAATAGGATGATCTGTTGTGTAAGGTGATGAATATGGCACAGCACCACTACCCAGCAAACACAGGAGATAAGGTTGCATTCATGAAAAGAGGCTGGATTACGTAGGCTTTTTATACTGCTTTATGAAATTCAGTTCTTGTTTGGCAAGTAATGAAAAATCATTAAAAGACTTTAAGAAGAAAAATGAACTTGTATTTCAGGAAATAAAAGCTACAGTTAAAAGAATGACAGAGGGTAGCAGGCAGGAGGTAGAGGAACATGAGGAGAAGTTACTGTAGTATCCTTACAAGAGTTCATGGTGATATGGCCAAGGGTAGTGGCATTGGAGATGGCAGGAAGCAATTAGATTCACAACATATGCAGAAGGCAAGATCAACAAGATGTGATAGATTTTATGCAGGAGGTAGAGAATGGGGAGGCAGCAAGGTTGACTCCAAGGTTTTTTTTATAGTGACTATTGGTGCCTTTCTAGACATCCAGGTACATTAGTGTGAAACACAGTCTTCACACTTTCATTCAATATTGATGATGATAAACATCAATTTAGCTACACGATCTCGTCTTTGTCCTATTTCTGACCAGTAATAAGCATCTGTTAGATGTTTGGCTGAGACTAGCAGTGTGTTTCCATGGACTTCAGCTCTCTATGTACAGCTAATTAGGATGGGGTTTGATTGTACATCACTGCCCTCATTAGTACATGCCCACATCAACAGAGCTAATCAGATGAGAAAGATGAAAAGAAATGCACTCATTGTGATGGGAACTGCTTTCATGTACAGTGCACTGTTTTCTAAAACAGATAAATACATTTGAGAGACTGTAATTGAGATCAACAAATAATTAGTGTATAGGAGGAGAGATAAAAGAGGAAAAACAATCTTGTAAAGCAGGTCCATTCTGTTCTAACACAGCAATTTCTCCTGGCATGTAAGCTATTGTCATTCACCCTTAACTCACATGTTATGGTTCTGATGACTTACAGACATGATTTTCACTTTTCTCCTATTAATATACACATCCCAGACTTTGAAATAAGGATGTTTTATGAAATCAAGCGTATTTTGACCCGTCGACCTATTTCTTTTCCTTTGCTAGTATCTAGTATCGGGTGATGTTCTGTCCTTGCTAACTGGCCTTTTTGCATTATTGTGGGACATCCCTAAGACCTGACCAGGCAGGCACACGATTCTCTACACTGTGTGATCCCACTTATGGGATACCTAAAGCTGTCTTTTCTAGGCCATAGAAACCTAGAAAAGACCTACTTCTTTTTTATTTATTTATTTATCTATTTTTTTTTTTGAAAAGTATCTTTATTAAGGATCTCTTGAACACCAAGGAAGACCTACTTCTTTTGAATAAGAAAGCACACCAAAAATCTCTTCTGTTATACCAGCCATTTTCTTCTCTTTCTCTCCTGGGGTATTTTCAAACTACAAATTTATCATTTATTTACTGTGTGGGGGAGAATTGGGAAGAAAACAGAAAATGTTAACTATTAAGCTACACTTGCCAGACAGGAAGAATGCCAGTAGTTGGGTGAACACATGTTTTTATAAATACTCTCTTAACCAGTGACATTCATGTTACACATTTTTTAGATAAGGTAATATATAGTAGACATTTATATTTTAATACATTCAGTTAGAGCCTGTTGTTGAAAACAGATTATTGGTTCTATTATAAATAAATGTTTCAGCTGGGTTCTTTCAGGGGGCAGTCTCAGACCAGGGTTTCAGTGCAGTATTTTATCTGGATGGTGATTCCAAGGAATTCTAAAAGGGATGTGAGGAAATGAGAAAGGATGTCGAGGCAACAGATGCAACTATAGCTCTTCATCCAGAGAGCACTGAAGGTAATATGTGGTACCCACTGGAGAACTCTGTCTGTCTAGCAAACAGGATCTTCAGAGTTAAGCTGCAAGGGCATTGGGTGAGGGCAGCTGGTACAGTGTGGGGTGGAGTGGTACCTGCTTGCGGTAGTTAAGTATCTGACTCCTGAAGAAATCTCCCATTCCACTGGCAGTCCTAGGGCTGCACCATGCTGTTAAAACCAGAGGGTACACGAGCCCGGCTATAATGGTGTTCAGCATTTCCTTCCTGACGGGCATTTAGATTGTTTCCAGATTTTCACCATTCTCACATATTCTAATACCCCCTTATATCCTTTTTAATATGGATGTCTGATTATTTCCAGGACTAAATTCCTATAAGTGAAACTAAAGAGTTACTCAAAAGACTCCATTACTTGCCAAACAAGTAAAAGCTTTTAAAAAGTAAACATTTAGAATGTGTTTTGGGATGGAGAGAGGAAACTTTATTCAGTTTATATAAATGATTTTTTTGGAATGTTTATATAACATTTTATAATTAATTTTAATTGCAATAATCTAAATTTAGTTTAATATTCTAAGTATCCAAATTTATAGGCATATTTGAAAGGTTATTTTACATCTTCCATCACTGCTATAATTGGAACTAAAATAAATAGACATAACCTTAGGACAGAATTTAATATTTATATAATTATCCTTTTTAAGATAAGGTAACATTGATTTTTGCAGTGAATGATGGCTCAAGTGCTTGGGCTTCAGTCACCCATGTGGGAGGTCTGGATGGAGTCCTGGGATTTTGGCTTTGTGCTGGACCAGTGTTGTCTGTTGAGGATATTTAAGGACTGAAATAGTAGATAGAAAATATCTCTCTCACCTCTCTGTCATTTTACCTTTCAAGTAGATGACAATAAGTAAATACACATTAAAAATAAAGAGAAAATCTTCAGTATCTGAGTTTAGACAAACTACTTATAGTTTTGTTTTAAGAAAAATATAATCCATGGTGCTGGCATCACATATGGGCACTGGTTCTAGTCCCAGCTGTTCCAATTTTGATCCAGCTTTCTGATGTAGCCTGAAAAAGCAGTGGAATATGGCCCAAATTTTTGGGCCCCTGTACCCGCATGAGAGACCTGAGGAAGCTCCTGGTTCCTGGCTTTGGATCAGTCCAGATCTGGCCATTGCATCCATTTGGGGAGTGAACCAGCAGATGGAAGACCTCTCTCTCTCTGTCTCTCCCTCTCGCTGTCTGTAACTTTACCTCTCAAATAAATAAATAAAATCTTAGGGTGAAAAAAGGCTGTATATTTAAAAATATACATTCCATACAAGGAAAAAAAATATAAAATAAATCCCATCAAAATTAAAATATTTTTCCTTTCAAAATAACAGATGAAGACAAGGATAAGACAAAATATAGACTGGGAGAAAATATTTGAAAGCATATATCTGGCAAATGACTTTAATGTAGAATATAAAAAAAAATCTAAACAGCTTAAAAATTGCAATTAGAAAACTGGCAAAGGACATGGCTAGACATTCCACAGAAATGGATATTCAGATGGCAAATGAAAAAATGCCCAGCCTCATCAGCCTTTAGACTTCATATCAAAACCACAAACGGGGTGAGGACTTGGGGTAGTGATTACATTGGGCTGCAGGTTCCTTT
Source organism: Sylvilagus floridanus (assembly GCA_949820135.1). Classification (NCBI taxonomy): domain Eukaryota; kingdom Metazoa; phylum Chordata; class Mammalia; order Lagomorpha; family Leporidae; genus Sylvilagus; species Sylvilagus floridanus. The sequence continues at coordinate 27,791,394 of OX463239.1, read as the reverse complement.
CTCAGGGTGCCTGGATTTGAGTCCTGGCTCTACTCCTTATTCCAGTTTCCTGCTAATGCACCTGGGAGGCAAGAGGTGATGGCTCCCACATGGGAGGCCTGGAGGGAGTTCCTGGCTCTTGACTTTGGCCTGGCCACTGCAAGCACTTGGGGAGTGAACCAGTAGATGGGAGCTGTCTGTATGCCTCTCTGCCTGTCATACGAGCAAAATAAATGAAAGAAAACAATTAAATATGCATAATGAGATACCACTATACACCTATCAGAATAGTTAAAAAGATGGTGACAACAGATAGAATATTCACTCTGGGAAATACTTGAGCAGTTTTTTGTTTGTTTGTTTGTTTTTACAAAACTAAGCATGAAACTACCACAGTACCCACCAGGAATTACACTCCTGGACATTAATCTCACAGAAATGGAAAACAACTTTCAGGCCAAAATGTATCCGTGAATGTTTGTTGTAGTTTTATTTGCAATAGCCCCACACTGGAAACAAACTAGATGTCCTTCAATCAATGAATGGTCATACACACTAGCACAACTACACCAGAGAATAACACATATAAACCACTGGTGCATACTGCAGCTGCAATAAATCTCTAGGCAGTGAAGCTGAGTCAAACAAGTAAATCCCAGAAATGCAGATATCATATGCAACACCATTTCTAAAACATTCTTGCAATGACAAAACTGAAGAAATGAAAAATGTATAAGTTATTTCCAGAGTATATTATGCACTAGGGAAGGGAGAAGCATGGTAAAATGGTGGAACAGGAGGGATTCTTGTGGTGGTGAACTGTTGAACTTGACTGTGGTGGTGGGTACATGACCCTCTGGGTGCAACTGAGCAGACATAGAATTAAAAGCAGAGCAGCAAGTACAAACAAAACTGGGGAACAAGATGAGTGGTTCGTATCAAGGCACGATGTCACTATGGAAAACTGGGTGGAAAAAATAGAACAGTGTGTATGGGATCTTTGTACCACTCCTTAAAACTACACATTGAATGACGTCAAAATTAAAGTTTTTTTAAATGAGTAGAGTGTTTGTATAGAATGTAAGTATATATGTAATGTTAATAGTTAATGCCAAACTTGTCCTTTAAAGCTAACAATTGTGTTTTTTTCTGTTAAAAATTTTATAGTCTAAAGCATTTTATTAAAAATCATTTATATTATAAAGTAAAGCCAGAGACTTTACTTCATTGAAGGGCTAATATAGAAAACATAGGTCCACAAGAGCATTAAAATACTTGAATAATTTAAACATCATGGAGGGGCAGGTGTTTGGCCTCCCGAAGAACAGGAGTGCCTGGTTTGAGACCCAGTTCTGGCTCTTGCATTCAGCATCCTCCTAATGCAGACCCCGAGAGGCACTGGTGATGGCTCAAGTGATTGGGTTCCTACTACCCACTTGGAAGAACTGGATTGATGTCCTGGCTCCTGGCTTGGGCCACAGTGGACATGTGGGGAAGGAACAGTGAGTGGGAGTTCTGGCCAATAATTAAGTAAAAATTTAATAAAAATATATTGTGGGAAATTCTTCCTTGCTTATCTTTCAAAAGTAACAAGGAAAAGGAAACAAGGGTTTTTCTTTAAATTAACCAGTTGTGTATATGTGTATGAAATAAGTAAATAAAATCTTTTAAAAAAAGAAAACAGAGGTTGAGTTATAGACAATGAGAGAGAGAGACAGAGAGAGAGTCTTCCTTCTGTTGGTTCACTCCCCAGATAGCTGCAACAGCCAGAGCTGTGCCCATCTGAAGTCAGGATCCAGGTGCTTTTCCTGGTCTCCCACATGGGTGCAGAGGTCCAAGGACTTGGGCCATCTTCTACTGCTATCCCAGGCCATAGCAGAGAGCTGGACTGGAAGAAGAGCAGCCGGGACTAGAACCGGTGCCCATATGGGATGCCAGCGCCACAGGCAGAGGATTAACCCACTGCGTCACGGATCTGGCCCTGTGTATGTTTTCTATGAAGCATACTTCCTTTGTGAAAAACAGACTTCATTTGATTATCATGACATTATGAGAGGGTACTATTATTCCCCATTTTTATAGATGAAATGAGAATGTAGTACTTGTTAGGACCAGTAACATTCTACATGTTTATGCATTTAAGGTTATTAATCAGAGAGTGTACGATCCCCTAGTACAGGTAGGGGAAATGATAAGGGCAGCTATGTTAAGGAGGAATTTAGACTGGCTCTGGCCTTCTACGCCATGTCTCCAGGGGGCTCTAAATCGGAGAGATTTTCATCCATCTACTCAAGGGACCCCTAACAATAAAATCAAGATCTGAACAGAGGTTCTTTCCACTGCACTGATGTGTTTCAAACTGTGAGGTTTTGAGGGGGAATCACTTGTATCAGAAGCATTTGGAGCCTTTTACGAAAACCTGGGCTCTCCTGTCCCCCAGCTCTGTTGATTCATTTCATCTGGTGACCAGAGCCTGGAATCGGAATGATCAACAGCCCTCCTAAGAGATTCTAATTAATGTGAAAGTCTGAGTCTAACTGCACCCTGACACACAAAACCTGTGAGGTTCAAGTGAAATGTGCAGTGTAATTATAAGTGATGTCATACTTTGTCAATTTTAACATTCAATTGCTTTCCACAGCTCAACATCTCTGAAATAGAACTGTGTATTATAACTGGTGGTGTCTTGCAATCCCAGTGAACACAGAATGCTTTTCCTTCTTGGTACATAAAAGAATATTTTAGATTTGATGAAATTTGAATTTCACTGGACAATAAAATACAAATTATAGTGCTTAGTAAGTACTGTTTTTTTTTTTTTATTCCAGGGTCACACGTGTAAGGGTTGCATACGCATGCTATGAGAAGCGGGGTGCTGGAGAGAGATCCTTGAGCCATTCACCGTACCTACATTAGCGTACACCATGGGTAAGTGACTAATCATCAGGGTTACAATAGATGAAATGATGCTTGAAAGTACTTTGTAAAAGGTAAATCTTTATGAAAATGGTGTTGGTGTATAAATGTGCCTGTATGCACGGACTTGGGGTAAGTTTAGTAGAGAGAGTGAAAATACTCATTTCCAGACTTGGCATATATGCAACTTTATGACTCTTTGTCCTCTAGGAAAATCAAGCACCTTATCCAAAAGGTAGTGCTCACTCGTGCTTGCTATGTCTGTCCTGGGAAATTATCTAAGTGCTTTACAGAGATTTTTACATTTGAGTGTCCCATCAATCTTATGAAAAGCAATGTGATTACTGTTGCTCTTACCCCTATTTTTAAAGGGGAGAAGACTGAACTGTGGTGACCTTAGGCGAACTTAGTAACATTACATACTGAAAAAGTGGTGGAGTAAGAGTGTGAACAGGGAGGCCGTTTGAGACAGGAAATCCATTCCTGAAGTTTATCTGAAAGTAAAATGCACTAACCCACATACTGTGGACTTGGAGAACACAGGAAGGAGCACGCAGACAGAGGATGAAGTGGACCCATAGCCAGTGAGTAGGGAAGAAGACAAAGCATTTTCATATTCTGTGTCTCTACCAGATGCAGTTATGGAATTCTTCTTTTCATTCTATGCACACTCTAGGTTGATTAGTTTAATCATGAAGCATATAATCCATACCTATTCAATGTCTATGAAAATGGTATATTAAAATAAGTTTGAAAAAAATTGCAATAAATACGTTTACAGATATTTTACCTTACATTCTTTTGCTTTGTCTTTTCCCTACTCACGGACAATGGTTCCTGTTCATTCTATGCACACTCTAGGTTGATTAGTTTAGTCATGAAACACATAATCCATACCTATTCAGTGTCTATGTTCCCATCCTGGAAGCTCTTTCACTTTGCTGCTGGAGGCTTTGCCTATATTAGATAGCCTGGCCTTGCTCCCCTTCTATCTAGGCTTTCTTTTCTGGGTATGCAATCTGGACCTGGGATCAAGGAAAATCATGACATGAATGTGGTGCTGGAAGTTCTGTGCCTCTCCTCCCAGCATTACTTCTCTATGGGTTTTCATTCCTACACCTTGGTCCAGGGTTTTTCTCATCCTGTTTTCCTAGTCCTGGGAAGAGAATCGGCTGATAAAATGTTACCCTACAATATTATGGAGCAGTGTTTCCTTTATGGAAGTACCTGTAGTTTGAAAGCCCAGATGGGGAAAGCATGAAGGATTGAGCCGCTGAAAGGGGAACTGCAAGGCCCTGGTGGGGCATGTTGATTGGAATGGATACAACTCTAGTCACTTCAAGTAGGATGACAGTGGAAAAGCTTATTTGACACATGCAAAAATCCCAGTGTCATACTTGATATTGCCAATCTAAATCAGTGAAAAATTAAATATTCGTGTTTATTTCATTAAAAATCATAACAGACACTATATTCTCCATTCCATGTATTTTAAAATTATTGTGTGGCTACCACGTATCAGCATTACAAAAACCACTTGGGTACATTGGGCTGTAGAATTTTTTTTTTAATTTTGGAAATTAAAACATACTCAAAGTAGAAATAAATTCAAATGATAAAAATTAATACTCCCTGTTTGGCCCTATTTCCAATTTAAAAAATTAATTTCTCATGATTTTGTTCCATGCATATTTTGCTATATCAACTATTACCCACACTATCTGATTTTTATCATTTCGCTTTACAATTTGAAGGAGTAAGACTGAATTTAGCCAATAGCTCATGCGATCTAACATAAAGAAATTAATCATAGCTAATACAACACATTCTAGATGAAAGAAACGTTTCTAGTGTTGTTGTGGATAATGCTGGCATCTAACACAAAACAAACAGGATTTGCTTGATTTTTCCTTAGTTAAACCATCTAATGATTTCATTTGCAAAAAAACATGAACATTTGCCCTTCTTCTCTACAGAATATCATTTTTTTGTTATTAAACTAAGAAGTGTCAGAAAATTGTGTTGAAAATTGTTTAAACTTACTTCAGGTGGGTTGACTTCTTACTTGTCATAGTTCACTGGAGATGTCTTCTCTCCTTGCCATTTTATTGATTTTATAAATGAAAGATTAAAATTGCTGCTTATTTCCTAGGTTCACTGAATAATCCCATTCTAAATATTGCTCTAAATCATGGGTAACTCAATAATCATTCATTCAATAATCTCTATAGGATCTAAATACAATGAATGTAGGACCTATAGAGAAAACTTAAGATGTAAGAAATATATATATATACACACATATACATATTATATATATCCTTGCCATGAGGAGGTTACACTTTCATCTAGAAAGCAGATATGCAGACAACCAAGGACTACTTTAATAAAAGTAGTAGAAGAAATAAAAATTATAGGTAAAATCAATTTGTTAAACTAAAAAGGTATATAAAGAATAAACAATATTTTAATATGATTTAGAGAGTAGTTGGAGGTTTGATTTTCAAACACAGTGACTGTTAATGTTTACTATATTTACAGGTCCAAAATTTCATGAATTTATTTAGAGACATGATACCAAAGATAGAGAGAAAATTAGCTAATTAGGCAGTAGGGAAACAATAATAAGCAAGTTAATTTTTTGGATTCCATTTAGACTTGGGCTCTCTCAATCACTGTCAGGCTGTCTTGTTAGTTTTCCCACAGAACACCCGGGTTTACTTTAGAGAGTGTCCATGAAATACATGATTAACATGATCTTCCTGGATAACATCAGCACCATTAAGCCACAATTATTTCACACATCACACAGAAGCCCAGAGTTACTAAATGTAGCCATAATTCTTAAATCACATCCATTCAAGCAGATTTTAGTGCCCACTTGTTTAACACAATCTTACAAATGATCCCTCACATGGGATGGAAAAATCAACACATATCTTAATGGGCTAATTGTGTTCGCTGCAGTGTTGAGTCTATAAAAGCATTTTAATAGTGAGACAAATGATGGCAGTCTCATCTTAAATTGCAAACATAATTGCCATTCTAAATATCTTTTTGTTCCTAAGTTAAGTGCTTATTGACAGCAGAAATTCCCCCAAAACACTAATAGAGTGTTAAACATAATTTCATTTATTGAAAAAAATTCAAGGGAAAATAACACAGAGCTAACTGGAACTATTTAGCAAAGGAAAATATCAAAAGGAAAATGAAACCTTAAATTTGAGATCCCAAATGTAACTAATAGTCAATATAAATTCAACACAATAGATGTTTGATTCAACTTGTACATTTAAATATAATGATACTGAAGAAATAAAAAGAATATCCTGGAAATTCAGGATAATGATTGAGACCCACACAAAAACAAACTGCAACTAACAAGCTAAACCCTATATCATAGAATTTCCCATCATTTTATTGAAAAATGAAAATACATTTCAGCTCAACTCATAGAATATTAGTACAACTGAAATTAAATTCAATCCATTGTAAATATTATGTGGAGAACACCGAGTTTCTATCCAGTGTTTAACTTCTGTCCTACTCAATGTTTGTTTTTATTCCAACTTCTTAATTTCAATATATTCAATGTGGGTTCAGGATAGTGAAATCACCACTCATGATTAATTAAGCTTTAAATTAAATGTGTCAATAAAGTAATCCACATACAAATATAGGGAATATCTTCTTTTCTGTTTCTAAGCAGACATGAACATATGATGGATTGATTCTAAACTGACATATTGCACATTAAAATTTCAAGTCCATAAGTTTTTCTATATAGTAATTACATACATGTTTACTTATAAATATTGTGGATATTCAGCAAAGACTTTTTATACTATATTTGAAAAAAATTCTGATCATTCTGTAGTAGCGTTTCTTTTAAGTTGAAGTAGAAAATGCCAGACATTGATTTTTAAAAATAAGCACTAAGAAAACTAATTAAACTGGATAGCCACAAAGGGAACATTGTAGGAAAGGAAAATAGTTTGGGATTGAACCCTATGATTTTATTGTTTTCACAGAAAATGCAATAACTCCTCATTGACGTCAACTGCCCAGTTGCAAGAAGAGTAAATACCTTCTGCTTCGTTGAGACACAGGTGAGGCAATTCCTAAGAAGTAGTCGTGAACCAAGAAGCTAGTGAATTTGGGGTAAACTTTTTCCAATTTAAATGTCTGTGTTGAGTGGCCCTGATCTTTGAAAGGCACATTAAAAAAAATGTTTTCTGGTAAGGAACATGCGATCAAAAGAATCCTCTGAAATCTGCCATTAAAATCAGATTAGTATGTCACCATCTTTCAAATCAATAATCAAAACAAACAAAAATAGGTCATGAAAAATACCACAGCCAATTTCATCGAGTCTTAAATACAGAACTAAATGCATTAATTGCTCTTTAAATTACACATTTTATTGACAGTTCAGTTTATTATGAAATCTTTAAAATAAAAATGCATGTTTGGTGAAAAGTCAGTACAGCTGTAATTTGTATTTCACTATATTAGAAAATAGAAGGAATGGGCTTATTTTAACTATTGATCACATGACGTGACTGACTAGTTGGGTACTAATTCTGACTATTATGTTTGTCATAATTCATTGCCATGCTAAAGTCAATTGTGACACATTTGAAATGAAGTGCTATTACTTTAGCCTACTGCATGACATTGTGGTGTACCATGCCTCTTTCAAATGTCAAAGAAAATTTAATGGCAGGCCAAACTTCAGGGCTGCTTGGTGCTGGGATTCACATGGAACCAGGAAGCATTTTAAACCAGGGATACATAGCTGGTTGCAATTCATGGTGGAACTAAAGAATAAACAAAGGCTAAGTCTGTATGGAAAGAATGTAAGAGACAATTTTTTGAAAGAACAAAATAAGCGTTATTTGTTAATACTGCATAGTCAGTGAGCACTGAATATAAATCCCACAGGCATGAGTGGGTATCTTTTTGTCACTTCAGGGTTTGTTGAGATGTAATAACATTAGGCATTATGTGGCACTTTTGGAAACTTGCATGGAAGTCATCATACCTCTGATGCTATCAGCTCTAAGATGTATTTTATATCTTATGGCAGAGATGCCACCAGTTCCAACTAAAATAAGCCTGATGGCAGCAATATTCAAATGTAGTGAAACAAGGATTTTTGAACTAAAGAGTAATGCCTCTAATTAATGGACTCAATTATAGGCAGTAGGGGATTACACTGTGATGTTTTTGTCTCAGAAAATTAGAGGCTTCAGTGCCTGATACCTTGCTATAAAAGAAATCAAAATGGCATCATTAACTTTGAATATGTTATCAAAATGCAAGAGGGGAAATGTGTCGGTGAGCTCAATTCACAATATAAAAAATATTAGGAAAAGAAGGCAGTTGCTAAACAGTGTTTGAAAGTTCTCATTATTATTACTAATATTAAAGAAGAGGCTACTTAACATAATTTACATTTCAGTTATGCCAATATTTTCAAGTTTTCTGCATTTTTACCCATTTAATTTCAATGAAAGCAACTAAACACTTGATCTGAAGTGAAAAACATTGATTCTAATCCTGTTTGTTGGTTTACATAAGAGAACCAGAAGCTACTTGACAAATGCATTTCACTTATTACCATCTCAGTAACTCTGATTGTGAACTACTTCCTCTGATTGCCCCTTTGTTCTTCACATTCGTCCACAACTTCTCAAATATTTAACTGAAATTAATTTTGAAGTACCAGCCAGTTCTCATAAACTTTGAAGTGTTGTGTGTTCTTACTGTGTGAGAAGTTAAGAAGGATTTTAGTATTTCATGAATACTTATTGGCAAGAGTGAAGCTTTCACTTAGAGTATTTTCGCTGTGTAGGATTACTTAGGAAAAAAGGAAATTTGTTTTCTTGGAAAGGATACATATATACTCAAATATTCTGAACAGTTTTCTGCAAAAGCCTCGTTCCAATCAACTTAAAGATAATGGGAAAAAGGCAATGAGTTAAGTCTCTTCAGATCTAAAATATATTTTTACTGATAGTATCAGCTGCAAGTGTATAGATAAGAGAGCAATCTACTATTGTGGATAGTGAAGAGAAGTGGTTAGGTGTCATAAAGTGGTAGTCAGGGTGAAGGGAGATTTTGCAAATATTAAACTAAGTTCTCCAGCTATAATTCACTTGAATCTCTTTGGTTTGCTAAGGTAAGTGATTTTGAAAAGTTTTCAATATGTGTTACTTGTTTGAAAAAGTCATGAAACTCATTTGTTTATTGTGTTTCATTTAAAGGACTTGGTTTCGCTCAGTTCTATCACTACCTGTATAGTGTGACTGGTTCCCCCTCTTTAATTGACTATGAAAGTATTAAAATCCAAGTTCATATTTGTTTCCTTATTTTACCTTCAAATGTTTACCATGTATTACATGTCTTACAAATACAGGCGTGGCATCAGGGAGTTGTTATTTAAAATTTCTTCCTGCAGATATTAAGGTAGATGAACCACTGAAGATTTATCCCATGGTAAAATAACCAATAACCTGTGTAACTAATCTCATTTTAGTGATAAATGAACACTGCTCAACAAACACACATACCGCTTGTCATACCTTACCTGGAAAGAGGCTTTATTGAACAGAGCTGTAAAATTATATTTTAAGATGAATTACTGAATTTGCACAAACATTTCTACAGATTTGTTTTTTAAAAAAATCAAGCTTCATCATTTTCTACTACATTTTGTTGTGCTTTTTATATTAATAATTGCAAATGTTATAATTAATTTAATGCTTATATCCCAATTACTTGCATAATCAGTTTTTTTTTAATCCTGGGGTGTTGAAAGAACATATAATAATAATATTCTCCTTTAGACAAAAGTCTTTTTAAATGAAGTTAAAAGCTGAGATAATTTAAGGAAAAAGATCTTCAAATTTTCATAATCAACAGGTTTAAGTGAAATTTACAATGCATTGGAAAACTGGCTGGTTAAAGGTATGATTTGTCCTCAGGTAGCTCAAAATCATTTTTACAGGTTTTTGTTTTTTTGTAAAAGTGTTTTTAATCTTGGTAAAATAATAAAATAACATTTCACAATTTGCACAGAGTCTGACTAAAGGGCAGAGGCATATGACCCTCGGTGTTTGGAATAAAGCCAGATTTCTCAGGCCCAGTTCCGCTGTAGTTTGTATGCACTGCAATCACAAACATTTTCTTGTTCCCTCTAAAGCTAGGGCCAATTTCATTTCAAATGGAGGTTAGAGTAAAAAAAAAAAAAAATCACTTTTGTGTGTTACCACCTTCTGCGCTAAGTATCATCTTAATCACCTTTTGCTCTGGTTGACCCATTTAATAACCTGGAAGAAAAAGTGTTGCTCCCGTGTCTGGTCTGAGTGGAAGTTATTCTCTAATGGACAATATGCCGAAAGGCCATGGCTGTCTAGGAGGTTAAACAACAAATATCCTGTCTGCTTGGGCTTACGCAGCAGCTCCGGTCCTTTCTTCTTCAGAAGCGGCTTTGTTGTCTTGCCTGTCGTTTGCACATTTAGGCTCTGCAGTTTGTTTATAAAATAGTTTTACACAAACCACTCGTAGCAGTGCAAGCTTCTGAGTTGAAAATTATTCAGGCTTGTTTCATTGAAGGCACTTGGTTTCCATGGCAATTTATAAAAGATGGTGGTTTGGTTTCTTCATTGAACAGATGACGTAGTTTGGGTGTTCAAGTGGCCGCAAGCAAACTCCGCTAAGCCTGTGTAATATGTAAGCCCAGGTTTACCGTCCTGGAGAGCAGTGCATGCAAGAAGAGACAGCATACAGTTATCTAGCTTAGCCATGGGAGGAAAATAATAATTAATAATAATAATGATAATCAAGGTAGGACGGGAATAAGGTGGGGAGGAACATGAACGCCTTAAATAATTCTCAGTTCGGGTTCTTTGCAAGGAAGGGTAACAGCCAAAGGTAAAAGGGCCTACATTTATTTACTTCTCTATGTAAAACCTTCTTGAAAGGAAAATAAATGCCAGCTCTTCACGTACCCTGTTTACAGTGAGGTTTTTGTTGGCAGGCCATTAGGTTTCCATGGTAACAAGCAAAGTATTCATTTGAAACAAAACCAGCCATGACTTTGTGCTTTGACAAGGATTTCTATAGCTCTTTCTTTCTTCTTCTTCTTCTTTTTTTCCCAAGAGTTCAACCAGATGACGCCGTAATCTTTTTAGCCACAAAAGCACCTGAAGGTCTCTTCTCAACTCAGGTCAATATTATCTTTTATATGTAGTTTGGAATAAGTTATACTTCCATGACATCTTTTTATCCCCAGTGCTTAAAAAATTTGTTTTTATTATTTTATTTTTGAGTCAGTAGTCAGTGGAGGAATCTTTGGTAGTTTGTTTTTTCAGTGTCCATTTACAAAGACTCTTTCTTCATGCCAGTGCCTGGTGAATCTTGTATAGCCTCTGCCAGGATAAGGTCACCTTCGAGGACTTAAGATAGAGATGAGGACGATAACTGGAAAAAGCCATATATGAACTAAAATCCCAACAGCACCATCCACGGAATCTGAAGATAGGGCAAATAAATGCCAAAAAAGAAAAAAGAAAAGAGAATAAGCCTTCCATGCAGCTACTACTATAACTCAGCAAACTAATCACATTTATTGTCTGGAAAGCATTTTAAGAAAGTTTGTCATTTATAAACTCCATTTCTAAGGCAAGTGGAAAGAAAATCACTTGAATACATGGCTAGAGATTTGCTAAGATATTATTCACAGATTTTCAATGGATATAACATGCTATGAAAACTTGTTCTGAGATATTCTTGTGGGTTTGTGTTGGACCTCATCCTCACAGTTCTGCTAGCTATGTGCAATAGTGCACACAGAAAAATTCTCCAAAATCACAAAGAGATGAATTTAAAATACAAGCAAAATTCCAAAAGTATTTAAGGCTTGAAGACTGAGATAAAACTGCTCTTGATGAAAACTAGGAATAGATGACACAAAGGAAAGAAAAAGAGTTCTTTTTATATTAACTTTCAAAGGCAACATGAAGTCCATTCTAACTAAAAACTGCCTTATACCAATATGGCATGACATTCCTACTGTAGCTGATACTGCAATTAAAGCCACGTGTCCAGGTGATACCTCTTGTTATGCACCTGTTAAGCAGGCATAAGCAAACGTGGTGAGGCATTGACCTGCGCTACATTTACAAAATGGCTTTACCTAGGGGAGATTTGGAATCTGAAAACAGAGACACACAGTCTTAGCTCTCAGGGATGAGGGCCATGGAACCAAAGAGTGAGAAGGGTTGGGGGTCTGAGGGGGATTTTGACTCGAGGCTGGTCTGCACTTAGAACATTGTATATACGTGTTAAAATAGTCACCCATGTTTCCGAATTTACTAGGTTGGGAGGGTGAAATTAATAATGAAAATATTGTGGTGTGCATTAATGAACTCCATATAGGCACTCATATTCATTTTACTGCGATTCCTCTGACTGTTTCTGGTTTCTCTCTAGGGAATAAATTATGTTCTGCTCTCCTCTTTTGGAAAGTTAACTCAGTTTGTTGAACTAAATATATGGTGTTTTCTAGCAATCAAATTATAAAAGTGTAAGATTCCTGTATAGAAATGATGACTACTTTCAGTTAATATGTTACAGCCACTGATTCATGCTTTGAAATTTAAATAGAATTTCATTGTTCTCCAAGGAGAATGCAAGATTTTCTGTGCAGGACACAAACCTGGTTCATGCAGGCACAGCTACTAGTTTACTAGTTTTCTAAAGCAAAATGTAGCCAGACTCAGGCAGAAGTTGTTACTAAATGTGATGACATGCTAAGTGTAATGGCAAGAAACTATGAGCAAATGGCTCATTGTTATCCACAATCTTAGTATTTGTCTTATTACAATGCTTAAAAATGGAGGTAATTCAGTTCATAGGAGCAATCACTGGATAGTTGTACAAATTTGACTTTCAACATCTAGACTGATAACTTAGCATGTTTAGTGAGAAACTTTAACAAAGACTCTGATTCGCTCTAGACTTACGCAACGTTGATTTTAATGCTTTGGTATGTACTGAATCACTGATGAGTTATTTGTGTAAATTTGTCTTGATTGCTTCCTCCTTATATGACCACAGAATTAGAGTCCAGATTAGCCTAAGAAAATCCTTCAACAGGAAGAACCTCTAATCACAAAGATATTACATTTGTCAATTTCAAATGTATAACAGGGAGATTAAGATTTTAAGAGGCAGATGAAGAAGAGTTTAATAGCTGAAACATAGTAATAATGCTACTTGCATTATTTATTTTTTAACCATAGACATAAAAAATCATAAAGATATTGTTAAACTGTAATCAAACCAGGAAAATAACTAAAAACCAAATTACTAATCAAGACTGAGGAGCTAAGAGGAGATTAATTATACCATATAAAATTAGGGTCCTCCATTCTGTAATACGTGTACTAAGAATTTTTGTATAAAATGTGTTACAGTAATTGGCAAAAGTTAGATCTAAGAAATATATACCTAACCTGGGGATATAAGGACAGCTATGGTTATATAAATGTGTGATGAGTATGTATATTCAATAAAAGCTTTTTGAAATAAATAATATACATTAAAATATTTAAAAATATTATTTAAAAATGAAAGTGTGGTTGCCTTAAATAGAAACAAATAAAAAATTACTTTTATCACATGACAAGATGCCTACAATGAAATTTTATACTTTGATTTAAAAATATTTTCAAAATGTTAGCATCTTAGATATTGGAAACTTCTAAATAAATTAAAAATAACATTTAAAACATTAGAATATATTAACTTACTAGTAGTTTTACTATTGTAATATCAAATCAAACCAGTCCAAGACAAGACACTTACTCTTAGTTGTTAGGTCTTGTTTAGCACACTCTCCTTCTGCAATTGATACATCATCAATGGCAATGTCGCCTTCTATTCCGGGACCTCGAATACCTTCGAAAATGAGCTACAAATGTGAATGAAACAAACCTAAATGAGCTGCAATTTGTTGATCGATTTTACTGAGAAGTCAAGGAAACAAATGTCAATAATTCTGGCATAATTTATTCTTGATTGTTTATTACAAAAATATAAACCTAAAATGGATTATGGATTCCATTATGGAATTGCATAGTATTAGTTTTTCAACACTAAAAGCATTGTGTCAATTTTAGAGCAAAACTAAATCTAATTCAGTAATCACAGTCAAAAACACCAACTAAATTCCTCTTTTCTGGGGCAAGCAGCAGTTCGTATTTGAGCAATCTTCCTCTCCAATAGAATCCTTTCAGTTTTCTCTAAACATATCTCAAAAATTAGTGTTTTAGAAACTTTTTTTAAAAAATGAATCAATTCTGGAGCCTTAACAGTATTATGTTTATGGAAGCTAAGAACAAAACTTTATCAACTCTGTAATAGTTTATTCTGTAGTATACAGGTTGACTAAGTTCCTCATACATCTATGCTTTACATTTTGATACCCTGCTTTTAAAATTTGAAGATATTTATGAGTCCACTGGTGTCGAATGTCTCCTGGTAGGCCTATGGATTTCCTGTCTGTAACGGCGTATGGCACTGGGGCTTAACTCATGAGACTGAAAGAAGAGATCAGTGAAATCAGATTGCCTTTGTGACTTCTTTCTAGATATAATGACAAAATATGGACAATTAGCAAATTTTTGTTTTACAGCAACAAGACTCGGAATTTTCTCTAACCTTCAACTATCTACTTCCAGCATAACCTTTCATTGTTTTGATCCTAAAAGAAAGCATGTGCATTTAATGATTTTTTTTTAAAAAAGTTTTATTTATTTGAAAGTCAGAGTTACAGCCAGAGAAAGAGAGATGGCGGGAGGGAGGGAGATCGTCCATCCACTGGGTTCACTCCACAAATGGCCGCAACATGCAAGGTTGGGCCAGGCTAAAGCCAGGAGCCAGGAGCCAGGAGCTTCATCCAGGTATTCAAAGTTGGGCCAGCCTCTGTTGCTAGGTGCATTAGCAGGGAGCTGGATCAGAAGTGGAGTAGCTGGGACTCGAACTGGTGCCTATATGGGATGCCGGCACCAGAGGTGGTGGTTAACCTGCTGTGCCACAGTGCAGGCCCCCAAAATTAGTGATTTGTATTCACAGAAAAAACATTTTGAATATCAGAATGAACTATTTGGTCTTTTGGTCTTTCCAAAGAAATGGGCATTTTATGCAGCTCTTAAGATTTCACTAGGGAAGCCCAAATCCCAAGAACCTGTTTCAAGTCCAGGTTCTCCTTCTGCTTCCAGTTTCCTGCTAGTGATGTGTCCTGGGAGGCAGCAGATGATGGCTCAAATACTTGAGTCTCTGCCACTCACATGAGAGACTCAAACTGAGTTCCTGGCCCCTGGTTTTGGCTTGGACCAGCCCTGGCTGTTCCAGGCATTTAGTGAGTGAACCAACACACAGAATCCTAGAATCTCAGTATCTTTCTATTTGGTCATTTAGGGAATGAAATGATAGATGGAATGTCACCCTCCCTCTCTCTCTTTCCTTCTTCCTCCCTCTTTCTCCTTCCTTCATCTGCCTTTCAAATAAAATGTAATAACTTTCACGGACTAATTAGCAAAGCTGTTTCTAATACCAAACCGATGTGTGTGATTTTGTACAATTTCTATTCTTATTTCATTACAACAAATTTGAGTGCAAGTATGTTTTTTCCTTTTCCTTTAAAAACAAGACTCCAGTCTTCCTGATAACAAAAGACTGTCTTCTTGAAGTTCCTCATTTTAATGAATAATCTTGAGAATAAGATGGAATGAATGAAGACTGGCCAAATCACAAACAAAAGCAACTCCTTTGCACGAGATTGGAACAACAAACTTGGAACTAGTCCTTTGCTTCTTTTATTTTCCTAACGGAACTCCTATTATTTCATGCAATATGTGGCACATATACACTTAAGACTCTAATTGGAAAATTCTTAGTCATCCATATCTACTTCCCAAATTCTTAACATTAGTCTGCTAGTTATTATCTAAGCATATCCTGCGTTTGTTTTCTATCATTGTCCTTCAAAATCTTTTAAAATTTTCTTAACTGCTTTGCCAACCCCGCCTTCTATACAACCCGAGTGTACCATAGCATCATGGGTGAAATATTTTTGATGACTCCCCATTGCCTAAGCCCTCATCACTCCTGGATTTATTTTCATGTACCAAAATTCTGGATAAACAGCTTTGTATTTCTCTGGCAAATCCTGTGGGAGATGGCCTTGATGTTTCTGTTTGCTCCACACTTTGCCAGAATCTCATGGCTGGCCTCTTGTCTGTTTCGTGACCCTGCTGGATTCAGGTTTTACCGCATAATAAGCTTTTCTTGACCCTGTTGACTACTCTTCCTGTTGGTTGGGCATGTTTACAGAACTTTGTGCATATCTATATTGTTGCAATTATTACAAGTATAGGATTTACCTGCTTAGATGTATCTTTGCATCAATGTGAGGCAAATGATCATTTTTAAAAATCTCCCTGCCTTGCATTGTGCTTGGCCTATAACAGGAACTCAAAAAATATTTTTGCTCCACTGTCTATAAGAACAAATGCTTGTTCTGAAGGTGTTCAGTAAATGCTTTTTTAAGTGAGTGCAAATGGTAATAAAGGAGTATGCTGAAGGCAAAATTAATATGACTGCACTGTTTAATCTTGTGTATGTATTCCATTTAATAATTTACTGTTGGAGAGACAGTCATGGAAGAGGCAAAATACCTTTACAGTAGCATCAACCTTTTAGAAAGAAAAGCTTTTTGAGGCCTACATAAATTTTAATTTAATTTACATGTTGGCATATATTGAATTTTCATAAACAATAATTTTTTCAGAGTCTTATGGTTGGGGTTACTGTTATGTATTTGTACACAGTTGGCTAGTCTTAATTATTTCTTTACCATTATGAATAGCTGTATGCATTTTAACCACCCTGCTTAGATCCAGAAGTGCTATCTCTAAAACTAGAATCTTATGTGAAAAGAGGAAGGCATTCCACCAACTAAATATTGGAGCAGTATCATATTTTCTTTATGCATCTAATAAATCATTAGAAGAAATAATGCTATAATCTCATAAAAGTATTTTATTCCTTTCAACATAAGGGATAGATCTATAAAATGTATCATTAGATTTTAAGATCACTATAGTTTAAAAATATGAAAAAACTGGTTATTTGTAGGATATTTATGTTTATAGTTATTAGATCACTGAAATAGTTTCACGATCTCATCATTCATTTTGATGGCCACTGTTAAAATTTCTGTTTTTTTTTTTTATAATTAGCTCTCTTCTATCAATTAGAACCTTACTTATGTCTACATAAACAAAGTAACTTCTATAAAGTGGTAAATTACTGAAATGACTACCTTGAATATTAACATTTTGTTAAAGGTGTATGAAATTCCAAACACACTAATTGACTAGCCATAGCATTCATATAAAACTTGGATTGTTTCTCTTCACAGAATAAAATATATCATGTGACTTTTATAGAAATGGAGTGCATTTTCTGCAGGTGAATTATTTTAATTTCAGTAGACTATTCAAATGAAAAGGGGCATTTTTCCCTGTAAGACAGCCATTAGAACTAGTAAGGAACTTTATCTGTGATGGCCATATCACAGGATTCCAGAACACTCATATTTTAGTATTTTTCAAGCACTGGCTTTAATGCTATGCTCCCATAGAGTTATCTATCTTTCTTACCTGAAATGAAGTAATAGGATAAATATTAACATGAGCCTCATTCCATCGTTGTCCTTTATTCCCACTGGAAGACCACAGTGGATTCTCTATTGTTGTCTGCCCTTTCAATCGTAGATAAACATTTAAAACACCTAAAAAATAACAATGACATTTTAATTTTTTACTTCACAATAGTTTCTCCTCCAAAAAGTAGTAACTTTTAAACGTGTAATTTCTCAATTGATTCTAGTGTTTCTTCTCATTTCTTACCTTATACTTACAGCTTGTGATATTTGATCCAAAGATAACGATGACCTAGTACCTAGAACTTGTAAATGCTACCTTACATTGCAAAAGGGATCTTATTGAAAATAGGAAGCATGTAGTCTACAAACTTTACTTTACCATGAAGTTTTTTTCAAGAATATATTATGCTTTGAGTATGTGCCAGAATAACTTTAATTTTTTTTTCTCTGTGATTCTCTATCTTCATTCTTAAATTATAGACGGCAATTCTATGGTGGCTTTCCTAAAACAACTTTGAGACTTCTTTGGTATCATTTTACATAGACATTATATCTTTGTTGAGTACCATGACTTCCTGCTCTGATTGAGAGGAAATTGAAACTATCATCAAATCAATATATGGGCATTTTAAATATTATATATTATACACAGTATATTCTGTAGATGCATCAGTTTTAGTTCACTAACAAAATAATACATGTCTTTTAGAATTAAGGGATATATGCTTTAAAGAAACACATTTAAGACATGACTTCTTATTATATTACTAATAAGGTATTGTGCCAGAATTGAAAAAGTTTTTTCTCAGAAATATGTTTTGCCAATGATCATGTTTACATTTCTTAATTAACATTTCCATTTCTAGATATATAATATAAATTCAAATGAATTTAACTTAGGTTTATTGAATATATATTGTGTGAAAAATATTTTGTCTAGGTAGCTCCAAAGAAACCAGGTCTGAATTATTGTAAACCTTAAATTAGGTTTTCAAACAGACAAAACAGGCTGTTTTCATTTGTGCCTGTATTTTATTTATATAAAATATACTTGTTTTACAAGAAAAAGACACTAAAATTATATTATGGGCCCAGCTCTGGCTGTTGCAGCCATTTGGGGAGTGAACCAGCAGAGCAGGAGTCACTGTGTACTTACTCTCCAAGCAGGACCTCTGTCCTAAATGAGTCATACTATGAGAGTTAAATGTAAAACTTGTTCTCAGATTTTTTTTTAATATTGAATGCATGTGTTTGTGCACAAATTTTTGAATCTGTTTGAAAAAAAAATATTTGAAACCTTTACTTAGTATAGAGCTTGTCTTCTGTGTATAGAGTTTATTGAAAATGAATCCTAATGGAGAATGGGACTGGGTATGGGAGAGGAAGGAGGAAAGGAGTGGGGGTGGTTTGTGGGTATGGTTGGTAGAATCACTATATTTCTAAAGATGTACTCATGAAATTTATACTCACTAAATAAAAGTTTTAAAAAGTTATAACTGAAATAAAGCTTTTAAACATAATTTTATTGCCTTATCAAGTACATAGTAATAATTATCATGCTAATCAATGAATAGAAACTACTTATTCCCTGGTATATTTTAGAGGCTGATTAATATACCAATGACCTTGAAACTCTCCTCTCCCAGCAAGTTTCTAGTTCTTTAGTTTAGAAAATAGAGCTCAATGTTAAAAGATATTTAAACTTAGGGCATCTTGGTCAACACAATTAGAACTTGTGAAACAGTATAAAGCTGTTGAAGCGAAGATGAATTCAGCAAAGCTGATTCAGCAAATAATAGGGCGTTGTACTAAGAAAATGCCAAAGTGAATATGATGGATTGTGTTAATACCCTTTAAAAGTAATTTTAAATCTTCAGAGACTCTGTATTTACGCTTTAGTGGGCACCAGATACCAAATCATATGAATTTAAATCATCCCCAAAGATTTTCAAAGGCTGTATAATTCCAGGATAAAAGTTTGAAGCAGTTACGCAAAACTTAAACCATCATTTTTCCCTCTTGGTTGCTAATACTCGTCTTGATCACCTCTCCCCAAGCATCTTATCATCTCCCATATGCCAGAGGGAGAATGGACTTTGGTAATCTTTTAAAGTTAAGGATTTACATTCATAAAAAGAAAAACAATCTAAATGCTCTTTTACCTCTTGATCAAAATTTGGGGGCAATCTCTGGCATATGAAAAAGAAGTATTTTTACTTTAATATAATATTACATAGAAATTGGCATATAAAACATAATTTGCATGAATATTATCATTATTGCCTTGTTCTCATCTTTCATTCTTTAATATTTTACCATTATTTTACTATAAATATGTATTGCATTTATTTTAGAAACATTTATGTATATGTCCAAAACTGTGCATATATACTTCTAATAGATACTTGAAATTGCCAAGTTCACAAGAATTAATTTGTGGTTTGGTTTAACTAAGACCTGGAAATCCCTTGCATAAAAATAATGTTGTTATTATAATCAGTAACACAGACTCATTCATTTCACACTTCATGAAAGGTGAGGATGTGCCAAAATCATAGATCTATGTAAATTGATAGGTAATTATTGGCATCATTTGTTGTATTCATGCAAACATAATGAGAAGTCATAGAATCATTATTTTCTGCTTCAACAGAAACGGCTGTATGCATCCATTATTTTTCCAGCACATACTTACAATTGTATCTTAAATAAAAACTGTCAGTTCACTTTCTCCAGTCATTACTGTAACTTCTGGAATCCACTTAAACCTGTGCATTAGTGTGGTCACAGATTTTCCAAAACATAGATTTCATGAGGCTTTCTATTTCTGTGATTTATGTCACATCCCTTAGGCGGATCTTTTCACTCTTTGATTATATTGCTGTTCCCGTTTTTCTATTATGTAACAATATTTTACATTCCTGCAGCATGGCTACTTCTTTTCTTTCTTTCTTTTTTTTTTTTTTGTGACAGGCAGAGTGGACAGTGAGAGAGAGAGAGACAGAGAGAAAGGTCTTCCTTTGCCGGTGGTTCACCCTCCAAAGGCTGCCGCGGATGGCGTGCTGCGGCTGGCGCACCTGCGCTCATCCGATGGCAGGAGCCAGGTGCTAGGTGCTTTTCCCTGGTCTCCCATGGGGTGCAGGGCCCAAGCACTTGGGCCATCCTCCACTGCACTCCCGGGCCACAGCAGAGGGCTGGCCTGGAAGAGGGGCAACCGGGACAGAATCTGGCGCCCCTACCGGGACTAGAACCCGGTGTGCCAGCGCCGCAAGGCGGAGGATTAGCCTGTTGAGCCACGGCGCCGGCCTCAGCGTGGCTACTTCTACTTCCTGCTTACCCACCTCTTTTGGAGGATGCCTTGGATTCTTCTCGTCCACAGAAACCCTTGTTGCCCTAAGTGTTCTTTCCCTTGTGGATGCACAACATGGCCTGCCATACTTTAATACATATCACTACCTGACTTTGATTTTATTCAGTCATTTACTATCTGAAATAAGCTATATGATGGATAAGGACTCCTACCATAGTTCTTTCTATCCTGTATCGAATTCAAAGTCTATAGGCACACATATGCAATTTGTGCCACTGAATACAAATAAGTGAATTCAAGACCTGTGGGTAAAAATACCCTAAACAAGAAATATTTACTTTCATTGAAGTTAGTTCAAAAAGTTTTGTTAAGAGTGGGTAAGAAACTAAAGTGGTAAACTCACTTGGTTACCATTAATTCAATAGGTTAGAGGATCTTTTCTATAAATTACAGTGGAAATAAGACTTGTATATTATGAAACACAGTCCATTTTGCTTGTTTATTAATTTGGTTTAAGCATACTATCTCCTATTATCCACTATATTGGGTCATCAACAATTAAGAATCAAATAGGAGCAAAATAAGTTTACAGGTAGTTGGTAGTTTGAAACCAGATACCTAATGGTCAATGAATTAGCTGTTCAAGTTTCATTAGAGGGTCAGTGACAAGTGTCTGCAATAAGGTTTACATTGTAAGTGCTAGCAAATCATGACTAGATTCAATCTACTCCCTGCCCTTTAAGACATGAAGGCACTTCAAAAAGTTGGTTAAAGAAATAGATTTAACAGACAATATACATTTTCCACGAATCTTTAGAAGATTCTCTCACACCTTTCTTCAAACAAAGAGGTTTACTGAATGAACGTCTTGCACCAGTAGCATTATTTTCACTGTGATGGCACTGGCGTGATTAGTATAAAATGCACACTGGCCTTCACTCAGTATTGACTAAAGCTCACCAGAAAGAGACTTAATGTCACTAGCTCACTCTTTGGTAGCAACACTCAGTGATCTGTTCGATTTCCTCAGTTCCCTTGGAATGGCTTTTTTTGCAAAGAATTTAATTTTGAGAATGTATCAAAATATAAGTATTTTACAAACTCATTTTACTGACAGTCTTTTTTTTTTTTAAATCATTTATTATTTGAAAGGCAAGTTAGAGGGAGGGGTGTGAGAGACAGATCTTTGATCCACTGGTTCATTCCCCAAATGGCCACAATGGTCTTGACTGGGCCAGGCCTAATACAGGGGCCAGGAACTCAATATGGGTCTTCCATGTCTGTGGCAGGGGTCCACACATCTGAACCATCTGCTGCTGCTTTGCCAGGCACATTAGCAGGGAGCTAAATTGGAAGTATAACAGCTGGGACTTGAACCTGTGCTCATATAGGATGCTGGTATCATGGCAGTAGCTTAAGCCACTGTATGACAATGCTGGCCCCATATGTCCCTGATATTCCTCTAGAGTCAATGTAGTCATTGCTCTAAAATAATGGCAGCTTGTTGTAATGGCGTCTTTCAATTGGTGTTGAAATCCAAGGAGAAACATCCCAATGTATGAAGAGATTTCTTATTTGAGGAGTATATGCAAGATCTAAGTAAGACTGTTGGTATTTTTAAGTTTAATGAGAAAAAATAAGGTGTTTGACCAAAGTGATAATAAAATTCTGAGTTATAATGCCATGCAAAATATTGTCAGCATTGATTTCTTGGTGTCAAGTCCCTGATATAAAATCTTTGGATGTTGGCATATCTGGCAATTAAATACCTTTAATTCAACAATTGTTAAAGAATAACAAGATGTATTCTTAACAAAAGATAATGAGAGGTTAAGTCTTGATTCTTTAAAATCTTTTCCTACATTAATGTACATCATCATAAGGTAATATGTATGATCATACTTCAGGTGTCATCTCTAGCCTCTCCGGCTCTCTGTTTCAATAATCAGTTGTGCTCCCTTATACTGATCTCCTAAAACTGTCTAACATGCACCTGTATATTTACTTTTTAAGGGAAACAGAGACTCTCAGGAAGACAACTTTTGTGTGTGCCTGCTGCTCTTGCATCTAGAATCTTTGAGAAGCCACATTGGTTTTTCCTTCCTTCCTTCCCTTCTTCAAGATTACTTCCCTCACCAGAGCTCGAAATTCATGAAACTTGCTACCCTCTGACTTTTGTATTTCTCGGGGGCAGGTGTTGTAGCCCAGAGGTTTAGCTGCAGCTTAGGAAGGCAACCTTCCATATCAGAGAGTCAGTTCAAGTCCTGGCTCCTGCTCTTCCAATTAGTATGCCTGGGAAGGCAGTGGATGGAAGCCCATGTCCTTGGGTCCCTGTAACCTACATGGGAAGCCCCGGCGCAGCCCTGGCCATTGCAGCCATCTGGGGAGTTAACCAGTGGATGTCCATCCACTCTTTCTCTCCCTCTCCCTCTCCAACCCTGTCATTCTGACTTTTCAAATAAACAAATGCAATTTAAGAAGTCACCCTTTCTCTAAAATTTTTCCTATGAGTACCATAAAACAGTGGACTTCATTAGTGAACTCCTATTTCTTTGCCCCCATTTGCTTCACAGTAAAATTTGCTTTCTAGAGACATAGCTTTTTAAACTCTTCTTGTCAAAGTCATCGAATTCAATCATAAATGTCTTTTGTGTTGTTAATTTCCTGGGGTGATATGCTTATATCTCATTTTCTTCATTTTAGAAATAGTCTATATTTAGTGGCTTTTAACAAGTTTTCCATATACAGTGAGATTCACTTTTTTGTAGGAATGTTAGGACTTCTGATGATTGATCAAGTAGTAGAATGCCTTTGGTAATCACAGGAATGCTGAAATAACTTAGTACTCTTACCAGCCACAGTAAGTACGATTCACATCTAAGTTAATAGTTCAAGGGTAATCCGTAGTGGTTATTTACAAATGTGTTCTTTTCTTTCAACAAGTTGGATGCAACATTTACCACGAAATTGTTCCAGGGTGGTAGGTTGCTTTCCAATGATCTCAACCTCCTGTCATTAATACTCTGGTATAATTCCCTCCCATTGAGTAGGAGTTGTAAATATCAACTTGAGTAAAGAGTAAGGTAGGAGTCACAGGATGTCACTTCAGGGATGAGGTTGTAGGAAATCATTGGCATCTATTCTGTCTCTCTGACAGATTGCTTGCTGGAAGGAAGCCTGTTATCATGGCTTGAGACAGCTTTGTAGGGAGGTGCAATCAAAAGCCAGCAAGACGATGCTATCCGTAGTGCAACACCTGATCCAAGTATAGGCATACCCTAAAGATGAGTCTTCATATTAAACTGGAGTCCTTGCTTGGGATCTTGACTTCAAACTTAATGAGAGACCTTGTGTCATAAGCAACCAGCTAAGCTATATTCCTGACACTCGGAAGCTAGAATAACAAATCCTTGTTGTTTCAAGTCACAAAAGTTTGATGATATTTGTCATGCAGCAATAGATGAATAATACAACCATTTGGCTTTACTTCAGGGGAATCTCACTTCTAGAAAATGCATCACCCATATTTGTATTATTAGAAACTTGTGACTCTTCTCAATGATTTGCAGTTTTAACTGACTAAAGGATAGCATGATTTATTTATAATTATCCAAAAAGTAACAAGTGCAATACACCCCTGGTTTACAGATGAACGAGGGTCTGAGCAGAATATATGGAAAGAAGAAAAAAGTTTGAATTACAGGCACCATCTCCCTAATGAAGTGTTTTTGGTTAGAAGTTAGTAGGCAGCAAGGCTGCTGTGCCCTTCTGAGAGGGACTCAGATAACAGATTTGATGCCCAACCTGCAACCTTGAATCATCTAATGAAGCAGAGCAGTGGCACAAGGCTGAACACAGTACAGGTTTTCCAGGAAATGGAGAGCTATCTTCCTCAGCCCAACCCCTGAAACAAGCAGCATGGCGTTAGCAGAAAAGTAACCTGAAGACCTACTGACAATAAAGAGAACGAGGGCCGGCGCCGTGGCTCAACAGGCTAATCCTCCGCCTTGCGGCACCGGCACACCAGGTTCTAATCCCGGTTGGGGCACCGGATTCTGTCCCGGTTGCCCCTCTTCCAGGCCAGCTCTCTGCTGTGGCCCGGGAGTGCAGTGGAGGATGGCCCAAGTGCTTGGGCCCTGCACCCCATGGGAGACCAGGAAAAGCACCTGGCACCTGGCTCCTGCCATCAGATCAGCGCGGTGCGCCGGCCGCAGCGCGCTGTCCACGGCAGCCATTGGAAGGTGAACCAACTCTCTCACTGTCTACTCTGCCTGTCAAAAAAAAAGAACGAGAATAATGATTGGGAAGCTAAAAGCCTATACCATTATCCTTGCTTTCAGCATAAGCACACAGAACTTTTAAGAGGAAACTCTAAAAGAGCCACACGCTTAGGCAGTTGTGTGTATATCTGCATCCTGTCATGGTTTTCACTGCTCTGAACTGATGGCTACTCTTGTAGCATTCTAAATGCTTTTCCAGTCTCTATTCTGTTTTCCAATTATTTTGCCCACTCCTATGATATCTCCTTGTCTAAATCAAAGATCTCACTGTTTTTTTTTTTTTTTTTGCCTACATAATAACTCACCCACATGGCTAAATAAGTGTCACATACTTAGCTAGGGTTTCATGTTACTCCAGAAGTCTTCCTGAAGAGCAGTAAGACAGACAGACTCTGTGTCCAGCTTCTCCAATTGGAACTATGGCTTCACTACTGGCTATCTGGTGGGCATTCTAATTAAGATCTTTGTCCTATTTCATAGACCTGGAAACTGAGATACAATGATATTAACTGGCACAAATGCTTATTGTGAAGCTTAAAAGAGAGTAATTCAGAAGGGTCTTGATGCAGGATGAGCACTCTGTAAATATAAGCTATTAATTTATCGCTATTTGAAATTCAGAGTAATCTAGAATTATGAGTTTCTACCATCTGATAGAAGATAGCATTTATGCTATTGCAATTAAGTTAATTGCAGTTTTCTGAAACAGGAATTGTTTTTTCCCATTTTATAGAGCAGAATACCAGGAGACAGTCCTTCTATGTGACTTCTCAAAAGTATTATAGTGACTGAGTACCATAACCAAGTAGCAGGTAGTCCCGCTGATTTCTAGTTGAGGGCACTTTTCTCTTCTAAAAGCTATCTTGTCACCTGCTGCTCTGCTGTGAAGAGTATAGGTTACTAATGTCGGCTATGAGTTTGAAGTCCAGCACTTAGCAATTTTATAAACATCTTGAAGTTGTGTTTTCTCCACTGCTAAGGATGTACTGGCATGTTCATTTTTAAAAGAGAATTATTTAGCTTAAATGTATATGATGTGCCCAAATTTATTAGTTTTAGTATTTTATTAACTTATAACAAGGCAGCACAGCCATCCTAAATTCCCACATTTTACTGTCTCATTATCAGTGTTATAATCCTCACTGAGCTAATCCCTAACTCTTGCATACCCAGGATAGATGTTTTCCTTTGCTTTGAAGCATTCCTTCCTTCACAAACCAAATATAGGTCCACAATCCCTTGTCTAAGATCTGTAGGCCTACATATACTTTTCTAACCTAAGACAAAATCGTTAGTAAGAAAGTGTATCTCCTGTATATGATGTACTACCACTGTAATTAGGGGGAGCAGAATCCTGTCATTACACATGGCATTATTTTTACTTTAAATGATATAAATCTTCATAGTCATGTGCATAAATGGGTTCATACCCATTCAAGTCATATATTCCCAACACATGTATTGCCAAATGATTACTTTTGGAACTTGTTTGTGTTAAACTTTTCTTGATTTTGGAATTGCACATTTGCTAATCTGCCTCACAGGGAATCCACTCTCAGTATTATATGCTAAGCTATCTTTTACTCATCTTAGCCTTCTTTAGTCCTCTCCAGAGATTCTCATGGCAGGGGATGTATCACCTCAGCTTGCTCTT
The DNA here is from genome assembly GCA_949820135.1 of Sylvilagus floridanus. Lineage (NCBI taxonomy): Eukaryota > Metazoa > Chordata > Mammalia > Lagomorpha > Leporidae > Sylvilagus > Sylvilagus floridanus. Next base: position 27,764,515 of record OX463239.1, on the reverse strand, counting down.
TTAGAACCTAGAATGTCCTTAAATTGTAGTACTGTGTTACACTACTTTATAAACAAGGAAATGATCACACCGATGTCCTAAACAGGTGGACAGTATGAAATTATGACTACATTCCTTTTCATCACTATGAGACACTATTCAAGCACATTTCTTTGGAAAGAAACAAGCTTAACTGTGGAACCTGTTGATGGTCAACTTAATTCACGATATCTGAGGAGTTTGATGTTAGGTAAATTTTCAAATTCGATTTGTAAATTAGATAGAAGATAAATCTTAGCATCTTATTTTATTTTTTTGACAGGCAGAGTGGACAGTGAGAGAGAGAGAGACAGAGAGAAAGGTCTTCCTTTGCCGGTGGTTCACCCTCCAATGGCCACCGCGGACGGCACACTGCGGCCGGTGCACCGTGCTCATCCGATGGCAGGTGCTAGGTGCTTTTCCTGGTCTCCCATGGGGTGCAGGGCCCAAGCACTTGGGCCATCCTCCACTGCACTCCCGGGCAACAGCAGAGGGCTGGCCTGGAAGAGGCGATCTTAGCATCTTATTTTTGCATTTTTCAGGTAGGTCACTTAAAACAACAGTTATAACATGATTTGATGATAATTGTTTTCATGCTATATTTGTGAATGTGTCTCTTCTTAGCTATGATAGACTTTACAAGAAACACGACTCGCGGTCATCTCACCTATGTGTTGTCCATACATGTGGTAAAAGAAGCTGAAACAGTACGCAGTGTTGGTAGGTCCGTACGGGTTTTTAGGAGCTATGCTGAAAACAGGGCTGAGAAGTCGAGCCTTTTCGCCTTCCAGTCGGGGTCGAGAGGTCTCAATGTACATATAGAAACCTTAGAACAGACAAAATAGAATGGTTACATCTATGGTTATTATTAGGCAACATGGCCTCTCAAGTCCTTAGGGATTTGTAGAATTTCCACATACACTCAAGATCGATAGGAGGATCCGCATCTCCTGTATCAACTCTTTATGTCTACATGATGAACAGTGGCTAAAACAAAAAGAATGATCTTGTTCATAAAATAAGATATTCAGAAGCTTCAGATAAATTAGAAGTTTATGGGCAATGTTGTGAAGCAGTGGGTTAATCTACCACCTGTAACACTGGCCACCCATATGGGCACATGTTCGAGTCCCAGCTGCTCCACTGTCCCTGGGAAAGCAGCAGAATGTGGCCATATGGGGAGTAAACCAGCAGTGAAAGATCTCTGTCTCAAATAGGAAAGGAAGAGTTACAGAGACAGATGAGAGAGGTCTTCCATTCACTGGTTCACTCCCCCAAAGAACTGTATTGGCCAGAGCTGGGCTGATCTTAAGCCAGGAGCTTTTTCAGTTCACCTACGTCGGTGCAGGGGTCCTAGCACTTGGACCATTTTCCACTGCTTTCCCAGGCCGTTAAAATGGAGCTGGATCAAAAGTGGAGCAGCTAGGACTCAAACCAGCATACATAAGGGATGACAACACTGCAGGCAGAGACTTAACTTACTACACCACCACACTGGTCCCATCAAGTAAGTAAAAAGTTTAGACAAGGATTATATTTTAAAAGATTTACAGGCCGGCGCCGTGGCTCAACAGGCTAATCCTCCGCCTTGCGGCGCCGGCACACCGGGTTCTAGTCCCGGTCGGGGCACCGGATTCTGTCCCGGTTGCCCCTCTTCCAGGCCAGCTCTCTGCTGTGGCCAGGGAGTGCAGTGGAGGATGGCCCAGGTGCTTGGGCCCTGCACCCCATGGGAGACCAGGAGAAGCACCTAGCACCTGGCTCCTGCCATCAGATGAGCGCGGTGCGCCGTCCGCGGCGGCCATTGGAGGGTGAACCAACGGCAAAAGAAGACCTTTCTCTCTGTCTCTCTCTCTCACTGTCCACTCTGCCTGTCAAAAATAAAAAAACAAAAAAACAAAAAATTTGTAAATCTCAGCTATGCCAGTTCTAAGAAAAAATATATGGTTATTGTACCGAACATTTATGTGGAATTCTATCTTCTAATAAATGGCTAATGATCCTTTGTATTTCATATTCATAGCACTTCACAACCTCATACCTTCTTTGGAGCCACTACGGTCAGCGTTAGGTCCCGTGTTAGGGGTATATTTCGTATTTCTTGTTGCTGTACTTTGTTTTGTCCAGTCAAAATTATCTGTATCATCTTGAGTGAACAAACAAATGTTCCCATCTTCAAACCCACAGTGAAATTCCCCTGTTAACAGATTTTCAATATATTTTTAAATGTTAATTAAATCAATACAAACATTACAATACTATTATAAGGAAATTTAGAACATTGTACAGAATTAATGGTATCAGAGCTGTAACAGACCACAAGATTACAGCTAAACATAAAACTAATTTTAATGAAGATAAAATTGAACATGACTCATGTAAGTTTCCTTTGAAATATCCATATAACTTAAGGAATATAGTTCATACTTGAGGAATTTTCCCAACTTTCATTTAGTAAATTTAGGGACAACAAAAACATAACAGTCAGTTAGATAACACTCTTAACTAATCCAATTTTTCATGTGTACCAGCTTACAATAATGAAAGGTTACTGGGAAATGTGATAACATATGTTAGAAAAATTTTTTCTTCACTTTCATACTTTGTGAGTTTGAATAACTAGGATTTATTAGATGCCTACCACACACTGAATTAGATCCAACAAAAGTTCTGAGAGCAACTTTTTCATCTGTCCTGATATCTGGGTGGTAATAATGTTTCTAGCTATAAAGGTTTTGGTTTATTTTTTTAATTGGTGATGGCCCTACTTGAAAAACAAGTATAAGAGATTGATAAACTCCATTAGATACAATGTACATCCTTGAGCAAAATGAAACACAGTGTATATATTATTTCATTGACCTAATAAAACTCTGTGAAATTCCCCAAATACTTATTAAACTCACAGAGAGGCATTCTTTGGATAAAATCAGCTATTAAATGATAAATTCAAAATGACATCCAGATTAATGGAGTTCAAACTTTTAAGGAAAGCCAGTGCCACGGCTCACTTGGCTATTCCTCCGCCGGTTGCTCCTCTTCTAGTCCAGCTCTCTGCTGTGGCCCGGGAGTGCAGTGGAGGATGGCCCAAGTGCTTGGGCCCTGCACCCCATGGGAGACCAGGAAAAGCACCTGGCTCCTGGCTTCGGATTGGCGCGGTGCAGCGCGCCGGCCGTGGCGGCCATTTAGGGGGTGAACCAATGGAAAAGGAAGACTGTTCTCTCTGTCTAACTCTGCCTGTCAAAAAAATAAACTTTTAAGGATAAGGACTCTGGTTTAGTTTTCCTGCCTTGCACAGTTGTGAAAATATACCCGAGTTAATTGGACACAATGATACTTACAAATAAAAAGAAAATAGGGGGGCTTCTCATTACATTAAGGATTATGCTTTTGTCTTTTTTTTCAGATTAGACTGCTGTACTTCTTACTCATATTTTACATTCTGAAGAATGTAGGATTCAAGAAACTCTAAATCAGTAAGTTTCTGGATAAACAATATTCCACACAAATATAAGACATGTTTATGTCATAGATCTTATTTAATAAGATAGGACTTTTTGATATTATCCATGAAAAGTATCATGCTCAAGTAGTAGTGCAGTTACATCCATGCATGATGTCTTTAACACAAATTTCCCTTAGCTGCTACTTTGGAGTACTGTGGGTTATTATCAATATTTTCACTTATGAAATTACATATTATATATACATAAAAAGATGTCAAAGAACTTGTAAAGATTTTAAGATTATAGATCTTCAGCCAAATCTTGATTTTTATCTTATTAAAATTATATAATGAGATTTATCCATCTTATTTTTAAAAATTAATAAAAATCATTGTTTTACAGTGAGTTAAGACACAGCCTGCAATACTAGCATCCCATATGGGCTCTTGCTCCAGTTCTCAGCTGCTCTACCTCCAGTCCAGCTTCCTGTCAATTTGCCTGAGAAAATGGTGGGAGATGGCCCCTGTAGTTGGGCTCCTGGAGGTGGAAGTTTGAGGTGTGAGCCAGTAGATGGAGGATATCTCTCTCTTCCTCAAATTCTGCCTTTCAAATAAGTCTTTTAAAAAATGAATAAAAGCTTCAAAAGTCTGAATAATTGTCTGTTATTATAATTACTATAACCAAATGGGGCAAATACATAAGCAATGTAAGTAACTCTTCATTACTTCTGAAGTATATAGTTAAAAAACCTATTACTGGAGAGATTTTCATAAACAGTTTATAGATATAATTGAAAAAAACACGAGTTTAGAACATAATTTTATGACTCTACTTTCAGCTTCAATGAAATAATTATAATTATGTACACGGAAGTTTACTCATAAAACATGCATGAGAATATAGAATATTTGATAAATTTATACAGCTGAGTACATTTTCATTATTTATCAAAAAACCTCATAAAAAATCCTAGACTCTAGAAAACTTATAAAATAGGAAAGTAATAATTAGAACCTGATTTTGGTAGCGTTTTAGAGGTCACATGGAAATAATAAAGAGATTTCAAATAGTTCACATTACGAAGTCTCTAAACTTTTGCTATCTTTTCTTGAACCTTTCCCAATATGATGCAGAATCATCAGGATTCAAAAATAAGAAGCCTCAGGGCCAGCATTGTGACGTAAGAGGTGAAGCCTCCACCTTTGACACCTGCATCGCATATGGGCACTGTCCAAGTCCTGGCTGCTCCACTTCTGCTCCAGCTCCCTCTGAGGCCTGGGAAAAGCAGCAGCAGATGATGCAAGCGCTTGAACCTCTACCACCTACGTGGGAGATCCGGATGAAGCTCTTAGCTTCTGTATTCAGCCTGGACCAGCCCTGGCTGTTGAGGAGTGAACCAGCAGATGAAAGACCTTCTCTCTATAACTCTGACTTTCAAATAAATGTATCTTCAAAAAAGAATAGTAAGTCTGATACCCAGCAACTATCTTGCACCTACCCTCTTTAACCATTCCTTAGAACCTGCAAAAATCTAACCTTGCAATAGCGCTGACATTTTAGAGTAGATTTTTATGGTAAATCCATTTTAGTTCAAAGTGGCTTTCCAGAGATAGGGCAGTGTTCATGCATGGAATAACTGGTAGATACCTACTATGTCATCTTGTACTGATAACCTTCAACAGAAAGCAATTTTCCCAAAGCACTGAAATTTGATAGTTTTAAAAATCTGTAATCTACATCAGACCAATCACATTAGGATTAAAGTAGAGGTGTATGAAAGAAACACACACATACTTGGTTAAAGCATTCCGATAGTCACTTCCCAAGTAATAACACTGTTTCATGAGTGGAATATGGAAATTCAAAGTGATATGCAATCCCACAAAAGAAAAAAATACTGTAGTTATAGAAATACTAAACAGATTGGGAAAATGGCTATACATTTCCATGTTCAGGAAAATTTATAAACATCAATATTAAATAACTTGTCCCATGCCCATATCCTCTTAAATTTAAAATTCACATTTAGTGCCAATCTTACTGAGGATTAACCATTGTGTTTTACATTTAATAATGATTGTAGATAATCTATTTATATATTGTCTACTTTTCTTAATTATGAAAGATAGTGACATTTTTAAAGTAAAACTATACTTACTCAAATGAGGATTTACAGGAGCTATAAGGAAAGCAAGAAAATAAGACAATGTTAGCATGCTTGAAATAAATAAATATCCAATCAGTGTCTCATAGTTCCTCCAAAAAACTTAAATGATCATCCCCACTGTGGCCATGGAGAATTATATCTGCAATTCATTTTGTTCTAGAGGACTGAATGGAGTATACCTTGGAGCTCAACAATAACCACCTCAAAGAACCAAAAGGATCAGTGCTAAATAGTATAGGAGAATTGTTCATTTCTAAAAGAATGGATTGTTGGGCTTGTACATCCTAAGCAGTGCTAAACAAACCCCAGAAATCAAATCTGAAGCTGACAGTAGGCCAACTGATGATGATTTGAAAGAAAGCAATATTCCAACAGCGCTTATACTACATTGTTGCTGTTACTTACATTCAGAAAAAATGGCATGGCATATGTGAAAATAATTTTCATGCCATGTAATGTGTCCTAAAACAAATAACTACTTCAATCCCACTTTGTCACACACACCCCCACACACAACTTGCATGCATGCTGAGTTTTCAAATGATAAGCAACACATTTTATATTTTGTGCAACAAAATAAACATTTGGTTTACAAAACTACATTTACAATATTACTGTTAACTGCTGTCAAAAGAGAAATGAATAAATTTCACTAAGATATGGACAAAAATATATGTAATCTAAGAGACAAAATGGTATGTGTATGTATTACTTAGGTAGTTAATCACTCATAGAAAATTGCATTCCGGTTGAAGAGAGCATTATTGTAGTCTACTTAGATTACAAAAGGTAGTTAATCTACCCTTCATAACTTTCTCTATTTAGTCATTTTATTGTTACTTCTTATTTGCCTTTATCTAACCTGTGCATTACTAATGAAGTATGAAGGAAAAAACACATGCACAAATCATATTCATATTCAGTTACCGCATTAACACACTGAGATGAATTTTAACAAACTGATTTAGCTTCTCATAGTTACTATTTCAATATATACAAAGGAAATGCTATTACCTTGATTGCTTTTCTGATTTTGCTTTCAGATTGTTAATTATGAAATGAGTAATATAGACAAAGAATTGTATATTTACCAGTTCCACTGAAGTGAACTAAATACAATTCCTTTTCCTGCCTGATACTAATAAATTCTAATTTATTTGAAAACTCCAATAGTTAAATTTAGTTATTTCTATGAAATATGTGTCAATGAAGTAAGTATCTCCAAATTAAAGTTTAGTTTTAAGAAACATCATACCTACATGCAACCTCTGTTGATGCCTAGTCCCCAGTTTCACTGTGCTGGGAGCTAGGGCCTTTCGTGAAGTAATGCAGGTTAAATGGGATCCTAAGGGTGGGGCTCAAATCCTGGTGCCCTTGTAAGGAGAGGAGACACTGAAGAGCTCTTTGTGTGCCATGTGATACATTGTGAGAGGCTGCAATGTGCAAGCCAGGAGAGAGCAGGAAGCCAACCATGCTCCCTCCTTGATCTTGGACTTTGCATCTTGCACACCTGTAAGCAATAAATTTCCACCAAGTCTGTGGTATGTTATGGCAGCCCAAATAGACTAATATATTTCTAGTACATAATTAAAGTATAGCTTGCACAGATCTATGTTATATAGAAGTCATTTTAATTAAAAATGTTTATGATTTTAATGTGTATGTCAAAGAATGTAAAGATAATTTTAGGACAACATGTCATATCTATTTTCAAAAACATTTTAAATATACTTTTTTGCTTAAGAATTTTTATTAAGAATTCCTGAACTGCTATATTCTTAACAATTCCTCTTTAGAGAAAGTCATAAGGACCTCCTTATCCTCAATGGAGGGGTGGACAGTAGTTCTACTCAGGGTTTATTATTTCACAGCTGTTTAACTTTGGAGGATACCAAAACTTGCTATTTTCTAGTATTTTTCATCTTTTAAAAGAATGAAAATTAATGCATGGTTTCTAGAGCCCTTCTTCAAATAGTCCACAATTTCTAACTCAGAAGCAGGAAAATAGTTTGTAAGAGGATGTAACATATTCTATAAAAATATAAAACATAACAAATGTTTATAAAATACATGAAAAATTTCACATTTATGAAACAAAATATATAAAATATATGAAGCAAAATAAATATAGATAATTTACTTGGACATTATCTAGAGAGACTTCTCAGTGGAATCATGAAGCTGATTACAATATTACAATTGCTACTATGTGTTTAGTTTTTAACTCCAATACAAAACAGCCACATATTCGTGAAGGACTATACTTGAGAAGAGATATCTTTATCCTAATGTTTTCACACAAATATTTCAGTCTTTATTATATATCCTGATACTTTAGCCAACATTGAATATACAAACAGCTGTGATTGGTCTTAATAGTTTCATTTAATTTTTCACTTCTGACATTATTCATTGTTTCCCTGGGAAGTAGGAAAACTACACCTAATGTAAAACAGTGCAGCCCTTCAACTGCAAGGAAAATGAAGGCTTTTGTTACCTTTTCAGTGACAGCCCTGATAATTAAAAAGAATGATATCTCACTGAAGCAATGAAAAAAATATGACATATTTCATAGTGATTCCTTAATACTGAAAAATTCTACATAGTCAATGATCGTTAAAGTTTTAAAATGCATAAATATATCAATTTATATTCATCTCTTTAAAAAGACACAAAAATAATAGCATACCTTTGAGTAAATGCCATTTTTTTCTTTGAACTATTCTAGATAAACTTTTTAGATCAGCTTGTAATTTTCTCACAGTTCTAAGCTAGTTTCTATTTTTGCTTAAATGTGAAGAAATATTTTATGCCTAGGTTATAAAGGCAAACTAGACCAACACATACACATATACCCATACCCACACACATACCCACATAACTTTTAAAATACTAGTAACTTGAAAAAAAAAGTACCATCAACAAAAATACACACAGCAACTCTGATGGCCTTCACAAACTGAATCAATAAGCTAACTGTGGTATTGTTACCAACAGTATATTATTTAACAATAAAAAGAAATGAGCCAGTAAGCCACCAAAACACCTTGGAAAAAACCCAGATATGCATTGAAATCAGCAAGGCTAACAATTCTACTGGCAGTACAAATCCAGCTATGCAACCTCTGCAAAAGGACAAGCTACAGATACTGATTGTCAGGGCTAGAGAGGGCAAGGAGAAGCAGACAGGTAGAACACAGGGGAATTGTACGTCAGTGAAACTTCTGTACGGTATCCTAACTGGTGGACAAATGACATCGTATGCTTCTGAAAATCTATATAACTGAACAAAAAGAACATTGATACTTATGAATCAGTTGCAACATCGTACCAATATGTCAGATATTAATAATGGATAAACTGCATGGGGAAGGAACTTTGTATTTTCTGAATATTTTTCTATAAACTGAAAATATATTTTTACATATATTTTTAAAATATATTTTAAAAACAGAAAAAAGATTTTGATCATATTACTTAACTACTTAATAGTATACACTTTAAAGTCATCACAAATTGGACAAAAATCCAGAAAAATATTGCATCATGCATTGGGATCACATTTCTATCACAGAGGTGCAACGTCAATGAAATCATTATTGCATATTCCTACATATGTAACCAAATACTACAATTTTTGGTGATTAAAGGTTTTCTGACAGCTTTCTGATTGGTTACTTTGATGATTATCTAGAAAGTCAATGATCTAAATTTCACTTTTTATCTAAATTTGGTTGATAGTAGCATCATAAATATTACATATATTTAACATGTGATTAAATGCTTTCAAATAAAAGGCTACTTACCACTATATTTGATCACACGAATTGTTGAATCTCCTTCACCAAATTTGGTAAGAGGAGTCAGTCGGACTTCATAAGCCTCCGGTTTAATTAGCTCTGTCAAGTTATATGTAATTAATTCTCCCTTCTGAATATTCCCATTTATTTTAATCTCCTGTTCCCACCATCGCTGCTGTCCAGCCTGAAATCAAAACAATTATATAATAATGTTCCTAGTGTTTACCTCAGAGGGACTTAGCGAGTTTTAAAAAATGAAATAAACCTCTAAATTCTATTACATTTGAAAGACATTGCATAAATTTTATGAAAGTTTAATTACCATAATGAGCAACAATTTTACAGATGTTTGAATGTAAATGTTTGCAGAAAACTGCCAAATTATTAGAGGTTAATTTAATAATTTAATAGGTCATCCAGAAAGTTCAAACAAGAATCCTGGTAATCAAAGTTTTGAGAGATGTAACTTTAACTACTACTTAGTTACATATTAATGGCATAATAAACTCGAGTACCTGCAACATCTTTAATATGTTAATAAAATAGTTGTCAGTATGTATTGAGGGCATTAGTAATATACAGAAAACTGAGTCTTTAATGTCTAAGTCTATTAAAAAAGACAATAAAATAAATGTATACTATAACATGATTTGAAATATTCATATTGCAATAAAGGAAAATAAAAAGTGCCAAGGGGATTAAGAGTGATAAAGGGGAGGTTGGTGTAGGCACTCTTTTTAATTTAGGTAGTCACAGGGCAGTTCCAAAACAAGGATGTTAGAAAGTTAAATAAGAGGACAGCTAGGAATTGGCCGCTGGCTGGGCTTGACGGAGAACTTGAAACAGAGTGCCAGTGGAATGGGGAAGCCGAAAACCCGATTGCAACAAGCGAAGAAGAATTTCACACTAAAACACACAGGACTCAGACACCTTTACGGGACAGTTAGACAAAATGATCAGAAAGCACAAATTCTGCTCATATATAAATTTTTCCAGACATGTAAGAAGAAAAATAACTTGCCAAATAACTTTAATGTAAACAACCAAGAAAAAAAAATAAATGGCACTAGAAAAGAAAATTACATAACTGAAAACCAAATTCACCAGGTTTTATCAGCCATACTATATCCAAGCTGGTTTAGCTTACCAGGATGCAAGAATTGCTTAATAGTAGGAAGCATTTTAATATACGTAACTGATAAGAAAAAAAATACATTTCTCTTAAATAAGGTGAAATTTGACCAACTTCAACTCCTATATACTATAAATCAGTAAAGAAGTTAGGAACTTCATTAAACTGGTAGGTAAAAACCAACAAGTATTTATAGGATACTTTATTTGTAATTCTTGTACTTTAGAATGATTTCCTTGGGGCCAGCACTGTGGTGAAGAAGGTTAAGCCACCACCTGCTACACAAGCATCCCATGAGGATGCTGGTTCAAGTCCCAGCTGCTTCACTTCCAATCCAGCTCCCCGCTAATGCACCTGGGAAAAGATGGCCAAACATGTGGGCCCCTGCGTGCGCATGGGAGACCTGAAAGAAGCTTCTGGCTCCTGGCTTTGGATCAGCCCAGACCTGAGTGTTACGGCCAGCTGGGGATTCTAGCAGATGGAAGAACTCTATCTCTGCCTTTCAAATCTCTCTTTCTCTCTGTAATTCTGCATTTCAAATAAACAAATCGTTAAAAAAATAATTTCCTTTAGAACCACAAATGAAAAAATAAGTTACATATCATGTGTTGAAAATTCCACTTTATGTAACAAATCTCTAGAGTTGCTACAAAGAAATCAATCTGTGTGTGTGTGTGTGTGTGTGTGTGTGTCTCCTCCCCTCTCCCTCTTCATGTAAATGTTTGGTTTTCTTATCACCCCATTTACTTCAGACTTACTATATGACTTTTACTAAGACTTTTAAATGGTCTTCATTAAATTTATGCATGTAATACATGAGATTGCTAATAAGTAATTCATATATTTGCTGTTATAACATGGGATTTTGTTTTATTTTAAGCTACTTTTTCTAGTCCATATAATTGTGATTTTCATTTTTTACTATATTCATATATATATATTTTTGTATGTGTGTGGTGTACATATGTAATAGTTTCTCTAGCTCTGCTTCCTTATTATCTGTCATCAGTATAGTTGCCTCACAGCAGGTATCTGCTACTTTTCATATTTGATATCGATGTTGTTGTTTCTTGTGACATTATCATACTAGCAGGAGACTGGAGACTACTGGGATAAAGACAAAGATTTGCAACATGACAGACCTCGTAAGTTATGTGCTGGTTTGTTTCCTTTTGCCCCCAAAGTCCCATGGAGGTAATACAGAAGCGCCAAGGTGAAGAGACAACTTGCCTTGGTTGTGCATCACATGTGAGGGAGGCCAAGGTCAGGAAATTTTAGCATTTTAAAATTTTTAAGAAGATTTATTTCTTTGAAAGTGAGAGAGAGAGGGAGAGATCAACTTTTCTTATATCTGCTGGTTCAAGTGGCTGCAACAGCCAGAGAGGAGGAGCCAGGCTAAAACCAGAACTTCATCCAGGTCTCCAAAGTGGGAGGCAGAGGCCCAAGTTCTTGGGCCATTTTCTGCTTCTTTTCCCAAGCCATTAGCAGGGAGCTGGATCAGAAGTGGAGCAGCTGGAACACCCATATGGAAGGCCAGCGTCATAGGTAGAGGCTTTATTCACTATGCCACAATGTTGGCCCCGGTATTTTTTGCTTGAAAGGAACCAAACTTCCCAATCAATGCCCAGAAAGGATACATCTTTGTTTACTGGACATCAAACTTTACTTCTAGTCTGGACACTATTCTAATATTTGCAAATGACCTTGAAAATACAGGCCAAATGCAAGAGGTCGTGAAACACTCTTCCAAAAATATAACCTTGATGAATATATACACTGCTATAAGCATGGACAACAAACAGGCCAAAAAAAAGTTACAATGAGAACAGGTAAACTCTTGTACTTGGAAACAAACATATGCATGGCATAGAAAGCAATATTATTAGTCGTTTATCAAAAGAAGTAGAATGATCAAAATGTAGACTCCTCATAAAATAGATATAAAATGCAGCCTAAAGACAGAACCTAAGCTACGCATATCAACATGGGTGAGTTTCAAAAAGGTCATTTTGGGCTAAAATTAATTTTGCGGCAGACATATTGTAAAATTTATGTTTTGAGACAGATGCATAGATAGGTTTTACAGTATAAAGAAATGCAGAAGGGCTCAAACACCAAAGTGAAGATACTCTTTATTCTGTTCATGGGAGTGTTGAGAAGATCTTTAAAGCACATACAAAGAACTCCAACAATATTTATTGATTTTTTTTTCTTAAGATTGGTTGTCTATTTCCAAATTGCATTGTTTTGTTAGGCCTGAAATTATTTACATTATTTTTTAAAGAGAAAACTGGTGAACAATAGAAGGGTGGGTGTTTGACTTAGCAGTGAAGACCCCACTTGGGATGCCAGCATCCCATAGTTGGAGTGTCTTGGTTTGAATCTTGGATCTGCTCCCCATTCTAGTTTGGATCTGCTTCCCTAGAAGGCAGCAGGTGATGCTCAAGTAGCTAGATCCTGCCATCCATGTGGGAGACCAACTTCCTGGCCTTTGTCATTGGTTTGGTCCCGCTCCAGCTATGTAGGCATTTGGGCAGTGAACCAGTGGATGGGTGCTCTCTAACCGAAAAAAAAGAAATTCTAAACTTTCTTAAAATTTGTTTCTTCTGATTTCTGAAGCAGAGCTCTCCCTACATCAACATTTTTGATGACTATTTATGCCCTTTCTGGACTGTACTTCATTCTTCTGAGTTCTAAATGTTTGTGTCTCCAAGATCATATGGTTTGGTATTTTTTTAAAACTCTGTGTTAGTTGTTCTTACTTTTGAGTATGCATGATAGTTACTGGACAACCTTGTAAAAAGCCAAAATTCCAAGTCTTACCAAAAGGTAATTCATGCTTCAGTGAGATTTCAAAACACAGTTTCAAAGAAAAACATCATCTCCTTTCCCGCAAATAGATTTAGGAGCAGATAACCCAGGGTTCCAGTTGCTGAGTCAAAGCTCAGTCTCACCTCCTAATTAATACCATAGGTTACTAATACCTCCACATTGATAACTCCTTAACCTGTTTCTTAAGATCAGATAATTAAAAAAAACCCTATCAATCCTTCTGTGTGCCAATCACTAGATTTAAATATATCATAAGTATTATATTTAATCCACCACAAAGCTTACTATGTAAGAACTAATATTAGCTCTATTTTAAAAATGAGACAACAGAGGCACAGAAGGTTTATGTGTTTACCAAGCGTGAACAGCTGGAGAGCAACAGCTCCAGAATTGGACTTCACCTAACATGACTCTTCCTTATGTCACTTTCTTTTATGCTTCTCAAGAATTTACTTTCTTAATTGTTCTGAACAGAGCCTTTGCATATTTAGTTATGATAGAGCTTTTTTGCATATAGGTTGTAAGCAAGAACTATTTTCTATTAATTTTTATACTTACATTCATGATTATCTTGGTAAAGGTATATGTGTGTGTATATATATATATATATATATATATGTGCTAAATTCCAGCATACACTGCATATTTAACTGGCCTCAAACAGGTGCATTAGGAAATCAAAGTTATTTCAGTGATAATTGCATAAAGTCACTGAATTTACTGTCATGTATGTTTATGACAGCATAGAAGAGATATCTTGGGAAAGGATATAAGCCTAAATTCCAAAAGAAACCATTCAGTATTCACGGATAATCATGCAAAGCTCAGAACACATTTTACAAATATTTTTATCAATTCTGGAGGCTTAAATTCCTAAAGTGATTTAAAGCAAATAACAATTTCACTATCTTTAGGTTTTACATTTTTATATGAATGGGTTAAAGGCAAAGGGCTGTTATTTCAAAAGGCAGATAAAAGCATTTTAAACCTACAAAACTATGTACAGAATAACTTGACATTTTACTAGCACCTTAAGACTCACAAGTTTAATGAAAATGTGCTTTTCCGGATGTTAATGTAATTTTAGTGTCACTCAATATCCGTAGTACATCCCACGAAAGAGACGTTAGATGATGCTGTTATAATGAGTTGCTCTACTCAAGTAATTTTAGTTAGCAGATCTGTTAATGTTACTTATTACAAACTCCAGAGTACGTAAGTTCCTATGTGTATTTAAAAAGCAATAACTATGATTCCCAGTCTTTAAAGATGTACTAAAATATTTACAGTTGGAGGAATACACAATATAATATTTTATATTGTCAGTGAGCTATACAAAATGGAAAAATGGAAAATTAAATACATTCGTTGCATATACTCAAGAGAAAACGTGATATTCTCCTACTGATTGAAAGCAAGCCCAGGAAACTCTCATGTAATGTGGACCAGAAACCACCTTGGCAGACGGCAGTCTCCAGATCACATCTATAAGCACATGGATAAAGACGTCAGTGCTAACATATATTTTCACATCACTTTAAAAAACTCATTTGGTTTTTCTTTTCCCCAGAAATTCGTTTCTTTCATTTAATTTAGGGATTAGCCTAAAAATCCCCACTTTTCCTACAATGACAGTTTTCATATACACTACAGTTTGTTATTTTTACCACAGAGAGTAATTAAAAGGTTATGGATGAAAAAGGGCTCAGAATGAAGAACATTCTTTCTCTGAAATTTATAAGGAACAAACAAGCTCCTTTAAGCACAAGGCTTCTGCAGCCTTTGAAATGTGAAGAGGGAAATCCTGCCGTCATTTCCTTTGGACGGTGAGCTTTTTTTCTGCAATATAATGAATAAAAAGCACTGGGAGAGTGAGAACCTAAAAGAGAGGAGGGAAACCCATCCGCTGACTCAAGGCACATGTACTCGAGATCATTCCATCTATGTTCATGTAATGCTGTGAAGGAGGCATCAGTAGTCCCCTTCGGTGGGAAATTATTACTCATGTTTATCAGTCACCTTGCTAGAAAAAAAATAACAGCTCATGTTAAAATTCTAGGTATTACAAACTCTAACTCATATACTCTTAGGAGATTTCAAAGGACATAAGCTTGCTGACTTGTTATGTATTAAATTAAATTGCCTTCAATACCAAATAAACGATAATGTGGATTACATGATGCCCTGTAGTTCTAATAAAACTTTTTAGAGGGTAAGGTATAATAAATTATATGGAATTAAATGTACCTTACTTCTATGTTCTACTCACAATCACATACATTTTTCCAGCTAATTACATACCCTTTCTTTCCTCCTTACCACACACTTGAGTGTTATCTCCTTCACGGTCTATGAATTCTGAATGAGAGTTACTTTTCACAAGTCCATAGAAGTATTTTGCATGATACTTTGCTCATGACATTAGCACTGTCAGCAGTGACAACATACTTTTAAACGTACAGGTGTTTACTAGCTTCTGTCTGCCATTTGTCTTTGCTGGCTTGTCTGATTATGTCTACATTAGTTAAGTAATGCTCCCTGAAATTCAGCCTGAAGTTTTGACAGGCTGACTTATGACTCATCAATATCTGTTCACTCTGGAAATTCGGTGG
This sequence comes from Sylvilagus floridanus, assembly GCA_949820135.1. Taxonomy (NCBI): domain Eukaryota; kingdom Metazoa; phylum Chordata; class Mammalia; order Lagomorpha; family Leporidae; genus Sylvilagus; species Sylvilagus floridanus. The sequence continues at coordinate 27,748,511 of OX463239.1, read as the reverse complement.
CTCTGCAGAGGGATCAGGGCAAAATCAGCTGCTTCTCACTGTGTTTCCACCACCACACATTATGATAGGTCATTTCCAAGTACCTATTTTCTTTGATTGTGAATGCACAACTCATCATACTGTGACATAAAGGCATTTTAGAGCATTTAGAGATCAACATTTAAAATACAATTCAAATATATAGTGTGGCAACAGTAGAAATAATGCAACTCTGTTAGATATGAACAATCAGCAACTAACATCAACCTTTTGTAAGTCTAAACAGCTAACATGAAACTTCCACTATTTGAAGAAACCATAAGCCATGATTTTCTTGCAACCAGGACATATAACATAAAATGTTTAAAATGTCTGGAAGTTATAATTCCAGATGGTGAGATCAGAATAGGGTGACAACATGAAAATATGCCGTATTAAAAAACTATATTCAGTAGAAATTAAAGACTATTCTTAACTACCAACTTGACTCTTCCAAAAATGGAATATTCTTATCTTTCTAAAATTAAATTTTACTTATCTAATTTCTGATGACAGAAGACTGATTTTTTGTGAATTCAAATTAAACACCGTATATTTAGAATTTTATTATGGGTGAAATGGCGGTAGAGAAAAGATTGCTTGGTTCTTTGTCTCACATGGAAGAATTTCCAAGCAGACATGGCAAAGAGAAAAGCAGGATGTATTTAAAAGCAAGGTATGGGTCCAGCGCTGTGGCTCAGTGGGTTAACGCCCTGGCCTGAAGTGCCAGCATCCCATATGGGTGCTGGTTCTAGTCCCAGCTGCTCTTCTGATCCAACTTTCTGCCATGGCCTGGGAAAGCATGGAAGATGGCCCAAGTCCTTGGGCTCCTGCACCTATGGGGGAGACCGGGAAGAAGCTCCTGGCTCCGGATCAGTGCAGCTCCAGCAACTGTGGCCAATTGGGGAGTGAACCACTGGATGGAAGACCTTTCTCTCTCTGCCTCTCCTCTCTCTGTGTAACTCTGACTTTCAAATAACTTTTTTTAAAAAAAGCAAGGTTAATTTAAGTCTGAGATCTCCTGCCAGAGTGGCCTGGAGGGGAGTTCCAGAAAAACCAAAACCTGAAGGGACTGGTGGTAGTGGGGTGTTTAAGCACATTTTTGTGGAAGAAAAAAAAAAAAACAACTTGACGATCAGACTGACATTCAGTTACAAGTAAAGACAACACGCACCAAAACACCTGATCCGTTTGTACAGTAAACTGTGAGCTCAGAAGGATGGAATCATCATTCTCTTGCTATACTCATGGTAAACTTGGAAATTAAGAAGTTAATTAAAGAAATTAATATATTAAGAAATGGGGCAGGCACTTTTGACCTTGTTAAAAGTAGCTTTTGGTGAAAGCAAGCATTTTGCATCATAAATTTACACTGGGACCAACCTGATTGTCTATTAACCTGGCTCCTCAAAACCGGAACGTAAACCCAAGTTTACAACTCAATCACTTTCAGTACTAGGTACTGCAGAGAAGTAGTTAAGTGGAGGCAGAGGCAGAAGCATACCCAGCTTAGGTGCATACTCCCATGGTAATGGAAGGGCTACTTTTTGATTGGGTTTCCTTCTGTTTCCTTTGACACTGTCTCACTTAGTCACCTTGATCTGGTCTTCCCTATTCTGTTCTAAGATGTAGTATCTATTTTAGTGATTTGACCTCTGCTCAGTAGTCTATTAAGTCTGAGTCGTTCTACAGCACACACAGGTCCTAAAGTCTAGCCACATTATCTCTGCTTCCTTTCAGGGGCTTGGAAGCCTGTCTGCCTCCCTGATACTGCATGGAGGCCATGTACTGATCAGTCCTTATTTCCTGAAAATCTGACTCAATTACCCTAGAGGTTACTCAACGGCTCCTCAGGTGGGACCCCAAGTTCTTGTCAAGTCTTGGTCTTCCTCAAGTACAAGATAGGAAGACAGCCCACACCTACCAAAGTCTGTTCTTTAGGAATAGATACATAGATACAGTATGCTATTGCTTGTACCTCACTTTCACTAAAATAACCCCTTCACCAAGCCAGGAGCTTTGTGTAGTGGGGATTTCTCAAATTTTTTTTTCAGACATCAAGCATTTGGAAACTCCACATTTTTTATCTCATTCAATCACATCCTACCCGGTTCCATGGCCATGACTTCCACTTGCTTTAAAATGAATGCCTTCGCCGGCGCCGTGGCTCAACAGGCTAATCCTCCGCCTTGCGGCGCCGGCACACCGGGTTCTAGTCCCGGTCGGGGCGCCGGATTCTGTCCCGGTTGCCCCTCTTCCAGGCCAGCCCTCTGCTGTGGCCCAGGAGTGCAGTGGAGGATGGCCCAGGTGCTTGGACCCTGCACCCCATGGGAGACCAGGAAAAGCACCTAGCACCTGGCTCCTGCCATCAGACGGGGTGAACCAACGGCAAAGGAAAACCTTTCTCTCTGTCTCTCTCACTGTCCACTCTGCCTGTCAAAAAAATAAATAAAAAAAAAATAAAATGAATGCCTTCAAGGCTACCGTTTCTGTTGTATTTTAGAAAATCTAACCAAAGTTCACTTTGTCTTCACTTTTGTTTCATGCAAATACATGTTTGTGGGTTTGCCTTCCCATTCTTAGGTCTTAAACCTTCTCTTCCTCTGTTGTCATTTTAAATAATAAAGAGTAGATACTATAGAGAATAATGACAAAGAAAAAAATCCATTAGTTAATATTTCAAATTCTCAACTGACCCCTGCAATTAGTTTTTAACTTATCCTGTGTTTAGCTTTGCATGCTATGAAAATCATTCCCTAAAGTATTTCTTATGTATGCCTTATTTCTTTTAACAATAGTTCCTAGATTATACATTAAAACAAAAAGTCACCCCTGCATTCAGTTAAAAGATGGTATTAAGTGGGAACCCAGCTTCAGGGTCTTAATCTTTTATGAAGCTTGATAAGTTTGCTTCCTTTTCTTACGTCAGTGAACCAGTGGTGTATGGAGAGACTTGAACTGAATTTACAGGAAGAGTCTCTGGCAAATATCCCTGGTATACAAATGAAAGGCCTTGCACTATACTTCAGGGATTTTTTAGACAGAGAGAACTACAATCAGGCCCACAGAACAAAGTCTTCTGTGATAACCAAATGAAATAGTCTTGCTCAATGATCTTAAAAGAAAAAGAAAACACAGGAATAAAATAATATTCAAACTGAAAACTCCCTCAGTACATTAAAGGTGATATAATAAAGTCAAAGAAGGAGCTGCACAAAATGCAAGACAAAGAATAGAACATTGGGCAAAAGGGCACCCCTTAGTACCCGAAACAGAATGCTTCTGCAAAAGTGATAAGTGGAATGCAGGGATGAAATACAAATCTAGAATTTTACACAGTGTTTAACATTAAGTAAATAATTTTATGTGAAATAACTTTATGTTCCAATGTTATAGACATGAACAATTTTTAATTTTTTTATTTGTATTTATTTCTTCTATTTGAAGGAAGAGCAACAGGGAGGGGAAGAAGGGAGAGGGAGAAAGAGAGACAAGGAGAGGGAGGGCGAGCCTGCAACAGCCAGGGCTGGGTCGGGCTGAGGCCAGGAGCCAGGAATCCCATCAGCATCTCTAATATTGGTGTAGAGACCCAAGTACTTGAACCATCACCTGCTGCCTCCCAAGGTTAGCATTAGCAGGAAGCTGGGTCAGATGTGGAGGCCAGACTCCATGGTGTTCCAAGCAGCAGCCTAGGCCACTGTACCCCTGCTCCCTTTTGTTTTTTTATTTATTTGCAAGGCAGACACAGAGAAATGCAAACGGAAAGACAGAGATCCTCCATCTGCTGGTTCACTCTGCAAATGAGCACACCAGCTGGGGCTGGGTCAGCAGAAGCCAGCAGCCCAGAATTCATCCAGGTCTCCCACATGAACCAAGAACTTGAGTCATAACCTGCTGCCTTCCAACATGCACATTAACAAATGCTGGAATTGGAAGCAAAGCTGGGTCGCGAACCCAGACACTTTGGTATCTGGTGCCCCAAGCAGTATTATATTCACTATGACAAATGACAACCCCCATGAATAATTTTAAATACAGCTAATGATTATTGAATAATTACTCTGTACCAGAATCTAAGCATTTTAGTTATTAATTTAATCTCAAATAACTCAATAAAGTAGCTGGATAATAAAATTTAAGCTGCATTCACATTCTTAAGTTTTTAACACATTATACTAAAATATGTAGAAACATTGCTTCTAGTGATGAAAATATCTGCAAAAATGAAAACAATAAAAGTGAACTGAAAGAGACAAGATGCAAGATCCCAGAAGACAGATAAAACAATGTGCAAATGTATTTCTTGCACTTATTTTTCCTGTCCCTGTCATTTGAAACATTTTGCTACTACTCAGAGAATGCTTGCGAAAACTTCATATATTTAAAATATTTAATTTATATTAATGTAATTTTTCTGATTTATGTAGTCACTTAGTGATAACATTAACAATGAATTATGACTGTACAAGCTACACTGAATAATATAGTTTAAACTTATATTTTGGAAGAGCTTAAATGACTTGATATCAACAGGGCATACAAAAGTCAAATTTAGATAAATTAAGTGGTCTTTTGAGTTTATGAAAGAACAGGTTCTTTTTGTTGAAACAGGACACAGATAAATACCTAATAATTTCAGCACCTGACTCATTTCTGATAATTGGACATTTTTCACAATGAGAGTAGAACATTTCATTTGATGCCATGATTATAGTAAAAGGTTTTAAGACTTCAAAATGGAACAATATGAGCATTTGATTTTTTGTAAGCTTCCTATGCAAACACAAATGAGTCAATGTGTTATGGAGTAGAGCTGAATGTGTGTAGACTGGTCTCAGAATAATTGTCATTGTGGTCACAGTGAGACTAACCTACTCCTACTTGTGGGATATTGTCCCTGTAGGGACACACAGATTCCCAAGATATAAGTGGCAACTCCTTAAAAATGGAGAATTTGCTTCTTTTAAAGAACATAATACAAAAATGTATGTATAAAGAAATAGTGATCAGAAACAGAGTGGAGCTGGCATAAAACAGACACATAGTTCAATGGCCTAGAATTCAGAATCCAGAAATAAGCTTAACAATATATATTCAGCTAGTCTTTACAATGCCACCAAGAAGACACAATGCAGAAGGGACATTCTCTTCAATAGACAATGCTGGGAAAACTGGGTATTTGTGTACTGAAGAATGATTTTGACCTTTATCTTCTCACACTATACACAAATTTTAATTCAAAATAGAAACCTAAACATAAGATATGAAGCAATAAAATTCTGAGAAGAAAACAGGGGAAAGCTATTTTAACATGTATCTATATCTATATATGTATCTATCTGTCTCCTTCTAAAAATCATTGGCAACAAACTAAAAAGAAACAAGCGGGACTACATCAAACTACAAAGCTTCTATTCAGCAAAGAAAAAATTTACAAAACATAAAGGCTGTTAATGGATAGAGAAAAAATTTTGGTAATTGTATGTTAGATAAGGGAATGATGTCCAGAATGTACAAGGAACTCATACAACTCAGTACCAAGAAAATAAATGATCAAACCAAAATTGGGCCAAAGATTAAAATAGGTATTTCTCCAAACAGGAAATAAAATTGGCCATCAGTTACATGAAAAGGTGCTCAAAATAACTAATCTCCAAGGAAATGAAAGTTTCTTTCACATGTGTGTTCAGTGCAGCATTAGTTACAATAGCCAAGATATAGAAACAACCTAAATAGCCATCAATGGATTATAAAACATATAAAAATATACAATTTGACCTTAAAAAAAGGATCCCCTGCTATTTATGACAACATGGATACACTCAAGGAATATAATGTTAAGTGTGCTAAGTGAAATAAGCCAGACGTGGAAAAATGTTGTATGATTTATTAAATGTAGAGCCTAAAATAAGGAAAAAACAAAATAATGAAATTCAAATCAGAGCATGAGACTGTGGTTGCCAGTGGCAGGATTGTTGGTAAAACACAGAATTGAAAGTGATATGGTATAGTGTTCCACTTATGTAGGATAAATGAGCTGAGATCTACCATTAGGAATGTTGACTATTATTATAATATTGTATATGTATGCTAGACATTTGCTAAAATATTAGAGTGCAGGGGCCTAAGCTCTTGGGCCATGTTCTGCTGCTTTTCCAGATGCATTAGCAGGGAGCTGGATCGGAAGTGAAGCAGCCAGGACTTGAACTGGAACTCACATGGGATGCCAGCATCGCAGGCAGCAGCTTAACCTGATATGCCACTATGCCGGACCCTAATTTATAACTTCATAGCGATCATTTTATTGTATATATATATATATGTGTGTATATATATGTATATGTATATCAAACCTCATATTAGATACTTCAAATATATAAAATAAAGAACAGAAAATCAGAAATCTAACAGTACATGCATATTTTGGAGCCAGTGCTGTGGCCTAGCAGGTTAAGCCACCACTTGCAGTGTGGGCATCCTATGTGGGTGCTGGTTCGAGTCCCAGCTGCTCCACTTCTAGTCCAGCTCTCTGCTATGGCTTGGGAAAGCAGTGGAAGATGGCCCAAGTCCTTGGGCCCCTGTACCCAAATAGGAGACCTGAAGAAGCTCCTGGCTCCTGGCTCCTGGCTTCGGATCAGTGCATCTCTTGCCATTGTGGCCAACTGGGTAGTGAACCAGCGGATGGAAGACTTCTCTCTCTCCCTGTCTCTCCTTCTCTCTCTGTGTAACTCTGACTTTCAAATAAATAAATAAATAAATAAAATCTTTAAAAAAGTATATGCACATTTTAATACAGATGTGCCTCAACAGATGACGAGATTAGGCCCTGATAAACATATTGTAAATATTAAGTCAAAAACGCATTTTGTACTCAACCTTCTGACCATATCAGGTTAGTGTATCAACTGCTCTTCCTCAGGATTACATTCATGTGGCTGACTAGAGGCTATAGATCTTTGTTACCTCCAGCATCCTGAAATATTATTATACGGCATACTGCTAGCCTGGAAAACTATCAAAATTTACAATTCAAAGTATAGTTTCTATTGAACATATATCAGTTTTGTACCATGTAAAGTTGAAAACTGCGACTTATACTACCGTAAGCCTGTAATTTCTAGGATCAAATTTGAAAACTGCAGTAATTTTCATATGGGAATTAAGAAATTAATCAAAGACATGAGATTGAGCTCAACTGTGCTAAAAACACATTCTCTTAAACATGATAATACCATGACAAACAGCTTCCAATTCACTGTGACCCCAACCAGTAGGGTGTCTAAATGCCAACTTCTGTCTATTCCTAATTCCACCACCAGCTATCAAGAAGGCTGATCCTCTAATGGCACATATTCATCTTACATGATTTATGGAATTCCAGTCGGGATGGTATTTTGGAACATTTAAATGAAGTACTTTTGTTTACTAAGAAAAGTAAAAAAAAATCATCACTGTCAACATTTCGAGGGCTCACCATTAACAGTATTTTACAACAGATTGTATACTGTAATTATGAATATCCACTGGAGTTGGTATGGTTATCCTTATTTCCACAGTTGAGGAAACTGATAAATTAATAGTTTCTTAGGTCACACAGTTGGTAAGAAGACAGAGATGATACAGGCACACAATTAATCTAATTTCAAGTCTACCCTCTTAATCACTATTCTGTTTCCTGTTATTACATACATGTTGTTTACACAGATTACCCTGATGAATGTACACTTGATCCACATTCCTTTAGAAAAACGATAGTGGATTTTTTTTCTTAAGGGGGAGGCCTAGTTATGTTGAACTCAATTCATACTAATGAATGATAGACTAAGATAATAAATCTATCTTTAGGAGAAGGGGTAATCAACAAAGCTTGTTATTCTGTAAGGCCTGACAGTTAAGTGGTGTCAAATTCTGTTTTGGAATTTTATCTAGGGACTGCTATGAATGTGTGCTCTGACTGTGCAGAGTTTTTACTCATAAATGTTACATAAATCACTAAATGACAGCATATTTCATATTGTTTCATATGCATATTGAAAGTATTTGTATGTTACTGACATATTCCCTCAACCATGTATTTATTACTTCCATCTGTTAAAACAAAACAACAACACTGAAAACTACCCAAGAGACCATGTATAACAGTAAAAATAATCATTTTTAGCAGGCTCTGAGAAACTACTATGGAAGAAAAATCTTGTTTCCTATCAAGTTTGAAAATAACATAGTCTAATTATTTTCTTGCCATGCTTGGATCAGCAGGTGAAAGGACATCTCAACCTAAAGATTAATGTATTATAGATTTCAACTCTGATAAATTGGAATTAAATGGCTCAGTAAGCATCTTTCTTCATAAGTTAGATTTCTCAGGGAGTACTAACAGATTAGTATTTAGGTTCTGAATATTTAGAGTTCTTATTTTTCTTGGTAACTCTCTGACATGGGTGGATCACAATCCCTTCCTATAGTTATTTTTATGAATGATGAGGTGTATGTTTTTATATCTATAAGATATTCTACTATTGTTATGTCCTGGGCTTATAATTAATAACCTTATACTTATTCTTACATGAAATACTACTTGTCCCTTCCACTTCTCATTGGAAACTTTTAGTTATTATTTTTTTAATAAGAACATTTAAAAAAATTTTAATTTTAAACAGATTCAATATAGTTCATAGGTACAATTCTCTCAATTGTCTTCCATCTCCTTTTCTTTTTGTAGTTTTTGAGATAATATAGTTTAAATTTACATTACAGTAAATACACAATGCTTCACCAAATATGAAGTTTAAGAAGTAACAAGCAAAAAAAATAAAAAACAAAAGACCCAAGTAGGCAATGGCTATAATCAAAAAATGAATAGAAAAATGACCCTTTTTCCAAATTGCGGTAAATGTTAAAGTAATCATGGATCAGGCAGGAGCTTGAGTGGCCGAGTCACAATGGTTCAAAGTCAGATTGGTGGTCATGGTCCTGGAGGTGGCCAGAAAAACGACAAGGACAAGAAAAAGAAATACAAGCCTCTGCCAAACCAGAGGGAAAAAATGAAGAAGAAAACAAAGGGGCCAGATGCTGCCAGCAAACTGCCACTGGTGACGTGTCAAAGTCAGTGCTGGCTAGACTCACTGAAGTCAGCATTCAGGACCATCTTTTCATGGAGGAAGAATTCATTAGAAACCAGGAACAAATGAAACGATTCGGAGAAAAGCAGGAGGAAGAAAGAGCAAAAGTAGCTGACCGGAGAGGGACCCCACTATCAGGAAGAACCTTGGAGAAGATCATCGATGACAGCCACGCATCGTGTTGACATCTGTGGGCTCAAAACACTACGTCAGCATCCTTTCCTTTATGGGCAAGGATGTACTGGAATTACGCTGCTTGGTCCTGTTCAACCACAAGGTGCGTGCTGTGATGGGGTGCTGATGGATGACACAGATCCCCTGGATGTAGTGATGAAGGTAGAAAAGGCCCCTCAAGTGACCTATGCTGTAATTAGGGGCTGGATAGCTAAATCTAGGAAACGAAGATATCTGTGGAGCTTCCTCTCACCCACCCAGAATATTGCAAAGAGATGGGAATAAAGCCCCAAGGGGGTCATTCTCTGTAGCCTACCTGTTGGTTTTGCCAATAGGTAAAACCTTGTCGGCCAAGGCAGTGGCAAACCAAACCTTGGCCACTTTCAGAGTGGTTAGCTCTGAACTTAATTCAGAAATACCTAGGCAATGGGAAGTTTTGCATTGCCAAAGAACATGCACCATCCATCATGGGTACTGATGAAGTTGATGGTACTGGAACTAAAAGAGAAGACTCAAATTGTGGTGGTCAGAGAAAACTTCAGCAAACACTGCTGGAACCGTTGAGCCAGCTGGATCGATTTGATTCAAGAGGAGACGTGAAAGCTATTACTGCCACAAACCAAACAGAAACTCTGGATCTAGCACTGATCAGAGCAGGCCACATCAACAGGAAGATAGAGTTCCCCCTGCTGGATGAAAAGCCCAAGAGACACATCTTTCTGACACAGGAGCAGGATGAGACTGGCTGATGACACAACCCTGCACGACTTGATCCTGACTAAAGATGACCTGTCCAGTGCTGACATCAAGGCAATCCGTGCAGAGGCTGGCCTCATGGCCTTGAGAGGATGCAGAATGAAAGTAATGAATGAAGACTTCAAAATATCTAAAGAGAAAGTTCTTTATGCAAAAAACAGAAGGCACTCCTGGGGGGTGGGGGGCTCTCTCTCTTGTGGACCGGGCTGCCCTTAGGATGATGCCTGTACTTTTCCCTATCAACAACAGAGGTGTGGATGGCGAAGCTGCTCCAGGGAACCCATGTTCCAGTTGATTTTTATTAGCAAACATTCTGTGTATCTTTTTGAGTGTGAGATGTCCTTTGGTCACTGCTCATTCTGCTTCCTAATGAAGTGTGCCCTTACCCACACAAAAAAATTAAAAAAAAATTTTTTTAAAAATAATCACAGATCAAAACTATAATACTATAAAATTCTTAGATATTGGTTTGACAAAGGCATAAAATACAGTTTTACAAAACTATATCTGCAGCAATACTAATACACACAGGCATTTCTTTGTTTTTTTTTCTAATTATATTTAAAATAAACTTTTTACTTCTGTTGATTCATTTTTACTACACAGACTACAGATTTCCAATAAAGTAGCTTATTATTATTATTCTCCTGCTCAAATTTTTTGTCATTGCTTTTTTTGTATTATTTACAATAGCAGGTAACATTACTGAACACCACTATGCACACTGATGAATTACTCAAGTAAAAATTCATGCCACCATGAATGTTTTATACATTGTGTTAAAACTATTTTAGCTTGATACCATTTAAAGAAGTACCCATTTTGGTGCTGACCTGTGGCACAGCAGGTTAAGCTGCCGCCTGCAGGGATGGCATCCATATGGGCTCTGGTTTGAGCTCAACTGCTCCACTTCCCATCCAGGTCCCTGCTAATGGACCTAGCAAGCAGAAGATGGTCCAAGTGCTTGGGCCCCTGAATCTGAATCCCTAGGTGAAATTCCTGATTCCTGGCCTCAGTCTGGTCCAGTCCTAGCCACTAAGGCCATTTGCATAGTGAACCAGTAGATAAAAGACTCTCTCTCTCTCTTTCTCTCTGCTTCTCCCTCTCTATAACTCCTCCTTTCAAACAAATAAATAATTTTTTTTTTAAAAGAGAGATAATAGCCATTTGGGCGATCAATTTGACACTGATGATAAACCTCCAGCTTACATATTTTCATAGATTTTTCACACTAGAACATAGTTATATACAAATTTAAATGACTGAACTACTGGGGCTTTAGTTCAATTATCGACAATGATAAAAAGTTTAATCAGCCAAGTGTTCGAAAATTATAGACTTAGAAGAAAAGTAAAAGAACAGGGGAAGCTCATATAAGTGTTTAGAAAGAGTTTGGCATCACTAACTCATTTTGGGTTAAAAATATCAATATGATAAAAAGTTTAATTAAAGTGTCACAAAATTATAGATTTAGAAGGAAAAAAGAACAAGTAATGCTTATACAAATGTGTAAATGCAGTTTAGCATCATTTACTGGATTTTGGATTTAAAATGTCAATAATACTCTCTTAAGGAAATCATTGAACAAAAACATTGACTGATAAAACTATTTGTTCATGAAAATTAGCTAACATAGGTACTTATGATAAACAAAAGTAATCAAAAACCATGCAGAGTAAGCTCCTTTTATATTATTTCAGTATTAAAATTGAGAGAAAAAGGGAGAACAGACAAAAACATGGCAATATTATATAAAACATATTCAAACACAGTGTAATATAATTTCAAGATGTTATACACTGTGAATCTTATAAAATTTAGAATTTAAAATTCACCAAAATGTAGTCTTATCTTGTAATCAGTGTATGGCCTGTGAAATAGAATATTTTTTAATGAAAAAATAGGACAATGTGGCCGAAAAGCCTGCCTGCTAAACTATTCCCAGTTCTTGTGCTCTTTACAGGAGAACTCAAATTTTAGTTGCGTTATATATCAGAGCTTCCCTTGAAATTAGGTATGGTCATGTGACCTCGTCCTGGCCAAGGAGATGTAAGTGGAGGTGCAGTGTGGTGCATCTGGGGAGGAGAGTGAAGTGAGCCTCAGAAACCAGGCTTCTTCACTCTATTATTTTGCAAATCATTTTAAATTTTTTGTGTTTTACTTTTACTTTTCATTCCCATCTACCACTATCTGAGAGGATCCGGAAACCTCAAGCCTGATAGTCATACCCTGTAATAAAGAAATAAAATCAAAACAAAAGAAAAAAAAAAAACAGGCTGTCAGGTAATACTGGGAGCACCATGTGAATAATGGGTTGCTGGCATCTAAATTTATTTTCTGCTAGACATATTTAAACATCTGTTATTTTGCTCATTTTAGATATATGCAGTCATATGTGATCTTAAGTATTATTATACTAGTCATTAAAAATAGAATGTTGAGTTTATTCAATGTAAATAATTAATTATTAAATAATTTTTAATCATTAATCATATCAGGTTTTGTTAATATCATCTTGTATCAATGTAGCAGACTGCAAATTACAATATAAGATATGTCAAATGTCACAACCAGCATTTATTTCTTACTGGTGCATCTGTAGGTTGTCTATGCTTTAGCTGATCTAAGCTAGGAGTAAAAAGGAGTGTGTTTGGTCATGGAAAGAATTCAGATTAGCTCTGTTTGTCTCTTATTTTTCTTGGACCATCGAGCTACCTAAAGTAGGTTCCTCTCATTTATGAGGTCAGATTGTTCCAGAGAAGTGAGCAGAATCATGCAAGGACATTTAATGCCCAGGCTCGGAACTAACATTCATCATTCCTAAATATATTCCACTGTCAAAAGTAAATTGCATGGCTGAATCCAACACCTGTGGGCCTTGAATGTATTCCTCCCATAAGAAAATAGAGCTGGGGGGAAATAAACCTTAGATGAAAGGATAATCTACTATGAGGTTCTAGTAGAATTTGGAACGGCCACATATTTCCATTTGTACAACTGTATTATTAAAGAGAAAGTAGCAAAAAAAATAAGCTCTTTAATCCTAAAATTAAAGGTGTATCATACAGTCATATAAATTAGATTTTTTCATATATCACAAATAAAAATAACATTTTGAGAAACCATCATCTACCTACAATAAGAAAGGCCATCAATTTTAGATGCTTAGCTATATATTCATTCATTTCTCTTAAGTAACATGAGACTAATTCTAATTTTTAAAAAAAGGTATAATTACTGAAAATTTTTCTACAACCTTTTGTGAATAGCATATTATTTGGTATTGTTATAATTTGTGCTTCACTGAATTATATTATATACATGACATATACCCATTTCTTCTCACTTTATGATCACTGTCATGAATACCATTTTTTGTGATATTAATATCCCTGTTTTCAAGAAACACAGTATGTATTTGTATGTATATAGTATCTACATATTAAGTGAATATGACAAAATATTAAAGATTATTAAATCTAAAATTGAAAACAATTAGAAAAAGGAATTTAAAATTTTAAGTTTGAGAAGCCACTAAGACATTCAAGTAGAGTGAGTAGGTTTAGAGAGGTAAGATTAAACCTTTGACACCCCCATTCATTGTCATATTCTTTGATATTGATAAATAATATAAGATAATGGCAATCACATATTTTATAATTATTTCTTTGATGAAAAAAGTAAATTGGGTTAAAAAAAAAGATTCGAAGCAGATACTCTATGGCAAGACTGCAAGACTCGATGGGAGGTGAGGGTCTGAGGAAAATGAAACTGAGAACAAAAGGTCTCAATCATTGCAATTAAACAGGTGACATCAGCAAAATAGTGAAACAGGATAAAAATTATAGCTCAGGCAGGCAGTATTCAACTGTCCGTGGTTTAGTTCTCAATTAAAAATGAAACTTCCTCAATCCCAACCCTGAAATGCTGTAAAACAAGAGGCAGACCGATGGGCCCAAAGGGAAACCCGCAGGCCCTATAGGAAATGAGGCCATGTCACAAACAGGGGTAGCAGATCATCCTTTTGCCTCCCAGCCCTTATCACTGTTACGAAATAATCACTACCAAAGCTTTTCCCTGGACACAATAAAAATGAATCAAAACAGATAACAGATCAGGAGTATATAACATTTACAGGTGAATTAGCCAACTATAGTATTCTCCAGTCCCCTTACTTTTCTCTCCCCATAATTATTACTTGTGAAGTAGCCACTCCAAAGCATTCCATTCCACGTCTTCATGAAAGTAGGATGGTAGACAGGGACAGGTCAAGCCCAGTCTGCAATGTATCAGGCTACACTCTGAAATGAATTCATTGTAACATCCACTTTCTAATCGATTCTCAAACTCAAGTGATTGCAGAAGTAGTGATCTGAACCTTAGCTAATCTCACAGATACTCATGACTACCCAAGATAGTGGACACAGGCAAAGGAACAACATGCACTCAGGATGAGAACTGGATGGGGTTCATAGAGGTGGTCAATGACGACAAAGAAATAATAAAGAAAACAAGCTACAATAGTTAACGTTACAATGTAGAGTTAGTGTTAAAAATCTTAACCAAAATGTCAGTTAAGATTTTAAAATCAACTTAGCCATCCCCAGAGAAATAGAAGCATTTTAAAAAAATACTTGCTATAAAAAATAGCTTTGAAAATCTCTGAGAAATTCTTGGTGCTTCAATGATTACAATAAAGAACTAAAGAGATATGCTCAATGAGAAATTGGATGTAGCTTAAGAAAAAGTTTTGACCCAGATTACATCAAACAAATCTCTCAGGAGGCGTCAGTAAAGTAGGGTTAAGAAATTATAAAGAAAAGTTAATAAGTATGCAGGGAAGAAATAAAAGTATCAATATTTTTCTTCTATATGAATATTGATCTCCTGAGGGATTTACTGAGAGACTGAAAAATATTCAATATGTAAAGATAGAATCATAGAATTTTCTAGAAATAAAATGCTTATTTTTTGTAAAGTATGTCAAAGACATGCACAGCCATTTCTCTGAAGAAGATATAAAGATGGAAAATTAACATGAAAATGTTTTCAGTACCAATAATGAATTCAAATATGTAAATATAATTACAGTACTAGAATTGCTGGAAAGAAAATAGTGATAGCATCGAGTCTGGTGACTGTTCAGGAACTGGGTCACTCAGGCAGCTTTCGTGGAGTATAAATGGAAAAAACACTCTGGAGAAACAGTTTGTCAATTCCTTTTAAAACTAAAAATGGACTTACTCTACCACTCTGACAATGCACTGTTGGCATTTATCCTAGAACATGAAAATTTATTTCCACACAAAAATGTGCAAATGAATGTTCATAGCAACTCTATTTGTGATAAAGACTTAAGTAACTGACTACATTTCAAAGCAATAATTCTTCATCAAACTGCGGTATACCCACACCATGAACTACTGCTCAACCATAAAAATGAATTAACTACAGAGACAGGCAACCACTTGGATGAATCTCAAGGAGATTATTCGGAATGCAAAAAAGTTCACTTCAAATCATTATCTATTGCAGGATTCCATTTGTGTAACAATTGTGAAATAATATAAATGTAGAAAGAGTGGAAACTGGGGGTTTCTGTGGAGTTTGACAAGGGTGTGGTTTGAAAGGAATGACATAATGAGATAATGTTGGTGAGAATAAATACAATGTCTTTATAGGAATTACTACGTCTAATTTTAAATTAGTTTTAGTTCATTCTTTTCATTTATGTCACTAAGACTTCAAGTTTGAAAACAATGTTAACATATGAATTGTTTTTATTTAGCGGTGTTGACATGTGAAAATCAGTGAAATTTTATTTACCTTATGCCATCATTAACTTACTAAAATATACTTATAGACGGCCTGCCACATACATGGCATTTCTAGACAAAAGTATATCGAGTGCTCCTTCTCCGAACATTTGCCACAGTACAAATTTAACAACAGTGAATAAAAAACACAGTCAAAGAAAAATGCCCGGATCTTACACATTAAAATTTTCACTGTGGGAAACAATGCTAAAAAAAATTAAATACCTGATACACAGGAGGCTAGTAAGTGTCACAGAGATAGTAACAGGGAAGTTTGGTAAGTAGCAAAGAATGCTCCCTAAAATTATAGTGACAAGAAAACTACAGTGACACTCACCATATAACTCCTTAGCGCATGAGGTGGCTTTTGCAGTCTGTAGAATACACTCATGATTCCAAGTGAACCTTTTTCTAGAGTTGTGCGAATGTGATCTTTTTAATTCATCTGTTTTAAGCGTGACACCTGGTTGTATTTGCTTTTTATATCTTTATTTAAAACATTATAGATTTTGAAGTTGAAACATAAATCACAGTGTATTTTACTATAAATATCTAAAGGTATTATTCAACAATATTAGCTAAATGGGAATTTAGGAAACAGCATATATGTGTTAAACATCTTAAGAGAAACAAGTTTCAAATGTGCTAATAATCTAAGTCTGGTCACTTGAATTCTACTTGCTTTATTAAAACTTACTTCAGACTGTTGAGGTATAATTGACAAGTAGGAGTTACAGACATTTAAAGGCATACACCTGGGTGTGTGTTTGGGTGTACACAGACTTTGTCAAACAATCACCTTTTCATCACGTGTTAGCTGCTTGTACTCAGGCACATCATGAAATCTGAGGGTGGCTGGGTTTTTGGTAAGTGTTTAAGACATGACTTGGGACCTCTACACACCATATCAGAGAGCCGGACTTCAAGTTCCAGGTATCCTCCTAATTCCAACTTCCTGATAACACATACCGGGAAGACAGCAGGCGATGGCCCAAGTACTTGCTTCCCTGTCAGCCACAGGTTTGGATTGTGCTCTGGCTCCCGGCTTTGGCCTGACTCAGCCCCAGCCAGTGTGAGCATCAGAGCAGTAAATCAACAGATGAAAGAGCTCTCTCTCCCCCCTTCTCTCTCACTCTCTCTGTCTCTCTCTCTTCTTTTCTCTGCCTCTCTCTCTCCCTTTCATATAAAATGAAAATAATTTTTAAGAAAGAACTTTGGTGACTAGTAACATTAAAATCAGCTTTAAAACAAGTTTTGGCACTCAAATTCTTAAGTATTTGAGCATTGTGGAATATCTAATTCTGAAGACCACACTATCCTCTCCTATCCTTTTTTCTATCAATAATGGAGCTAGCTGAGTATTTTCTGTAAGTGCACTAAGATCATCAATTTTACTGTGTAACAACACAATGAGACATCAGAACTACAGACACATCTTAATTTGAAAATACTTTTAAAGCTATGAAAAATATGTTGAATTGCAGAAGAGTACACAGAATAAGATGTTTGCCTGAGATTTGTTTATTAAACAAATAAAATTTCACTGACAGATGAGACTTCATAGTCACCTCCACCCAGACCTTCTCTTCTTTTCTCACAACACAGAGAACTATATTCAGAATGTCTTATCTTCTTGTCTTTTCCCAAATATGATTTTATACTTATCCAACATATGTTTGATTACATAGAAATTATAGTTATAGTGGGAAATATACCATATTACTTCTAAAATATTTGAATTATTTTTCTATGCCAAGAATGATTGTTTTACAACAGAGTTTTTATTTCAAAGTGACCTCACCAAAGTGGGCATGGCATTGTATTGACTTAGAACATACATAATGCAAGAGCTATAATGAAGAGTTTCTTCTTTCTATTTGTCTACTTTTATTGCTTTCTATGTGGCGATAATATTCTCATGCTCTCAACTAACAATGACTAAGAATCTGTTTTATGTTCAAGATAATGCTGTCTGGCATTTTATGGTACAGAAAACAAGCATTTTCTCAAGACTTCCATTACCTGGTATGGCAATATATTTACCTCTACCTCTAAGGCATCAGGAATACAAAGGCTGAGATAAATATACAGTTAATCACTGTGTCTCTTTTTGGTTGTAAGATATAATTCTCTTTTTAAATAAATTCTACAAGAAAATTAAAGGCATAGGTTGTTATATGCCAAGAATTATATTATTTTAATTTCAGTGTTATGGACAAGTTACCCTAATGCAACTTTTATATAGGAAAGTCTCTTATTTATAGCCAATATAATGTACCTATTTTCTGACAAAATTAGTTTAACAGATGAAGGTACTTCACAAAGTTTGTGAAAAATGGAATTAATAGATAACTTTATTTTGTACTTTCATCTCCGGTATAAACACTGTTCTGTTAAGACCTCTTGCCCTAAATCTAATCACTCTTCTCATTTGCAAAAACCTCAATTCTGTTTTGTTGGTCTTTGTATTATTATATCTACAGATTCACAATAAAATTTTTAACTTAGACCTCCATTGTTCTGATTAGCTGTATTTCTTGAATAGACTGCTTGCCAGTGCTTAAAGAAATAAATGTAAAACATATATAAGATGTATATGTTTCTACTTTCCTGTGATATATTCATGTGTTGCTATCATATCTGGGTTCACTTGTGACTCCTACGTCACATTTTTCATATCTCTGCTCAAATATCAAGTCCTCAGAGAAGCATCCTCTGACCCAGTTTCAGAGAGAGTTGCAGCATCTTTCACAACTTCATTATCTGGCTGTGTATCCCAAGAAAAACCCTTATTACAACCTGAGACCAGAGCGGCAACATATTTGTATGCACAGTGACTTCCTGAATCTAAAATGGGGTTTCAAAAGGTAAGGAATTTTGCCAGAGGATTTTGTTAAGATCTATCCTGGTCTCCTCATTAGGGTAGAGTGAGACACGTCTGTGTCCTGTGCTTCAGAGTAGAAAGCACTGAATCAAACGCAGCAGGAAGAGTTCCAGGCATCACGTTACTGTGAAATAAGGTCTCCGAAACGAACCACTCCCACACCGATCAGCACATTGCTATCACATCACACAAAACCACACTGTTAACAGGTCTATTTCTGATGCTCATTCAAAAAAGTGAAAGTTAAAATTGGAATAAAAACTTCATTCAGAATTTCACAGGAAAAATGGGCTTTCTTCAAGGCATAGAGCAACCTGTCTGGAAGGGGGGATCAGTATTTCCTAATATTGTGCACGCTGAGTTGGATAACACTGCCCTGTGGGGTCATTCTATCCTACTTAGAAAAATGTGATTAGGACAGAAAACTCAAAATAATTATCGAAATAGGAAAAGTACATTATAATTGAAGCATTTAGTAGTCTCAGCCCCTTTTAAAACCTGCACCTACAATAATGCCTCTTAGAACCTCATAGGTTCTTATTAATTGGCAATTTGGTCTTATGCCTGTGGCTTGTCTTATAAACAAACTGTCATTATGTTTTGCATAGCCATCAGATAGAATACACTCTCAATAGATTATATAGTACACATTTTTATTATTCCTACATAATTTATAGTATGAATGCAGTCATTCAATTTTTAAATAATTTTCCTTACCTCAAATAGCTTTTAAAAATCACTAAAATGGAAAATGAATATGGGAGAAGCTATTATTGCTTCATTTTAGCTAACTTGCTGGACTGTCCAAAATTAGATTCTTTTCTTTTCCAAAATTTAATCATTAGTCTACTTCTCATCAATATGGTTTTAAAATGATGAACATGTGTAATAATTGAAAATCAGCCTTTAGATACCTTCTCAAATTTTCATTCATTCTGGGTACAGAATGAATTTAAAGGTATCCTCTGTTTCTTCCTAACATTTACATAGCATTAGTCACCTTCTGAAATTATTCTGTCTGTTCTACTCCCTACCAGAATAATTTCCATAAGATGATGGACTTTTCTGTTGCATTCACTTACTTACCCAATGTACATGTAATGGTAGGAAACACCTAATTAAAAGAGAACACTATGGTGCATCAAATACTGCTGTCCACAAGGGCAGCCCTTGGTGGTAATTTGAACTCTTTACCAGCATCTTGTCCTTTCATTCTTTGCAAGAACACAGAGGAAAGCAGGTTTGCCCAGGGGACCTAAGTGAAGTCATGGGCTTTACTGGGATGAAGGAAGTACGAGCAAAAGTGATTTGTGCCTCTCCCAGAAGGAAGATTTAAAAGCTGGCACATGTGTTAGCATGCTCTCCACAAAACACAAGTAATAGGTAAGATCATTCAGACTATTACATACAAACACAGACTAGTGCACCAGTATTTGTGGGAAACTGGGACATGATGAAAGGAAAAAATAAAAATTATACAAGAGATAATGTAAAGATGAAAAAAAAATACTTCTAAAGTGAAACTACTTTTTAAATTTTCCTAGGATACTATTTGTTGAACTCTTGATTTAGTGTCGGAATAATCATATGAGTATAAAGTAAACTGAATAGATCTTTGTAAAAATTAACAGTGAGAACAGGAGAGGAAGGAGGGAGAAGGGTGGGAGTGTAGGTGGGAAGTATCACAATGTTCCTAAATCTTTATAGATGAAATTTTTATGTCTTAATTAAAATAAAAAAATTTTCTAAGATTTTTAAAACTTAAAATTTACTCTAATATCTGATATGCTTTCATAAACACACGTATACTCAAAATTACATAAACACATGTATACTCAAAATTAACTTCTCTAAGCAGACATTATTTATTATATAAATAAAACTACCTTTGACTTTGTTATTCTTTTTGCAAAGGTGTGGATCCTAGAAAGATAAATTTTAGTTTAACATCTTTGAAACAGGGGCTCCGACATGGCCAAATACTGAGAAGCTGCACTGACCTCAGCCACAGAAACATTCCAGGAAATCAAAGGAAGGACCACATTCCTGGGGCACTGACAGAGAGAAATTTTCAGTGGAGAAGTGAGGGAACAGAACAGAGATTCCATGGGGCAGTGAGGAGAAAGGACAGACACACTGCCATCATCTGGGTCACCAGGTACCCCTGCAGCTACACCGCTGTTTCCTTGAAAAGCAAAATCATCTTCCCAGGATAAGGTAGAAAGAAGATTTAACTGGGGGAGAATTCAGTCCCCTGCCTTTAGGTCCAGCCTGGGGAGCTGAGGGGGACTGAGCAACCACTTTGTCTTGCATAGGGAAGCCACAATGCTTCTATCCTATTCTCCCACCAAAGTACCGGACCCGGTTGGATGCAGTAGAGCAGCTGCAGAACTCTGTTCCGATTCAGGGAATACCAGAAGTCCCACTGCCACCAGAGACAGGGCAACTTCCAGGAGGGAGAGCTGATCCCCCACACCCTGTGACTGTGGGAGTCCTGGGCCCAGGTCATGGAGCTAAGAGAATCTCAGTACGAGGCTGGTTTCCCATCATCTGCCCAAATGACTGCAGAGACTCAGAGCATCCTGAACACTAGGGATGGATCTCACAGCAGCTCAGAAGACACTACAGAGTGAGCTGGTGCTCTGGATGGTGCATGCCTGAGTGGGTAAAGTGCGCTGGCACCTTGTGCTCATTCTCAGCTGTGGATCAGCTTGTTCACACCAGCACCTGGAAATGGTGGAACTGCAAACAAACCAGTTGGCTGCAATATCCCTTACCCAACCCCCACCACAGCCCACTGACAAAATGGAAGAAAATATTTTCAAACTATGCATCCTATAA
Source organism: Sylvilagus floridanus (assembly GCA_949820135.1). Lineage (NCBI taxonomy): Eukaryota > Metazoa > Chordata > Mammalia > Lagomorpha > Leporidae > Sylvilagus > Sylvilagus floridanus. The sequence continues at coordinate 27,726,900 of OX463239.1, read as the reverse complement.
AGGATTGATAGAATTATAATGAGCTCAAGAAATGTCACAACAACAGAACAAATAATTCAGTTAAGAAACGGGCAAAGGATATCAGTAGACAGTTTTCAAGGAAGAAATACAAATAGGTAACAGACACATGAAAAAGTGCTCAGGATCACCAGTTATTAGGGAAACACAAATAAAAACCATGGCACAATGACACTTCAGTTAGAATGGCTAATATCCAAAAGTCAAAAAAATAACAAGTACTTCAGAAAATATGGGGGAAAAGGTATTCTAATGTACTTGGTGGGAGTGAAAATTGGCATAACCATTATGGAAAACAGTATAGAGATTTCTTATAAAACTAAAATTAGATCTGTCATATGACCCAGCTATCCCACTCCTACAAATATATATATATATATATATATATATATATATATATATATATATATATATAAAGGAAATGAAATTAACCTGTGAAAGGTGTACCTGCAAACCCATGTGTATAGCAACTGAATTCCCAGTAGCAAACATAGGGACCCAACCTTGATGTACAACAACTGATGAATGAGTAAAAATATAGTATATATATATACACAATGGAATATGACTCAGCCGTCAGAATATGAAATCCTGACGTATGTGGCAAAATGGTAGCAACTGGAAGCACTCTTCAAAGAGTGACGTGAGACAGACTGCAGCAGCCATACCATTGGCAACATAGCCAGAAGGAGACCCTGACGGGGTACACGGTCTTTGAGTCTGGCCTAGAGCCCAGAGAGTGGGACAGAGTACCAGACTAATCCAGCAAAAATAAAAAAAAAAAAAAAATTAAAAAGGAACGTTTCTCTCTTCCCGTCCTCCGGGTAAGCTGAGGGCACCATTTTGTCACCAGTTACCATGTGGACTATTGTGAGCACACCCAGCAACGGGCTGGGCAGGGACGGGGTGCTCTCTTGAAATTAGTAGCAGCTGTGGCAGCTCCTGTGCAAAGGGTGCGATCCAGGGATTTTACCAGAGGCAAAAAATTGTGTTCCCCACTGATTCTGAGTCTTGCTAGGAGTTTGGAGAGGGGGCTGAGTACCCATGTAGGACTGTAAAGTGCCCCAGCCTCTCAAGATGTCACAGGCTTTGAGGATAAAACCACCAAGGTGGGGTACCCACAGACAGCTGGCTCAGGGAACGTCTCTGCCTCTCTGTGGTTGGGGCAGGCTAGGGTGATGCAGTGGATCATCTGTACCTCAGGGAACTCAGTGACTGCATGACAGGGCACAGGGTGTAGCTGGGATCCTGGGCAATCACTGTTTGTGGCAACAAAGGCTCAGAACTCTCTGACTGCCTGGGGTGGGTCACTGTAGAAGACCCATGTTCACATAAGGACTGCACAGATCCTTTGTGTGGTTCATGTGGCAGCACTGGTAAGTGCTGCAACAATTGTGGGCAAACCCAAGGCACTGACCCCCTTGAAAGACAAAAGGTAAGGGAGTGATTATGCCAACAGAGATGATCATACCCTCTTTCCTGCTGACAATAAAGGAGAACTACCATGCCTAACTTGGGTGTCAACCTTCATACTCGCCCCATCCAGCTCACCCCTGGCCAGAGCTCCCTGTCCACACCCAGCAAACCACTCTCTGTATTCACTGAAAAGGCAGACTCTCCACTAAGCCACAGAAGCATGGTTGATAAAAGCCATCAAAGGGGAAAACCAACAAGAAATTCCCAAAAATGCCTAAAAATACATGCAGAAATTAAAGAAAAAAGAAGCAACATAACTCCCCCAAAGAAACACAACTTGTCAATATTAGAATGTGAATATGAAGAGATTCATGAAATGCCTGAAGAAGAATTTAAAAGATTAATCATTGAATTACTCAGAAGCAATGAGAAGCAAATTCACAAGTTAAAGAAATCCATGCGGCCAGTGCTGTGCCATAGTGGGTAAAGCTACCACCTGCAGTGCTGGCATCCTATATGAGAGCCAATTTTAGACCCAGCTGCTCCACTTCCCATCTAGCTCTCTGCTATGGCCTGGGAAAGCAGTAGAAGATGGCCCAAGTCCTTGGACCCCTGTACCCAGGTGGGAGACTCAGAGGATAGTCCTAGCTCCTGGCTTCTGATAGGTACAGCTCCAGCTGTTGCAGCCAATCGGGGAGTGAACCAGCAGATGGAAGACCTCTCTTTCTATTGGCCTCTCCTTCTCTATGTGTGTAAATCTGACTTTTAAATAAATAAATAAATCTTAGAAAAAAATGCTTAAATGACATGAAAGAAAAATTCTCCCAAAAGATTGAGAATTTGAAGAGAAATAATATTGAAATATTAGAAACAGAGAATTTAATGGGGCAAATTAAAAAACACAGTAGAAAGCCTTAACAAGGCAGAAGGCAAAAGCAAGAATATCTGAACTAGATGTCAATCTTTGGAAATTTCTCAGACCAATAAATAAATAAATAAATAAATAAATAAATAAAATAAACTAGAAAAATTTAAAGCATTGGTGATTTACAGGATACTCTCAAAAGATCTAATACACAATTCTTAGGAGTTCCTGAAAGTGTGGAAAGAGAGAATGGATTAAAAGACCTATTTAGTGAAATAATTACATAAAACTTGCCTAATCTAGAGAAACAAAGGGACAACCAAGTATATCCAAGCACACAGAACTCCTAATATTCATGATCAGAAAAGATTTTCACCACAGCACATTGTAGTCAAACTTTCAACAGAAAAAAAAAAATTCTAAAATGTGCATGAGAGAAATGCCAGATTACTTTCAGAGGATCCCCAAATAGACTTACAGCAGACTCATCAGAAATACTACAGGTTAGGAAAGAATAGAGAGACATAGTCTAAATCTTAAAAAAAAAAAAAAAAAAGAAAGCCATTCCAAAATCATGTACCCTGCAAAGCTCATATTTATGAGTGAAGGTGAAATAAAGACCTTCGATAACAAACAGAAATTGAAAGAATTTGTCACCACTTGTCCAGCCTTACAAATGAAGCTTAAGTATGTGCAACACACAAAAACGCAGAAGGATAGTTACCAATATAAAAAAAATGTGAAGACTGAAAATATTTCAATAAAAGTACAAAAGAAATCCAGAGAAAAAAATATGGAAAAATTTATGGAAAAGTGGCAGGGCCAAGTCATTACTTATTGATGATAACTGTGAATATAAATGGCATAAATTCTTTCATGAAAAAAACAGACTGGTTGAATGAATTAAAAAAACAAGACCCATCTATTTGTTGCCAACAAGAAACATGCAGAATGAAAGCAAAAGGATGGAAAAAGATACTCCATGATAATGGAAAGCAAAAAGGTGTAGCCATCCTAATATTATAAAAAAGTAGAACTTAGCACAAAAACTGTTAAAAGAGACAAAGGATATATAATGATTAAAGGATCATTTCAATGGGAAGATGTGATTATAATAAATGTATATGCACCCAATGCCAGGTTGCCTGGCTATTTAAAAGATATATTAATGGATCTAAAGGGAGACATAGACCCTAATACAATGGTAATGGGGGAATTCAAATATCAAAAAGACCATTCACATAGACCGAGTGGGAAACCAATAAGTGTTACAAATCATAGTAACAAATTTAATAAAACCATATGAATATCTTAATACATGCAGAGAAAGCATCTGATAAAAACACAACATCCTTTCATGATGAAAACCTATAGTAAATTGGGTATAGGAGTAACATTCTTCAACACAATCAAGGCAATTTATGACAATGCCACAGCAGCAACTTACTGAATGGGGAAAAGTTGGAAGCATTTCCACTAGTACCTGGAATCAGACACTGATGCTCACTCTCACCACTGCTATTCAGTACAATCCTGGGTATTTTAACCAGAGCCATTTGGCAAGTAAAAAAGTCAAAATGGTATTAATTGAAAGGGAGGAAGTTATATTAATCTTATTTGCAGATGACAAGATTCTCTACATAGGAAAACCAAACAACTCCATTAAGAGAACGCTGGAACTCATTAAAGAGTTTGGAAAAGTGGCAAGATATAAAATTAACACACAACAATCAGTAGCCTTTGTATATATAGACAATGCTATGACTGAGAAAGAACTTCTAAGATCAATCCCATTCACAATACGCAAAGAAAAAATTCAATACTTTTAAATACATTTAAGAAGGATGTTAATGAACTCTACAATGAATATTATTAAACATCAAAGAAAGAAGACACACAAAAAATGGAGAAATTTTCTATGTTCATGAATTGGAAGAATCAGTATCATCAAAATGTACATACTACCAAAAATAACTTATAGATTTAATGTGATTTCAATTAAAATACCATGAACATTCATCTCAGATCTAAAAAAAGATGCTAAAATTCATATGAAAACACATGAGACCCAAAGTAGCTGAAACAATCTCATATAACAAAAGCAAAGCTGGAGGCTTTATAGTCCCAGATTTCAAGTCATAATACAGGCAATTATAATCAAAACACCCTGGTATTGGAAAAAAAACAGACATGTAGATCATTGGAACAGAATAGAAAACCTAGAATCAATCCATACATCTACAACTAATTACTGTATGACAAAGGAGCTAATATAAATGCCCGGAAGAAGTCCCCCGACGAAATCTTACATGTATAAAGGGAATTGAAAATACAACTTAGTAAAAAATAATAATGAGAATAGGAGGGGAGAAGGAAGAAGAGTGGGAGTGCAGGTAGGGTGGGACGGATCACTGTGTTTCTAAATTTCTATTTATGAAATGCATGAAGTTTGTATACCTTAAATAAAAAGATTTCTGGAAGAAAAGAAACAACAAAAGAAACAGTTCAGTTAAGAAATGGGTAAAGGTCTTGAACAGGGATTTTTCAAAATTAGAAATTCAAGCAGCCAACAGACACCTGAAAAAAATGCTCAGGATCACTAACCATCATGGAAATACAAATCAAACCGAAATGAGGTTTCACTTGACCCCAGTTAGAATGGCTCTCTTACAGAAACCAAAAACAAAAAATGCTAGCAAGGATGTGTGGAATAAGGTACCTTAATCCACTCTTGGTAGGAATGTAAACTGGTGGAGCCACTGTGCAAGATAGTATGGAAATACCTCAGAAATCTGAATATAGACCTACCATATGACCCAGCCATCCTACTCTTGTGAATTTACCCAAATAAAATGAAATCAGCATATGGAAGAGTGATCTGTACGCCCATGTTTACTCCAATTCAACTTACAATAGCTAAGATTTGGAATCAACCCAGATGTCCATCAACTGAGGACAAGGTAAAGAAATTATCAAATAGATAGATAGACAGACAGACTGATTGTATGGAATACTACTCAGCCAGAAAAAGAATGAAATCCTGGCTTTTGCAACAAAATGGATGCAACTGAGAACCAAAACACTTAGTGAAATAAGCTAGTCCAAAAAAGACAAATCCCATATATTTCCCTGTTCAGCATTAACTAATAGAGTACAAAAATGTAATGTATAGGAGTGAAAATGATATTTTGAGTTTTAATTATTATTTACAGCCCTGAACAATGTTTTTTCCCATTTTTACTGTTTTTGAAACTTTTACTTAGTGTAAGGTTAATCTAATGAGCATAAAGTAAATTGAAAATGGATCACTGTAAAAATTAAGAGAGAGATTAGGAGAGGAGGGAGTAGGAAGGGTGGGAGTGTGGGTGGTAGGGAGTAAAGTGTGGGAAGTATCACTATGTTCCTAAATCTGTATACATGAAATTTGTATAAATTTTTTTAAAAAACAAAATGGAGAAGGGGAATAGTGGTAACTCTTTTGGTATGAGTAGTGTTTTAGTCTTAATTTGGGTGTTGGTATGAGTGTGCTCACTGAACAAAAAACTTTTATCTGTACACTCACATTCATTCCTTGCTATGTATACTGACAGTTCTTCAATGAATGTTTAAATAGATTGTTGGAACACAAAACAAAATATTGCATGTATACATAAGTATGTTAAAGCAATTGTGTACTATGACTTCAAGCTTCCTGCAGATAATCTTTATTTTATTTTTTTTTTTTATAAAGCTTTTATTTAAAGAATATAAATTTCCAAAGAACAGCTCATGGACCACAATGGCTCCCCCCCACACACAACTTCCCTCCCTCCCCCCACCCTCCCCTTTCCCGCTCCCTCTCCCCTTCTGTTCACATCAAGATTCATTTTCAATTCTCTTTATACACAGAAGATCAATTTAGTACATATTACGTAAAGATTTCAACGGTTTGCCCTCGCATAGAGACACAAAATGATAATACTGTTGGAGTACTAGTTATAGTATTAATTCACAATGTACAGCACATTAAGGACAGAGATCCTACATGATTTTTTTTTAAAAAAATTGATTAATTGTCTATGCGATTTCCAATTTAACACCAAGATTTTTTAATCATTTGCAATTATCTTTATATAAAGAAGATCGATTCAATATATACTATGTAAGGATTTCATCAGTTTGCACCCACTCAGAAACACAAAGTGTAAAAATACTGTTTCAGTACTAGTAATAGCATCACTTCACATTGGATAACACATTAAGGACAGATCCCTCATGAGACGTAAGTACACAGTGACTCCTGATGTTGATTTAACAATTTGACACTCTTGTTTATGGCGTCAGTAATCTCCCTAGGCTCTGGTCATGAGTTGCCGAGGCTATGGAAGCCTTTAGGGTTCGCCGACTTCGATCTTATTCCCACAGGGCCGTAGTCAAAGTGGAAGTTCCCTCCTCCCTTCAGAGAAAGGTACCTCCTTCTTTGATGGCCCCGTTCTTTCCACTGGGATCTCACTCGCAGAGATCTTTCATTTAGGTCTTCTGTTTTTTCCAGAGTGTCTTAGCTTTCCATGCCTAAAATATTCTCATGGGCTCTTGAGCCAGATCCCAATGCCTTAAGGGCTGATTCTGAGGCCAGAGTGCTATTTAGGACATCTGCCATTCTATGAGTCTGCTGTGTATCCTGCTTCCCATGTTGGATCATTCTCTCCCTTTTTCATTCTATCAGTTAGTATTAGCAGACACTAGTCTTGTTTGTGTGATCCCTTTGACTCTTAGACCTATCAGTGTGATCAATTGTGAGCTGAAATTGATCACTTGGACTAATGAGATGGCCTTGGTACATGCCACCTTGATGGGATTGTATTGGAAACCCCTGGCACAATTCTAACTCCATCATTTGGGGCCGTTCCGATTGAGCATGTCCCAAATTTTACATCTCCTCCCTCTCTTATTCCCACTCTTATATTTCACAGAGATCACTTTTCGGTTAAAATTTAAACACCTAAGTATAATTGTGTGTTAATTACAGAGTTCAACCACTAGTACTAGGATAAAGAGAAAAAAAAAAATACTACCATGGATAAAGTATTACATTGTACAACAACAGTCAGCACAAGAGCTGATCGAGTCACTGTTTCTCATAGTGTCCATTTCACTTCTACAGGTTTCCCCTTTGGTGCTCAGTTAGTCATCGCCAATCAAGGGAAACAAATGATATTTGTCTCTTTGGGACTGACTTAATTCACTCAGCATGATGTTTTCTAGATTCCTCCATTTTGTTGCAAGTGACCAGATTTCATTGTTTTTGACTGCTGTATAGTATTCTGTAGAGTACATGTCCCATAATTTCCTAATCCAGTCTACTGTTGAAGGGCATTTGGGTTGGTTCCAAGTCTTAGCTATTGTGAATTGAGCCGCAATAAACATTGCTGTGCAGACGGCTTTTTTGTTTGCCAATTTAATTTCCTTTGGGTAAATTCCAAGGAGTGGGATGGCTGGGTTGAATGGTAGGGTTATATTCAGGTTTCTGAGGAATCTCCAGACTGACTTCCATAGTGGCTTCACCAGTTTGCATTCCCACCAACAGTGGATTAGTGTCCCTTTTTCCCCACATCCTCTCCAGCATCTATTGTTGGTGGATTTCTGAATGTGAGCCATTCTCACCGGGGTGAGGTGAAACCTCATTGTGGTTTTGATTTGCATTTCCCTAATTGCTAGGGATCTTGAACATTTTTTCATGTGTCTGTTGGCCATTTGGATTTCCTCTTTGGAAAAATGTCTGTTGAGGTCCTTGGCCCATCTCTTAAGTGGGTTGTTTGTTTTGATGTTGTGGAGTTTCTTAATTTCTTTGTAGATTCTGGTTATCAACCCTTTATCTGTTGCATAGTTTGCAAATATATTTTCCCATTCTGTCGGTTTCCTATTCACTTTCCTGACTGTTTCTTTTGCAGTACAGAAACTTTTCAATTTGATGCAATCCCAGTAGTTAATTTTGGTTTTCAGTGCCTGTGCTTCTGGGGTCTTTTCCAAGAAGTCTTTGCCAGTACCTATGTCTTGCAGGGTTTCTCCTATGCTCTCCAGTAATTTGATGGTGTCGGGTCGTAGGTTTAAATTTTTAATCCATGTTGAATGAATTTTTGTGTAAGGTGAAAGGTAGGGGTCTTGCTTCATGGTTCTGCACGTGGAAATCCAGTTTTCCCAGCACCATTTATTAAACAGACTGACCTTACTCCAGGGATTGGTTTTGGATCGTTGATCAAATATAAGTTGGCTGTAGGTGTTTGGATTGATTTCTGGAGTTTCTATTCTGTTCCATTGGTCTATCCATCTGTTTCTGTACCAGTACCATGCTGTTTTGATAACAACTGCCCTGTAGTATGTCCTGAAATCTGGTATTGTTATGCCTCCGGCTTTGTTTTTGTTGTACAAGATTGCTTTAGCTATTCGAGGTCTCCTGTGTCTCCATATGAATTTCACCATCATTTTTTCCAGATCTGAGAAGAATGTCCTCGGTATCTTGATTGGTATTGCGTTGAATCTGTAAATTGCTTTTGGGAGAATGGACATTTTGATGATATTGATTCTTCCAATCCATGAGCATGGGAGATTTCTCCATTTTTTGGTATCCTCTTCTATTTCTTTCTTTAAGGTTTTGTAATTTTCATTGTAGAGATCTTTAATGTCCTTGGTTAAATTTATTCCAAGGTATTTGATTGTTTTTGTAGCTATTGTGAATGGGATTGATCTTAGCAGTTCTTCCTCAGCCGTGGCATTGTCTGTGTATACAAAGGCTGTTGATTTTTGTGCATTGATTTTATATCCTGCTACTTTGCCAAACTCTTCTATGAGTTCCAATAGTCTCTTAGTAGAGTTCTTTGGGTCCCCTAAATAAAGAATCATGTCGTCTGCAAAGAGGGATAGTTTGAGTTCTTCCTTCCCAACTTGTATCCCTTTAATTTCTTTTTCTTGCCTAATAGCTCTGGCTAAGACTTCCAGCACTATATTGAATAGCAGTGGTGAGAGTGGGCATCCCTGTCTGGTACCAGATCTCAGTGGAAATGCTTCCAACTTTTCCCCATTCAATAGGATATTGGCCGTGGGTTTTTCATAAATTGCTTTGATTGTATTGAGGAATGTGCCTTCTATACCCAGTTTGCTTAGGGTTTTCATCATGAAAGGGTGTTGAATTTTATCGAATGCTTTCTCTGCGTCTAGTGAGATAATCATATGGTTTTTCTTCTGCAGCCTGTTAATGTGGTGTATCACGTTGATTGTTTTGCGAATATTGAACCATCCCTGCATACCAGGGATGAATCCCACTTGGTCTGGGTGGATGATCTTTCTGATGTGTTGTTGCAGTCTATTGGCCAGAATTTTGTTGAGGATTTTTGCATCTATGTTCATGAGGGATATTGGTCTGTAATTCTCTTTCAATGCTGCATCTTTTTCTGGCTTAGGAATTAAGGTGATGCTGGCTTCATAGAAGGAATTTGGGAGAATTCCCTCTTTTTCGATTGTTCTGAATAGTTTGAGAAGAATTGGGGTTAGTTCTTCTTTAAATGTCTGGTAGAATTCAGCAGTGAATCCATCTGGTCCTGGGCTTTTCTTTGTTGGGAGGGCCTTTATTACTGATTCAATTTCTGACTCACTTATGGGTCTGTTTAGGTTTTCTATGTCTTCCTGGTTCAATTTAGGTAGGTTGCATGTGTCCAGGAATCTATCCATTTCTGATAGGTTTCCCTGTTTGCTGGCATACAAGTCCTTGTAGTAATTTCTGATGATTCTTTTGATTTCTGTGGTGTCTGTTGTTATATTTCCTTTTTCATCTCTGATTTTACTGATTTGGGTCTTTTCTCTTCTTTTTTTAGTTAGTTGGGCCAATGGGGTGTCAATCTTGTTTATTTTTTCAAAAAACCAGCTCCTCGTTTGGCTGATTTTTTGTAATGTTTTTTTGGATTCAATCCTGTTGATTTCTTCTCTGATTTTGATTATTTCTCTTTTTCTACTAGATTTGGGTCTAGTTTGCTGCAAATTTTCTAGATCCTTGAGATGCATTGAAAGCTCATCTATTTGGTGCCTTTCCAGTTTCTTGATGTAGGCACCTATTGATATAAACTTTCCTCTTAACACTGCTTTTGCTGTATCCCATAAGTTTTGGTATGTTGTGCTGTTATCCTCATTTACTTCCAGAAAATTTTTGATTTCTCTTTTGATTTCTTCAGTGACCCATTGTTCATTCAGGAGCATGTTGTTCAATCTCCATGTGTTTGCATATGCTCTAGAGATTCCTGAGTTGCTAATTTCCAACTTCACTCCCTCATGGTCTGAGAAGTTGCATGGTATGATTCTAATTCTTTTGAATTTGCTGAGACTTGCTTTATGGCCTAATATGTGATCAATCCTAGAGTAGGTTCCATGTACTGCTGAGAAGAATGTGAATGCATTACTTGTAGGATGAAAAGTTCTGTAGATATCTGTTAGATCCATTTGGGCTATAGTGTTGTTTACAGATAATCTTTAAATTCATTTTATATTTCATTGAATATATTCCATTAAACTTGTGCCTAACACCCATCTCAATAACAATTCATTTCTCTCTTAAATATGAACAATCATATTCAAGTCTATATTCTAAACTTGTAGAAATGAGACAACAAATATCAATATGTTTTGACATAGGAGTCTTTAAAGACAACAAGCCCATAGGTAGCAAATACTGTCCCCATACCTGTCTTCTTGCTTCTTGTACTTCTTACCTCCATTTAATCATCAGATCCAACAGATTTGCTACATATATTTTTTACCAGTTCCCAAGGCAACATCATTGATTTGGGTAGTTACATTTCATTTAAAAAAATACAACTGGCTTTAACCTGTTTCCTATTAATTTTATACAACAATAATGATGAATGGACTCCCTGTTTTGACATTTTCAATGTCTCCCCACTTCTCAGGGTATAGCTTAATTTCTTTGAAATATTTCATAAGAGCTTTCATGACCTGTGTCTCTCAGATTTCCAACTTAATCGCTTTCATTTTCTTCTGTGATCCGGATATACTACACTATTTCCAGTTTTCCAGAATTTTATGGTATCTGTGTCTAGCACATGTCAATTCTACGCATCCTTCAGGCTGCAGCTAACATCTCCTCTGTCAGCATCCCTGACTTCCCACAGTGATCTCAGGTTTCCCTCCATACTTCTACAATACTTTATGTGCACACCTAACATGATACCTGTTATACTAGATTGTCATGGCCTGCTTGACTATTTTCACACAGTTTAAACTCTCTGCATACAAGAACCATCCTCCCACTCACCTACCACTACCCCTTCATTAAGTGAAATGCTTAAGTACATCATTTGCTGATTACATGTATGAGTTCTGATTTTCTATTTTTGACTATCTTATAAATGGACATGAAATAGAGAATATATATAAGCATTTTATTAAAATAAAGCCTACCCCTATATTATTAAACCTTATGTATTTATGGAAAAGTAAAACTTCTACTCTTGAACTAATTTTTTTAATTTATAACATCCATTTGTAAAGACAACAGCTTAGTAGTCAGATTTAGATCTTCACAATATGACTCAGCTGCCTCTCCAGCCTCATCTCCAACCAAATCCCATCACTTTATATATCATAATTCCCAAGAATTACAGTTATGTATGTAACACTGAAGTATAAAGCTTAAGCAGAATGCTGCTAAAATTAGACAAGCAACATTGATAAAATCTGCCAGTAACCTTGCTTTGCAAAATGGGGGTGCATAACCTAACTCCTTGACGATTATTTCCTCAAAAACCAAGAAGGTGATACAAACTTGACGGAATTTTATTAGTGATCTATATTATATTGAAATGTCCTTTAAGCACAGTTATAAATGATGGAGTTAGAATTGTGCCAGGGAATTCCAATACAATCCCATCAAGGTGGCATGTACCAAGGCCATCTCACTAGTCCAAGTGATCAATTTCAGTTCACAATTGATCACACTGATAGGTCTAAGAGTCAAAGGGATCACACAAAGAAGACTAGTGTCTGCTAATACTAACTGATAGAATCAAAAAGGGAGAGAATGATCCAACATGGGAAGCGAGATACACAGCAGACTCATAGAATGGCAGATGTCCTAAATAGCACTCTGGCCTCAGAATCAGCCCTTAAGGCATTTGGGTCTGGCTCAAGAGCCCATGAGAATATTCTAGGCATGGAAAGCCAAGACACTCTGGAAAAAAAAGAAGACCTAAATGAAAGATCTCTGTGAGTGAGATCCCAGTGGAACGAATGGGGCCATCAAAGAAGGAGGTACCTTTCTCTGAAGGGAGGAGAGAACTTCCACTTTGACTATGACCCTGTCGGAATAAGATTGAAGTCAGCGAACCCTAAAGGCTTCCATAGCCTTGGCAACTCATGACTAGAGCTTAGGGAGATTACTGATGCCATAAACAAGAGTGTCAAATTGTTAAATCAACTTCAGGAGTCACTGTGTACTTACGTCTCATGTGGGATCTGTCCTTAATGTGTTATCCAATGTGAAGTAATGCTATAACTAGTACTGAAACAGTATTTTACACTTTGTGTTTCTGTGTGGGTGCAAACTGATGAAATCTTTACTTAGTATATACTGAATCAATCTTCTGTATATAGATAATTAAAAATGAAAAAAAATCTTGGTGTTAAATTGGAAATTGCCTAGAAAATTATTCAATTTTTAAAAAAAAATATCATGTAGGATCTCTGTCCTTAATGTGCTATACATTGTGAATTAATACTATAACTAGTACTCCAACAGTATTTTTCACTTTGTGTTGCTATGTGAGGGCAAACTGTTGAAATCTTTACTTAATATATAGTAAACTGATCTTCTGTATATAAAGAGAATTGAAAATGAATCTTGATGTGAAGCAAGGGGAGAGGGAGTGGGAAAGGGGAGGGTTGCGGGTGGGGGGAAGTTATGGGGGGGGAAGCCATTGTAATCTATAAGCTGTATTTTGGAAATTTATATTCTTTAAATAAAAGCGTTATAAAAAATAAAAAATAAAAAATAAAAAATAAAAAAGGAAAAAAAAAAAACAGGTAATGCCGAGGACATTCGAAATGTTACCTTCAGATTTTGAAACTCATTTATGTCTTTCCAGAAAAACTTCCAAAGTTTGAAATACACTGAAGCAACTCATGTAGTCTAAAAGGTTTTGCATTTCTTGTTGGAAATTTTTCAAAACAAAGAACTAACTTTAGAAAATACAGCAAGCCATTATCAAGCAATTGTAAAGCACTAATCATACAATTTTACTGAAATCTTTCATGTTCAACATTTATTATTCAATGATTAATATTGTTCTAACCATTTTAGTTAAATATTTTAACTGCTGAAAAGTGTTAGGGTTTTGGTATAAAAATAGTGTAAGAGAATGTGTAGCTTTACACTTAAGGATAATGCAAGAAATTTTAAAGAACAAAGTGGAAATTATAAACCTAAACTAACAATAATTTATAATTAAAATTGAGACAATATTGAAAAAGATGATCAATTCAGAACAATCTAGCAACAATCATTTAGATGACCATGTAGGAAGTGTAATAGAGTTTTGATGCCACCTACTCCTTTCCAGTTGCATGCCTTAGTAGGGCTTAGTAGGACTTTGTCATCAGAAAACTACCAAATGCAGGTTTTAGTTTCTGGGTATCATGATTAAGTAACTGATAATATTTCATTAGTAGGTTTCTCAGAAGCCTAAAAATCATAAGCCTAAAGAACTATGTAAACCCTCAAGAAAATCGATGAATATATTTGCATTTGGATAGTGTTGATCCCACCACGTGAACTTTGAGGCTTGATGTAACAATCTTTGATCCTGGAAAAGCATTCATCCAAAGCATAACAAAGAGTGGAATTTCTAGTAAGTAATCTATAATTACCAATGTAATATGCAAATTTCAAATTAATTTGTCCTCACAAATAATTTTGGAATACCATATGTCAAGCACTTTTTTTTTTTTTTGACAGGCAGAGTGGACAGTGAGAGAGAGAGACAGAGAGAAAGGTCTTCCTTTGCCATTGGTTCACCCTCCAATGGCCGCCGCGGACGGCGCGCTGCGGCCGGCGCACCGCGATCGTCCGATGGCAGGAGCCAGGAGCCAGGTGCTTTTCCTGTTCTCCCCATGGGGTGCAGGGCCCAAGCACCTGGGCCATCCTCCACTGCACTCCCTGGCCACAGCAGAGGGCTGGCCTGGAAGAGGGGCAACTGGGACAGAATCCGGTGCCCCGACCGGGACTAGAACCCGGTGTGCCGGCGCCGCAAGGCAGAGGATTAGCCTGTTGAGCCACGGCGCCGGCAAGCACTGTCTTTGACACTATTTATAGAGTAAGTTTTCATATTCAGATTATATAAGAATGTGAATATGTTAAAAAGTCAAAATATGGAAATGTGATCAGATCTCCATCTTTAATTTTAGTGTGATGAAATAAAACAGTGGTTCTCAAAATATGAACCTAAACTAGCTCTATCGGCATTACACAGGCGGTTTTTAGAAATATAAACTTAAATGTTAAATGAATGACTGTTTTCTATTGAATTCTACATACCTAGTCATACACTGGTTTATTGAACAGTTTATTTGACTTGGATCAAAGTCTTGGAATTCATAATAATAATGTATTTGTAATCTATAAAGGAAACAGTTTAGATACTTAAGAACTGTTCTTTTGTCCAAGAAAATACATATGTAAGTAATCCTTTCTTTAATAGAATATTGACACAATTGGACAATCAAGATAACCCAGGTCAATTTAATTAGGTTTGCCATCAGTTAACCTGGGAATAATATTAAATCCATCTACAATTTTTGTTATCCTCTCCTTAAGTGAAATTTTAAAAGTAACACCAATTAGTTGGCATCTAATATTTTTTTTAAAGATTTTATTCATTTATTTCAGAGAGAGAGTTGCAGACAGAGGGAGAAACAGAGAAAGATCTTCTGTCTGCTGGTTCGCTCCCCAATGGCTGCAATGGTCAGAGCTGTACTGATCCAAAGCCAGGAGCCAGGTGCTTCTTCCAGGTCTACCATGCGGGTGCAGGGCCAAGTACTTGGGCCACTTTCTACTGCTTTCCCAGGCCACAGCGGAGAGCTGGATTGGAAGAGGAGCAGCCGGGACTAGAACCGGCACCCATATGGGATACTGGTGCTGCAGGCAGAGGATTAACCTACTGTGCCACAGCGCCAGCCCTGGTTGACATCTAATATCTTAAAATTTTGAGTGTTTTAACTCCCCATACCACACACATTCACAGACTCTTCCATTAATTCCCATTAATATGTCAGATTCTTCCACCTCTCACTTCCTTCCCTTTTACTGGAAATTCTATCACAGCTGCATTCGTATGGTAAATTTATATCTCCACATATTTGGTAATCTCAGTTCTCAGGGCTACGCTACTGTAACTTTTCGTACTCAACAAGAAGTGTTCACCTAAGTTCTAATTTGTCCTAACTAGGGTACCATTGTTTATTTCATCTCCTTTTGTTAATCATCTTTAAGAAGTATAAATTTGAATATGCAAGCACACTTGCCAACTTCGATTTAGACTATATTTATGCCAGAATTCGATACAATTTCATAACAAAAACCTCTTCAAAGTTGTTCAATATCTACCACATCCAGGGTCAAAAAGAGAAGGAAAATTCTCATTAGTTTTCCCAAGCCATACTGTTAAACAGAGCAAGACCTGTTGGGCCACAGACTCAGACAAATTCTTCAGAGAGAACTTGGAATTTTCCAAGGCAAGGAACCCTTATATTGTAGTGGAGGTCTATATATCACTCATTTGCTGCACATTTGTTTACCTTATAGTTACCACATATTTGTTTGTCACAATAGATAAACTACAAAGTTAGTGGTTACAGAAATGAACCAGACACGTGCAAGGGCCTTCACATGGAAGATCAAGGTAATTTCACTTTTGACTAAAGGGACTTATGGCTTATTTCTTTTTTAGAGCCAACGAGAACATTTGCAAAATGTTCGTTCTATATGTCTCCTATGTGTATCCTGTTTCTTTCTCTCATCTCTATACATTTTATATTTTTTCATAACATTCATTAAAAACATTGCAGTGAATGACAGATAACATTAAGTCACTGTTCTTTTCAGAAATTTTTCTCAAATTTACATCACTATTGTAATTTTGTCCATTTCAATAATTTATAGCTCAATTGTTCTTCCTCTCTCCCTTCATTACCTTAATCTAAACCATTGCTACTTATTTCAAACATATACCCAATGGTGTTCTTTTTCTCTGTTATATTATCAATATACTCTATCAGTATTATCAGATTAATCATTAGAAAATCTCATATTGAGATATGGCTGTTTAAGAAAATACTTGCTGACCTTGACCACAGGAATATATAAGAACAGGGGAGGAACCAGAATCCCAGGAGACAGGTGGAGAGACATTTTTAGGGGAGGGTACAGAAGGAAGAGAGACTGTGGAGCTGTGGGGACTGTATCCTGCCTGTCACTCCTGCAGTCGAGGGCTGGTGGGGACCATATTCTGGGAGTGAGGTGAGAGGAACCTGCAGCAGCCCAAGTGTCACTGGTGATATTGTCTGAAGAAGAACTTGTTGCCCCATTGACTTTGAGTTCAGCCTAAAGTGCTGGTGGTAGTGGCGGGGGGCAGGGCAGGTGGCCATCTAACCTAATGAAGGAGGAACATGTTATTCCCCTCCAACCCCACCAAAGCCCTGGACTCAGCTTTCCAGGGTACAGCACTGACCAATACTTCAGGCAGGTGACTGGCTTTGGGAGTTGCGTGGCTGTTTCCATGGATGCACTGGCTTGCAGGGCAGAAGGAAGATCCCTGCTCCCTGTTACTGTGTGATGGGTCTTTTGGAAATCACTGTCTGGCTCCAGAAGCTCAGCATTCCCTGAGTGTTGAGGCATATCATTGTGGAGGGCTCTGTGCTTACACTAAAGAGCACAAAGATCCTTTGTGTGGGTTGTGAGGCTGAGAGGGTAGGATGCATAGACACTGTGGGCTAACCCTAGGTAGTCTGTTTACCATGGCAGAGAGTGGCTGTAGCTATGACCAGGCCAGCCAGCTTGATCATACCCTTCAACCTGTTAACAATAAAGAAGATCTACAACACCCAATCTGGGAGCTAGTCTGTACTCCTGTCCCACCCATAAGCTCTGGCTGGACCTACCTTACCCCACACAATACACTTATGGATATCCAATGAGGGAGCAAACACTCCCCTAAGCAATAGAGGCACATTTCAAAGGCAAAGCTCTAGAAGAGAAAACCAACAAATGTTTCCACAGATGAGTAAAAGTAAAAGTAGAAATAAATACAAGAAACACATACAAAGAAGACAATATGACTTCCTCAAAGAAACACAGCTCTTCAATACGAGATGTGAAGATGAGTAGATTGAGGAAATGCATGAAAGGGCATTCAAAAGAATTACACTCTGGCCTCAGAATCAGCCCTTAAGGCATTCGGATCTGGCTCAAGAGCCCATGAGAATATTTTAGGCATGGAAAGCTAAGACACTCTGAAAAACAAAAAAAAAAAGAAGACCTAAATGAAAGATCTCTGTGAGTGAGATCCCAGTGGAAAGAACGGGGCCATCAAAGAAGGAGGTACCTTTCTCTGAAGGGAGGAGAGAACTTCCACTTTGATTATGACCCTGTCGGAATAAGATCGAAGTCGGCGAACCCTAAAGGCTTCCATAGTCTCAGCAACTCATGACTAGAGCCTAGGGAGATGACTGACTCCATAAACAAGAGTGTCGAATTGTTAAATCAACATCAGGAGTCACTGTGTACTTACGTCTCATGAGGGATCTGTCCTTAATGTGTTATCCAATGTGAAATAATGCTATTACTAGTACTGAAACAGTATTTTTACACTTTGTGTTTCTGTGTGGGTGCAAACTGATGAAATCTTTACTTAGTATATACTGAATCGATCTTCTGTATATAAAGGTAATTGCAAATGATTAAAAAATCTTGGTGTTAAATTGGAAATTGCATAGATAATTAATCAATTCTTTAAAAAAATCATGTAGGATCCCTGTCCTTAATGTGCTGTACATTGTGAATTAATACTATAACTAGTACTCCAACAGTATTTTCACTTTGTGTCTCTATGTGAGGGCAAACTGTTGAAATCTTTACGTAATATGTACTAAACTGATCTTCTGTGTATAAAGAGAATTGAAAATGAATCTTGATGTGAATGCAAGGGGAGAGAGAGCGGGAAAGGGGAGGGTAGCGGGAGGGAGGGAAGTTGTGGAGGGGGAGCCATTGTAATCCATAAGCTGTACTTTGGAAATTTATATTCTTTAAATAAAAGCTTTATATATATATATTATATATATATATTAAAAAGCTTTTTATATATATATATATATATATATAAATACAGAAAAACAAATATATGAGTTAAAGAAATCCATACATGACATCAATGAGAAATTCTGCCAGGAGAAAGAGATATTAATGAAACATCAAACAGACATATTAAAATTAACAAGTCAATTTGTCAAATAAAAATACAGTGGAAAGTTGTAACAACAGATTTGGTGAATCAGAGAAAGAATTTTTGAGCTAAAAGACAAATCTCTGGACTGTGTCAGACAAAAAGAAAAAAGAAGAAAAATTTAGAGAAAAACAAAAATGGTGTTCTAGATTTTTGGGATGCCATCAAACAACCAAATATAGGCATCAGGATGTCCTGAACGTATGGCTTAGAAGACTTAGGGAAATAATAGCAGAAAATTTCCCTAATATGGAGAAAGACATGGACATCCAAGTACAGGAAGCATATGGAGTCCTGAATAGACATAATCAGAAAAGATCTCCAACACACATTATAGTAAAACTTCCAAAAGTAAAACATAAAGAAAAGATCCTAAAATGTGTAAAAGAATACACTAGATTACCATAAAAGGCTACCAAATTACATTGACAGTTGATTCCTTATCACAAACCCAATAGGTTTGGAAAGAAAAAAAAAAACACCAAGCCAGAATACTTTACCTAGCAAAGCTCTCATGAGTGCGCTTGTCCTGACAATTTAATACTTTATCCCTTTTAGTATTTTTCTTGTTCTACTTAATACTATTGAACTCTGTAATTAACACACAATTATTCTTAGGTGTTTAAATTGAACTGAAAAGTGATCACTGTTAAATATAAAAGTGGGAATAAGAGAGGGAGGAGATGTACAATTTGAGACATGCTCAATTGGACTTGCCCCAAGTGGTGGAGTTAGAAATGTGCCAGGGGATTCCAATACAATCCCATCAAGGTGGCATGTACCAAGGCCATCTCACTAGTCAAGTGATCAATTTCAGTTCACAATTGATCACACTGATAGGTCTAAGAGTCAAAGGGATCACACAAACAAAACTAGTGTCTGCTAATACTAACTGATAGAATCAAAAAGGGAGAGAACGATCCAACATAGGAAGCGGGATACACAGCAGACTCAGAATGGCAGATGTCCTAAATAGCACTCTGACCTCAGAATCAGCCCTTCAGGCATTCGGATCTGGCTGAAAAGCCCCTGAGAGTATTCTAGGCATGGAAAGCCAAGACACTCGGGAGAAAAAAAAAAACACCTAAATGAAAGATCTCTGCGAGTGAGATCCCAGTGTTAAGAGCAGGCCATCAAAGGAGGTACCTTTCTCTGAAGGGAGGAGAGAACTTCCACTTTGACTATGACCTTGTCTAAGTAAGATTGAAGTCGGAAAACTCAAAAGGCTTCCATAGCTTTGGCAACTCATGACTAGAGCCTAGGGAGATGACTGACTCCATAAACAAGAGTGTCGAATTGTTAAGTCAACAACAGGAGTCACTGTGTACTTACTCCTCATGTGGGATCTGTCCTTAATGTGTTATCCAATGTGAAGTAATGCTATAACTAGTACTGAAACAATATTTTTACACTTTATGTTCTGTGTGAGTGCAAACTGATGAAATCTTTACTTAATATATCCTAAATCAATCTTCTGTATATAAAGATAATTGAAAATGAATCTTGATGTGAATGGAATGGGAGAGGGAGTGGGAGATGGGAGGGGTGCGGGTGGGAGGGACGTTATGGGGTGGAAAAAGCCATTGTAATCCATAAACTGTATTTTGGAAATTTATATTTACTAAATAAAAGTTTTTTAAAAAATAGAATGTGAAATAATAGCCTTCCAATACAGAAAGTGAAAGAATTGTTACCAACTGGCCAGTAAAAATACAAAGGAAATCCAAACAAACAACAGGAATATTTACAGAGAAGTGGCAAGACCCTATCATTACTTATCAATAATAAACTTGAATGTAAATGGCCTCAATTCTCCATTTACAAGACACAGACTGGCTGAGTGGATTAAAAAACAAGAACTATATACACTGCCTATAAGAAACACACTCACCAACAAAGATAAACACAGACTGAAAGATTGGAAAAAGATATTCCGTGCAAATAGAAATAAAAATGAACAGGAGTTGCCGTGTATCCATCCTGGTATCATACAAAATAGACTTTAAAACAAAAACTGTTAAAAGAGACAAAGAAGCACATCTTTTCATGAGTGCATGGAACTTTCTCCAGGACAGACCATATGCTAGGCCACAAAAGTCGTCTTAGAAAAAAAAAACCTAAAATCATATCATTATCTTTACTGACCACAATGGAAGAAGCTGGAAATTAACAACTTCAGAAACTTGTGGAGCCAGCATTGTGGCATAGATGTTTAAGCAGCCTACAATGCTGGCATCCCAAATGGGTGCCAGTTCCAATTTTGGCTGCTCCACTTTCAATTCAGCTCCCTATTTATGTGCTAGAGAAAGCAGTAGAAAATGGCCCAAGCATTTGGGTGCCTGCATCAATGTGGGAGATCTGGATGAAGTTCCTGGAACCTAGCTTTGACCTGGCCCGCCCATCCTTGGCCATAGTGGTCATTTGGGAAGTGTACCAGTGGATGGAACTTAGAGATATTCTCCCTCTCTCTCTCTAACTCTGCCTTTCAAATAAATAAACAAATCTTTTTTTTTCCAAATAAAACCCTGAAAAATATGCAAACACATGAAGATTGAAGAACATGATACCAAATGAGCAGTGGGTCATAGAAGAAATCAAAAGGAAAATAAAAAAGATATTCACAGAAATGAATGAAGATGACAAACCAACATATAAAAACTTATGGGATATTGGTAAGAGGAAAGTTTATAGCAGTTAATATCCGCATCACGTAATTGGAAAGAATAAAATAAATGACCTAACAACGCATCTCAAGAACCTAGTAACACAAGAACAAATAAACCCCAAATTAGGAGGAAGAAAGACACAATAAAAGTTAGAAAACATAAATAATACTGAAATAAAAATGATATAAAAGATCACTGAAATGAAGAGCTGGTTCTTTTGAAACGAAAAGAAAATTTATAAACCATTGGCACAAGAAAAACCACAAAAATGGAAGATGATTCAAACTTATAAAATCACAATGAAAAAGGAGTTGTTACAATGAATACTGCAGAAATAAAAAGAATTATCAGGAATTACTATAAACAGCTGCATGTAAAACTGGAAAATCTATAAGAAACAGATTTCTGGACACATACAATTCACTAAAATTGAAGCAGAAGGCATAGAATGTATAAGTAGACCAATAACAAAGACAGAGATTGAATCAGTAATAAAGACTCTTCCAACAAAGAAAAGCCCAGCACTGGGTGGCTTCACTACTGAGTTCTACTAAACTTTTAAAGAAAAAATTAATCCTAATTCTTCATATATTCAAAATAATTGAAAAGGAGAGAACCACTCCCAACACCATTTATGAGCCCAGAATCACCTTAATTCCAAAATCAGAAAATGATACAACAAGGAACAAGAGCTACAGACCAATATCTCTGATTAGCATAGATTCAATAATCCTCAACAAAATACTATCAAATGGAATCCAGCAACAAATCAAAAAGATCATCCACCCGGACCAAGTGAGTTCTCGCTGGGCTGCAAAGATGGTTTTTTTATACTCAAATCGATAAACATGATACATTACATTAACAAATTTAAGAATGAAAACCATATGATTATCTTAATAGATACAGAGGGATCATTTGATAAAACACAATATCCTTTCATGATAAATACTTACGCACATTCAGTATAGAAGGAAGATAACTCAATAAAATCAAGGTGATATATGACAAACTCACAGCAAGCACCATATCCAGTGGGCAAAAGTTGAAAGCATTTCCACCAAGCTCCAGAACCAGACAAGTATGCCAACTCTTACCATTACTACTCAGTACAGTTTTGTAAGTTTTAGCAAGACCTACTAGGCAAGAAAGAAATAAGAAATCAAAGGGATACAAATGAGAAAGGAGGAATTGTCCCTTTATCCAGATGACATGATATTATACATAGGTGAATGAAAAGACATTATTAAGAGATTATTGGAAATCATAAGAGAGTTTGACAAAGATGTAGGATGTAAAATAAACACATGACAATCAGTAGTATTTGTATATACAAACAAAGCCATTGCTGAGAAAGAACTTGTAAAATTATTCCAATTCACAAAAGCTATGAAAATATTTAAATATCTTTGGATATTTTGACCAAGGAAGTGAAAGATTTTCTACAATGAAATTACAGGGTCAGCAAGGTGGCAAAGTTGATGAAATTGGCATCCCATATCAGCACCAGTTTGTGTCTATCAGCTCTGCTTCTGAACCAGCTCCCTGACAATGGCCTGTGAAAGGCAGCGGAAGGTGGCCCATGAGGGAGACCTGGAGGAAGTTCCTCGTTCCTGGCTTTGGCCTGACCCGGCCCAGCCTTGGCTACTGTAGCCATTTGGAGAGTGGACCAGCAGACAGAAGATCTATCTGTCTCTCTCTCTCTGTCTATATATCTGATTTTCAAATAAATAAATAAATCTTGAAAAAAGAGAAAATTATGAAACACTAAAGAAAGAAATAGAAGATACAAATAAGAAAATATTTTCATGTTCATGAACTGGAAAAATTAATATCATCAAAATGTCCATATACTTAAGGCAATTTACAGATTCACTCTGATACCATCAAAATACCAAGGACATTCTTCTCAGAGGCAGAAAAAAATAATCCTAAAATTCATAAGGAAACACAACAGATATTGAATAGCTAAAGCAATCTTAAGTGATAAAAACAAAGTTGGAGGTTTCACAGATACATGACATGGCAGTTCTAATCAATACAGCATGGTACTGACATAAAAACAGACATGTGGACCAATGGAATAGATTAGAAATTAATCCACATATTTACAACCAACTGATCTTTGAAAAACAAAGCAAAATCACTCCATGGAGAAATGATACTCTCTCCACAAACTGTGTTGGGAAAATTGGATCTTAGCATACTGAGGTGTGAAACAAGATCCCTCCTTTATACTCTCTGAAAAATTCCACTCTCAGTGGATCAAGAATCTAATTGTAAGATGTGAATACATCACATTACTAGAGGAATACAATTAAAACATTGCAAGATACTGGAACAGGCAAGGACTTCTTGGCTAAGACCCGAAAAGCACAAGCAATAAAAAAAAAAATACAAATAGGATTACATGAAACTAAGAGGCAAAGCAATGGAAACAATGCATCTGATAAAGGATTAATATCCAAAATATATAAGGGGCTCATGAAAATCAACAACAACAAAACAAATAATCCAGTTAAGAAATGGGCTAAGGATATGAACGTGCATTGTTCAAAGGATGAAATACAAATGGTCAACAGACACGTGAAAAGATGCTCAGGATCACTAGCCATTAGGGAAATACAAATAAAAACCTCAATTCAGTTTTACCTCACCCTAGTTAGAATGACTATTATTCAAAAATCAAAAAATAGCAAATGCTGGTGAGGATATGGAGAAAAAGGTATCCTAATACACAGCTGATGGGAATGTGAACTTGTAGAACACTGCAGAAAGTGGTATAGAAATTCCTCAGAAATCTGAAAATTGATCTACCATATGATTCAGTCATCGTACTCCTTAGAATTTACCTAAAGCAAATGAAATCAGCATATGAAAGAATTATTTGTACCCCCATGTCTACAGCAGCTCAAGTTAAAGCAGGTAAGATATGGAATCAACCCAACATACATCAACTGACGATTAAAGAAAATATGATGCATATAATATATATATATATATATATACACTATATATGTGCAAACTACTCAACCATAAAAAGAATGAAATCCTGTCTTTTGCAACAAAATGGATGTAATTGGAGATGATTATACTTAGGGAATAAGCCAGTCCCCAAAAGATAAATAATACTTTTACTCTGATCTTTGGCAAAAAAATGTAATGCATGTGAGAGTGACATCTTGAGATCTGATTATTGTTTACAGACCTTGTCTCTGTTGCTAAGGAACAGTAGTTTTTTGAACTTTCTACTTTAGAATTCTTTATTTAGTGGAGGACTAACCTTGTGACTTTAAAGTAAATTTAAAGTGACTGCAAAAACTGAAAGAAAAATAAGAAAAGCAGAAGGATGCAAAATATTATGTTGTAAACCTTTATCTTTGAAATACATGAAATCTGTTTTCTTTTGATAAATAAATTTGTATAAAAGAAAATGTCATAGTGAAACCAATTCCTTGTATAGTGCCCTTGATATAAATGCTACATAATTGTCAGAACCTAGTCTCTCACAATCTCCTCATCTCCTTTCTTTAGCTTAATGTCTCTGAAATATCAGCCTCGTACTAAAATCAACTCAGTAAACTCAGATTGTGATCATTTATATCCTCTTCAGGTAAATGTTTAGTTTTTCCTCGGTGTTTTTTTTTTTTTTTTTCCCCCAGGATACGCAGACCTTGGGTAAAAAGTAAATACTGTCATGAGTAAATCCCATTTTGCAACAATGACAATGCCCTAAAACCTGTGGTATCACTGACTAATGAAAGGAAGACCCCAAGTACTGGAACAATGTGAAACTCTTACCTGAGCTGAGTATGCAGCCCCCAACCCTAATTTCAATCCCTCAGATCCCTTATCCTCACCTCCATGGGGAACCCAAGAATTCAAGGAGAACTGCCTGGCCCCTAGTTCTATGCTTTGCAGGAAGTAGCAAGTGCTTTCAGGCACAGCAGGTGAGATGCCCCTGGAATGCCCACATCTCCTATATAAGTGCCTGATTTTGAGTCCTGACAGTCCTGACTCTCCATCCCAGCTGCTTGCTAATGTGTTCCCTGGGAGGTCAGAGGTGATGAGCCAAGTGCCTAAGGACCTGCCAGGCACAGTGGAACCCTGCATAGAGCTCCCAGCTTCTGGCTTCAGCCTGCCCCAATTCCAGGGAACTGGGGACGTTAAAAGAGTTACACAGAGATGGGAGAAATCAGTCTCTCTCTCTGTTTCTGTATGTCTGTCTTTTTATGTTCCTTTGCATTTCAAATAAATAAAATTTCAAATAATTATTTTTAAAAAGTTTACCCTTTGCTGGTGTCAGTGATGGGCTGCTGCATGTCTGGTGAGTGGATGCAGATTTTAGAGTTCTACAAAGATACTGATGATGATTTAAAACTATTCAAAACAATTCAGAATATTGATCAAATCTACAGATGTCCCTGCACTAGAATTAAAAAGCCCACGTCAAACAGTCCCTTCAAACAACTCTCTCGACAAAGTCTAATTGGCTTAAGTCAAGCACATATGGTATTCTATTTTCATTTTTATCTTCCATTCTCTTTCAGCATCTATAGAATGTACTACAATACTAGTACTTTTTCATACTAGTAGTTTAAGTATAAAAAGTCATTCCTCACAATCTTGCAAACTCTGCAAATTTTGATTTTTCTATAAACATATTGAGTACTTAGAAACCACAATAACCACAATTATTACATACACTGCTATCTATAAAAAATCTGTAATTTTTTTATTTACTATGAAGTATTACAATATTGTGCTTTCACTAAATAACAGTAAGCACGAATTATTTACTAAAACAACTTTAAAAAATGCTTAACCAGAAAGAGGAATATGCAGTAACTCAATTCTCAATTGACAAAAACATGTCTGAAGACCAGAATGAATCTTATAATAATTATAAAAACAATTTATATTTTGATGGCTGATTTCTTTGTGAGTGACTATTAATGATTACCACTTGAGTAGAAAATTTGGAAATAAAGCTATAAAACTAACAAAGTCTATCTTAGTGATGCCGCAACCCACTACCGGGCAGTAGTAGCTGCTCCCAAACTTGATTCTGTGGCACTTTGTATATATTTCTATTATAACATTTATTTTAATAGGACATTTAAGACAATTCTTCATTTTTAAATACCATTTGATTAATTAAAGTTTCATTGATTGAATGGGTGAGGAAATACATATGATAACTCTAAGCACTATAATATACTATGGTTTAAGAAGGGAAGAGTCGGGCAAGTAAAGTACTCTAAGCAATGACATATCTTACTTTCTAAAAAGATCATCAAAATGTCACACTCATTGTAAATCGGTATGGCAAAATATGAAAAAAAGTGTATAAAATGTAAAAGCTCTTATTAAAAACTGTAATTGTCTCTATTGCCAGTGGATTCTAACGATGTTTATATTGGTTAGTATATACAAGTTAGAAATAATTTTGCTGGTTTCTTAATTCCTTAGATACCATCTGAGGCAAACATTCAAATAACTCTTTTCTCTTTCCTATTAAGCAACAAATGAAGCAAGTAATTGGAGACTAGTAGCTGTCTAAGGAAATTAAACAATTGCTTAGCTGAGCCTGAAAGTATAACTTAAGAACATTAAGACTTTAAGAAAAGTTTTTTTCTGCAAATTAGTATTTTGGCTTCCCATGATATATCTCCTTTTAAAGCTTCTAAAAGTAGTTATTCCAGAGTTCCAGTGCTTTACTCTAGATACTGTGAAGTATTTTACAAGAAGTATATCAGGCAACGGTAAAATTTAAAGACACTGTTCCGCATCACAGTTAAGTACTGATCATATATTTTAATAAAAAGTCAGTTAACACTATTAGAAAACTACAAGGAGTGCTGTTTTCATTTTACCAACTCTATCCATAATGGGTTTAATAACAGCAATAATTTTATAATCTTATTTAAGAACAGGTAATGAAGTTTCTAAATGTTTATAAATTAAAAACAAATTATAGAGTTTTTAGGATTGAATTTGTCATTAGTCTTAAAGAATCAAATTCTTTCCCCAAATCTTCAAAAATACAATGAAATACTGTGTTCTGAAGGCCATATTTGATATTAAAAGGAAGATATTTTATACTAAATGACCTAGGTATTTTGAAGATAAAAGAAATTAGTTAGATTTATGGATTAAAATGTAAATATAGCATGAACATCAAGACTCCAGAATCAATAAAATATATACTGTGAGTTAATAATTCCTAGAAGAAAATTTCATCTTATAGCTAAAAACATAAATAGCAGTGATTAGAGAAATGTTATTTCTTTTAAAACTTACGTTGTAGAGTTCTCATTATAATACAGTTTATTTAAACTGTTTTGTTGATTACATTCAAAGTTCATTGATTCAAGATTCTGAGAGAGTTTTGGAAATGAAAAAAAACCATGTGCATGAATTTAAGATCTTCATTAAAATGAAAATCAGGTCCAGAACTCTAAAGCAATTTTTTCAAAAGCTGGTATCTTATTACACCATAAGGCAATGCCAATATCTAAATGTACATACTTGGAAATGAAATAACTTGTATTTCTATACTAATATGGATAAATAACCTTTGCATTTCCTATCAAAAGGTAGCTTTTAAAAAGACTATCAATGTAATTCTAAGATGCTTTTTCCATATTATCCCAAGTATATCTTCAAAAGAAATGTTACTTAGTGAGTTCATTTTGTGTGCAAAGATTTGTTTCATGTAAAGAAGGAGAACATAAAGAATACAGTAGTGGGAAAAGAGAAATATGCAGACATGTTGTCTCTTCCTACATTATACGTCTCAGCATCATCTTCTGATTCACAGGGTCAGACAGTGTAAGACTGTGACTCCTTACTGAGACATCCCAAGTTCTCTCTTTCATGGGAAAATATGACATCTGAATAATATTACCAATTGCAAAAGTACATGATAACAAGTATATATCCAAAAATGTTTATTTCTGAATAGAATAGCAATTCCTAGGAACAAAAAAGCCTGAAAAGAATACTATGGCCAGCAATCAGATTCAACAACTGGGTAATGGACAAGATTTGTTTCCTGGACCATGGTTTATAACACCAGAAGCCTATCTCCCTCTGATGATGGCATGCATCTCACAGAACCGGCCAAGAACAGCATGAGCAGCAGCCCCACTGATTCGATCAAGGAGACTTTACACTAAGATTCACGGGGAGGGGGGGGGGAACCTGAATCTGCATAATTGGGTTTATTGGATAAGACCTTTGAAAGAAAGAAAATAAGATAAAACAAAAACAGCTAGAAAACCATTTGTGAAAATCGTTAGTTATAATGCTTCGCATTTATTTACGTTGTATCATAAACAAAGCTAAAGAACTAAAAGAAAAGCTAAAATAACAAAATAATGTTAAAATCAAATCTAATAAACTCTTGAAATACTGTTTAAAGTCCACACACAACCTGGATAGATGATGATAGGAAATGCCAAAAATGTCTGTATAAGGACTGTCCTGCACAAGAATGCCTGGACTGTGGGACATTTGAGGTCATATTCCCCTTCATACTACAGCTGTCTGCTAAGTAACTTCTTCTTCCATGTACAGGATAGAAACTTGGGTTTAAACATGTCCCAAAACATCATCAAGGTCATATAGGTAAAAATCAGTGGTGCTGGATTGGCTAGACTTGGAAGACAGGCATATGTACATTTCATTATAACAAACATGGTAGAGAAATTTATACACACAAGTGCTACATATATAATTTACCATAAAGAAGCAGAACAACAAAATAACATAAAAAGTTGTTCACAGGGAACAACACAATAATTTGGTGATGTGTGCCACAGTGTTACAGAAGTTATATGCTAGTTGTATGATCAACAAATGTAAAGGCAGGAATTTAGAGGTGATGTTCGGGTCTTGAATGGAAAATTTAAGAAGAGAAATGCCATCACAGTGTAGCAATCCAAGCAAAAGATACTGCAGAAGACAATTTGCCAATAACAAGTACAAGATATGGAGAGGCTTTCACTGAGACCTTCTATGGAAGAATTCTAACTGGGCCAAAAATCTGTCTTCTCATCTGGGATAAGAGCCTGCGTCGGTAACTATTTTCTGTTTCTTTGTCCTACAGAGAAGGTTTCTGACTTGCACACACCACAGAGACACTGAGTGGGAACAATGTTTCTGAGGCACATTATTGTCAAAGAGGGAACTAGGAAGCAGAGTTGGGTGAACTGTGTAGTCATAAAGCCAGCAGCCCTTCAGATTGTCATGGTCAGTTACCCACAGACTGTGAAAATATGGCTTAGGAAGAAAATAGAAACTAAACGTAAAATTCTGACTCTCATTGCAAATGAACTCATAACCAGAAAATAGTAAATTACATCTAAAGAAAGCAGCTTAATTTTACAAATACCAATTTA
This sequence comes from Sylvilagus floridanus, assembly GCA_949820135.1. NCBI lineage: Eukaryota > Metazoa > Chordata > Mammalia > Lagomorpha > Leporidae > Sylvilagus > Sylvilagus floridanus. The sequence goes on along the minus strand of OX463239.1, from coordinate 27,696,995 downwards.
CTCTTGGAGATAGATAGATACATAGATAGATAGGTGAAAATGGATAACCAAATAATGTGGTAGGGAACTAAGAAAAATAAAAGAGAAGAATTCCTTGAGAAGTTTCTAACATGAAAATTTAAGAACAATAACTGTAGCAAAGACAGACATACTTTTCTCTGAAGGGAGGACAGAACTTCCACTTTGCTTATGGCCTTGTCTAAGTACTGACAGAGTTTGTGGACTCAAACAGCTTCCTAGGGAGCTCATGTCAACAGCCTCGGGTGGCCACTGATGTCATACATAAGAGTGTTAATTGTTAAATTAACAACAGCAGTCACTGCACTAACTCCCCGTGCAGGACCTCTGTCCTCAAAGAGCTGGAATATGAGACTATCCGTAAAACTAGTTCTCAAACAGATTTTTTTGGGGGGAGGGTGCATATGTATGCAAATTGTTGAAATCTTTACTTAGTATAGAGTTGGTATTCTGTGTACAAAGTTAAATTAAAATAATTCTTAATGGAGAATGGGACTGGCAGGGAGGGGTGGGAAGGTGGGTATGGTGCAAATAACTATATTCCTAAAGTTGTACTTACGAAATCTGTGTTACTTAAAAAAAATTAATAAAAAAGTAAGCTCTCCAAAAACAAATAAATGATGCAAAACTGAAAAAAAAGAAAACAATGGCTGTGTTAAGAAAAGAAAAATATAGTCATATCCCACTTGTCAGAGTGAAAACTGCTAACCACTTTTGTTGTCACTCTTATCTTCCATGCCAATAAAAATGATCAAATTAGAACAGGTAGAACAATCAACTTGATGTGGCTTTAGGATTCACATAAATTTACCCAAGGACAAGTGCAAATTTTCAGAACAGTCCACTGAGATCTGCTGTGAGCATTCATGCAAGGTATCAGTCATTAACAAGTAGCAGTATGTTTCCATCAGGAATAGATCTCTTACATTTTTAAGACTTTTTTTTTATATTTACCTATGTATTTACCATTTCTGGGCTCTTTTTTTTTATTATTACTTTTTTTTTTGTGACAGGCAGAGTGGACAGTGAGAGAGAGAGACAGAGAGAAAGGTCTTCCTTTGCCATTGGTTCACCCTCCAATGGCTGCCGCGGCCGGCGCACTGCGCTTATCCGATGGCAGGAGCCAGGTGCTAGGTGCTTTTTCCTGGTCTCCCATGGGGTGCAGGGCCCAAGCACTTGGGCCATCCTCCACTGCACTCCCAGGCCACAGCAGAGGGCTGGCCTGGAAGAGGGGCAACCGGGACAGAATCCGGCGTGCCGGCGCCGCAAGGCAGAGGATTAGCCTGTTGAGCCATGGCGCCGGCCCATTTCTGGGCTCTTTATTTCTTTTTTGTGGATCTGGATTTCCACTTGCACAAATTTCCTTCAATTTACAATAAATATTTGTACAATAAAAACTTGTTCAAATTATTGTGCAATTTGTAGCAGATAATTTTTTCATATTTGTATACCTGAAAAAGCATTTCAACATATATATGAAACATATATATATATATGTGTATAAAATACATATATATGTTTCATACATATGTTTCTTTTTTTTTCTTATTTAGAATATAAATTTCCAAGGTACAACTTGTGGATTGCAATGGTTTCCCCACCCGTACCTCCCCTCCCCACCGCTACCCTTCCCCCTTACCCACTCCCTCTCCCCTTTCATTCCCATTCAGATTCATTTTCAATTCTCTTTGTATACAGGAGTTCAGTTTAGTATGTGTTAAGAAAAGATTTTAAACCATTTGCCCTCACCTCATCCTAGAGTGAAGTATACTCTTTGAGTACTAGTTGTAGCTTTAAATCACGTTGTACAGCACATTAGGGACAGAGATCCTACATGATATTATTTTTTTAATTGATTGATTTTTATGGAACTTCCAATTTTTTTAATAATTTCCAATTGTCTTTCTATACGGAAGATTGATTAACTAATAAGGAGGACATATTCAAGTTCCAATCTATCTTAATTTGAGAGGTTGTCTAACAAATTCTTTTATTAAGTCATGGTGAGCACTATAGAGAAACAATGGCTTAAAGACAGAACTGCTGAATGGGTTGCTAGAAGTTTACCAGTCTTTTATCAAACAAATTTTTTTCTTTTCTACTGTTCCAAATCAAAATGTTATTTCTATGATTTAGTTATACAAATAGAATGTACACTTTGCAAATCTGCAGATGATATACAATTGGGAGGAAGAGCTAACTGACCAGGTGCTATTCAAATATATCTTGAAAAACATTGTGGTATGCTAAAACAGTTCCTCGGAAGTTATCTAACAAGAAACAATGTAAAGATCTACATTTAAATTTGAAAAATATTACTTATACCAACAAAGGCCAAATGAGCTTGACAGTGGCTCATTTGAAAAAGATACACGTTTTCATGTAGTGCACAGAGAAAATACCATACTTTATTATTTCTTCACATTTTACTAAAGCATATTCTTTGTCAGATCTATTAAATTAACTTTCAATGCATTCTTTGTATTTCTTGCATGCTTTAAAAATAATATTTAAAACGTACAGCTCCTCTGGAAACAAATGATTAATGAATATGGTTAAGTAGGGCACATCTTAAATAAGTTCCTGGCATTTATAGCATACAATTTCTCCAGCATATCTAGTATGGAAGGATTTCAGAAACCTCCAATAATGTTGCTTTAATATATCTGCTGTCTTAGGGGAAAGTATGTAAATTAACTTCAAAGATTTGTATGTAATTCAGAGCAGTTTATACAGCAAGATATTAGCTCTGATAAAGGAAAATACATCCTGAAATTCATGAAAAAGGATTAGAAAAATTGTAGTAACAAAGTCTGCACAAGGATTACAAAGCAAAAATAAAAGATGGCAATTAAATTTCTTACCTGCCTAATACCCAATCGGTATGCAACAATCCGATCCACGGCATCGGGATTCATTTGTGTCCACTGAAGGCTGTAGGAGTAAACACGGTGTCTGTTCTGCCACACGGGATTGTAGGTATCATAGTAGAATTCTGGAGCATATGCCCTTCCTGAAAATAGAAGGGGTGCTTCAATGTGAATGACGACGTACTGCAGTTCAATAGTGCATATTTCCTTTGACCCTTTCATCTCCCTCTACTAAACTACTAAAAAAGCCACATTATTAAAATCTAGTCAATTTTATATATACTTTTGAGAGCAGATATAAGAATAGATAAGTGGGCCAGCACCGTGGCTCACTTGGTTAATTCTCTGCCTGTGGCGCCGGCACCCCGGGTTCTAGTCCCTGTTGGGGCGCCGAGTTCTAGTCCCAGTTGCTCCTCTTCCAGTCCAGCGCTCTACTGTGGTCCAGGAGGGCAGCAGAGGATGGCCCAAGTGCTTGGGTCCCTGCACCTTCATGGAAGACTGGGAGGAAGCACCTGGTTCCTGGCTTTGGATCGTGCAGCGCTGGCCGTAGCGGCCAATAGGGGAGTGAACCAACGGAAGGAAGACCTTTCTCTTTGTCTCTCTGTCACTGTTTATAACTCTCTCTCTCTCTGTCAATCTCTCTCACTGTCTAACTCTGCCTGGGAAAGAGGAGAGGAGAGGAGAGGAGAGGAGAGGAGAGGAGAGGAGAGGAGAGGAGAGGAGAGGAGAGGAGAGGAGAGGAGAGGAGAGGAGAGGAGAGGAGAGGAGAGGAGAGGAGAGGAGAGGAGAGGAGAGGAGAGGAGAGGAGAGGAGAGGAGAGGAGAGGAGAGGAGAGGAGAGGAGAGGAGAGGAGAGGAGAGGAGAGGAGAGGAGAGGAGAGGAGAGGAGAGGAGAGGAGAGGAGAGGAGAGGAGAGGAGAGGAGAGGAGAGGAGAGGAGAGGAGAGGAGAGGAGAGGAGAGGAGAGGAGAGGAGAGGAGAGGAGAGGAGAGGAGAGGAGAGGAGAGGAGAGGAGAGGAGAGGAGAGGAGAGGAGAGGAGAGGAGAGGAGAGGAGAGGAGAGGAGAGGAGAGGAGAGGAGAGGAGAGGAGAGGAGAGGAGAGGAGAGGAGAGGAGAGGAGAGGAGAGGAGAGGAGAGGAGAGGAGAGGAGAGGAGAGGAGAGGAGAGGAGAGGAGAGGAGAGGAGAGGAGAGGAGAGGAGAGGAGAGGAGAGGAGAGGAGAGGAGAGGAGAGGAGAGGAGAGGAGAGGAGAGGAGAGGAGAGGAGAGGAGAGGAGAGGAGAGGAGAGGAGAGGAGAGGAGAGGAGAGGAGAGGAGAGGAGAGGAGAGGAGAGGAGAGGAGAGGAGAGGAGAGGAGAGGAGAGGAGAGGAGAGGAGAGGAGAGGAGAGGAGAGGAGAGGAGAGGAGAGGAGAGGAGAGGAGAGGAGAGGAGAGGAGAGGAGAGGAGAGGAGAGGAGAGGAGAGGAGAGGAGAGGAGAGGAGAGGAGAGGAGAGGAGAGGAGAGGAAGAAAGGATAAGCACTGTGAGAAGTCAAGACTGAGAAATGACTCCAAGCTTTCTGTTCTGAGCAACTGGAGGAATGTAATTTCCATTAAAAAAAATAGAAAGCTAGGGGAGGATCAAAGTTTGGAGGAGAAGATCAGGAAGTCATTTTTTGAAAATTTTAAGTGAACCATATTGAAACATGAAGCATACAGTAGGATGTAAGTATCCTGGACTAAAGGAAAGATCAGAGCTGGATGTAGGCCTGGTGTTGTGATGCAATGTGTTGGGCTGCTGCTTGTGACACCATAATCCCATATGAGTGCTAGTTGGGTCTGGAATGCTGCACTTCCCATCGGCTGCCTGCTAATGTGCTTGGGAAAGCAGTGGAAGATGGGCCAAGCACTTGGACTTCTGCTACCCTACATGGAGACCAGAATGGAGTTCTAGGCTTCTGGCTTTGGCTTTGCCTAACCTCATCTGTTGTGGACATTTGGGGAATGAACTAGCAGATGAAGGACCTGTCTCATTCTTTCTCTGACTCCTCATCTCTTAAATAAATTATTTTAAAAATAAAATTTTAAAAAAGAACTAGTGCCATCATCTTGCAAGGCACAAGTTTACAATTAGAATTTGAATCAAAAGCCATGAAACAGAAGAGATACTACAGAGAGTTTGAGTAGACCAATAAATCTGATCACTGGGCAAGCCATAGTTGGAGTCATGGGAAGAGATAAAAATCACACAAAGACCTGAGATAAAACAGCCAGGGAAAAGGAAGAAAACCAAAAGTGTGGATCAAGCAAAGTGTACAGGGGTGAATGACCAAATCTATTTAAAAACAAAGAAATAATGAAAAACCGGGGCAAGCCTTTGAGCTAGCTATTAAAACACATTTAAGATGCTGCATCCCATGAAACAGTACATGGGCTTGAGTATGACTTCTGGCTCCTGGCCCTGCCTCCTGTTAATATAAACACTTAAAGGCAGCAGTGATGGCTCAAGTAGATGGCTTCCTGCCTCCCACATGGGTGACCCAAATTGAATCCTTGGTTTTCAATTTCAGCCTGGCTTAGGACAGGCCACTGTAGGCATCTCTCCACACCTCTTAAGCTAATAAAAATTTAAATGTTATTTGAATATTCATTCAGTTGAATTGAAAATGGATTAGTACCAATATGAAGAATCTCACAGAAATCTCAAGAAGAGCCATTATATTCATATTATATTTCTTCTCCCATTTTACATAGTATTTTTACTTATTATAGCACTATTTCATGTTCACAATAGCTAAGAACACAGCCTACTTGAGAGGTTACCACTACACTAAATGGAGGAATCATTGCCCAAAGTATTTTTGACGACTTACATCAAAAATCAAGGTTCCTTTGGCTGGTGCTGCGGCTCACTAGGCTAATCCTCTGCCTGTGGCACCAGCACACCAGGCTCTAGTTCCGGCCGGGGCACCGGATTGTGTCCTAGTTGCTCCTCTTCCAGTCCAGCTTTTTGCTGTGGCCTGGGAAGGCAGTGGAGGATGGCCCAAGTGCTTGGGCCCTGCACCCGCATGGAAGACCAGGAGGAAGCACCTGGCTCCTGGCTTCGGATCGGCACAGAGCACCAGCTGCAACGTGCTAGCCATAGCAGCCACTTGGGGGGTGAACCAACGAAAAAAGGAATAACTTTGTCTCTCTCTCTCTCTCACTGTCTAACTCTGCCTGTCAAAAGAAAGAACTTGTAAGATCACACCCATTAACAACAGCTACAAAAAATTAAAATATCTTCAAAGAAATTTAACCAAGATTGTGAAAAATCTCAACAATAAAAATTATAAAGCATTAAGAAAGAAACAGAATAACCAAAAAATGGAAAAAATATTTCATGTTTGTGGAATGGAAGAATTAATATCAAAATTATCCATACTATTCAAAGAAATTTAAAGATTCAATGGGATTCCAATGAAAATACCAAGAACATTCTTCTCAGATATAGAAAAAAAAATCTTAACATTCATATGGAAACATAAGAGAACCTGAGTAGCTGAAGCAATTTTAAAAAATAAAAAAAGTTGGAAGCATGCAATGCCATATTCAAAGACATACTACAGAGCTGTTATATTCAAAACAGTCTGGTTGGTACTGGCAGACAAACAGGCGTGCAGAACAATGAAACAGAATAAAAAGCCCCAGAAATTAATCCACGCTTCTATAACTAAGCTTTGACAAATGAGATAAAATCACTCCCTGGAGAAGGAATGATCTCCTTAACAAGTGGTGTGGGGAAAATTGGATCTCTGCATGCATAAGTATGAAACAAAGACTCCTTCAACTATGCTATACAAAAAACAAATAACGATGGATCAAAGTTCTAAACCTATGATCTGAAGCCATCAAAGTACTAGAGGAAAATACAAGGGAAATGCTGCAAGACATTGGCATTAGCAGACTTCTTGGAAAAGACCCCAGAAGGTCAAGCAGTAACAGCAAAATAAACAAATGGATTTACATCAAGCAAAGAAGCTTTTGTACAGCAAAGGAAACACTCAGCAAAGTTAAGAGGCAACAGACAGAATGGGAGAAAATATTTGCAAACAATGCATCTGATAAGGATTAACATTTAGAGTATATAAGGAGTTCAAGAAACTCAGCAACAAAACAAACAATGAAGTTAAGAAGTGGACTAAGGATTTGAACAGTCATTTTTCAAAAGATGAAATACAAATGGCCAACAGACACATGAAAAGTTGCTCAGGGTCACTAGTCATGTGGGAAATGCAAATAAAAACCACCTTGAGGCTCACCCCGGTTAGAGTAGCTATCATCCAAAAAATAAAAAAATGCTGGCAAAGGTGTGGAGAAAAAGGTACCCTAATGTACTGTTGATGGAAATATAATCTATTACAACCATTATGGAAGATAGTATGGAGATTTGTCAGAAATCTTAAAACAGATCTCCAATATGACCCAGCTATCCCACTCCTGAGAATTTACCCAAAGGAAATGAAATAAGCATATGAAAGAGGTGTCTGTACCACTATACTTATAATAGCTATATTCAAAATAGTTAAGATATGGAATCAACCCAGATATCAATCAACTGATATTTAAATAAAATATGGTATATATACATGATTTGACACAGCCATAAAATAGAATGAAACTCTGATTTTACAACACAATGAATGCAACTATAGACCCTTATGCTTAGTGAAATAAGACAGATCTCTCCCCTGAAAAAGATATGTTTTTTTCTGATTGGTGGTAGTTTATACATAGTCAAAAGAAAACCAAAAACCCTGAATATCTAAGGGTGAAACTGACATCTTATGGTCTGATAATTGTTTATAGGCCTTGTCTATATTTTGGTGGAACAGTGGTCTTTCTAGATTTTACTTCTTGAACATTATGTTAGTGGTGATTAAGCCAGTGATTATAGAGAAATTGAACGTCTATTGTTGCAAAAACAGAAGCAAGGAAGCATTCAAAGCAAAACAGGGACAGAATAGATTCACAACCAACAGCTATGTAGCACAGATAAGAAGTATCTGTTAAAGGTGGATACATGGAGTTTTTTTTTTTTTTTTGAGTTGATAACGTGATAATAAAGAAAATCAGACTAAATGTTCAAAGATCTATAACAAAATACACATCAATGATTTTTATTAAGCAAATACAAAGTTTGACTTTGAAATGTCCTATCAATGGTCTCTAAATACAGAATTGCCTACCCTACTAGACTCTGAATTTCCTTTCAGGAGAGGTGTTTTAGTCAATATCCTAAATAGCCATTTAGCTATTTCAAAGTCACTGTCTCCAAGATAGCCATGAAGGAATCTTTCAGTCTTGACTGCACGGTGCTCTGAAATGCATGCCTAACATCAAATCGAATTTAATACCCTATTTTAAATGACATATGGTTAAAAAATGGAGGAACTAGCAATTACAAATTATATTACAATTTTGTATTAAGTATTTGTTTTTAAAGGGCTTACATTTATTGTGAAGAAACATGTTGCTCGAAATTATATTTAAGTATGAATTCAATTTAAGGCAAGCCCAGGAAGCGACATAATTTATAAATATCTTGGGTTATTCAGATGAAGGAATGCAGGCAACACATTTTGAAATGCTTTAAAGGATCTGAAATCACCTCCAAGTTTGCATAACGAAAGACTAAAAAATTAATTCTAGGGTAAGAATCGTCTATCTCTTGGGTTTTCATCAATCTCTGAGAGGGCAGCAGACATGATCCAACGGCCAAGCTCTGTAAGGCAAGACTGAGGAAGGTCAGATAAATGGGACTGTGACAAAGTGGGATAGAATTATGAAAAGAAATCCTATTCTGGACATTTCCATATTCTAGAATATTTGACACTTAGTTGACTGCTGGCAGAGAGGAGGGTGGATCTGCTTCAAGTAATCAATGCAAATTGTTATAATTCTAGGAAGATTGTTGATTTAAATTAATACTTTTAAGTTTATTGAAATTGTCTGACCTTGAGATTTTAAAAGGATCCTTGTGACCTGGTGAATAATATGAATTTGTTCATCAAGAGTTATTTTCAAGCAGTGGAAAAAAGATAAGTTCCAATCTAATCCTCATTTAAATATTCTAAATAGATCAATTACTTTAAAATTCCATTATCATTTTTATATTTAATTGCAGACTATGAGAAAGGCTTTTCAATGCATTTTTAAAATGCTATATTTTTCTTATTTTGTATTTCAACTATCTTTAAAACAAATTAGAACAGGGTATTAAATATGGAATCTTCCAGCATTACTGAACATTAACATAAATCCGACTGATTGCAACATTTGAATGGAACAATCGGAAAGTAGAAAACCCTGTCGTAACTTCCCTGCTCTCATTTCTACCCCACCAACTAGGGAACCATATTCTTGGTTTAATGGTTCCTCTTGCTAGAGCAATTTCCTACATTTTAATTTTTAAAAATATTATTAATATGCACAGGATAGATTTCATTCATTTCTTAGATACAATGCTGGATAATCATACTTCCTTTCATCTCTCAATCATCTCTCCTTCCTTTTTTTTCCTTTACTTTCTGAGATAACATACTTTCAGCTCACTTTATAATCACAGACTTAATGCATCACTAACAATAAAGTAGAAAGACGTCTGTTCCATAGGAATATAGACAGGGCTATCAACAATAAGAGAATCTGAAGATGTCTGTTTCATTCTTATACACTACTTTTTTTTTCTTTGCATTCTATGTCACCTACCACTTAACAGAGAAAGGACATGATATTTGTCTTTCTGATACTGATTTATTTCACTAAGCATACTGATCTCTGCTTGCATACATTTTGTTGCAAAAAACAAGATCCCATTTCTCCATTCTTGTCTTTTTATGGCTGATGGTAGTATTCTATTTTTATTTGTGTATATACCTACTTTTTTCTTTTTTTTCTTTCTTCATCTTTATATTACTATCTTTGTTTATTCTCATATCTTTGCTATTGTGAATTGAGCTATTATAATTATGGGTATACAAATAACTCTCTCATATTCTGATTTATTTTCTTTTGGGTAAAGTCCCAGGAGTATGATGGGTGGGTTATGTGGGAGATCTATTTTCAGATCTCCAAGGAATCTCTATACTGTCTTCTGTAATGGTTGCAATTTTCACTGGTTAAATGATATGTAATAAATTTTCATGGAACACTGGAATAGAAAAACTTTAGAAATCATTCCAATGTCATACAAAGAAATTTAGTATAGACTAGACAGTGATGACAATATAGAAAATTATATATTTGTAATCAAATACAATAAGGCACATAACAATTTTTGATTTCAGCTCAAGAAATTTTTAAAAATTAGGAGCAAACCTTACAGTTCGCTGGGTTAAGTTGCTGTCTGCAATGTCAGCATCTCATATAAGCACCAGTTTGAGTCCTGGCTATTCCATTTCTATCCATCTCCCTGCCAAAGTGCCTGGGAAAGCAGCAAAAGGTGGCCCACAGGCTTGAGATCCTACCGCTTATGTAGGAGATCTAGAGGGAGTTCCAGGCTCTTGGCTTTGGCCTGGCACAGCCCCGGCTGTTGGGACTATTTGGTGTGAATAAACAACAGATGATAAAATCTCTTATTTCCTTCTCTGTAATTCTAAATTTCAAAATAAAAAAAATTTAAAAATTCTGAATACTTTCATAGCTGAATAACTACATTACCTTATAATTACATGTTAAATGACTTTAGATAATTACTCATATTATTGATTAGTAAAAAATAATAATGGATTATAAATAATTTTGAGTAGTTGTAGTTAAAAATAGATATGCAGCCGGCGCCTCGGCTCACTAGGCTAATCCTCCGCCTTGCAGCGCCGGCACACCAGGTTCTAGTCCCAGTCAGGGTGCTGGATTCTGTCCCGGTTGCCCCTCTTCCAGGGCAGCTCTCTGCTATGGCCCAGGAGTGCAGTGGAGGATGGCCCAAGTGCTTGGGCCCTGCACCCCATGGGAGACCAGGAGAAGCACCTGGCTCCTGCCATCGGATCAGCGCGGTGCGCCGACTGCAGCACTCTGGCCGCGGCAGCCATTGGAGGGTGAACCAACGGCAAAAGGAAAACCTTTCTCTCCATCTCTCTCTCTCACTGTCCTCTCTCTGCCTGTCAAAAAAATGCTTGCTTATGTCCCAGAGCAAACTTCTTTGGAAAAATCTTAGAAAACAAACACATTTCCTGATTTCGACTGAGAAATAAATCTAAAAACTAAGCAAACACACAAACTTAATTTTTTTGTCTAATTTCAGAGCCAATCATAATTAATGTTATATACTCATTTGTAAGAAGTGCACAATAATATCAATAAATTTAGGCTTTGACAGACCAATGGGACATCTGCTGGTTGAACAGAGAAAGATTTCATAACACATATTTTTTCTTTGTTTTACTTCAGGCATTTATCTTCTTATTTCAGCAAGCATTCCAAGAAAATATTCTTGGGCTCTCATATTCTAGTTTTATTTTTATACAACATTATTCCAGTATAAATATTTTTATATTTTTGATTAACTGATCTAGAAGCACATTCAGTGTGTAAACTGGAAGATCATTTTTAGATACATTATGGATAATAATATATCTTAAAATATTTTAAAATGTATAGGAAAATGTTATATGTCCAAAATATCACATACAATTTATGTGAAAGTATAGGCATTTTTTTTTGGAAACAGCTTTATGGAAATGATTAAATGAGGGTTGAAAACATGATTTTAGGCACAAAGCTCAAATACAAATGGAAAATATCATCCATGTAAAGACTTAAAATGTCCTTAGCCATATGAATCGATTTTAATAAAGTCAAAATAGTTTTTTTAATAAAAACAGTTAAAGAATTTCACAGTAGTGGTTCAGCCCACATGTATTTCTTGAAGGCAACTAACATTTTGGAAAGTATCTTGAAGGAACACAAAGTAAAACAAAACAGCTGAATTTGCTTTACAAAAATTTTTATAAGGTACCTTTGCATACATGAGGGATATGTGCTAATCTTTTTCATTTGTAGAGAGATATTAAATAGCTAATCATGTCACTTTATTATGAAGTACTAACAAAATCTAGATAAATAAAATCAAGTCAAGTCTCCCATCAAAGAAAAGCTCAATATCAGTTTGCTTTGCTTCTGAATTCTAAGACACATCTTAAAAAGTGTTATGTTCTTGCTATCTGTTCAATTTTTAGTGGAGGGGTAAGATTATAAAACAAACTGAAATTATATAATTGTAAAAATTAAAAGAAAGAATAAGAAAAGTAGGAGGAAGGATGGTATAAACACGGGCAGGTGGGAGGTCAAAGGGGGAAGTATCACTTCGCTCCTGAAACTTTATATATGAAATACATACAATTTTTTCAACTTATATAAATAAAAAATTTGAAAAAAAGAACTTAGATTAATTATTCTTAGTCTACAAAATACAAGAAGGGGGCCAGCATTATTGCATGATTGGTTAAGCCACTGCTTGGGATGCAAGCGACAACAGCATCCCATATGAGTGCTGACTGGAGTCCTGACTTCTCCACTTCATTGCTCTTTCCTGCTAATGCTCATGGAACAGCAGAAGATGGTTCAAGAACTTGGTTCCCTGCTACCCATGTGTGAGACCTGGATGATGTTCTAGGCTCCTGACTTTGGTCTGGCCCAGCCCTGACCATTGTAGCCATTTGGGGGACGGACCAGTGGGTTCAAGATCTCTCTGGCTGTCCCTCTATCTAACTGTGCCTTTCAATTAAATAAATCTTTAAAAAAAAATAGAAAAGACTGGGGCTGGTGCTGCAGTGTAGAGGGTAAAGCCACTGTCTGCAGTGTCTGCGTCCCATATGGGCACTGGTTCAAATCCCTGCTGTTCCACTTCCAATCCAACTCTCTGCTACATCCTGCAAAGCATTAAAAGATGGCCCAGATCCTTGGTCCCCTGCACCCAAGTGGGAGACCTTGGAAAAACCTTTTGGCTCCTAGTTTCATATCAGCCCAGCTCTGGCCATTGCAGCCATTTGGGGAGTGAAATAGCAGATGGAAGATCTTTCTCTCTCTCTGGCTCTGCTTCTGCCTCTCAGTACTCTGCCTTTCAAATAAATAAATACATCTTTAAAAAATTAGAAAAGGCAATAATTATTCCAAACATCATCCTTTGAGTCTAGCACTAACTTGACCTCATAACCAGACAAGGACACACCAAAACAAAACAAAACTTCTGGTCAATATCCTAGATAAATTCATATGCAAAAATATGCAACAAAATGCTAGGAAATCAAATCCATAGCAGGTTTAAAAGATTATTCACTTCCTTCAAGGGGGATTCATGCCAGTGATACAGATGATTCAACATATACAAGTCAATAAATGTTATACAACATCAACACGAAGAAATATAAAAACCATATAATCATTTCAATAAGTGCAGAAAAGGCATTTAAAAAATTCTCATCACTTCATGATAAAATCCCTGACCGCATCAGGTATAGAGGCGAGAGACCTCAACACAGTAAAGATTGTATGTGAGTATAAGAAGCCAATAGCTAACATTGTAATGAACAGGGGGAAGCTGAAGACTTTCTAAGATCTAAGACAAAGCAAAGATGCCTACTTTCACCAATCAGCTATAACAAAATAACTGGAAATCCCAGCCAGAGCAATTAGGCAAGAAAAACAAATAAAGAGCAGGTACTTCACATGGTGGTTAAAACAGTTCTTGGAATACCCACATCTGCTTTCAGATTGCCAGGATCCAAGTGTCAGCTCTGTTCCTGATTCTAGCTTCCTGCTTATGTTTACCCTGGGAGGCAACAGGTTATGACTTAAGTACCTAGGTTCCTGCACCCACATAGAGGACTCTAACTGAATTCTGGACTCCTGGCTTTGACTTGCCCTACCTAGCTGTGTTGACATTTGAGAACAGATAACCAGCTAATGAAATAATTCTCTTTCTGCCTTTCAAATAAATAAAAATTTAAAAAAAGGTAAAAAAAGGTAATTAACTTGCACAAGGTGATGTCAAATTATCACCATTTACTAATGACATGATCATACATATAAATAAAGCCCGATGGGGCGGGGCTAGTGCTGTGGCACAGTCGTTAAAGCCCTAGCCCTACAACACTGTCATCCCATAGGGATACTGGTTTGAATCCCACCACCCCACTTCCAATCAAGCTCCTTGCTTATGCCCCTGGTAAAGCAGAGGATGGTCCAAGTGCATGAGCTTCTGCACCTGCATGGGAGACCCAGATAAAGCTCCTGGTTCCTGGCTTTGGCCTTGCCCTGTCCCAGTTGTTGTAGCCATTTGGGGAGTGAACCAATGACCGAAGACCTCTCTCTCTCTCTCTCTGTCTCTACCTGTCTCTGCAACTCTGCCTTTCAAATAAATAAAAATAAATCTGAAAAAAAAATACTTCAAACAAAAGCCCAAAGCTTCTACCCTTAAATCATTAGAACTAAGAAATAAATTTTGCAAACTTTTAGGATGTAATATCAATGTACAAAAATCAGTAGTACTACTTAATGCAAATAGCAAGTTGTCTGAAAAGGAAATCAAGAAAGAAATCCCATTTCCAATAATAGGACAACTTCATGCAGAATAAAGAGACTAGATCCCTATATCACACCATGTTAAAACAAAACAATTCAAAATAGATTATAGATTTAAATAGAAGTCCTGAAACTATGATACTTCTAGTAGAAGAAAACGTATGGGAAATATTTTTATATATTGGAATGGGCAAGCATTTTTTTGGGGGGATCTGAGCCCAAAAGCACAAGAAACAAAATTTAAAATAAGCAAACAGGATCTCATCAAAGTATAGAGCTTTCGCAAACCAAAGGAAACAATCAACTGAGTGAAGAGACAACCTACAAACTGAAAAAAAATATATCCAGATGTCAATGAACTGATGACTGTATGAAGAAATTATGTGATACGTACACTATGGAATATTGTTGAGTGGTTAAAAATAAAAAGAAATCCTGTCTTTTGCAACAAAATGGATGCAACTAGAAATCAATTTATGTGGTGAAATAAGCCAGTCCCAAAAAGACAGATATCCTGTTTCCCCTGATCTGTGCTAATTAATAGAGTACTTAAAATGTAATGTAAAAAAGTGAAACTGACATTTTGAGCTTTGATGATTGTTCACAGCCCTTGTCTCCATTGTTGAGGAACAGTGTTTTTTTCTTCATACTATTTATTGAACTCTTCAGTTAGAGTAGGATTATAATTATGAATATAAAGTAAACTGGGAATAGATCTTTGCAAAAAATTAAGAGTGGGAATATGAGGAGGAGGAGGAAGAAGAGTGGCAGCATAGGTGGGAAGGAGGGTGAGGTATGAAGTATCACTATGTTCCTAAATTTGTATATATGCAACACATGAAATTTGTATACTTTAAATAAAACTTTTAAAAAAGCAGCCTCAAAAAACCGAAATATTTACAATCTTGCATGTGACAAGTGATTAATATCCAGATTATATAAGGAACCCAAGTAACTGAATAGCAAAAGGCAAAAACAAAAAACCAAAACAAGCTTGCACAAAAATCCAATTTTACAAAGGGCAGAACATTTAAACAGGCATTTGTCAAAGGAAGGCATATACACATTAGAAGTTAAAACAAAGGCTCCTCATCACCAAGCATCAGAGAAATGCAAAACAAAAAATAATGATATTACCTAACTCCAACACATTGGTTATTATCAAAAATATAAAAATTAACAAGTGCTGGTGAAGATTGGGAAAAAGGGACACCCTTGCACACTGCTGGTAGTATCACCATTGTAGAGAATAGTATGGAGATTCTTCAAAACTACCAAAGGATCTACTGGGTAAATCCAAGGTAAATGAAATCAACTTGTCAAAGAGGTATCTTAAATCCCATGTTCATTGATGCATTATTCACAAAAACACCATTGGCTAGTGATACCACAAATACTTGAGGAGAGGCCAACACCAACTAGATTTTGAAGGACAAGTGCAGAACATTCTACAAAAAAAAAAAAAAAAAAAAAAAAAAAAATCCCTCCACAGCCCAATGATTCCAACATTATGAACACTTAAAATGCCTCATGTTGTATAACTCAAATGGCCGGGGAACAGCAGAATTAGACCTCAGGCAATAAAAAATGAAATAAATTCGTAAGTGAGTATGCAGAACATCAACTGACACACATATAGAGAATATAAACTGGCACTGGGGATGGTCTATGAAAGAATAACACTCTTTAAGGAAAGGCTTCATGGGTACAGGTCTGACATTTGTATTGACTTAAAGGACAAGAAATTGCTCAGACAACTGTAGTTCACAGAGGAATAAACAAACAAGGCATGATCACAGATGGTAGAAAAATTAATGGTATAATGTTTCTAAGTCTATCACAAGACCTTCTATGGTTATAAAATGCAGTGTGCACCTTCGTTACCCAACCACGCTCTTCCGAACAGGGATGGGATCATCATCGCTTACCTGAAATGCTAACACAATACATGTGCTAGAATCAGACATCAGGCATCTTATCTGATATGATAAGATGTTGCATGCTGGCCATTAGTTTAACCTGTGCTCACATCTGGTGTTTCCCCTGATTTTCATTTCCCAGTGTTAAAAAAAAAAAAAAGATAGCAAAAAATTGATGGGAACTAAAATAATGAGTAATAACCAAAAGGTCGTAAGGAAACAGTTTGAAAAAACACATTTACTGTATAAAAATAATTGTATATAAAACTTCTCATATGTATATTATTAATTCAAAAAGTACTTGTTGAAATTCATGGTAAACTTAGAACAATGAGGGTTCAGAGACTTTTTTAAAGCAATCTTCAAGTATACACATCACAGCTCTGAGCTTGTTCATGTTTTCAGTAGAAGCTGAACAGTGTAGTCAGCTGATTCTGGAGTCAGGGTCATTATACATTTAGATCCCCAGACTGACTAAGCAGTGTTACTCACTCTGTTACATTTTATACAGAGCAAAATCTGTGCAGCTCTGTGTCATTCTTCCACAGAGCAGAAGAAAGAACAGTCAATTGCTGGAACTAGAATGACTTTCTCTTCAAATGAATCAATCTTGAGTCATAAGAAAAAGAAAAGAAAGGAACTATGGGGGGTAATGCACAAATTAATTACCCAGGTTTAGTCAGTGTACAAGGTAAATATACTTCAAAATATCATGCTGTACCTAATAAACACAATTTTAACTGTCAATGTAAAAATTAAAAGAATTAATAAATAAAGAAGAGAGGAAAAGAAAGAAAAGGAAAGAATTAATTTTTCTAAATTTTTTAACCTGGGAAATGATGTAACATCATTTTCATTTTTTGCTGTTTTATTTATGAGAGAAAGAGACAGACAAAGACCTTCCATCTACTGGTTTACTACCCAACTATCTGTGATGGCCAGGCTTGAGGTCACTTTAAAGTCAAAAGCCAAGGACTCCATCCAGGTCTCCCATGTAGATGGCAGAGACCCAACCACTGGAGCCATCACATGCTGCCTGCCGGGATGCACATCAACAGGGAGCTGGAATCAAGAGTGGAGAGAGGATTGGAAACCAAGTGCTCTGAGAAGGGATGGGGACATCTCGATCAGCTGTTTAACCACTAGGCCAAATGCTCCTTCCTAAATTCATTTCATATTTTACAAAAGTATCTGGTGGAAATGAGCGGGATGAATGGAGTAGGCAAGAAGCCCTAGGCAGGAAGAAGGTACTGACTACAGAAAAGAAAAAAGACATGTGACTTGGGGAATGAAGACAAAGCAGATGAAGACTGCACACGGACAGGTGTTCCATCCATGCTCTTCCTCTGACTGCAGTCAGTGAGGACTCCTGAATTTCAATCTCCAGAGTGGACCTGTACATGCCAACCTTGGCTGAGATGCAAAATGACCTCATGCATCTCACCCTGGAAAGGAGCAAAAAACTGAATTATTCCTTAGATCCTATCTTTCTAAAAGCTTATCATTTTGATTCAAGGCCATGTAAAAGTTTCTGGAGGAAAACTGGTACTTTGGGGATAAAATTCTTTACCTGTAAAGTCAAGAAAAATTGCTTAAAAAGAGGGTCAATGAATTCGTTCTCTGTCACCTATATTTGGTATTTAGTTGAATAATCTAAAGATAATATTATACCTGACATCAAAAGTAGTAAAGGAATTATTACGACTTTGATAGGTTCTACCTATTTCCTTTTGACTTGAAAAGTAGTAAATTAATGTGAAGAAGGAATTTAATAATGGAATACATGTAAGTAAGACTTAACAAAAGAAATTATGGTATCTAAACCTTAGAATGAAGATGACTATCAAAACAGTAGTAAAATTTAATGTCATCAACATATTTTCCAACAGTGATAACTTGTGAAGATGTATGTAGAAAATGTAAAAATAACACATAAATAATACAACTGTGAAGTCAATGACAATATCTAAAGTAAAGACTGCTTTGACTTATTTGAAAAAAAAAAGAAAGATGTATATAAGAAACTAAAACTCAACTATGCATAGACTTTAGGTGAGTGTATTTTTGCTCAAGACAAAGAAACATTAACCTTACTGTGCTTTCCCATTTATAATTTCAAATGACTGGTCACTGTCACCACGTTGTAAAACTGCAACACAACTGATTATTCATCCCCTATGTGAATCCATGTTCTCCTGCACAGCGAGAGTTGTGCACAGTACACAGCAGTAACCACTTGTGACCACACATCAGAACTCCAGAACTGCCTCGGAATTCACACTCTGAAGAGCAAGCTCATTGATCGGTTAAATAATAAAACTATTGGTAGTATTGTCAGGCTCTACAAATCAGTGGGGTCTCTATAGAAAGCCTTAAATCCATTCAAGCATGAGGTATAGTCGCTATATTTACAGCATCTTGATTTGTCTTGGAGGTAGGAATTTTCAAAAATAAAACTGCTACAAATTAGGTTTCTCATTCCAAAAATGTTTTCACTTAAAATATTCTGTATTGTTAGTATTTGTGTATTTCTTTTTTCTTTCACTTAATAATTGTTATTTTCAGCTTAATATTTTATTTTGGGGGGATAATGTATTTTTGATTTATATTACAGTCAAAAGCTTAATGACCCATTAAATAAAGTGTTCAACAGTAAGAAGTAAAAAGACCATAGCTGAGTAGGAAAATAGGCAAGAGCCATAAACAATAATCAAATTAAAAGACGTGCCACTTCATTCAAATGAATTTTAGTCAGAAAATCATTAAACTAGTTGTACATAATTCTTAATGTGTTTGAAAAAGACAAACATTGACAAAACACTGTATTTACACCAAAATTTATATAGGCAATTCTTTTTTTTAGTTTTTAAATTTTTTTTTTAACTTTAGCTCCCACATGTAAGGGACAGCATTCTGTCTTATGTATTCTGTCTGGCTTATTTTTCTCAAGATGATGTCCTCCAGGTACAACCATTTTGATGCAAGATAGAATTTCATTCTTTTTACAGCTGAATAATACTACATTTTTTTACCCATTCACCTAATGATGGACACCTTTGTTGATTCTACATTTTGCCTATGAACACTATGAACAGTGCTGTTGTAAATGTGGTCCAGGTATCTCTTTGATACAGCGAGTTCATGTCTTTTGCATATATACCTAGTAGTGGGATTGCTGGATCATATGGAAAGTCTATTTCTAGTTTTTTAAGAAAATTTTATAGTTTTTTCCACAGTGACGGCACTAACATATTCCCACCCAAAGTGTATAAGGGTTTCTTTTTTTCCATATCCTCACCAGCATTTGTGGCTCTCTGTCAGCCATTCCGACATGGGTGAGGAGATATCTCACTGTGATTTTGATTTGCATTTCCCTGATGATTAGTGATATTGAGCATTTTTCATATATTTGATAAACCAATTCAGTAAAGTTGCAGCTTACGAAATCAACATAGAAAAGCCAGTGGGTTTTTTTATATGCCAATAATAAACCTGTTGAAAGGAAATCAGGAAAGAAATCCAATTCACAATTGCCACTAAACAAGCAAATACTCAGGAGTAAGTTTACCCAAAGAAGTGAATAATCTCTACAACGAAAGTATTAGAATATTAATGAAATAAATCATCCAGACATATAGAAACATGGTAAGATATTTCTTGCTCATAGATTGTAAAAATTAATATCATTAAAATGTCTACACTATCTAAAGCAATCTATAGTTTCAGTGTAATCTATATCAAAATATCAATGGCATTTACAGAATTACAAAACACAGTCCTAAATTCACATGGAATCACAAAAGACCCATAAGAGCCTAAGTTATTTTCAGTAAAAAATATTTGCACTGGAGGTATCCACAGTACCTGACAGAAAATCATACTACAAATCTATAGTAATGAAAGAGGCATGACACTGGCATGAAAATCAACACATAGAGCAGTAAAACAGAATACAGGTCCCAGAAATTAATCCACATATAGATGGCCAACTGATTTTTGATAGAAGTGCCACGACCATACACTGGAGAAAGGATAATCTCTTCAATAAAAGGTGCTGGAAAAACTGGATGTACATATGTAGAAGAATGAAAGTAGACCCCTACCTCTCACGATATACAAAAGATCAACTCAAGAGAGATCAAAGACCTAAACTTAAGACCTGAGACCAAGAAGTTGCTGGAAGAAAATGTGGGTGAAACACTTCAAAACATTGGTGTAGAGAATGACTTCTTGGATAATACCCCAAAACACTGGGAACAGAAGCTAAACTAGACCAACAGGATTATATCCAACGTAGAAGCTTCCACACAACAACGGAAACAATCAATAGAGAGAAGAGATATCCCACAGAATGAGGGAAAATATTTGAAAACTACTTATCCAACCAGGGATAGATATCCAGAATCTATAAGCAACTCAAAAAACTCAACAACAAACAACAACCAATCCAGTTAAGAAATGGGCAAAATGGGGCCAGTGCTGTGGCTTTGCAGGTAAAGCCTCCACCTGCAGTGCCAGCATCCCATTTGGGCACCGGTACGAGTCCCAGCTGCTCCACTTCTGATCCATTTCTCTGCTATGGCCTGGGAAAGCAGTGGAATCTGGCCTAAGTCCCTGGGTCCCTTCACCCACATGGGAGATCCTGAAGAAACTCCTGGCTCCTGGCTTTGGATCAGTGCAGGTCTGGCCATTACAGCCATCTGGGTAGTGAACCAGTGGATGGAAGGCCTGCCCCCCCCTACTCTGCCACTTGCAACTCTGCCACTCTGCCACTCTGCTTTGAGAATAAATAAATCTTTAAAAAAAAAAAGAAATGCACACATAATCTGCACAGTTCTCAATGGAAATGTTTTTATTTTCTATGTAGAAAAATATATAAAATAAAAATTGTACCATCATTTAACAAATGCATAGTCACTAAAACAAAACTTTTAATACATATACAATTTGTCTTATCGACTGATAAATTCCTAATAATCTGTCTAAAAAATTTTAAGGTGGAAATATGGAACAAGCTTTATGGGATTTACCATTAAATTAATTTATAAAAGGAAGCCTTACCCACTTACATTTGCCACTGTTCTTTCTTGTATTTGCCGACTCATGTTTTGGCTTGTTTTTATTTGTAGCTGTTGAAGTTATCCGCTAACATCTAATTTCACATCATCATTTCATACTAACAAAAACCTTAATATTTGTGGAGGAGGTGAGTTGAACTTTTCCACCAGGTGCATTTCTCTGTTCTAGAGTATAATGAATCAGAATTGCTAAGGGTTAAAGTTTTTTTTTTTTTTAATTTATTTATTTATTTGAAGTCAGAGTTACACAGAGAGAAGGAGAGAGAGACAGAGAGACAGACAGACAGACAGACTTCCATCCACTGGTTTACTTCCCATTTGGCCACAATGGCCGGAGCTGTGCCGATCCGAAGCCAGGAGTCAAGAGTTTCTTCCGGGTCTCCTAGGCAAGTGTAGGGCCTAGTGTAGGGCCATCTTCTATTGCTTCCCCAGGCCACAGTAGAGAGATGGATCGGACATGGAGCAGCCGAGACTTGAACCAGCACCAAAATGGGATGCCGGCACTGCAGGCAGCAGCTTTACCCACTATGCCACAGTGCCGGCCCTCTCACGCACCTCCTTTCCATAAACAAAAATACTTTGCTCTCTTCATTTTTCTCTTTCTTATTCTTATGCACCTTTTCATCTATTTCTTCTATGATAATTTTTCTATTTAATAAATATCATATGTTCTCCCTGATTGGTGACAACAAATAGTTAATTTGGAAACCCCAATGTTATATAATATATAAGCCTTTGCTGATGATATGTTTGTAAAATCATTTCCATTTCTCACTGAGTCCCTCTCCCAGATTAGACATAAGTGAGAGGAGTACAGGGTGCTAAACAATGCAAGCTACTCCTGCCTGCTGTTAGAAAATAATACAAATGCTAACGATTTAAATTTCAGCTAAAATATTTTTAAAATGAGAATCATGGTATAATAGACAAGGTTTCTAAATAAAACTTTTATTTTACTTAATTATAGCCATTAAAGAGATGTAATACTACTGACCACGAGAAACTTTCCTTGTGTATGTGTATGTTTTTAATGTTAATCCTTCATTGAAATATTTTATATGATTTACAAAGATACAATGAAACGGCATCATTACTATAAAAGTAATATAGTACTTATATATTTTTATTTCCAACTACAGTTTAAGACCCTATATAGGGACTTCAGGAAAGTCACATTAATATAAACAGTTCAGGATATACTAAGTTTGTAACTAAAAAAAAAAAAAAAAATGCCTCTATGAGGCTCTACTTACCTGCCAAATTCCTTATTTTAATTATGTAATTGATGTATTTATGAACTAGAACTACGATGAAATGTTTAAGTTAGCCATATAAAATATCTTATGATGTGTGTAGCAAAGCATAAAAATTGAAAGCCTGCAAACCTAGATTCTCTTGGATTATCTGACCCATGTATTGTCCAACTCATGTCACATCAGACACTCATAAAGGGAAAAGGAATGACATATTGTGGATCCCTTAAGAATGAATGCTGAGACTGGTAATCTCTTGTATATTTTGTGAGTTATTAATAAAACTTTACATTGTAAAAGTTCTATGATTCATGAGAACTTGTTTTGACAACATGAACCTTTTTGGTAAAGGAAATATCTAATCCAGTTATACAATACTTGAGAATAGATGCACAAACTTTTTATTTAGAAATTTAATTTGTAAGTTAATTTGATTAGTGAATAAAATGAAGGGGTCATTCAAAAGAGACTTTCAATATATTTTAAATAACATAAATATAAAGACATCTGAGCTGATACGTGCTTAAGATTACATATCATTTTTAATAAATATATATAGTCCACAATGATAAAATTTGAGAGGGTAATATAAATGCAAAGTCAATTATCAGTGAGTTTTCAGGTTGCTTAATTTCCTTATTTTATGTTTTTCAGAAGTGATATGACATTCCAATTCTATTTCTTTCATGAGTATTTAATAACCAAGTAAGAAAAAAGTCAGTATTTCTTGCTGTAATAGCCAAATGTTGACAAGTAACTTCAGTATATTTTTAAAAAATTTATTGTATCTCTTACAAACATTTGATTAAAAATAGGTATCAATTGGGGCTGGCGCTGAGGAGTAGTGAGTGGATAAAACTGCAGCTTGCAGTGCTGGCATCCCGTATGGGCGCTGGTTCAAGACTCGGCTGCTCCACTTCTGATCTTGCTCTCTGCTATGTCCTATGAAAGCAGTGGAAGATGGCCCAAGTCCTTGTGCCCCTGCACCTACGTGGGAGATCCAGAGGAAGCTCCAGGCTCCTGGCTTCGGAGCTCCGGCCATTGGAGCCAATTGGGGAGTGAACCAGTAGATGGAAGACCTCTCTCTTTCTGCCTCTACTTCCTCTCTGTGTAACTCCGACTTTCAAATAAATAAATTAATCTTTAGAAAAAAATAGATATCAATTGTCGTTTGTAGAAGCACAAGCAACTGTTTACATTTTTTAGAACAAATTGAAATGGACTTAAAATGTATCAGTAGGTATTCTTTAAAAGGCCAATCTCATATAGTTTGTTGTTGTTGTTGTTGTTGTTTTGGACAGGCAGAGTGGACAGTGAGAGAGAGAGATAGAGAGAAAGGTCTTCCTTTTGCCATTGGTTCACCCTCCAGTGGTCGGCGTGGCCAGCGCACTGCGGCTGGGGCACCGTGCTGATCCAAAGCCAGGAGCCAGGTGCTTCTCCAAGTACTTGGGCCATCCTCCACTGCATTCCAGGGCTACAGCAGAGAGCTGGCCTGGAAGAGGGGCAACCAGGACAGAATCCGGCGCCCCGACCAGGACTAGAACCCAGTGTACCGGCGCCGCTAGGCGGAGCATTAGCCTGTTGAGCCGCAGCGCCGGCCTCATATAGTTTTTGATAGTCTATGCATTATTTTCTGATATATCGCCATTGATCAATAAACT
Source organism: Sylvilagus floridanus (assembly GCA_949820135.1). Classification (NCBI taxonomy): domain Eukaryota; kingdom Metazoa; phylum Chordata; class Mammalia; order Lagomorpha; family Leporidae; genus Sylvilagus; species Sylvilagus floridanus. The sequence continues at coordinate 27,672,663 of OX463239.1, read as the reverse complement.
TTGGTCACTGACAAGAATATTTAGAATAGAGATTTAATGAGTGTTTTAAAAGTATCACAAACTTGAAAATATTTAGCAAACTTCAGTTGAAATAAAATTACATAGTTTTATATGTTCTTCTTTATGACAAATAATTTTAAAGTTCAAGATTCCATTGGTGAAACATAATTGAAATGGAAGAGAATTTCACCATATGTTAAGTAACCATTCTGTATCTTTTCTTTAAGATTAGTAATAAAGACCCTACTTATACACCTTGCTTCATTTTAATACAATTACTAATGCTCTACACTACATTTTCTACATGTGCTACCCAATTAAATTTCACCACTCTTTCTGTTGTTACTTACTTAACTTTATCTTCTTCTTTTAAAAAATACATTAAATTAATGGCAGGAATCTCTTTCAAATATTATCCTATTAGTAAAGGATCTGAAGGAAATCAATGGAACTCAAAAGAAATCAAAAGAAACTCAAAAATCTTGGTGATTACTGATTACATAGCAGTTATCATAGTATGTTAATTAAAATTTTAAAGCTGGAAAATTTTTTTTGAAATTTGTAAACAGTACTCATAAATAACTCCTCAGGACAGAGCACTCTTGTAGGCAGCACCAATCTCAGTGATATCTTGGAAGATATGTCATCATTTCCAGTTTTAAATAAGAAAATAAAATATTTTTTCTAAATTTCTTTCAGTTTACTTTGACCATTTTTAGGGTAAATGAGATCATGTTGTCAGTTCAATTGAAATAAAACTAAATTTCAATAAAAACCATTACTGAATTGTCTTTAACTCTTATTAAATAAATAAAAGTTATTAGAAGATTACACAAACATCAAAATATACCACTGGAATAATAAAACATATAGAGAGCTAAAAGGAAATATGTGTGTGCATTACTCAGAAACTGACAAATTTCTAAATTATTAAAAATGTTTTCTATTTGCCATTCACTTATCTACATAGGTTCAAATTTGATTAGGATCATTAACAGAATGTTAAAGATGAATTTGGATAAGGTACCATAATAGAACTCTAATGATATGCTTGTAAGAAAGTATCATATAGTTCATGGATTTCATTAAAATATATTAGTATAAAGTGTTAAAGCTATATGGAGACACTGATATTGTTTTCCTAAAGTAAAAAAAAAATTTAGACGTAAGAAAACTTATATCTTTTTATAGTTTGCATCAATAATTCAGGCTCATATGACTCCAATGTCCTATGTGTTTAAATGACTAGGTATTTAAAAGAAATGTGTTTCTAGAAATATCCACTTGTGACATTATTTGACTATAATGAATACAAATTGTCCAAATTTAAAAATCATTTAAAATGGATAATAAACACAATTTATAAACTTGCCTAAAATCATATTCCTGTGTTAATATTTAGCCTTTTCCTTAACTTCCAGGAAGGCAGTGGCTCAATATGGCCTCCAGGCCTATTGCTAAGAGGCAGAAATAATGAGAATGATTATTAAATCCATAGACCATAAATAATTCACCAAGAATCTTGCCATTGATTATTAGGAAACAAGTCACTCATGCTGAACTAGGTAGGCAACCAAGTAGAGTATTCAGAAGTAATATGGGTTTGTAATTACTTCAGTTTCACCAAAAAATAAATAAATCTTCTTTACCAAACACCTAAATACTCATTCCATACATAATCCACATCAGGTAGAAGGTAACATGATATTTCTTATTTATAAATTTCTTCCCCAGTTGAAAACACTTCTCAGAAGTGTTCATGATTTCACTTAAGAAGGACTTCATGGTACAAAATCATTATCCTTTACTAACACAGTAATTAATAAGTGTGTTGTTACAGAGTATTAATAACAGACATTTAATTACTAGTTGAAACTCAGGCTAACGTTTCTCAGTATGAAAATTTTTACATGAAATTCAAAGGGGTAGAATGATATGTCTGGAAATCCATTTATTCAATATATATAAATATTCTTTTAAAAATTTGAATAGGAGATTCCAAGATGGAAAAATAGTGACAGGGCAGCCTGCTTTAGTGGAGCAAGTACATTCTCAAGGGAAAGTTGGAGGGCAAACTGCATTGGAGATCCTGCAGGAGCAAGAGAGGTGCTGTGGATCTGTGCGGAGGGTGCAGACACAGCGATGGGCAAGAACACAACAAACAACCCCAGCAGCCCTGAGCAGACAAAGTGCCAGCTTTGAGGAGCAAGGTGAGGTCAGACTGAGGGGGTCCATGCCAATGGTGACAGAGCCAAAGAGAGAGCCTAGTGGACTAGAGGAACTGTGAGTCCGACCAAGAGCACTGAGGGGAACAGGGTGTTTGCCCACTCAAAGACAGAGAAAGGGGGGCATCTCTCACTATGCCCGATCTCCCCCACAGCAGCACCCATCAGCTGGCTGAGAGAGGGCAGGCACCATTGTGGACATTACTAGGTAGCAGCTGCTACAAGTCTTGTGTGTGCAAGCCTTAACTGGCAGACAGGTGCCATCTTGTCAGCACAGGCAAACATAGGAGTTCCAGTGTACAAACCTGGAAACAGATGGAGAGAATGAGCCATTCCAACATTAGTACCAACTGCAGAGACCCTTGTACATGCCCAGCATGGTCGTGAGACCAGTAGGTCTGCAGCAGGCAGGATTATGTATGCACGTGATCCAAGGATTTTACCAGAGGGAAAAAAATCTGTGTTCCCCACTGACTGACTCTGGCTGAGAGACTTGATATGGGGCTGAGCACCCACATAGCTCTGTGAGGTGCCCCCAGCCTCTCAACCTATCAAAGGCTCCGGGGATCCAGGACTCAAATTGCCTAGGCAGAGCACCCGCAAGGGGGCTATCTCTGGGAACATGTCAGCATTTCTGTGGATGGAACAGGCTAGCAGGGTGGAGTGGGTCATCTGCACTCCATGACTATGGGAGCTCTGAGTGGTGAGACTGGGAATCCTGAGACTGCATGAGAGGACGTAAGACGTAGCTGTGTCTTTGGGCTATTACCGTGTACGGCACCACATGCTCAGAGCTCCTGATTGCCTGCCAGGGTCATTGCACTACAATCTGTGCTCCCTCTGAGGACTGTACAGATCCTTTGTGTGGTTCATATGGAAGCACTGATGAGAGTTGCACTCACTGAGGACAAACACCTGGGCACTGATCACCTTACCAGAGAGGACGTGAGGGTATGATCACACCAACAGAGGTGACCATACTCCCCCCCCCCCAACTTCTGTTAACAAGAGATCTACCATTCTCAACTTGGGAGTCATTCTGGATACTTGCTCCACCCTGGATAACTGACTAGAGCTCTCTGGCCACACACAGCACCCAGGTATGGAAGACTTCACAGTTGAATTCTACAAGACGTTTAAAGGAGAATTCCAATTCCTCTCAAGCTATTCAAAACAACTGAAAAGGAGAGAGTCCTCCTAAACTCCTTCTATGAAGCCAGCATAATGTTAATTCCTAAGCTAGAAAAAGATGTGAGAGAGAATTACAGGCCAATATGCTTGATGAACATAGAAGCAAAAATCCTCAGTACTAACTAATTGAATCCAACAACACATCAGAAATATTATTCACGAGGACTAAGTGTGACTTATCCCTGGTACACAGGGATGGTTCAACATTTGAAAATCAATAAATGTGATGCATCACATTTACAAAAAGAAGAACAATAGGATTATCTCAATAGATGCTGACAAATTATATGATAAAATATAATATCCTTTCATGATGAAAACCTTAAGCAAATTGGGTATTAAAGGAACATTATTCAACACAATCAAGGCAATCTATGACAAACCCACAGCCAGAATCTTAATGAATAGTGAAATATTAGAAGCATTCCCACTAAGATCTGGAACCAGACAAGGATGCCCACTCTCACCATTGATATTCAGTCTAGTCTTGAAAGTTTTAGCCAGACACATTAGACAAGAAAAAGAAATAAAAGGAATACAAATTGAAAAGGAGGAAGTCAAACTATCCCTATTTGCAGATGACCTGGTTTTATTTATAGGGGATCCAAAAAATTCCACTAACAGAATTCTGTAACTCATAAAAGAGGTTGATAAGGTAGCAGGATATAAGACTAACACACAAAATCAATAGACTTGGTATACACAGACAATGTCAAAGCTGAGAAAGAACTTCTAAGGTAAATCTTATTCACAATAAATAAAAAATGATTAAATACCTTGGAATAAATATAACTTAAGATCACTATGAAGAAAATTATATATAACAAAAATTGTATATATAATTATATATAACAAATATTTACAAAGGTATATTTACCATATAAAAAGATCTCTATGAAAACAATTACAAAACATTAACGAAATAAATAATACACAAAAAGATGGAAAAATCTTCCATGTTCATGGATTGCAAAATTCAATCTCATAAAATGTTTATACTACCAAAAACAATTTACAGATTCAATGTGATACCAGTCAAAATCTTAGGACATTCTTCTAAGATGTAGAAAAAATGATACTGAAATTCATATGGAAAACACAAGATAATCTGAATAGCTAAAGCAACTTTATACAACACAAACAAAGCCGGAGGCATCACAATACCAGATTCTAAGATATATTACAGGGCAGTTATAATCAAAACAGCCTGGTATTGGTACAAAAACAGATGGATAGACCAATGGAACAGAACAGAAACAGCAGAAATCAATTGAAGCATCTACAGACAACTTTTCTTTGACAAAGGAGCTAAAATCAATCCTCGGAGCAAGGATAGCCTTTTTCAACAAATGGTGCTGGGAAAACTGGATCTCCACATGCAGAAGTATGAAGCAAGACCCCTACCTTACACCTTATACAAAAATCCACTCAAAATGGATCAAAGACCTAACTCTATGACACAATACCATCAAATTACTAGAGGACATTGGGGAAACTCTGTCAGATATTGACATAGCCAAAGACTTTTTGCAAAAGACCCTAGAAGCACAGGCAATCAAAGCCAAAGTTGACAAATGAGATTACATCAAGCTGAGAAGCTTCTGCACTGTGAAAGAAACATTCAGCAAAGTGAACAGCCAATGGACTGATTGGGAGAAAATATTTGCAAACTATGCAACTGATAATGTACTTGAAAGTATAGCTATTTTCTTCAATATGTATTTATGAAATAGCTGAAATCTGTATAATTTAAATAAAATTTTAATAAAGAAAATAATATTTGAATAAAACCTTTTATACGGCACTGACTGGACACATAATGTGTTCAATAAATATTACCTCCCACTGTAACACATTAACACAAAAAATAAAGAAGTTAAAATAAAACTCTCCAGGAGTTTTACTGGTTTACTGGTTTTACTGTTTATTGTCAATAAGCACAGGAATATGAAATAATTTTAAAACTAAATTAGATAAATTTATATGAGTTCCCATTTATTTTTTTAAACTTTAATAAAGCAGTATTTCAACACAACTGAATCACCCTTGCTCCCTTTTTGGCATCATCTTAAGGAAAAAAATTATTTATGCAAATCACTGGAACATATGCCAAATATATATAGTTGCCTTGAGCCTTACAGAATAAATACATGCATTTATCAGATAACAACATTTCAAATTAAATGAATATTGCTTTTACCCTATAAATTACACTTTGCCAAAAAAATGGTGAAAATATTAATAATGTAAGTCCTGTTTTTCCAAATGAAGCTTATAGTAGAACCTGGTCCAAAAATTTTAAAAGGTGATTGGATTTGATGAAACAGTTAGCTTTGACACTTGGCATGCAAATTGGAAATTGCCTAAACATTTAAGGAAAGTTTGAAAATAAAACATATTAGTCCATTGATGTTTAACTTGGAAACACCTAAGTAAATGTTATATACATTAAAATCCCATGTTTTAGAGAAATATAATCTGGAGAGCTCCTTTGAGAAAACAGATTTTTGACCATTGGTGAAAGAGAGACTTGTATGCAGAGGAAGAAGAAGAGGTACCCTCCCATTGTCCTTTCATTTGTATGCCACACAGATTTCCCAGGGGCCTTCTCTCATCACTGCTCTACTAAGTGTTTTAGACACATGCCAGAATTGTGTGCATAGGGATGCAGTTTAATAATTGCTCTATTGTATATTTCCTCTTCAACAGGACTCATGGAACAAGAAAAAAATAAGAGATAATACTACCTTGAAGTTATATAGGAATTAGCAGTATACAAATAATTTTCACTAATACTAAGTTCAGTCTTCAGAGAGGTGGTAAAAGAAAATAAGCAAAGGGATATTAGTTGGTTTGCATAATAAGCCTGAATAGTTAAAAAAAGCAACATAATTATGGACCTAAAATAGACTATTGTCCTCACTGAGTCTGAAGATTGTCTCTCAAAAAGACCTTAATGAGTATTTCATCAGAAGGAATGCAGACATACAATTCACTAAAACAAAGAAAGAAGGCATTAAAACAGAACCTCTGATTCCTACCTTCCTTAAATTATAGTCATACAGGGGCTGGTGCTGTGGCAGAGCAGGTAAAACCACTGCCTGTAGTACCTGCTACTCCAATTCTGGTCCAGCTCCCTGCTATGGCCTTGGAAAGCAGTGGAAGATGTCCCAAGCTCTTGGGCCCCTGTACCCACATGGGAGACCTGGAAAAGAACAAGGCTCCTGCCTTCAGATCAGCCCTGCTTCACCCACTATGACAATTTGGGGAGTGAACCAGTGGATGGAAGACCTCTCTCTCTCTCATTCTTGCCTCTGTAACTCTGCCTTTCAAATAAACAAAATCTTTTTAAAAAAAAATTACAGTCATACATCACTTAACAATGGAAACACCTTCTGTAGAAACATAGAAATTTGTTGTCGGGTAATTTCATTGTTGTGTCACCACCACAGAATAGGCTACTACACAAGGAGGTGGCATGGTATACTCTGTTGCTCCTGGGCTGCAAACATTTGCAGTATGTACAGGTACTGAATATTGCAGCATATGAAGCAATATATTTGTGTACTAAACATATCAAAGGAGATTTGTTTATAAGCACCAAATATTGGTGATACATTGAATTATAATATCTTAGGTGATAATTTTTCAACTCTTCTTAGAATCTTATGGGGCCACTGTTGTATACCTGGTCTGGTGTTCACTGAAATGTTATTATGCAGTACATGAATGCATATTAGATCAGGAATATTATGAAAATGAAAATATGAGAAACTCTTCTTTATGGAAATATTATAGCAAATATTCCCCAAGGCAGAGGAAACACAAACCTATTTTTGCTTCATTTTATATTTTCAAAAATCATATTGTTAAAATATGAAATGTGTTAATTGTCATTCTGGCTTTATTATTTGTGGATGAGGAAAGATGGCTGCTCTGACCTGCCACACCTAACTGCACCACAATTATGGCCTTAGGTCAATTCTCCTTTGCTTACAAGTAAAGATCTACAGACTAGCTCTTCAACAGTTATGCCCTTTCTTTCCTGTATCACCACTTTCTCAGTGAGCCAACTCTAGAATATGTGAGTGTGGCTGGGTGGGAAACAGAGAGATAACAGACATTGCAATAGAAATTCCATAGATGTCACTACATATCACATGGTAGAAGCAGAAGCAGATGCAGAAAATTATTAAATGTACATAGTATCCAATTCCTGAGATTTCACAAACATCCCATGTTGCAGTGAGTGTACCTTTGTTAAAAACTTCCCATTTTAAATGAATACTGAGCACAATCAATCTGTTTCTTCCAGCTCACCCCATCTGTCCCTTATCTAAGACAAACTTCTAAGTTATCTGTTAAAGAATCGAATCACTGAAGCACCTATCAAGTATTTAGAAAGTCAATTGCTAATTCTTACCTGGCACAGAGAGGAAAGAACTCCTTCTAGTTCTGTTAAATATAAAATATACATAAAAAAAAGAGCATTTCTGAGCCAAAATGGAAAAATTCCCAGAACTCTGCTTACTTAACAGGTTCACATCTTTTAAGCCCTGTTTTTGCAAATCCCCACAGGACTACTCACATGTGATCTTTGCTTCTGCTTTCTTGCTTCAACTCCCACCTATCCACTGGAGATGCCCATGAGTCTAGGTAGCAAAGGCTAACCACACCATCTACCTCCACCGTCTCCAATGTTCTGTCTCCAGAAGCTTCCAACAGTTCACTGGGTGTAGAATGGAGTCATAAACTGGCAGAAAATTGCCGAGCTGACATACAGAGGTAAGAGAAATTCCTATACTTATATCCCACTCCTTAGGGATTCATTAGACTACTGGAGTCACAGTGCCTGGGGCCCAGAAGATATTAAGGGACCAAGAAACCTTATAAATTTTCATTTCTTTTAAACTTGGAAGAAATTTAACATAAGATTGCATAAATAATAGTTGGGATTAGTTTATTTTTAAGATGCAGTTACAGTTTTAAATATTTTTAAAGATTTATTTGAAAGAGAGAGTTACAGAGAGAAGGAGAGACAGAGAAAGGTCTTCCATCTGCTGATTCACTCTCCAGATGGCCATAGCTGAGATAACCCGAAGCCAGTAGTCAGGAGCTTCCTCCAGGTCTCCCACATGGGTGTGGGGCCCAAGCCCTTGGGTCAAACTCCACTGCTTTGCCAGGCCATTAGCAGGGAGCTGGACTGGAAGTGGAGCAGCCAGGACTCGAACTGGGGCCCAAATGGTGCTGCAGGCTGAGGTTTTTAACCCACTGTGCTACAGCTGGGCCCCTAATTTTAAATTTTAAACTGTAACTTATTCATGTATTGTTTAGAAGAGCAACTGGTTCACAAAGACAAAAGAGCCTAAAACCCAAAGTCGTAAAGCTGCTCTGTCACTCAGTGCTTCGAGCTCCTGCTAACATCTACAGCTTGACACCTGCACACTTCCGTCAGTTTAAGACATTAGCCCACACCACAGGAGCACAGGGGACCAGATGCCAAGGGACATTCAGAGGAACGAGAGGACACCTTTCCCTTCTATCACCTGACTCTTCTATAAGGCCTGCTCTTCCCCTCTAGGAACTGATTCTCCTCCCCCAAACCCGACTGTGTATATTGGTTAAATTGTGGGGTGGTGGTGGATATATATGAATTTGAATTACATAGATGAAATAATCTATGAAAAGCACCAATGTACAAAATTTGAAATAGAGTACATCTAAACAAGGAAAAAAAATCTCAGAGGATATAACATTAGAGAGTTGATTTATTTGGGTTCACCCCTTATAATATCAGTCACTGAGATTTTTCTCTTCGCTTCATACACCATAAATACATCTGTATAGATGAATAACTTTCCATGAAATTTTCTTGGGTCTTCCTATTCAAGATTTTGCAAGCCTGCTTCCAGTGTTCTACCTCATAAAGAAAATATTTTAATTGCACCTTGTAAGTCATTACAAGGAAGTTTAATATTGGGAATAAAACAGTTTGTTCTAGATTTACAGAAAGAAGAGATCATTTAACTCTCCAAGGCAAGAAGAAGCTGTTTAAAGGCCCTTTTTAGTTGCTCCTATTTGTCAACTTGCATTTGTTTTTTTTTTTTAAATATTCACAACTTCCTACAAAATGTCAACATTCTTACCTATTATCTATTTTATCCTTACAGAAGATAAAAGTGAAGACAGGGGATCAGAACTTTGCCTCTAGGAAGCAATCATCAAGCCACAAAGCTATATTCTAGACGAGGCTGTCCAAAGCAGATCTCACTGGAAGATCCAAAGCCTCTGAGTGCGACCGTTCACAAGCAGGGCAACCCCTGGCTGACGGCTAAGCGGAGCTGCATCTAGGCTCTGTGTGTCCCGTGACATCCTGTGCCCTGGAATAAGACTCCGTGTCCTTCAAGAAAGCAGCTTTGGATCCTCTTCAGTTCACACACAGACCCTGCACAGGCTGATGGCTAAGTACCTACTTTGCCCTCTGTGAATATAGAATTTTAAACCACAATTCTATGTCTGGGACTCAACCGTATTTTCCATATCACATCGCTACCTGAAAGTGCTGTCCACTCAGGAATTTATAAAAATAAAGTTTGTCAGGGGCTGATGATATGGTGCAGTAGGTTAAGCCTCAGGCTGCAATGCCAGCATCCCTTAAGAGCAGTGATTAAAGTCCTGGCTGCCCCACTTCCAATCCAGCTCCCTGCTAAAGCATCCAAGGAAAGAGCAGAAGATGGTCAAAGTTGTTGGGTTCCTGCTACCCACATTAGAGACCCAGATGGAGTTCCTGGCTCCTGATGTCTGCCTGGCCCAACCATTTGGAGAGTGAAACAGAGGGTGGAAGATTTCTCTGTCTGTCTGTCTCTCTGTCTCTGTCTCTTTCTCTCTCTCTCTCTGTGAATATCCCTGCCTTTCAAATAAACAAATAAACCTTTTAAAAGGTGTGACTACATCTCTAATTTGAGAACTGCAAGTATTTTATTAAACATGTAACTCAGGAATAATGAATAACAAATAGGCTGCAAATAAATGTATTCAGTCTCCCTTGAATCTACACATCCTCTTATAACTAGCAGTTCCAAACTATCTAAAGCCATGTCTCCATTTAAAGGGCCATTGGCTGTCAGGTGTGTGTTGTGGGGAACAGATGGATGACTGATCCAGTGGCACTCGGGCTGAGAGTACTGAGTGTTCAATGGTGTACTTACAGACCACATTAACTTCTTGGCAAACTGCTGCACACGTGGGTGGCCCATCAGTGAATATGAATGTGCTGAATATCATTGAAGCAGAGAGCAAAAGGAGATCAAGTGAGTTGGAGAGAAGCCCAGAAAGTCCGCTGTTTATCTTCTAGGAACATTTATTTTGACCAAAACACATAACTTGAGCTAATAAAGTGGATTAGGGTGTGAATAAAGGAAACTAGTTATTGAAACTGCATCACTGTGATGCTGTAAGAATAAATAAAAGATCCTTGAACAAGAGAAGGATTAGGGCACAAAAAGGTGTTCTAATCATGCTGCTAAGAAACAGTGGTCTGGATTTGAGTACAAAGCAGTATCTGCTGCAGTTAGATCCTAAAGTGTCCAGTAAGTGTCTTTTTGCTAAGTTCCTTAAAAATGGACAAAGTTCACTAGAAATGTGAGAGATGGAGATTTCTTGAATAATGTTCACCTAAGGGGAAATTATTAAGACTATGGTTATATTCTTTGGTGGGAAATCCCAAAGTAATTTACAACATGAAAACCTCTGTCACAAAATCTTCCCTGAAAAATGATGCCTGATCAGGCTGTGTGCTGTCACGTGTGGGGTCTCCCTCTTGCCTGCATTAACTCTGCTTCCCGGCATGCCTTTGCAACAGGTTCTGCACTGATCTCGTCCATTAATCATCCTCTCAGGGTGATGGACAGAGGCCAGGTGCCTAAGGAGACCCTTGGAGCCTTCAGAGATGGCTTTGATACCAGTGAAAAAGTCCTGTGAGTCATTCATAGGTTACAGCCACTCGACATCTAATGAGAAGCCCAAATACACTGAGTGCTAAATAGGCGCTTATGAAAGGAATAGAAACAGTACGTAGATGATAGTCAACTATGCACGTGCTGATTTCTACTTTCTGCTTTTTTGTTTTGGTTTTTATTCTGGTTCTATCCTTCCAGGGACACCTGAGATTTCAGATTTTTCTTACCTTCTACATATGAGATCTAAAGCAGATGGTAAGGAGTTGTGAGAATAGTTTTGGAATCCTATGGCCTCACTTACTATGCTAATCTGTCTTCTCTTTATTCTACAGTACAGCAAGTCTGTGCTTAAGCAACAGGTGTGCTCCAAAGCCCAATTCTTATCTTTCTGATTAATTGTTATACATGACCTTTGCTACCAACAGGAGAGTAAGAGGTCATTCTAGATTCTTGACATAATTGTTACTGTCTCTTACTTAAAGCAAGAAATTGAGAAAAGATGGGCGTGGCTATCAGAAGAGCAAAATACTATGAAGAATAATCAACTTCATGTCTCCAACTGAAGTATTTTGAAGGTTAGTAGAGAGGAAATAGAACAAAGAATTAAGAGTAAGGGTTAACTTTTTGAAAAATCACCTTGTCTATATTAATACAATACAGATTAAAAAATTACATACATCATAAGATATTATGAAGTACTTATTTCCAAGTCTAGCTTACTTGACAAATATCCGTTTATTTGATAACACTTTTTAAGCTAAAATTTGCATTCAATAAAATACATATATTGTAACTACACTTTTTTGATCTTGGAAAAAAATATTACTCTGTAATCATGACTCTGAAAAGAGATAAATTTCCATCCCTGCACAGAGTTCCCTTCTACCTTTTATAATCAATCATCTCCACCCACAGTTCAAGGTAAATGGGAATAGACTTTCCATTACTAAAGATTAATTTTCCTCTTCAGGATATTCATATAAACAGAATCATAAAGTATGAACTTCCTGTGTCTGGTTCTTTTCATGTAGCATTGTTTTCAAAATCCAATCATCCACAGTATTGCATGTATCAGTATCTTACCTGTTTTTAGTGAGTGAGTAAAATTCAGTTAGTAGAATGCAAGTCATTTTCACTTTTGATGGGTATTTGGCTTGTTTCTAGTTTGAAGCTGTTACAAACAAGGCTGCTATTAGCATTTGGGCATAAGTCTTTGTGTAGACTATATATTTTCATTTCTGTTGGGTAATAATCCAGGAATGAAATCACAGAATCATTTGGTAGGTGCATCTTTAAGTTCATAAGAGAATGACATTTTTTCATAAAAATATCTTGATTTTATTTTGCATTCCCACCAGCAGTGTGTGATAATTTCATTTACTTTATATCTTCAATGTTACCTGGTATTGTCAGTCATTTTTGCTTCAGACATCACAATGTATGTAGTATTATTGTAGTAGTGTTATTGTAGTTTAAATTTATTGATAACTAATGATGATGACTAGTTTTCATTTGCTTATTTTATTTTAAATAAACTCATCTTTTTTTAATTTTTAATTTTTTAAAATTTTTTGCCAGGCAGAGTTAGACAGAGAGAGAGAGAGTTATAGACAGTGAGATGGAGACAGAGAGAATGGTCTTCCTTCTGTTGGTTCACTCCCCAAATGGCCACTACTGCCAGCGCTGCACCGATCTGAAGCCAGGAGCCAAGTATTTCCTCCCGGTCTCCCATGTAGGTGCAGGGATCCAAGTACTTGGGCCATCCTCCACTGCCTTCCTGGGCCACAGCAGAGAGGTGGATTGGAAGAGGAGCAACCAGGACTAGAACCCGGGGTGCAGGCACCGCAGGCGAAGGATTAGCTAAGTGAGCCACAGTGCCAGCCTTCATATGTTTATTTGTCAATGTTCAATCAGACTTCTTATCACTGAAATACAGGAATTATTTCTATACTCGATGTCACATATATGCATCTCAAAGACTTTCTTCTAGTCTATTACTTGCCTTTTTTAATTTAAAAAATAATTTGTATATTTTTGTGAGAGGCAGATGCAGAGACACATATAGAGAGAACTCCCATCTGCTAATCTACATCCCAAATACTCGCAAGCAGCTGGAATCAAGCAAAGCTAGACTCAGAAGCTGAGAACTCTATCCAGATTTCCCACATGAGTGGCAGGAGCCCAGTCACTTGAACCATCCCCTGCTGCATTCCAGGGTCTGCAAGTGCAGGAAGCTTGAATCAGGAGCCAGAGCCTGGCAGTGAACCCAGGTGCTCTGATATGGGGTGCAGGCTCCGTAGTGAACCTTTTAACCACTAAGCTAAACACCTGTCCTTTTTGCTTTCTTACTGGTGTCTTGGAGAACAGAAAAATATTGTTCCAATAAAGTGTAATATGTTTTATCAGTAGCATTTTTATTTAATATCTAAGACATTTTTTGCATATTTCAAGTTGTGTAGATTTTCTTATTTTTCTTCAAGAATCCTAAAGCTTCTTACAGTTAGATTTATAGTTATAATTTTGCAGGTAGTGCAATGTCTTATGATATGTTAATTTTTTCCCATCTGAAGATCCAGTTATTATAGTATAATTTATTCTCAAGACTAGCTTTTCTCCAGTGGATTGCATTGATTACTTTGAAAAGTCAAATGATCAAATTGCTGCTATATATGAAACTATAGACTGGGGGCTAGCGCTATGGCACAGCAGGTTAACGCCCTGGCCCGAAGCGCTAGCATCCCAAATGGGCGCTAATTTGAGACCCGGCTGCTCCATTTCCAATCCAGTTCACTGCTGTGGCCTGGGAAAGCAGTAGAAGATGGCTCAAGTCCTCGGGCCCCTGCACCCACATGGGAGACCCAGAAGAAGTTTCTGGCTCCTGGCTTTGGATAGGCGCAGCTCCAGTTGTTGTGGCCAATCGGGGAGTGAACCATCAGATGGAAGACCTCTCTCTCTCTGCCTCTCCTCTCTCTGTGTAACTGTGACTTTCAAATAAATAAATAAATCTTAAAAAAAAAGTCTATTACTGGATTCTCTATTCTCTCCCATGGATCCAGATGTTTATTTTTACAAAAAAACAAAGTAGTTCTTTACAGTAAGCCTTCAAGTAAGATAGTATGTATTGCCAATATAACAATAAATAAAAAATTAACAAGCTATGGTAAGACATATTCAAGTGGTTTTTAAAGAAATATCGATGGTCTAAATATTCATTCAGCAAATGGACTGGAGTTTGGCCTTGTGGAATACATATTATCATAGTGGACATGTTAAACAAACAATAACAACAAATATAATGACAACAGGTACATAATTCCTGAGCTTGGCAATATTCTGAAGAAATCTCTGGAAAGTGACAAGAGGATCCGAGGATCACAAAGGAGCAGGACACAGAAGTCCTGCAGTGAAGAGTTCTCCAGGATGAGAACTTTTCCTTTCTCTCCTGAGCTCTCTCAGTCACCGGGCTGCTCTTCTTGCGGATGAATGTCCACTCCAGCCAGCCTTCAATTCTCCCTCACGTAGACTTTCCTCCCCCGAATGCTTCACAGTTAGAGCTTTCCTGCTCCATGCTAAGGTCAGGAAATGGCCCACCCATAACAAAATACAGAGGGAAAATCCTCACCTTTAAGACACAGTCCTCTCTCAAACTAGCCCCAGCATGTTGTCATTGGCTGCTTCTGCTCCAACCTAATAATCTCAACACTTTCTTCCTCCAAGGTGCAGTATAAGTGTCATTGGTACTCAGATTGACTATACCTCAGATCAGTCATTTCTTGATTTGATATGATCATACTGTTTTGCTTTGAAGATACTTTCATATTGATTGGCTTATTTGATACTCCTAAAATCATGGAAATATTATCTCCCAAGCAGATAAAGAGGCCAAGACCACAAAGAGTCATATGGGTAGTACAAGGCTGAACAATTTGAAGCTGCTCATGTTTGACTTTCAGAACTATCTTTACATAGTGATCACAAATAAAATAGAGCTATACTCACAATAAATTATTCAGAATAACTTAATACAGATCAGGGAAGTTCATGTTTTTACCCCTTATTAAAATTTTATCTGGGATTTCTGCTGTGACATTGTACTTATCACTGTGGCAGAATAAATTAGTCTACTTGAGTTCTCAACAAAATACTATAGACTAGGTTGTTTAAACAGGTATTTATTTTCTCAAATTTCTTGAGGATAGAAATCTTCAATCATTGTTTCTCAACATATTCATCATGTTCTCCTAATGGTGGAGAATGAAAAGCATGCCTTTTGATTTTTCTTATTTTTTTATTTTTCTTTCTTTTTACAGGTAGAGTGGACAGTGAGAGAAAGAGACAGAGAGAAAGGCCTTCCTTTTCCGTTGGTTCACCCCCCAATGGCTGCTGCAGCCGGCATGCTGCAGCCAGCGCACCACGCTGATCCAAAGCCAGGAGCCAGGTGCTTCTCCTGGTCTCCCATGTGGGTACAGGGCCCAAACACTTGGGCCATCCTCCACTGCACTCCCAGGCCACAGCAGAGGGCTGGCCTGGAAGGGGGCAACTGGGACAGAATCCGGCACCCCAACTGGGACTAGAACCTGGTGTGCCAGCGCCACAGGTGGAGGATTAGCCTATTGAGCCGCAGTGCTGGCTAATGATTTTACTTATTATCTGGTGGTAATCCCTTTAAACTGACCTCATGTAAACCTAATAACTTCCCAAAGAGACCGACTCCAAATACCATAACCCTGGGAGTTAAAGCTTCAACGTGAAAATCTGGAGGACGAGAACACAACTAATCTCATAGCCGAAGCCATTCTGAGTTTGTGTCCTGTCTCCTGCTTCTGGTTATGTGGAGATTTTTTTATTTATTTGACAGGTAGAGTTACAGACAGTGAGAGAGAGACAGAGAGAAAGGTCATCCTTCTGTTGGTTCACTCCCCTGATGGCCACTACAGCTGCACAGATCTGAAGCCAGGAACCAGGTGCTTCCTCCTAGTCTCCCAAGCAGGTGCAGGGCCCAAGCACTTGGGCCATCCTCCACTGCCCTCTAGGGCCACAGCAGAGAGCTGGACTGGACGAGGAGCAACCGGGACTAGAACCCGGCGCCCATATGGGGTGTAGGTGCCGCAGGCAGAGGATTAATCAACTGAGCCATGGTGTCGGTCCCCATACGTGGAGATTTTAAATTTTGTTCTGTTCCTGGTTTTAAGATGTGGTCATCTTTAACTTACCTTCACCTTGAGTCCAGCTGTCAGTTATACTCCCTTCCCTTCTCTTGTGACCAGATTTCTAAACTTTGATGTATAACTGTTTCAAACCTACGATTGCTAAATTCAATTAATTATAAGACTTACCATGTTATTTAGCCCTAAAAAAAGCATATACATTTTTCTCTCTCTAAAAATATAGTATCACAGGAATGATGATTTTCTTAGTTTATCTATCATTTTATCTGTTTTTAATGAAACGTAAATGCCTAAAAGCTACACTAAATTGATCTTTGACATGGCAGCCATTTGTTAAGAGAGCCCAATAACAGACTTTGATAGCAACACTGCTATCAAGAATCTTTAATGGGAAAAATATTGATATCTTTACGATTTATTTTTTGAAAGGCAGTTATAGAGAGAGATACGGAGAGACAAAGAGAGATCTTCCATCTGCTGGTTCATTCCACAAATGGTAGCAACAACTGGGGTTGGGCCAGGCTAAAGCCAGGAGCCAGGAGCGTCTTCTGGGTCTCCCACATGGTGCAGGGGCCCAAGGACTTGGGCAATCTTCCACTGCCCTGCAGGCACATTAGCAGGGAGCTAGATCAGAGGTGAGCAGCTAGGACTCGAACTGTCGCCCATAGGGCTTGTTAGCACTGCAGGCCATGGCTTTAATCCACTGTACCAAAATGCCAGCCTCAAATTATGATTTTTTAAATGAAGAATTTTTGAATATTGCAGAGAACTTAAGGAGCCATCACGCTACCGTGAAAATAAAGGACATTTTTACTAAATTTTGATTTAAGTGTGCTATGAATTATTCCTGATGTGTTTACTGGAAAAAATACATTGTTCTAAAATACTGTATAAATTTATATTGATTGTCAAGATATATATTTTAATAAAACTTTTTTAAGAGATAATACTAGCTTCCTTAAATTGCATTTATATTTTATTCTTGCTTTTTCAGATTGTACATGGATTCACCTCTATTTTATCTGGTTTTATTATTAAAAATTCTTTTAACACCACTAATAAAAGAGTCACTGAGTTATCAGAAAGAACTTGAACTATTTATTCTTGGCTTCTTGGGCTTCTGTCACTTATCTGTCAAAGAAAGGTGATAGCATCTCTTCAGCAAATGCATTAGGGATGTCAGATATGTGGAATCACTTTGTACACCAGAGGATGCTATGTATTAAGTTGTTATTTCACATTTTTTACTATAGGCTATTTTTTAATGTCACTTCAACATAAAGCCAAGCTAAAACATTAGGATCCACTAGTCTATCCATTATCATCATTAAAAAATCCAATTAAATGGAATTCTTGCCCTGAAAAATTTTGCTTGAGATGGAAATTTCTTGAATTTTAAAATTGTTACAGGGAATTTTACTAAAAGGTATTTTTTTCATTTTCACAGTAAGATTAAGCTGCTCTTATTTCTCATAGCTATTAAGGACTTTGTAACAATCTTATATTGTTTATTTTAAATACTCATGAGAAACAAGGATTGGTGCCAGCGTTGTGGTGTAGTGGGCTACACTGCCACCTGCAATGCTGGCAACCCATTTGGCCACTGGTTCGAGTCCTGGCTGCTCCACTTCCAATCCAGATCCCTGGTAATATGCCTGGGAAAGTAGCAGAGGATAGCCAAAGTGCTTGGGCCCCTGCACCCATGTGGGAGACCCAGACCAAGCTCCTGGCTTCAGCCTGCCCCAGCCTAGCCACTGGGGACATGTAGGGAGGGAACCAGTAGATGGAAAACCTGTGTCTCTCCTCTCTCTGTTACTCTGCCTTTCAGATAAACAAATAAATAAATCTCAAAAAAAAAAAAAAAGAAAAAATGAAACAAGTATCTAGCTGAATAGCACAAAAATAAGCATTGTTAGAGAATAAAACATAACTTCAATGCAAAATCAGAATACAAAAATAGAATATTTGACTAGGAGTCAACCCTGCTTTTGTTTCTATCCTTTCTCCTCACTCTGGAACACCAGGAAGTGCTAGAGTGCTAGAGTCCTCTAAAATCCTACCATAGATACTACCACAGCCTTACATCATTCTGAATCTCTACATTCACTGAGTGACATTTTGAAAATTCTCCTCAGGCTGGTGCTGTGGCACAGTGGGTGAAGCCACCATCGCCCATGCAGGTGTCCCATATGGTGCCGGATGGAGACTTGGCTGTTCCTTTTCCAGTCCAGCTTTCTGCTAATGGCCTGGGAAACAAGTAGAGGATGGTGCAAGTGCTTGGGCCCCTGTACCGACGTGGGAGACCCAGAAGAAGTCCCTGGCTCCCAGCTTGGGATCCACTCAGACCATTAGCAGGGAGCTGCATTGGTAGTGGAGCAGCCGAGACACAAACTGTGACCATTTGGGATTTCAGTGTTGTAAGCAGTGGCTTTATTTGCTACTCAATAACACCAGCCCCAGAACAAATATTTCTATACCAAAGGTAAAAGTAATTTTCATGGCAAATTTTTATCTGGTAAATCCTATTTGCTATGACTATGGGAAGAACTAAGTATCAAAATAGAGCTAGCACTTACATTCATATGCAAATTAGGTTCTATATGTAGTAATGGCAGGGAAGGTTGGCATGACCCTAAATTAATTCCCCAGGGTTCCTACCTCCTGGTTTTCATGTCTGTGTAATTTTGTTGTATTGAAAATGGGAGAAAATTGTTAATTCTTTCTAATCAGCAGAAGCCAGCAAAGGTGGTTAGATGTTCCTTCCATGACGGTGTTAGGTTATGTAGGAGTCCATGTCAGCAGACTGGAGCTAGATTCTCCTTGTAGGCCTGATGAAGTAAGCAGCCATTGTGGAGAAGCTCGTGTGACAGAGAATGGAAGTGAGTTCCAGGACCTCCAAGTACTCTCTAGTCCCTGACTACAGACTCCAGCCAAGAACCAGCGCACGCCTGAGCTCTCTCATAATGTAATCACAAGGAATCACTTCTTCTAAAACATGACTAAGGTTGGGAGGACTTCACCCCTGCTTAAACTTCTAGATAAGAACACATCCTAGCCAACACTCTGTGGTCTTTTGAGAGCCAAAGCCAAGAGTGAAGCTAAGCCACGTCTGAACTCCTGACACACAGAAACCCTGAGATCATAATTACATGCTATTTCTACATGTTAAGTTTGCACTAACGTGTCTTGCAGAAATAAGTAAATGACACAGCCCTCTTAAACCCACTGTCCTTATTAAAATTTCCTGTGACTATAATTTAAACCTTTTCTTACCTTTTTAATTATTCTAAGACTTTTGATGCTCATGGCTCCTTGAAAAGGAAGTATGACTAATAGAAATAGCATAAAGTGTACAGATCTGAAGCCATTCATACAGTATTTTCCTTTACTATCTCAGTTTGATCCCATCACAACATTTTCAATAAAGCCAGCTTCTCTCTCTCTATGTAATGTAATCTATACACACAGTCTTTACTGAAGGTGAAGCAATATGATGTCATTATATCCAGTAACATGCAAGCATAAAGGGTATGTAAAATTACTGGGAAGAGGCCTCAAAAAGAATGAGTATGCTTTTATTTTAGGCTGAACTGGGGAAGTAACGGTTGGAACTTAAGTAGGTCTGTGAGATGTGCCATTTATTCACGATGTTTGAACAATAAGATATAGAAAGCCTGAATCCCTGAGAGCCTTGTAGCACCAAGCCATCATTTTGAAATGATACAACAAGGACTTAGCCTAAGTGAAATGATTTTCCATCCCGTTTAAATCATGGTTACTTGAAATTTATTGATACTTTCAAGTGTTCTACAAATATTAACATACATAATTATTTTGTGAATCTCAAAAGTGTGTTTTCACAGCTTGTATTCTCTCAAGAACAAAATTCAACATAACTGTCATAAAGTCATATATAAAGGTAGTAATAACTATAGAAGAAGAATATAAACAGAGGCTAGTATTTCAGAATAAAGAAGCATGTGAACAAAGGCCGAAAGTCTTGAAGTGTATAATCATTTGGTGGAAGGCAGTGTAGTTCAGTCTGAATATAGTTTGGAGAATTGGTATAATTTAGGGAAATATGAGTGAGAGTTATTTCTTTGGAATATTACTAATGGTCTGAAGAATTATGACAATGAGGAATTTGCATACCATCCAAGAGATCATGAGGAGCATCAACATTTTTCACTTAGAAATATAGATCTAGAAAAATAAAATCAAGCAATATAAAAAATGGCATGAAATAGTAAAAGGCTAAAAATTCAGAGGATAGATAAGAGACTATTCCAATATCTAAGAGGAAAATATGAAGCTTAAGAAAGGCAACATGAATGAAAATAAAACTAGTTTCAAGAGACTAAGCAAATACAAAACTGGATAAGGTTTTGGGAGAAATTATTCATTGTTCTGTTTCTGGCCTCTAATCTACTACGTTACACTTAGCAAGTACATAGCAAATCATTGTTAAGTGTTTTCCTGATTGCAAAAAATGCCATTAGTTGAGAGAGTATATACTGATTATTTTCTATCCATTTATAATTTATGGGTACACAATAAAAATTTATATAATACATATCCAGTGTTATCTATTTAAAGAGAAACCATTCCTTCATTTAAACAAATATAAAATTGTCTTCATTGAGCACATTCCTAACTGTTTTACAGGTCTACATCAATATAACTCTGTGCATATATTTTCTGGAAAGTATAAAGTCATTTTACTTTTACTTTATGGACATCATATAAGATGGTGATTGCTATTTTCTTTTTTCTTTGACCTAAAACCTAGTGTAATAACTATTTATGGCTATACTATCACATGATACTTAATTTAAGCAACAAGTCAAAAAAAGCTATATATAATATTTTCACAATACTCATTTCCTCATCCAATCCATTAATAAATGATTCTCTTGATATCTATAAATATTTCAATAAAACATTCTCAGAAACAAATCTGTTAAAGGAAAGATATATAAAGAAAAAGTGGTTAGTGGGAACATAATTGGAATAGCCTAGAGCTAGATACTGATTGCTAAATATTGAGGAATATCAATTAGAACTATTTAACACATGTATAATGAAATACTTTATAAATCAACACTACATTTTACTGCCAGCAGCCTGGTTCTTAATGTTCAAGAAAACAGTAAAGGTGTATTTTTATTGACCTCAAGTACAAAATTTAATAAAATCTTCCAAGAGATTCTTTCATCTGGTTTCAGGATGTTGGAGTCATCTTGTCTACCGATCATGTAAAGAGATTATAACATTTCAATGGGAGTTGTCCATTGTACATCTATTTCCCCAAATTATACTGTATTTTGGATTCAACCTTTTACTTTCCTTCAAATCTACAGTATATTGTATGTGGAGATCTTGAAAAAATGAGGTTAACCTGATGACTGAAAAATACCCACTCTAAAGAAATTAATACACAGGGCTATTCCCTATTTCTCTATGGTGCAACCTATAAAGGTTTATTCTTTTTGATCACTATCAAAATCTACTTGCTGCACCACATGTATGTTGATTGGAAGAATGTAGCCCATGTTTCCTCTGTTCTCAGCTTGCCTTCTGGTTCATAGAACAGAATGTGGATCACATAATAGAGAGCAATTGAAAATTTCCAGAGGCAGCATGGACCGAAACCTTCTAGCTATAACAAAACAGTGTTACCACAGAATGGTGTATAAAGCCAAAAAGGTTGAGGAAAGAGATTTAGTTAACTTTATGGATTATTTAAGTTTGGAGCGATTAACGAATGAAAGTGAGTTGATTCATTTGCATTCAGATGTGAAAAATAATAGTTTCTGAAGAATTCCTATAGATTTTATAAATAATATATAAACAAGAATCGGAAGCAGTTTTGTGTTAATGGTTTAAGAATCAAAATGAGGGCAATGCTGTGGTGCAGTGGGTTAAACCGCTGCTTGGGACACCAATATCCCGTATCAGAGAGCTGGTTCAAGTACTGGCTTTTCTTTTTTTTTTCAATTATTTTATTTTATTTATTTTTTTATTTTTGACAGAAGAGTGGACAGTGAGAGAGAGAGAGAGACAGAGAGAAAGGTCTTCCTTTACCGTTGGTTCACCCTCCAATAGCCACTGTGGCCAGCGCACCGCGCTGATCTGAAGCCAGGAGCCAGGTGCTTCCTCCTGGTCTCTCATGTGGGTGCAGGGCCCAAGCACTTGGGCCATCCTCCACTGCACTCCCGGGCCACAGCAGAGAGCTGGACTGGAAGAGGGGCAACAGGGACAGAATCCGGCGCCCCGACCAGGACTAGAACCCAGTGTGCCAGTGCTGCAAGGTGGAGGATTAGCCTATTGAGCAGCGGCACCCGCAAAGTACTGGCTTTTCTATTTCTGATCCAGCTCTCTGCTAATGCACCTGGAGGTAGGGAATGATTACCCAAATACTTAAGTTCCTGCCAGTTACACAGGAAAACCATATAAGGGGTTCCTGTTTTCTGGGTCCTGGCTTTGACCTGGCCCAGCCCTCACTGTTCACTGTCAAATTGAACAGAAGGAAGGATGCTATCTCTCTCCGCCCCTCCTCCTCTTTCAAATACACAAAAGTGGCCGGCACTGCGGCTCACTAGGCTAATCCTCCGCCTGTGGCGCTGGCACCCAGGAGTTCTAGTCCCAGTCGGGGTGCCGGATACTGTCCCGGTTGCCCCTCTTCCAGGCCAGCTCTCTGCTGTGGCCTGGGAGTGCAATGGAGGATGGCCCAAGTGCTCGGGCCCTGCAGCCACATGGGAGACCAGGAGAAGCACCTGGCTCCTGGCTTTGGATCAGCACGGTGCCAGCCGCAGCATGCCGGCTGCAGCAGCCATTGGAGGGTGAACCAATGGCAAAGGAAGACCTTTCTCTCTGTCTCTCTCTCACTGTCCGCTCTGCCTGTCAATATATATAAACTTCAAATTCAACTGAAACTTAATAAAGGCACTGTCAAACAAAAAGGAGGAAAAATCAACAGAGGACAGTTTCATGTTCTTTGGTTAGCTGGTTACATTTCATTTAATTAATAATACACTATAGGAAGCAGTCAATTAATATTTTCAGAGTTCTCTTACCAGTAAGAATTTATCACTAAGAACTAATATTATTAGTGAAGAGGTCTTCAGCTTGAAACACTTTAATAATTTTTTATGATTGCTTTTTGAAGAGTACATAAATTCAATGTTTTTCTCTTACTAATATAAATACTGAAACTATTACAAGTAATTCTACCTTGAGCAAAAGAACAATGAGAAGTATTTCCTTTTATTATATGGCTAAACTCTATTTCGAAAAGAGCACAGATTTACTTCAGTACATAAAATATAAAATAATATAAATATGTAAGGCTTAATATTGAGAGAATACTTAAAAGATATTAACATTAGAAAGTGTGAATTTATCCCCCTAACTTATTAAATGCTAGGTACATTGTATGTGGGTACTTCAAATAGTATGGAATGCGCTATTAAAAGATCTAATTTTAATGCAAAAAATTTTGAAATCTATGTTAACAAGGGATCTTCAAAAGATAATGGAAATGAGAATTTTGAAAAAGCTATTCATCGAGTGGGCAAGATGGCGGAATAGGAAGGGAGCACATCGATAGTCTGGGGAGAGACAGTTTAATAAAAGTGGAGATACTGCAGGTTCAAGGAAGAGTAGGGGAAGAAACAGCAGAGGAAACCCTTCCGGAACTGGTGATTCACAGTGGACCTGCGTGGAGAGCGTGGGAGCCCGCAGTTTGGGACACCAGCAGCAGATTCAACACACCAGCACTGGAATGTGAGGTGAGCCGAACCTCAATGGCCCGAATAACCAGCAGGGAAGTGGAAAGAGGAGACTAGAGCGAACAAGGCTTGAAACCCTGCGGGGAAAAGTTCACCGGGCTAACTAGAAGAGAGAGAGAGAGAGAGGGAGAGAGGGAAAAAAAAAAAGTGACCCATACAGACATGAGTTTCTCTCTCTCCGCTCACCTCTCAAAGGTGAGCAAGACAAAGAGCAGGCGCCATTTTGGAATACATCATAAGCAGGGTGACCTCGGGTCGGCACCGGCCCTGAGCCTAGGAGAAAAACCTGACTCTGGGTGGGAGGGGTGAAATAACAGGATATTAGAACCTAATGAATGTGTGGTGCTAATGAACTGAGACTGTGAAAAAAGAGACTTGGGGGAGAGAACTCACGGAAATCACGAATTCATGTGAGTACTCTCCAGAGACGCTACAGTTCAGTAGCCTTGGCAGCCCAGTGGGAGACTACAGGAGAATCTGAGCCCACACTAAGGGCCACAAAGATTCCCTCTCTGGTCCTTGGGAAAGAGCTTCCGAACTCTGGCTCCTGTGGGTATATCATTCGCCTGCTAACCACCCCCAATTCCATTCAGCTGTGTGGAATTACTTCCCTTTTGAAACAAAACAAAACAAAAAAGTAACAGAGAGAGATTTACCATGCCTAACCTGGGAGTGTCTCCTTTGACACACCCTCAACCCTGAGGAACCAAACAGAGCTCTCAGGCCACACCCATCTCAAGCCTCTAAGGCTCCATCAAAAGCAGACAGTCCACTTAATCTAGAGTCATAGTATAACAAGAAAAATACACCACAGTGAAGAAACCAATATGCCAAACAACAAACGCAAAAACTGAGGTAATAAGAACAAGGAAGACACTATGGTGTCCCCAAATGAAAAAGACACCCCAATTCAAGATTACAAAGATGATGAGATAGAAGAAATGCAAGAAGCAGATCTCAAAAAATTGATTAGAACACTAAGAAGTACTCAAAAACAAATTCTTGAACTACAGAAATCCTTAATGGACAAGGTAGAAAATCTCTCTCGTGAAAATGAAATATTAAGGAGGAATCAAGCTGAAATGAAACAACTAGTAGAACATGCAACTGTGATAGTGACGAGAAATCATAATGAAGTGAAGAATTCAATAGATCAAATGAAAAACACATTAGAGAGCCTTACAAACAGAATGGGTGAGGCAGAAGAGAGAATATCGGACTTAGAAGACAGAGCACAGGAAAGTATACAGTCAAACCAAAGAAAAGAAGAGGAAATTAGAAATCTAAAAAATATTGTTGGGAATCTACAGGATACTATTAAAAAACCCAACATTCGAGTTCTAGGAGTTCCTGAAGGCATGGAGAGGGAGAAAGGATTAGAAGGCCTTTTTAGTGAGATAATAGCATTAAATTTCCCAGTTTTGGAGAAGGACAAAGACATCCTAATACAGGAAGCTCATAGAACCCCTGGTAAACATGACCAAAAGAGATCCTCACCACGACACATTGTAATTAAACTCACCACAGTGAAGCAGAAAGAAAAGATCCTAAAATGTGCAAGAGAGAAATGTCAGATTACTCTCAGAGGATCTCCAATTAGACTCACAGCAGACTTCTCATCAGAAACCCTACAAGCTAGAAGGGAATGGAGAGACATAGCCCAGGTACTAAGAGAGAAAAACTGCCATCCCAGAATATTATATCCTGCAAAGCTCTCATTTCTGAATGAAGGTAAAATAAAGACCTTTCATTGCAAACAGAAATTGAAAGAATTTGTTGCCACTAGTCCAGCCCTGCAAAAGATGCTTAAAGATGTGTTACACACAGAAACACAGAAACATGGCCATCCACATGAAAGAAGGTAAAAGAAGGGAACCTCACAGCAAAAAATCACAGGGAATTCAAAGCATACATTTGGATAAAGAAATTATGGGACATGTACTCTATAGAATACTATATAGCAGTCAAAAACAATGAAATCCGGTCATTTGCAACAAGATGGAGGAATCTGGAAAACATCATTCTGAGTGAATTAAGCCAGTCCCAAAGGGACAAATATCATATGTTCTCCCTGATCGGTGACAACTAATTGCGTACCAAAGGTGAAACCTATTGAAGTGAAATGGACACTATGAGAAACAGTAATTTGATCAGCTCTTATGCTGACTGTTGTTGTACAATGTAATACTTTATCCATTTTAGTATTTTTTTTATTCTAGTACTATTGGTTGAACTCTGTAATTAACAAACAATTATTCTTAGGTGTTTAAATTTTAACTGAAAAGTGATCCCTGTGAAATATAAGAGTGGGAATAAGAGAGGGAGGAGATGTAAAATTTGGGACATGCTCAATCAGACGTGCCCCAAATGATGGAGTTAGAAACGTGCCAGGGAATTCCAATACAATCCCATCAAGGTGGCATGTACCAAGGCCATCTCACTAGTCCAAGTGATCAATTTCAGTTCACAATTGATCACACTGATAGGTCTAAGAGTCAAAGGGATCACACAAACAAGACTAGTGTCTGCTAATACTAACTGATAGAATCAAAAAGGGAGAGAATGATCCAACATGGGAAGCGAGATACACAGCAGACTCATAGAATGGCAGGTGTCCTAAATAGCACTCTGGCCTCAGAATCAGCCCTTAAGGCACTCAGATCTGGCTCAAGAGTCTATGAGAGTATTCTAGGCATGGAAAGCCAAGAGACTCTGGAAAAAAAAGAAGACCTAAATGAAAGATCTCTGTGAGTGAGATCCCAGTGGAACGAATGGGGCCATCAAAGAAGGAGGTACCTTTCTCTGAAGGGAGGAGAGAACCTCCACTTTGACTATGACCCTGTCAGAATAAGACTGAAGTCGGCGAACCCTAAAGGCTTCCATAGCCTCGGCAACTCATGACTAGAGCCTAGGGAGATTACTGATGCCATAAACAAGAGTGTCAAATTGTTAAATCAACTTCAGGAGTCACTGTGTACTTACGTCTCATGTGGGATCTGTCCTTAATGTGTTGTCCAATGTAAAGTAATGCTATAACTAGCACTGAAACAGTATTTTACACTTTATGTTTCTGTGTGGGAGCAAACTGATGACATCTTTACTTAGTATATACTGAATCAATCTTCTGTATATAGATAATTAAAAATGAAAAAAAATCTTGGTGTTAAATTGGAAATTGCATAGAAAATTAATCAATTTAAAATATATATATCATGTAGGATCTCTGTCCTTAATGTGCTATACATTGTGAATTAATACTATAACTAATACTCCAACAGTATTTTTCACTTTGTGTTGCTATGTGAGGGCAAACTGTTGAAATCTTTACTTAATATGTACTAAACTGATCTTCTGTATATAAAGACAATTGAAAATGAATCTTGATGTGAAGCAAGGGGAGAGGGAGTGGGAAAGGGGAGGGTTGCGGGTGGGAGCGAAGTTATGGGGGGGAAGCCATTGTAATCTATAAGCTGTATTTTGGAAATTTATATTCTTTAAATAAAAGCGTTATAAAAAAATTACAATAAAAATTAATGAAAAGAAAAAAAAGAAAAAGCTATTCATCTATTTTCAAATTTGTATGCAACAAAATAAGCTGATCTTTCTCTCTAAAAGTTAACTTTTTCTCTTTTTTTACTTAGATGGCAGAGAGACAGAGACATACACACAGACAAGCAGGATCACCCATGTGCTGGTTCACTCCCCACCCACAATAATGGGGGCTTGATCAGTCTGAAGACAAAAGCTGGGAACTCAATCCAGGTCTCCCATGGGTGACAGAGACCCAATCACTTGAGTCATTATCTGTTGCTTTTCAAGGTGCACACTAACAGGACACTGGACTTAGGAGCAGAGCTGGGACTTAAACCCAGGCATTCTGATACAGAACGTGGGCATCCTAGTGTCTGCAACACTGGGTCAGATACTTGGCCTTAAACTTTTACTTTTTTTCCAGGAACAACTTGAATCTCCCTACTGTTTTTCTGTTGAATTTTTTTTAAATTATGGCAGACTAAGAACAGAATGGAAAGTTACCATACATTGAGAATAAATTCTTCAGTAAATGAATAGTAAAATCACTTTCTCTGCTATTAAGAAAACAAGAGTAGGCATATCTTCACACGATTTTAGACTTGACTTGCATAAGAAACAAATAAATATTAATACCTATAATGTGATCCAAATGAAACTAGTTAACATGTCTATTTGTCACTTTATTACTAAAATACTCAAAACAGCTAAACTCATCACTGCCTCCATTTGAATTCAAGTAAACTTTGAGGAAGTCTAGAGGCACATGTACTATTTTAACTATTAAAATAGGTTGATTTGAAAATAAACAAAAAGTCTTATTTGCAGATCCAAATTACTCACAGTGTGCTCCATGGATTTAAGAAATGTTTACATTTTTATGTTGACATAGACTTAACGTTCCTTGGTCTAAAAATAAAAACATAAAAGCAAAAATTTGGAATCTTACCTGTAACAAGAAAGCTGCATCTCCCAGCTCCAGCTTCATTCATGATGCTACAGTTGTAAACCCCATAGTTTTCATTGGAAAGACTCTTCACCGGGTACTCCGTGTACTCCTGAGAGTCAAACTGACCCGTCCGTAATAACTTATTGCCCAAGCGCCACTCATAGGTCAGTACCCGTATTGGATAGGCTCTCAGCACCCTGCAGCTCATAGTGACACTTCGGTCCTGTCCTTGCCGGATCTCCAGGAACGCCGGTTCCACAGCAGGGGGATCTGATAAAAACACAGTTGAAAAGACATGAAGGATATGCCTTGCAATAAGCCAATGGCCATTCTTATTATGAGAACTTATTTTAATGAACAAAGTCCCAAGTCATAGGGAAATAATTTTTTTAAAAAAAAATTTACCCAGAACACCTAGTACCGTATTCATTTTCATTCACTCTGATTGCTAACATGGTTAGACACAAATATTAAAGTCCTTGTGAGGGCCAGCTTGCGGTTGCAATTTCATGCGTGGACTTTGCTATCACCAATGCTGTGCTCAGTTCAAAATGACAATTGTCTGGCACTCCCTTCAGAGTGGGAATGTGTAACTGGGTTTCCTGCTGCTCTACTCCTACACATTCAAGAGCTACTTAGATTTTGACTTATTAGATATTAGGCAACAAGATATACAAACATGTGGGTTCTTTTACACTCCTAAGTATTAGGTTGGTTTGTTATACAGTAAGATAATTTAAAGAAATGCCCTTTACCCTTCAAAAACACGGCAGTTTGATACTGTATCTGGAGACTTGGTATAGGAAAACAAAAAGACAAGAGGATAACGCAGACAGGACAGCTTAAGTGTCAGACAAAGCTGGTTCTGGAAAGATACGACTTCAGAAGGAAGCTAACAGGAGAAGACATTCAATTTACTGGATCAGTAGAACAACTTGAAAACCTGGACAGCAAGCAATGGAGAGGGTCAAAGAATCTGGAAGCCAAAAAAGCTGTTGTCAAGGTACGGAACTTTTTTGGAATTTAAATATTACAGAGGCAGAGAAATCTGGAGTGCTTACAAGATCAAAGATACATTCAAAAGAATAAAATGCTAAAATGGAGTAAAGCTTAGTGATACTAGAGTCAAATGTATATAAGTGAATATACATTTGCTCTCACTTTTTATCTATGTAACAAAACTAAAAGTGTGCAAAGATTTATTCTTAAGAATTTCTTTAAAGTGGCAAGGGTTATCAATGAAAATAATTATTCTTAACACAGGAAATATTCTAAAATACATATTTACTTAACTTGCTGTGAGGGGCCACTGCTGTGGTGACTCAATGTTGATGTCTCAGATTACAGTGCCCAATAATGCATCTCAGCAAGCAGTGAAATACAGCCCCAGTACTTGGGCCCTTGTAACCCATGTGAGAGACTTCAATAGAATTCCTGGCTCCTGGATTCAGCCTGGACCAGCCCAGGCCATAGTGGCCATTTTTTGGGAGGATGGGGGTTTGGGGGGTTGGTTGCTCTATCTTTCAAATAAACAAATGGATCTAAAAAATTTTCTGTGACAATTATTTGAATTAATCTTACCTACTGGATTGCTTAAATAAGTTTTTTAGAGCCTTCTATATATGAATGTGACAATTTTTTCTGTACCTAAAAGATTCAACCTTTTCAATTGTTAATGATCTATAATCATATCTGATATGGTAGTTAAAATTATTTAAAAACAGTATACGTTCCTGAATTTTAATATAGTCTAAATTAGAAAGCATTCCTAAATTAATCATAATTTCTATGAAAAAGACCACTCAAAATATTTGTACACAGGATGGTTCCTTAATTTAAAGAAACCTCATTTTCCAAAAAGACAGGAAGTATGAAACTGAACACATTTATTATAGTCCAATCAACTATGACTATGGTAACATTCACATTCACTTCAAGTGCCCAGGATATTAAAGAGCTCAACATTTCAACTTTGTATATGCAGGGAGAAGGACTGATATTTGCAGTTATGATTTAATTTATAATATGAAGTCTTTGAATATGATGAAGAAAGCTTCAGATGTTAAAATTAAGAGTTCATGATTCTGACAGACTCAGTTTTTCCTGTGGTCAGAGTTATTCAATATACTTTATTATGAATTACTTAGCATTATGAAAGTGAAATAAATGTTATGAGAAAAATAAACTTTCATATGAAATATTAAAAAGTAAAACTCCTTAGAGAAATAAATAGGAACCTATTTTTTCAGTTGAGCAAAATGACTCTTAAAATATTAGTTATATAACTAACTTATATAAGTATATATTATATATGGTTTAAAAGTCAATCAAAATTCTCACTACATATATACTGAATGATGATAAAATTAAAATAAAATAATATTTTTTTGATACTGAAAGTGAATATTTGCTAGGCACTAGGTAAGGTATTTACAAGACTTCCTTTTAGAGCAGTCACCCATTTTATAGAAGAGGTGAAGACTACAGAGGTCAAACAAACTCATTCAGTTACCAAACAAAAGGTATAATAAGGATTAAAAAAGGCAACCTGATTCTAGAATATACTCTTAATAATTATCATTTTTGACTATCATTATTTCCAAATACAAATATTATCAATAGTGTATGGTTTGTCTCTATTCCTCAAAAGGGCTTTGAAAATTTTACCCCATTGGTTATTTTCTTTAAAGATTTATCTTTGTTTATTTGCAAGACAGAGTTACAGAGAGAGGCAGAGACAGAGAGAGAGGTCTTCCATGCGCTGGTTCACTCCCCAGATAGCCACAACAGCCAAAGCTGTGCCCATCTGAAGCTAGAAGCCAGGAGCTTCTTCCGGGTCTCCCACGTGGGTGCAAGACCCAAGGACTTGGGCCATCTTCTACTGCTTTCCCAGGCCATAACAGAGAGCTGGATCAGAAGAGGATCAGCCAGGACTAGACCCAGCGCCCATACAGGATGCCAGCGCTGCAGGCCAGGGCTTTAACCTGCCGCACCACAGCTTCAGCCCCACCCCACTGGTTATTTAAAATTATCAACTAAAATAGAGATTGATGTGTTCAAATTACTTAGAATTCAAAACTTTCTGGGTAAAAAACTGAAATCATACTTTGTGGAAAGCATGAAAGTATTGCAACACAACTGCTAGGTTAAGGAAAAAGTGCTAATGGGTTACAAACCAGATTCAAATTGCAGTTTATGTAGAAGGGTACTCCATATATATTACGTATTACTTGCATATTAATATATCTAAGCGATACAAAGCAGTAAGTGTGTGAAGGTTAAGGTGTAATATACTAAATACATTATGGGTTTTAAGCGCATAAAGTGCTCAAAATTAATTCCAAATTTGACATTTTCCTTTCTTGCACCTGTAGGCTCAAGATGTCTGACAGGTATTCCACAGTGAGGGTCGTTCTCATGTTTAAGTTCATTTACAGATGCCTAACACTTCTGGAAAGGGAAATGCATGAAAATGCTGGGTTATTTAAAAATGTGTACAAGTTTTTGTCTTAAGGGGATCAGAGACTAGTTTATGAGTTCTTTTTATTTTGCATATGAATAAAATTTGTCTTCGTTTCTTGAGAACAACTGCCTGCTTCAGTTGTGTATTCGAAGTGTAAGACGGGGGCCAGTGCTGTGGCGCAGCCCATAGAGCTGCCGTCTGCAGTGCCAGAATCCCATATGGGCACCCATGTGAGTACACCTCCTATCCAGCTCCCTGCTAATGCACCTGGGAAAGCAGCATAGGGTGGCTCAAGTGCTTGGGCCCCTGTACCCATGTGGGAGATCCAAAAGAAGCTCTTGGCTCCTACTTTGTTCTGGCCCAGCTCCAGCAGTTGTGGCCAGTTGGGGAATGAGTCAGTGGATGGAAGATCTCATTCATTCACTCTCCCTCCTCTCTCCCTCCCTCTCTGCCTCTCTGTAATTTTGACTTTCCAATAAAAAAAACCTATAAGACAGGAAGTACATTTGACATAAAATAGATCTACAATATATGATCCAGCAATCCCATCCCTGGGCATATATCCAAGAGAAATGAAATCCATATGCCAAAGAGACATCTGCTCCCCATGTTTATCACAGCACTGAACAACGTATGTATGTATCCACTGATGAATGGATACAGAAAATGTGGTATATATCCACA
Source organism: Sylvilagus floridanus (assembly GCA_949820135.1). Lineage (NCBI taxonomy): Eukaryota > Metazoa > Chordata > Mammalia > Lagomorpha > Leporidae > Sylvilagus > Sylvilagus floridanus. The sequence goes on along the minus strand of OX463239.1, from coordinate 27,639,704 downwards.
ATGGAATATTACTGAGCCATAAAAAGATGAAATTTTGTCATCTGCAACAAAATGAATGGAATTGGAAGTCATTAAGTGAAATAGGCCCCAAACAGAATGACAACTCAAAAATAAATAAAAAGGAGGAAATGTGGTGGAATGAGGTGAAAAGGTCATATCAAGATGGCCGCTGAGGTGAAAAGGTCATACCAAGATGGCTGCTGACAACAGAAACTGCCTGGCAACAGACCGTGATTGGATGGTTTCAGAAACCACATGACAACAGAGGAAATCACATGACAACAGAGCCTGACTGATGGCAGGCCGTGATTGGATGGTTTCAGAAACTGCCTGGCAACAAGAGCCTGACTGGCAACAGGCTGTGATTGGATGGCTTTGGAAACTGCCTGGCAACAGACTGTGATTGGTTGGGACATAGACCGCCCCTTGACCCGATTGGCTGGTCTTGGCTATATAAGCTGTTGTACTAACTCAAATAAATGAGTTTGTGGGCTGCTCGCCTCAGGCCTGCTTTCACCCGACTCCCGGGGTCTGTGTTGTGACTCTGCGCCTCTTGTCCCCACCACGCTCCTCCTCTCAGAAATGAATCCACTGCAACATTGTTGAGAAATCAACTGCAACAGAAGACCCACCATTCCCCAACATCCTAACTCTACACACCTCTTCCATTTGGTTCTTCCTAAGTTCTTCCTAAGTTGTACCCTTATAATAAACCTGTAAATGTAATTATTTTCCTAAGTTCTCTGAGTTGTTTTAATAAATGATCAAACCTGAAATGAGATGATCAGGAACACCTGAATTTATAGCTTGTAGTTTACAGATGCAAGTGGCAACCTGGCAAGTGAATAGAGGCACTCTTGCAGGATTGAGCTCTTTAACTTGTGGGTTCTGAACCAACTCTGGATTATAGCTGAATGGAACTGATGGACATTATGTTGCTGTTGGAAAATCAGGTAATTGATTTGGAGATCAGCTCTTTCGAGAAACTTTAGGTTGGACATTAAATTTGAATCAAACAATTGGTGAGTATTTAACAGTGCAGCAGGATTTGTATGGGAAACAAACACTGGCAGTCTTTAATCTGCTGTGAACTCAAAAAAATGAATGGGATTCAGAATATATGCATTCTAAACTGAGGCTTTCAAATTAGGCAGCTTCTACTGAATTGCAAAAGATTGTTTCAGCTAAAGATATTTAAAGCACAAATAGAGTAAAAAGTAATAGTTAGGCTATATAAAAGGTTTAATGAAAGTTGACTAGAATGTAATGATAGAGTCAAATTATGGTAGTGCACCATCCCAAGGCAAAAGTGAGCCATATAAAGCTACTGAGCAATGGAATGATATAGTCTTAGGAAAACTAATTCTATTTCTGATTTGAGTAAGGGTCCAGGAAGGTAATGATTAATTATGCAACATATTCCTATTAATGAAACTGTCAACCCTAAAAACCATCTGATTTCTTTATAGAGTATCTTGGAATTTGTTTGTGAGCTTATAACTCAATGAGGTAGCTGCAAAACAAAGATAGAAGTTGGAGTACTGACTTGTAGCAATAAACTACATTACAGATAAAGTTATCCGTGAGGAAGCAGAACTGGAACAAACTAAATCTTCATGTCCTCAACCCTTTCTTTTTTACTTATCAACGTAAAGTGTATTTCAGAAACTTGGAGACCAGTAAGAGTTATTTCAACAAAAACCATTTTGTAAATCAATTTGAAGTGGACCAGAAGTCCAACTAAGCCTAAGAACTTTCCCAGAAAAGTGGAATTGCAATATCTACAGTTTATGCTTAAGTTTGATTTATAACATGAAGAAGATGAAATAGACTAAGTTTTGCAGTCAATAGACTATGATGCCAGGTCACCAGTTCTGTGTTTTGGAAATTCATACATGCCATCAAATTCCACTTTCATTATTAATTCAAACTAAAATAAAAGGATTATCTTAAAAAGGTTTTAGGAAAGAAACAATTGGGGAATCATCTAACCTATCCTTTCTACGACAGAAGATGAATTTGAAAAACAGGAGATAAGTATCATGTAGGAGATACAACATCATGCCACTGACATGTCAATTCTTGAGAATTTGGAAGAACTCACATTTTGTACTTAGACTTATGTTAAGGAGGTGACAATTTAATTTGTTCATGAAATACATTTCCCCAGAGAAATGTAGTTCACACAGGATTAAAGAAGAGTTGAGACAGTCTAAGAAGAGGGATTTTGACACTGAAAATTAAATTTTGGAAAAGATACAGAACATTGGTGTGAATAACAGAATATGCCATATGCATCATCAAGCTCTAAGTAAAAACTGACTCTAAATTTTTGATATTACGAGACAATTTTTTGAATACCTTCTTCAAAAATATTTTTTTATACAAGGCTCTCATTTTTTTTCTTGAAGGATAGTATAAATTTCTCTGAAGATGTTACATGGAAAGAATTCAAATGAGAAACAGTGAAATTTCTAATGTTTTCTTCCTTTCAAAAGAACATACAACTATTAACAAAAAAAGAGACAGGAATTCAGACTTCTCATTTTCTATGTTCAGATTCAAGCAATCATAGACAATCATTGTACTTTTGATTGTATTTCTACATACAAAAATTAACTAGTTATTTGATAATAGCCCCAATTAGGCTAATATTGGACTACTCAAAATTCAGTTAAAATGCTGTCTCTAATATCTGATTATTAATTATAACTAATAATTTTAAATATAGTAACTCTAAGTCATAGAATGTGACTTATAATAAATGCCTAATTCAAAACTTTGGATATAAATTGATTCATCCGTTACAAAGGGAATAAACAGGTAAAACAGCACATTAACATGACAATAAAGCTGATAGGAATAAAACTTTTTAGAAATACATGTTTTTATTTTTTCCTGCAAGAATTGGCCAGATAAAAGAGGAGACTCAGAATATGAACTATCCTTGAAATTTTTATGATATTTGAAGCCTAATCTTAGGCCAGAAGAGCTGAAGATGTACACTTTAGTTTTAGAAGTAAGGAGGTATTAAATATTGATTTCATCAACAAAAATGTGAGACAGTAGTGGCTGTATGTTTTCCAGTTTTTGCTCATGGTGTAATGGTTTCCTTCAAGAAGTGTTTCTCTACTTAGAAGATACTTATTTTCCTTGGGGATTAAAATCCTTCTCAACAAAACCAAAAAAAAATTAAAAAAAGCAAAATATTTAAAATTGTGTCATATCAAATTGGATGACCATATTATTTTAATGTACTCTTTTTCTATTATAAGATGAACACTTTGACGAAAAGGATTCTTAGACAACACTCATACAGAAAATATTTAAATCAATATATCATTCTAATTAGTCTTCAAAATGGTTCATTCATTTATAATAATTTAAGGAAAACATTTAGCATATCCTAATAGTCCTGCAGTACATTAAATAGATTAGTGTGGAATGGAGGCTATGGGTAGTCACTCAGCAGCATGTGTTACGCTGTTGACACTAATTACTAGGACCTAAGGTGAATGTGCTCAGTAAATACTTCAAAACAGTCTACCACTACTTACAAGGACAACACATATTTTCTCTAAATTTCAAATAAGTGTAATAATAGAAGAAGCAAGTCAATTTTAATGTGCTATGCATTTATATGGTAAATCTGAGGTTTCGGGTTTGAGAGGTTATTGTTGGTAACAGAGGAAGAATTGTTTTCATTGCTCTGTCAAGTTGGTCTTTCTATATTTGAACACCTTGGGAAAATACTACAGAATCCCTATTAAAAGGTGTTAAATCTTTCCTGAAGAATGGCACAAGGAAGCAAAATATTTTATCTCCAATCGTATTCAGTATATTGGCAATTATATATTTATGTTTAATATTGAATTTGCAAATTAGGTCATTTCCTGGATTTATCACATACATATGCCCTGACTACAAATGTAAAAAGAGATTGGGTTTGTATCCAATATTACCACTGTAAAAAATTTATGTACTCAAATTCTAAAAAACTCCTAATCAACCATTACAGTAGAGTCTTTATAATTTTTCCTTAAGAAACAGCACAAATGTATGTCAACAAATAAACAAACACCTATTGAAATAGTTGAGAACCATGTAAAACATGTTTCCTACACCTCAAGGACTTTTAAGAGTCATAACTAGAAGATAGGAAATAAGAAGATAAAGTGTTTATAACATTGTGAGTAACACCAAGTCCCTTTCTTTTTAAGACTCATGTCTGGGTGGGGTAGACACAGCCTTGACCCATGAACCTTTAAAGAGCACAGTGGGTAAGTCCGAGTGTAAGAAACTTGGAGTGAGTGGTAGATGCACAATGGGTGTGATAGGGTACTAATGCTCCAAGTTACCATGAGAGACAAATGTTATTATGTGATAGGGTTATCAAAATTTCCATGACCCGATTTTAAAAGAATATTTTGAGTACCCAGAGAGGAGGAGGCAAGGAAAACTGCAGAGAAGTATCACTTAGTGTGGAGAAGAGCTGGGACTGAAAACCTAAACATTGTACACTTCCTCAGTCTGCACTTTCTTATCAAACATCTGAGTTTTAGCTAATTAAAGGATTTAGGGGCCGGTGCTGTGGCACAGGTTAATCCTCCACCTGCAGCATCATATATGGGCGCTGGTGTGGGTCCCAGCTGCTCCACTTCCAACCCAGCTCTCTGCTATGCCCTAGGAAAGCAGTAGAAGATGGCCCAATGCGTGGGCCCCTGCACCTTTCTCAATCTCTGCCTCTGCCTCTCTGTAACTCTGCCTTTCAAATACATACATAAAATAAAATAAAATAAAATAAAATAAAATAAAATAAAATAAAAGAAAGTAAGATTTAGACTGGGGTGGGCCTTTGACTAAGAGATAGCACGCAGCACTCAATAAGAAAATGCCTGGATTTGATTCCCAGCTCCTCTCCAGATTCCAACTTGCAGCAGATGTGCCTCTGGGAGGAAGCAGGCATGGTTCAAGAGGTGGACACCCATGACCCCACGTGTGAGACTCAGGTGAGTTCCCGGTTCCTGAGCTTCAAACTGTCCAGCTCCAGCTGTTCCAAGTATTCGAGGAGTGACCCAGTGAATGGACGCACTCTTTCCTCTGCGTTTCAAATAAAATCAAAGTTAAAAACAGGCTTAGACTGACCACAGAGATGAACAATTCTCCAAACAAAATTACACAAGTGGTAAAACAAGTGGACAGCAGCGATGGATAGAAAGCCACAGATGGATATCATCTTTAGTGCGTTCAGGTACTGGGTAATATAGGATATGTGTGGAACTGGATTCATACTTCTGGTCATTCATTCATTAACACTTAAACATCACTCAAATATTGATGACTCCTTTGGGGACAGGTTTAGAATTATGTCAGACACAGATTCTGCATTGCATTCAAGAAATTTATAATTTTTCTTGGTAGTTAAGATATATATGTATATCTATCTCTATCATATATGCATCATATATTTCACACATACACACATATATTTGCTATAATACAAGCACCAACATGAAAAGACAACTAGGATAACCCTATAATTTATCTTCTAACCTTATACAGAAGATCTCTAAATCATTAAATTGGTATAATTTTGAAATTTATTGGCTGACAAATTATTTTTAATAAATTGGTGGAAGGCAAAAATTAGCTCCTTTAAAACAGAACTCAATTTTACTTTAATGAGCAAAGTTTATATAGCATAAGTCTACATTAACTCATAAACATCTTAATTTCATTAAGCATTATCAAAACTAAACAGAGTAATTCTTTTATATAATCATGTTTCTTATTCAGCTTCTTAGCTGACTGTCCAATATCATGTCATCAGTATTTTTCTGAAAATTAATTTTCTAATTATTTTAAAGGAAAACCTTTATTAAAAAATCATTTATTGTGGCCAGCACTATGGCGTTACTAGTAGGTTAAGCCTCTGCCTGCAGTGCTGGCATCCCATATGGGCTCCAGTTCACGTCCTGGCTTCTCCTCTCCTGAGCCTCTTCTCTGCTATGGCTTAGGAAAGCAGTGAAAGATGGCCCAAGTGCTTGGGCCCCTGTACCCGTGTGGGAGACCCAGAAGAAGTTCCTGGACCCTGGCTTTGGATTGGCCTAGCTCTGGCCATTGTGGCCATTTGGGGAGTGAACAAGTGGATGGAAGACCTTTCTGTCTCTCCCTATTTCTGTCTGTAACTCTGCCTCTCAAATAAATAAGCACAAGGAGAGAAAAGAAGAAAAGACAAAGAGGGAGGAAGGATAGGAGGGGAGAGGAGGAAGGAGAGAGAGGGAGAAGGAAGGAGGCAGAGAGAGGAAGAAAGAGAGAGGGAGAGAGAGGGAGAGAGAGGGAGAGAGAGAGGGAGAGAGAGAGGGAGAAAGAGAGGGAGAGAGAGAGGGAGCGAGCGAGCTCTCCCATCCACTGTTCACTCCCCAAATGCTTGTAAGGCTCAGGATCTGGCTGAACTGAAGCCAGGGCTCAATAACTCCATCCAGGTCTCCCATGTGGGTGGCATGAACACAGCTCCTCGAGCCATCACCACTGCTTTCTAGGTTGTGTGTTGGCAGGAATCTGGAACAAGACCCAAAGCAGGGAATGGGTCCCAGATTCCCTGATGTGGGACGCAGGCATTCTAATCAGTGTCTTCACTGAGATGCCCAATGTCCTCCACCACACCCCCTGTGGTCTACCACTTATAATTCTATATAAGATTTCTGATGTGTTCCTTCACAGTTGTAATTTTTGATTCATAAATTCAGAATTAACAGTCTTTCTCTTTCAATGAGAATTTTATATGAAAAAAGTCAGTTAATGTGTTTCCCAAGAAACACCATCAAAACATTCCTATCAAAAATGGAAACATCCAGAAGTGCTGTTGGAGATTTAAGAATTCTGTGCTATACATTTGAGTCCTCATCTCATTTGTTAAATCTCCACTTGTTCTATAGGGTGACTTTCACTATCTTGCTGGTTGCTCTTCGCTAACATCAATGTGCTGAAAAATTTAACAGTTGAAGTTTTTTGGCACTCCAGACATATAAAAAGAGTTTCAGCTGTTGGTAACTTTACACTCACATCATATTTCTTGTCCTATGCCATTCAAAATGGAAGGGAAATGATGATCATTTTTACTAGTTTTCTTCTTTTCCTAATAGGCTCAAAGCAGCCTAACTCAATAAAATCAGGTACTCAATAAAATCAGGTTGGATATTAACTTATTTAAGTGTACAGAATTAAAGCCACTATTATCAGTAAGTATAAACATGCTATACTATAGGCTTATTATCCTATTAAAACATTAATATAAAAAATTGATTAATTGTCTATGCAATTTCCAGTTTAACACCAAGATTTTTTAATCATTTGCAATTATCTTTATATAAAGAAGATCGATTCAATATATACTATGTAAGGATTTCATCAGTTTGCACCCACTCAGAAACACAAAGTGTAAAAATACTGTTTCAGTACTAGTAATAGCATCACTTCACATTGGATAACACATTAAGGACAAATCCCTCATGAGACGTAAGTACACAGTGACTCCTGATGTTGATTTAACAATTTGACACTCTTGTTTATGGCGTCAGTAATCTCCCTAGGCTCTGGTCATGAGATGCCGAGGCTATGGAAGCCTTTAGGGTTAGCCGACTTCGATCTTATTCCCACAGGGCCATAGTCAAAGTGGAAGTTCTCTCCTCCCTTCAGAGAAAGGTACCTCCTTCTTTGATGGCCCCGTTCTTTCCACTGGGATCTCACTCGCAGAGATCTTTCATTTAGGTCTTCTGTTTTTTCCAGAGTGTCTTAGCTTTCCATGCCTAGAATATTCTCATGGGCTCTTGAGCCAGATCCGAATGCCTTAAGGGCTGATTCTGAGGCCAGAGTGCTATTTAGGACACCTGCCATTCTATGAGTCTGCTGTGTATCCTGCTTCCCATGTTGGATCATTCTCTCCCTTTTTCATTCTATCAGTTAGTATTAGCAGACACTAGTCTTGATTGTGTGATCCCTTTGACTGTTAGACCTATCAGTGTGATCAATTGTGAGCTGAAATTGATCACTTGGACTAATGAGATGGCCTTGGTACATGCCACCTTGATGGGATTGTATTGGAAACCCCTGGCACAATTCTAACTCCATCATTTGGGGCCGTTCCGATTGAGCATGTCCCAAGTTTTACATCTCCTCCCTCTCTTATACCCACTCTTATATTTCACAGAGATCACTTTTCAGTTAAAATTTAAACACCTAAGAATAATTGTGTGTTAATTACAGAGTGCAACCACTAGTACTAGGATAAAGAAAAAAAAAATCATGTAGGATCTCTGTCCTTAATGTGCTGTACATTGTGAATTAATACTATAACTAGTACTCCAACAGTATTATCATTTTGTGTCTCTATGCGAGGGCAAACTGTTGAAATCTTTACGTAATATGTACTAAATTGATCTTCTGTGTATAAAGAGAATTGAAAATGAATCTTGATGTGAACAGAAGGGGAGAGGGAGCGGGAAAGGGGAGGGTGGGGGGAGGGAGGGAAGTTGTGGGGGGGGGGAGCCATTGTGGTCCATGAGCTGTTCTTTGGAAATTTATATTCTTTAAATAAAAGCTTTATATAAAAAAAAAGAAAGATTAAAAAAAAACATTAATATATTTGTATTAGTTTATAGCTCAAATTAGAACTCAACATTTCAACTCCTATGCACACCTGCATCTAGCCTCCTACATCTTCACCTTGTTTTTTTAATTATTTTTTATTTTTTGCCAGGAAGAGTTAGACAGTGAGAGAGAGAGAGAGAGACAGACAGAGACAAAGGTCTTCCTTCCGTTGGTTCACTCCCCAAATGGCCGCTACGGCCGGCACTGTGCCGATCTGAAGCCAGGAACTAAGCGCTTCTTCCTGGTCTCCCATGCAGGTGCAGGGACCCCAACACTTGGACCATCCTCCACTGCCTTCCCGGAGCTCAGCAGAGAATTGGACTGGAAGAAGAGCAACCAGGACTAGTACCGTGGGTGCCGGCGCTGCAGGAGGAGGATTAGCCGAGTGAGCCACGGCACCGGCTTCATCTTGTTTCTTTACTTTTCTTATAACACAGAAAACTCTCATAACTATTTGTTTTTACTAGTATTTCAAGTGAGTATCTGACAAAATTTATGACTCCTCAAACTGTTACAAGGAAATAAATGAGGAATTATTACTTCTCTCCAGGAAAGCGTTCACCAGGCTCATTTCTGTTTCATCTTAGTTTTTCTATTTTTTAGTGACTTTGAATAAATTGTTCTATTTTTTATGGTTTCATTAAGTCTAAAGCTTCATTTCTCATTTCTACCTAACAATGGTCTTCCACAAATAACTGTGGCCTAGGTTAAGGATTCTTCTGTAGGCAAAGGCCTTTTGCCAACTTGACGAAGAACCAGAGATTACTTCCACGTTTTACATCTGTTAGCAAGAAAATAGACGCATGGCTCAAGTGTTCATTTTTTCTCTTTCAGGCTGTGCACTTACATTTTTCTATAATTAGAAAAACTTTAGCTTGAACATAATAACATCACTGTAAAGTATAATTAATCCTGAACACCCTAAACAGGCATTTACTGAATTTCCCTGAAGACATTATTGTAACTGGGAATTGTTACTTAAATATTTAGTAGTAAATTTCATTTTATTTTCAGTGCATTGTTTTCCTCTAAGACTTCTAAAGAAATTACAAAGTTATAAGAAAAGAGCACAGTTTCAGACAAGAAACTAGAACTCCCTTCTGTTCCTGAAACTGATGGCATTGGTGACTGGATCAAACAACTGAATTTCCCTTGGATTCAGTTTCCCAGTCTGGAGTTTTGTGCTTTTGATATAGACTTTTCCTTTGTCTACCAATGAGCTATTGTGAAGGTTATATGAAATAAGGTTTAAAAGTTGTTACAAAGATTTCATAAAGATATAAAATAGTATCATGGCAAGGAAAAAAATCTATTCTACTAATTTATTTTGTTTGTTTCAGTTATCTAGTACAGACTATTGAATGTCCTTAACAAGAAAAATTTGTTGAAAAGAAGTGAACCCGGGGCCGGCACTGTGGAGTAGCAGGTAAAGTTGCCACCTGCAGTGCCGGCATCCCATATAGGTGCTGATTCGAGTTCTGGCTGCTCCACTTCCAATCCAGCAATCTGTTGTGGCCTGGGAAAGCACCAGAGGATGGTGCAAGTCCTTGGGCCCCCGTACCCCTGTGGGTGACCTGGAAGAAGCTCCTGGATCCTGGCTTCAGAATGGTGCAGCTCCAGCCATTGTGGCCAACTGGGGAGTGAACCAGCAGATGGAAGACCCAACCCCCATATGTGTGTGTGTGTGTGTGTGTGTGTGTGTGTGTAACTCTGACTTTTAAATAAATAAATAAACCTTAAAAAATAAGTGAACCCTGGAGAATTATACATTTACATGTAATGGTACTTTTTAGTTTTTATACACCAGGGGATGCTGAAGCTGAATTGCTTTATTCAGTTTAAATTTTTACTAATGTTCTCTTTTTTCTCAATGCTTGTGATTTTGTCATAATGATTTATAATATGGATAGATTATTGAATTTGGGGGAGAAAGTTTCATTTTCTTAAGCGCATACCGAACCCACACTTATCTGACTTACTGCTACCCCAAACAGCATATTGGGGAAAAGGATATTGTGTGCAGGAAAGGAATCTAGACCACATTGGAAACATGCCGTACCAAAGGTAAGCAATGGAACATGGCCCTTGACAACTTAGCAAGCCTTTGTTTAATAGCAATGGAGCTCATAGAGTTGGGAATCAGTTAGCTGAGCATCTGAGGCCATAACAAATACTTACATTGATCACAAAAAATAACATAAGCAAAGAAAATAGCATGAATGTCATCAATTTGTCCTACTGCACTACTACCTTATTCACCATTAGACCTCTATACCTGGAATATTCTTTTCGTGAAAAAAGATTTCAAGTCTTCTTAAGTTTCACAGTTTGATCCATAAGTGTGATATATCAAGGGGCAACCAATCTCAGTAATATCTTTGCTTATATGAAGTGTCAGTTATTTTGTTAGTCTTCACGACCTGATGAAGCTTGCTGGAATATCAGATACCATGTGAGGGCTAGTATACTACAGTATTCACAAACCACTGTTTTCACCTTACGGTGTTGACACTTGGCACAGACACAAAACAACAGATGGCACAAAGATAACAATTGTTCTCTACTCGAAAGCAATGTCACATACAGAACTCAATTATGCACAAATGGATACAGAAACCCTTTGTGTAAGAAGTTTTATCAGCTACCTCTACATCTGTGCCTCTGTTGTTTGTATCAACAAAGCCTCTTTGGGGATTCTTTCTCAGAGAAAGCTACTTCTTTTAATTATAGGCACTAGGGTGCTTTGTTCAACATTAATTTCCACATAAAATGGAGAAACAATATTTAAGGCTGACAACTTGAGAATTTGTCAACACTGATCCCAAAATATCCCTGAAAATATTTATGTGAGAAATTTTTTCTAATTCTCATTTACAGGCTGATTAAATTCATGATTAATTTTGCTGGGATTCAGTCTTAAAAAGGCTATTAAATAACTTTTCAAAAGACAAACTTCTTAAAAGCAATTATGGAATGAAGCTAGAAATTAAAACTTAAGAATTTCTTAAAAATATGCAAACACATCAACATTAACAACATGTTTCTAAATGAACAGTAGATATAATAAATCAAAAGGAAAGTAAAAAAATTCCTGAAAACAAATGAAGATGGCAATACAACATATCAAAACTTACGAGATACAGCAAAAGTAATGCAAAGAAGGAAATTTATAGCATTTAGTGCCTACGTCAAGAAGTTGGAAGCATCAAATAACTGAGCTATCAATGCATCTCAAAGGCCTAGAAGAACAACAACAAACCACATCAAAATTTAGTAGGAGTAATGAAATAATTAAAATTAGAGAATAAACAAAACTGAAAACAAGAAACAAAAAAATACAATACAAAAGATCAGTGAAATGAAGAGCTTGTTTTTGACAAAAAAGAAAATCAATACACCACTGACCTAAACTCCCCCCTCAAAAAAGAGAGAAAACTCAATAAAATAAGAGAAGTAAAAGGAGATGTAATGACAGATATCACAGAAATAAAAAATCATCGGGAATTAACTACAAATAGCTATATGCCAACAAATTGAAAAATGTAGAAGAACTGGATAGATTCCTGGACACAGGCAATCTACCTAAATTGAGTCATGAAGACATATAACACCTAAACAGAGCAATAATCAAGATGGAGACTGAATCAGTAATAAAGCCTACGGCAACAAAGAAAAGCCCAAGACTGGATGGCTTCACTGATGAATTCTACCAGTTATTTAAAGAAGACCTCATTCCAATTCTTATTCAAAACAACTGAAAGGGAGAGAATCCTCCTAAACTACTTCTATGAGGCCAGTATCACCTTAATTCCAAATCAGAAAAGATAAACAAAGAGAGCTATGGACTAATATCACTGATGAATACAGATGCAAAAATCTTCAACAAAATAATAGCTAATCGAATCCAACAATGCATCAGAGAGCTCATTTAAGCAGACCAAGTTGCATTTATCCCTGTTATGCGGGGCTGGTTCAACATACACAAATCAATTAATGTAATGCATTACATTAACAAATTGAAGGATAAGAATCATATGATTCTCTCATTAGATGCAGAGAAAGCATTTGATAAAATATGACATCCTTTTTTTTAAAAGATGTATTTTATTGATTTGAAAGACAGAGTTACAGAGAGGTAGAGACAGAGAGAAAAGTCTGCTATCTGCTGGTTCACTTCCCAATTGACTGCAGTGACCAGAGCTGCACCGATCCAAAGCCAGGAGACAGGAGCTTCTTCCTGGTCTCCCATGTGGGTACAGGAGTCCAAGGACTTGAGCCATCTTCTACTGTTTTCCCAGGCTATAGCAGAGAGCTGGACGGGAAGTAGAGCAGCTGGGTCTTAAATTGGCACCCATATGGGATTCTGGCACTTTAGGCCAGGGCATTCACCCACTGAACTAAAGTGCTGGCCTCAATATGACATCTTTTAATGATAAAACATTAAGCAAATTGGCTATAGATGGAACATTCCTCAACACAAAGCAATTTATGACAAATCTATGGCCAGAGTCCTATTGAATGAGGAAAAGTTGGAAACATTCCCACTAAGATCCAAGACCAGACAAGGATGCTCACTCTCAACATTGCTATTCAATATGGTCATGGAAGTTTTAGCCAGAGTTATAGGCAAATTTGAAGATGACAAGAATCTATATATATATAGGGGAACCAAAAGACTTCACTAAGAGGCTACTGAAACTCATAAGAAACTTTGATAAAGTAACATGGTATAAAATCAACAAAATAAACAACTTTTGCATACTCAGAGAATGCCATGGCTGAGAAAGAACTTGTAGGATCAGTTCCTTGGAATAAATTCAATCAAGAAGTTAAAAGATTTGTTCAATGAAAATTATACAATATTAAAGAAACAGAAGAAACAAAAACATGAAAAAATCTTCCATGTTCATGGATTAGAACTAATATCATCAAAATGCCACACTACCAAAAGCAGTTTACAGATTCAATGGGATCCCAATCAAAATAACAACATTCTTCTCAGATCTAGGAAAAAAAAAATGATGCTAAAATTCATATGGAGACACAAGAACCCGGTGTGCTGGGTTCTGGTCCTGGTTGCTCCTCTTCCAGTCCAGCTCTCTGCTGTGGCCCGGGAAAGCAGTGGAGGATGGTCCAAGTGCTTGGGCCCCAGCACCTGCATGGGAGACCAGGAAGAGGCACCTGGCTCCTGGCTTCGGATCGGCGCAGCTCCAGCCATTGCAGCCATTTGAGGGCTGAAACATCAGATGGAAGACATTTCTCTGTCTCTCTCAGTGATTGTAATTCTATCTGTTAAGTAAATAAATTAAAATCTTAAAAAATAAAGAAACACCTAGCAAAGTGAAAAAATGAAGAGGCAACCAACACAATGGGAGAAAATATTTGCAAACTATTCAACTGGTAAAAGATTAAATATCCAGAATCTATAGAGAGCTCAAGAAACTCAACAACAACAAGAAAAAGCATCCAGTTAAGAAATGGCAATGGACTTGAACTGGGATTTTTCAAAGGAAATACAAATGGCCAACAGAGACTTGAAAAAATGCGCAGGATCACTGGTCATCAGGCAAATGGAAATCAAAAGCACAATGAGGTTTCACCTCTCACCAGTTCAAATGGCTCTCATACATAAATCAACAAACAAATGATGGCAAGGATGTAATGGAAAAAGGTATCCTAATCCACTGTTGGTGGGAATGTAAACTGGTGCAGCATTATGGAAGACTGTACAGAGACATCTCAGAAAGCTGAAAATAGATCTAGCATACAACTCAGCCATCCCACTCCTGGGAACTTATCCAAAGGAAATGAAATCAGCATATTAAAGAGTTATCTGTACCCTCATTGTTTCTAACAGCTCAACTCACAGTAGCCAAGATATGGAATCCATCCATATGCCCATCAACTGATGACTAAATAAAGAAATTATGATATAGGTATAGTATGGAATACTACTCAGCCATAAAAACTAATGAGATCCTTTGTTTTGCAACAAAATGAATGCACTGGAAAACATTATACTTAGTAAAATAAGCCAGTCCCAAAAAGACAGATACGGTATGTTTCCTCTGATCTTTGGTAGCTAGTAGAGTACCAAACAAAAATGTAATATGTGTGAGTGAAATTGATGTTTTGAGATTAATCATTCACAGCCCTCATTTCTGCTGTTGAGGAACAGTGTTTTTCTTCTTCCTATTCGCTGAGTCCTTTATTTAGTGTAGGGTTAATCTTATGAGTATAAAATAAACTGAAAGTATAGATAATTGTAAAAATTAAAGGGAAGAATAAGAAATGAAGGAGGAGTAAAGGTAGAATCATGGGCCAGAGGGAAGGTAAGATGGAAAGTAATGCCATGCTCCTAAATCTGCATATATGAAATACATGAAATTCGTTCACCTTAGGGGAAAAAGCAGAGTGAAAAAAAAAAAGTTCAGCAGAAATTACCTACTCAAATGACATAAGTAGGTGTTAGGTGTTTACATGCTGTCCTAGCTATCGTATGGACACACTGGTAATTTTTTCCCAAAAGTATCACCAATAAGCTGTATTTAATTGCCAAGGACTGATTCAGTTATGGAAATCAGTAGAAATAAGTAATTTATGCTGTACTTCTTAGCATAAGCTGCCAAGTGTGTCAAATTTTCTCTTAGAAATTGCTTAGAAACTTTGATTTAGAGTGTTAATTTTTAGGATCATTCTTCATGGACCTTATGATGCTCAAAGACAGCTGTTGACATTTGCTCAAAGTGGCCCTAGGTTGATTTCCAACTATCATAATGACGCACTTACTCTGTTCCACTGGTATATGTATGTATCTGTGTGTGTGTGTGTGTGTGTATGTATATGTGAGTCTAATTACCTGACACATAATTTGTATATACCTCAACTTTAAGAAATGTATTAATACAGAACTTACTTTCAAATTAAAGTTCTCTATAGTATATGAAGTAAGTACTAATGTATACCAGGTAGCTCTTTGGGAAAAGGCTGGTCAAATAAACAAGGCTGGGTTTTCTTCAGTACTGGTTTGTTAGTTGATGTGATAGTTGAGTCCCCTTGATTATTAGTGAGTAAATGTGACAAAATATTGTTTGTGATGTAACAAAGAGTTTGATACAAGAGTCTAAGGTAATAAACATCATTTTTTGCTCTTTATTTGCAGTATCTACAAGAATTTTTCCTTGACCAGAGCCTGGCTACTTGGGCAGATGCTCTCTACTCTGTGCCAGTGGACATAAGAAGGTCTATATGTTGAGTTTCCTGACTATAGACAAAACAACATGGCAGTTGCTGGACTGACACACCGAGTACGAGTTTTCTTGGTGATCTGAAAACAAAATCGCTTTAACAACACTGGTGTATTTGACAGTTGTTTAAGCCTAAGACTCACAAAAATGTTGAAAGAACATCCCCCTAATAACCCACAGAAATGAAATGACGCTGACATGTAATAAGTTGCTACTCTGTGTTAGACAACTGAACCTGGATTGACTAAAGTGAAAATGCAGTAACATCATTATGGCCTCAAAAATGTAGTAATATAATAATACCATAGGGTATCCTTACTGTGATCAACTGAAATGCCCAGCGACGTAGAGGCAGGATGTATGCCAAAGGCTGTTGGGACTGAATAATCTGAGGGATATGTGTGTATATATGATATAATTTTCCATTGATACTTACTACAATTATTTGCAATTGATTATTATTTTTTTTTGACAGGCAGAGTGGACAGTGAGAGAGAGAGACAGAGAGAAAGGTCTTCCCTTGCCATTGGTTCACCCTCCAATGGCTGCCGCGGCCAGCGCGCTGTGCCTGGCGCACCACGCTCATCCGAAGGCAGGAGCCAGGTGCTAGGTGCTTTTCCTGGTCTCCCATGGGGTGCAGGGCCCAAGCACCTGGTCCATCCTCCACTGCACTCCTGGGCCACAGCAGAGGGCTGGCCTGGAAGAGGGGCAACCGGGACAGAATCCGGCGCCCCGACCGGGACTAGAACCCAGGGTGCTGGTGCCGCAAGGCGGAGGATTAGCCTGTTGAGCCACGGCGCCGGCCAATTGATTATTTTATGTGGTGGTAAAAGGAAACATTTTTGAGATTAATATTGTTAAAGTAATATGCTAAATATTAAAAAATAGTAATAGAGAATGGAAAACATCATGTAGACAGAACAAAGAGGACACCAGCATATATAGAAACTTAGAATACTTAACTCTGGCTTTGTCTGAGATCTCAGGATAAGTCATGGAGCTAGAGATAAATAAAAGACGATGCCTGAGACACAGGCATCTCCGTCAAAAGAACAAATCACCCCAAATAAGCCACCCACTGGATTTCTTGGAGAGTCTCATGACATTCCAAACCACTCCTTGGAAAAACATTACTCAGTACACTCCACTGCCTTTCAGAGATAAGTAAAATATTGTCAATGCAGCGCTACAGTTACCAAGAAGGGAATCATCAAGAATTCAAAACATAAAACTAAGTGAGCTGTGATAATTACAAATAAGCACTAATAATAGTTGTCTAAAATTATTTTGAAATAAAAACTAAAAGTTTACAAATAATTATTGTAAGATGAACTGGCAACAAAGGGATACCAAGCATTTAAAGGATGCAAGTTGAGAATCCCAACCTCAAACCAATGAACTCATTCATTTGAATACTTGGAGACTTTTTCATTACTTTTTCTAAATACCCCATGTTTGTTTCATTTTCTTCTTCTAACTATAATCATAAAAAAGAAGATAGGAATAAATATAAAGCAGAGCAAATTTCAAAGCTCACTTCCAGGGAGGCATTCTGCTATTTTATCTGGTTCTCACATTTTCCTCATTTCTATCAACCTGCACCTCTCCATCTACTCACCACTACCCATCCTACTCTGACTTTTTTATTGAATTACAAGAAACCTGGTCCTTCCCTCTGGGTCTCATTAACATTCAATTATTGTTTAAAGTATTGCCTATATCCCCACTAAACCAGAGTCTTTTTGGTTTTTACTTGTTTTTCACTTGTTAAACTCCTTGTTTGGTGAAGTATTAATTCTTTTTACTGTAATGTAAACTTAAAATATGTTATCTCAAGAACCAAAAAAAGAAGGCAGGAGGGAGGGAAGGAAGGAAGGAAAGAAGGAAGGAAAAGAAAGGGAGAGGGAAGGAGGATGGGAGGAAAAAGGATATTATATTCCTTGAATCGTATCTATGAGCCCATGAACTATATTGAGTCTGTTAAAAACTAAAATTTAAAAACTAAAAAAGAATGTGCTGAAAAAGAGTGGTTGATGGGGAAAAATTAAAATAACAATAACATAGTATGACTGCACAACTCAGCTACTGCCAGAAAAATCTAGTTTGAGCTTATGCAACTTAATGAAAGCAGAAGCACCAGGGAAGTAAGGGTTAAATTCTGACTTGTTGCCTGACAGCAAGCCACAGTTGCTGGGTGTGGTGACCACAGTATTCCAGTCATCAGAAGATCCACAGCAGCATTGTGACTCCAGGGTAGGCACATTATGGTCAGGAAGAAGCCAAAGAATGGTCAGAAGGCTCTCAGAGATAACAAAATACCAATGGGGCAGTCATCATCTCATCATCGTATGTAACAGTATTGATGTCATAAGTGAGTTGGAAATAGAGATGGGTGGAACAGAGTTTGAAGAAATCTCAGCAAGGTGTGATTTACCTCCTTCTTTTCAGACTGAGTTGAAAATCATGATCCTTGGTGGTTCTGCCAATGGGAATGAGAACTGCTTCAAAAGAGTGATTTTCAACTGTTTCTCCAGAATGTCACTTGGATATCAGTCCCATACACAGTATAAGCTTGCATTCTTGAAATAGGAACAAGGATTATAAACATCTGCATGCTACATGCAATTACTGAACCGCTAGAGTGAATTATATTCATTGTTTTAAATAAAACACATTCAAGGGGCCGGCCTTGTGGCACAGTGGGTAAAGCCAATGTCTGTGATGTCAGCACCCCAACTGGGCGCCGGAAGGAATCCCGGCTGCTTCTCTGGGATCCAGCTCCATGCTTCTGTGCCTGGGAGAGCAGTGGAGGATGGCCCACGTCCTTGGGCCCCAGCACCAACATGGGAGACCCAAAACAAGCTGCTAGTTCCTGACTTGGCCTGGTCCAATACTGGCCATGTGGCCATCTGGGGAGTGAACCAGTGGATGGAAATTCTCTCTCTGTCTCTCCCCTCTCTCGGACTGTAACTCTGAATTTCAAAATAAATAAATAGTATTTCCTGATCTGGGGAAACTAATAGAATACCTCAATATAATGTATTGGAGTGAAATGGACTTTTGAGATTCAATGATTGTTTACAGCTCTTGTCTCTACTGCTGAGGAACAGTGTTTTTTCCTTCATATTGTTTGTTGCTTTAGTTAGTGCAGGGTTAATCTTATGAGTATAAAGTAAACTGAAAGTATATCTTTGTAAACATTAAGAGTGGGAATAGGACAGGGAGGAGGACAGGAGTGTGGACAGGAGGGAGGAAAGGGCGGGAAGTATCACTATGTTCCTAAATCTGTATATATGAAACAGATGAAATGTGCATACCTTAAATACAATTTTTTAAAAATTACATGCCAAAAAATAAAATAAATAAAATTTTTGAAGAATGTATCCAAGGACTAATCCCAAATTTGTACTGACCTATTTTATACTTAAGAAATAATCCCAAGTCACTGATACTAATTTTAATTATTCTAATATAATTATTCATCAATGTACCTGTAATTCACAGCCCACTTTGTACTTTTGAGTCAATCCATATAACTCTCTGAGTCCCAATGTCATTAAAATCTCTACTTTCTGTGTCTAAATAGCTTGTCCTAATGTCCTAATTCCATTACCAGCTCTTACGGCTTCTTACATGTCTAGGAATTAAGAATGCTTGCAGAAGAGTGAAAGGAAAATGGAACTTCCCCCCAAAATATGACAGGATAGATGCAGTGAATTAAAACTACACTTGTGAGGGCGATACAGAAGACATTCCTGGGGAAGGTGATTTCTTTTTAGATTATGAGCTTTGGAAAATAAAATTGCAGGGTAGAAAACTCATTTTTTAAAATATTGGCAAGTGACAATATGTGACTAATCTATCTTTTTCACTGTGGCTAGAATTACATAATGCTAGTACGACGGCAGGGGAGATGAAATGAAACATCAGCTTGTAGCTTCTGTGGGCAATGATTTCTCAAACCACATTCAGTTAACTCCCAAGTAACCACGCCAATTGGAGAGGAAAAGATACAGATGATATGAAATAACAGATTGCTTCTACTTCCAAAATAACTTGCATTTATACTGCATTTTATTAGACAGAATTAGATGAGGGCCCACATGTTCTATCATTATGAGACACACACTAAGTGGTGGAGGAAAGAGGCGGCAGAGGCCACCAAGAAGATCCTGAGTTTTGCACAAAATTACAGACCTCTCAGATCCTCAGAAACACTAAAGGTCAACAGTCCAACAGCCCATTTCATTCATATGAAATTCATGCCACTACTTTCCCACCATTGATCTGTATAATAAAACCAAAAATGCACCTCCAAATTTCATGTTTATAAAAAAGGCTTTTTCTTATGTAGGACAACTGCTATAAAGATCATTCCTCTATATAATACAGTGTCACTATATTAGTGTTCCTAGGTTCAAATCTAAACTTTCTAATTTGCTAGATTGGTAGCCTTGAAATACATAAAATATATTTCCCTTAGCCTTTATTTTCTACATTTGTAAAATGAGGATTACAACAGTGCTTAATCCATACCTTTGTTTTGAAAATTAAATGAGATAATATGTACTAAGTTTTTAATGTAGCCCCTTATTCCTTCAGGTGTCATAGAAGTTTTATAGAGCATGAGTCCTTAGAAATTAGCTTATTAGAATATACATGAGAGGAAGAATTTTTCAAATTTTTAGCTATGATAATTTAAATACACATTAATCTCTTGAATAAATTATCAGACATAAAAATTCACAGTAAAACTTTTAAGATGTTATATAATCTAATCTCTTGAAAATAGGATTTCATTTTCCAATTAAAATATGGTGCAGAGTACTGTAAAAAGGTGCAAATAAGAAAGTTATTGACACATGTGAATAGAAAGTTTCCAAAAATGTCAGCTACTCCTTTTAGATTTTAGATTCTCCTATTGTCCAGGGTTGAATGTGTACACACATTGGAAAAAGTTGGCTTTGAAATGATATGTCATGAACAAAATGCAAAATTGAGGATTAAGAATAATTTCTAGAAAAGGTATCCAATACAGATAAACAACAAAACACAAACTGTATTTGGAAAATCTTAAATTTCACTTTGTTACATGGAATAGTACTCTTAATAATCTAATAAAGTACAAAATAAGTTATAAATATCAAATACGGAGTTATTGTTTCATATGCAGAATACATAAAACACACAAGCACACTAACACACACACAGCCAGGAAACGCAGGAGCAAGCGACTGCTTCCATAAAGTAATGGGATTAGGACTGCCAGGATCACAGCACACACTCTGAATTAAGCTTTCTTCTCAGTGATTTTTTTCTAGTTACCATCTGGTCATTCAATATGAAATAAGTAGTATTACTATATTTAACTTGGCTTATTGGGGTCAAATAGCCAGCCATTTTTTATCCTTGTGAATGTATTTCCTATTCTCTCCTTTCATATTTCTACTTAATGTTCTGTGGAAATGCCACCACTTCAAGAGGAACTTCAGGATTCAGAATCTTAATAGGTAAAACATCTGCAGCTTCAGAAAGGTCATCTCCTAGGGATTATTTAAATACTTCTTGAAATATAAAGATCTCACAGTTTTCAGAATGAAAAGAAATAGTATACCCATCTTACTACTTAGAAAACAAATTTTGTGAAGTACTGAATAATCCATTGTATTTATCAAAGAGACCATTGTCCAACAGCATTGTCAATTGTCATTTAATAATTTAGCTTAAAAGTCTCTAATACTGATAGGGACTAAACAGGAAGATAGAATTAGGCTGATGACAAGTTACTCTGGAAAAAAAAAAAAAAGAAGAATACCTAAATAAAAGATCTCTGTGAGTGAGATCCCAGTGGAAAGAACGGGGCCATCAAAGAAGGCGGTACCTTTCTCTGAAGGGAGGAGAGAACTTCCATTTGACTATGACCCTGTTGGAATAAGATCAAAGTCAGAAAACTTGAAAGGCTTCCATAGCCTTGGCAACTCATGACTAGAGCCTAGGGAGATTACTGACACCATAAACAAGAGTGTCAAATTGTTAAATCAACTTCAGGAGTCACTGTGTACTTACGTCTCATGTGGGATCTGTCCTTAATGTGTTGTCCAATGTGAAGTAATGCTATAACTAGTACTGAAACAGTATTTTACACTTTGTATTTCTGTGTGGGTGCAAACTGATGAGATCTTTACTTAATATATCCTAAATCAATTTTCTGTATATAAAGATAATTGAAAATGAATCTTGATGTGAATGGAATGGGAGAAGGAGCGGGAGATGGGAGGGGTGCGAGTGTGAGGGAAATTATGGGGTGGGGGAGCCATTGTAATCCATAAACTGTACTTTGGAAATTTATATTTACTAAATAAAATTAAAAAAAAAAAAGAATTAGGCTGATGAACTGGAGACCACACCCCCTATCCCTTAGATGATTTCATCTGTATCCACCCATCTGTCAATCAGACCATGTAGCCACTCCCCTTTTGGAAGAGACTAGGAAGCTGGAACACACTGAGTCAGCCCCTCATTTTGCCACAGCCTGCTGGTCTCACGCCTGCACGCCCTCTCTTGCTTGCAGTCCATGGCTTGCTTCTTGGAAAAGACGGGCATGCAACTCCCCATTTTCTTTTTCTGACCCAGATTCCCTAATAAAGCCCTCACCTTCCTGTGTATTTCTCTCACTTTCCAAATAAATCCAGAACTTTACCATGTTGTCAGTCTTGTTTGGGTCAGTGATTAGAATTCTTATCTAACTAAACAGCAAGAATACAATATTTTGGCTTAAGCAATCCCATAACAATATCACATTTACTTTTTTTCCTGTTTATGTCCTAAGATTCAAAGCAGAAAAATTTATTCATCTATAACTTTTATGTTTACAGTATTTGACAATTTTATATCCTCTATATTGTACATATAAATTTTTTGAAAAAAATAATGTCTGTGAGAATATTCAGAAACATACCTTACACTGTTATTTTTCCCCCTCTCAGACTGAAAAATTCTTACAAAAATGTGAAATTCCTTCAACCAATGAGACTAAAAGAGGAATAATTTCTGTTATGCTTGCAAGAAGAATAAAATAGTTAATGCCACCATGTGTCATAATAAACAAAATCAAAAGTAAACCTTCAAATATCTTTGTCCACTCATCACAGTGGAATTGTGCTAGGTCTCTATTTGTCAACACAGATTTTTGTACCAGATTTTCTTGGATCCCATTTAAAGGTTATACAGAAAAACAGGCTTGTTTGTAGGTCAGATTTTTGTCACATTCTCAGAACAATGCATACTTGTGTGATGTCAATAGGAGGAGAATAATTGCTTCCAACTCATGATTTGGTGAGAGAAACTAGTTCTGAATATAATCTTGCTTTCTAAAGAGCAAAACCAACAGATGCTATCAATAGTTCTATATAAATCATTACAATAAAACTGCTTCTTAAAGAATTCCCACACAGCTCAAATCGTTGATATGAGAGCCTCCATTAAAGAAGAAAAATGAGAATAATATCCATGGTATATATAATTTGGAATTCCTAATGTGTAAATAAAAGTTATTAAAATATCCACTTGAAATTAAATCTGTAATCTTATTTTAAAAATTAAAATGTAGATAAAAATCCACCAAAATTATCAAACATTCAAGGTTATTTCATGGTTAAGTGATCAGCAAAGAATTTCAAGAAAAATTTTTAGACTATTTTCTTATTTCCATAAAGGAATAATTTCTTGAAGCTTAATGTTGATTATAACAAAATGTTACAGAAAAATCCATTAGTAATTCATATATGTAGCAGCTACTAGTACCAATCATTTATACTTAAATTTATATTACAGGACAGTGTAGTAATTTTTATTTGAATAGTGTTTTTTCCATCTTAAAGAGAGCATTTTGTCATACCACTCTAATCATTTACTGGTACATTTGTCGAAGTAGTCTGAGTTCTCCAGCAGTCATATACTTATTTGTACATTGCTAAAAGCTCCCATGTAATGAGCATAGATATGTAAACTGTTTCACTTTTGATATGTGGAGAAATTAAATTTGGGGCTCAGCCCTAGAAAATGAATTGTGAGACCAAAATAGTTTTCATGACTGTCCTGATGATTTGTGAGACATGAGTGAAGTTGATTAGCAATGTGCCTTCACTAAACCTCATCACTTACATATCACTTAATACTGAAAAGGGTAAATAACTGATGTGAAAACCTTTTCTACCTAGTGTACTGAAATTGCATATTTTTTCTGCAAAAACAGTTAATTATTCACTCCTCAGCATTGTCTCTTTTTTGTGAATACTTAAAACTATCTTTCTTCTCATTCACTAGGAATGTCTTTTCTGCTACAGAGACAATAGCAGGTTATTAGGAATAGATAAGGGTGTTCTATTACTCTAGAATAATGATGGTCCATGCCCATCATAAAATAACATTGTTTATTAAGCATATTGGATTCCTGTTATTCATAAATGGATAGAACTATTTTAAAATGCCCAGAAACCATTTCTTCTCCTGTCAACATTTTACTTCCATAGGTCCCTGAATTACTTGATTCTCCATGGTTAATAATCAACAATTAATTCTAACTCCTGTACCTTAAAATAACTGATGACAATTTTTTCACTTGATCATTGTTCATAGCCCTTGCTTTTTTTTTTCCCTGGGGGACTTTGGACTTTTTATTTTTTATTTGTTGAACTATTTATTTAGTAGATCCTGCAAGCCTTTGTCTATAATGTAAATTAAAAATACTTTACCTCAAGAAAATTAAAAATCATTTTCCTGTGGGAAAAAAACGTGACAATTAATACCTATGAATACTGCACCGATAGCACAGTTTTTCAATTCTGTTCATATATTATAGGGACATGTTGACTATCTTTCTATATAAATAATTTAAGCTCTTCACCTTTATACTTTAAAATACTGTGCAATAAACAATTTGGTCTTTCCCAAAGAGAAGTGCCACCATTGTTGTCAGCTTCTAGGGGGTAATCTAAGTTGCAGCTGATAGAAGTGTCTTCACTAAAGGAAGGAGCTGGCCACATCAGTAGTCTGAGGTTGAGGTGCAGCGATGTCACAAAGACCGACTGTGTGATTTTTTGGTGATAGTTGTCAAACAGAAATACTAACCATGTGATGTATGGGGAGGACTTTCCATCACACCATATTAGTTGGCCAGGAAACTGCATTCCATGACATGAGCAATCAATCAACCATGCCCACACAATGAAGATCCATTAAAATCTCTAAACATGGAATCAGGGATTAATTTGTCTGGTTGGCAACACTCTGTAAGGTAGTCACAAATCAATGCTGGAAAGGAAATATATCCTGATTTCATGGAGAAGACAATGGAAGTTTCACACTTAGAACCGTTTTAAAATCTATGCTATGTTTCTCTGTTAGCTGATTTTAATCTGTATCTCATCCCTGCAATAGTTGTAACTTTAAATTTGTTAGCTTTCTATGAGTTCTGTAGGTTGCTCTAATAAACTATGAAACCCAAAAGTGGTTCTAGATACTACCTGAGTAAAATCTTGCAGCTGGTATGAGAAGGGAGGACTATCTGTGAAAGACTGTGCCCTTGAACTTTGCAACGAGGCTACACCCAAAGTAGAAGAGCTTAGATAACATATTAACTAAGAGGCAGACAGGCACACACAGACACACATTCAAATATGTGAATACAGAAATTCAGTCCAACCAAAAATTAACATCTCATTCTAAACTACAGACTAACAAATATAGTTTAATAGCTTACTGTTACTGCCAAGTGTGCCTCTGCTCCTACCTCTTGAATTCTAATAGAAAATTCAAGTTTTCAGGCAAAACACCATTAAATATAAGAGCAAAATACCCTTAAATATAAACCCTCTCAATTTGAAAGTATAACATTAATTTTAAATTTTGATGAAAAGAAAATAACCACCTGGGATATTGGCACCAATCCGAAGCCAGGAGCCAGGTGCTTCTCTGGGACTCCCATGCAAGTGCAGGGCCCAAGCACTTGGGCCATCCTCCACTGCCTTCCCGGGCCACAGCAGAGAGCTGGACTGGAAGAGAAGCAACCAGGACAGAATCCAACACCCCAACCGGGACTAGAACCCAGGGTGCCGGTGCCGCAGTCGGAGGATTAGCCTAGTGAGCCACGGTGCTGGCCTATTTTTTTCCATTTTTAAGAGAGAAAATGTAGTTCCTTTAATCAGTTTTCTTGAGATGTCATCTTCAGACTTGGCCTCATTACTGTATTATTCTTGTGAGTACATTCACATTTGTCAGTACCAGTATTAAAGTGAAGTGTTTGGAATTCCTAATTTCAAATTTAGCATGCTTAGTACAGAGCAAAATCATACTTCCCAAATTTTATATGAGTAAAAAGGCATTTCTCAGATCAAAGGGAGATGGTAGATCATTATATGGTGATGAATATTTTATGTAAAGGATTTAGGGCAGCAAAAGGAAGATTAAAATAAAACAAAACAAAATCACTGCAGCACCACTACGGCGTAGCAGGTAAAGCCACTGCCTGCAGTGCCAGCATCCCATATGCGTACCGGTCAGGTCCTGGCTGCTCCACTTCTGATTCAGCTCTATGCTATGGCCTGGGAAAACAGTAGAAATGGCCCAAGTACTGGGCTCTTGCACCCATGTGGGAGACCTGGAAGAAGCTCCTGGCTCCTCGCTTCGGATTGGTGCAGATCAGGCTGTTGTTGCAACTTGGGAAATGAACCAGAGGATGGAAGACCTCTCTCCCTCTCTCTCCCTCTCTCTCCCTCTCTCTCCCTCTGTCCCTCTCTCCCTCTCTCTCTCCCTCTCTCTCTCCCTCTCTCTCTCCGCCTCTGCCTCTCTGTAACTCTGCCTTTCAAGTAAATGAGTTTTTTTTTAAATCATTTCTATATACTTTGCTTCTGTTTTATTCTATTACAACTTCTTCTACTACAGCAGCTATCAAATCAGTGGTGATGATAACCAACTTGCTGATATTTTGATGCCCAGATACTAATCCAAGCAATCTTTAATTGATATATTGGGCAGGATTCTGAGTTTCTGTATTTAAGCAAGTTCTCTAGATAGCTCTGTTAAATACCAAATTTAAATAAGTGTTGCACAAATTATAATTTTCTTGAGGGGCTGGCATTGTTTTGTTGCAGTTAAAGCTAACTGCCTGTGATACAGGCATCCCATATAGGTGCTGGTTGGGGTCTCAGCTGCTCTACTTCTGATCCAGCTCCCTGCTAATGGCCTGGGACAAGCAGTGGAAGATGACCTAAGTGACTCGGCCTCTGGCATCCAAGTGGGAATTCAAAAAGATGCTCCTGGCTCTTGGCTTCAGCCTGGCCCAGCTCCAGCCACTGCAGCCATTTGGGGATTGTACCAGCAGATGGAAGACCTCTCTGTCTCTCCCACTCTGACGTTCAAAGAAATAAGTAAATCATTGGAAAAAAAATAATAAAATTTTCTTGAGTATTGGAACTAGCATACTGCTTTACTTTAAATAAGTGTGGAGTGTGTATTTTAGAAAAAAAAATTTAACATTTAATCATTTAATTGTGATTTTAAAATTAATTTTGATTTTTTGTGAGGTAATATATTTATTTCCATTATAGCTACTTTTTTTTTAAAAGTATATTTTGTTAATTCATTATGAAAAACTAACTCTTCCCACTTATTAAAATTTTAATGCTTCATTTGATGATATTTAGGTCAGCTTTTTAGCAGAAACTTTTCAACTTAATATTGTGAATGTAAAAATTCAGCTCTTTATACTTTTAAAATAACAAAGAGATTAGTATAAGCAAATATTTAATATAAAAAACTACCCTTATTATTCATGTGACAATAAAATTTAGAATTTGAGCTAGTTTCTTAAATTTTGCTTATAAATAATATACTTCTTAGAAAACAGAAGTATTTTATTTAGCTGCCTGGGAAAAAAACTGAGATGTCACTTCATTTGTAACATTAGGAAGAAAAAGACCTGGGGCTGTCATTTGGCCTGGTGGTTAAGAAGTCAATTAATATGTCAATGTCCTATATCAAAGTGCCTAGGTTTGATTCCCAGCACTGACTTCCAATTCCTACTTCTCACCAACACCAGCCTCTGGGAGGCAATAGATTACAGCCTCACTCACATAAGTGACCTGGAATGAGTTCCAGGCTCCTAGCTCTGGCTATGACCCAGCCTGGCTGTTGTAGGCATTTGGGGAGCAAACCAGTGGATGGGAACTCTTTCTGTCTCTCTGTCTACCTCTCTGTCTCTATGTTTCTCTCTTTCAAATAAAAAAACAAACAAAACAAATCAATCTATCAATCTACATCATTTAACTTCACTTCTAATCTAGTGGCCAGTATCTTAATCAAAGATGTCATTGATCATAGAGGTTTGAAAGTAGTATGAATCTATTAGTATTTTTTGTGAAGTTTTTAGGCAGGCTCCTAGGAGTGATGAGCTAGTAACACAGTTGGCATATGTTTTTTGCAAAAATTTCTCAACGCCTTAAGTTATCAACTACTTTCAATGAGCACCACAGTCCTGTTCAGGGACGGAAATACCGCTTTAAAATCTTGGTGGACTCAAGATTCTTCACAATCCAATTGCAAAAGGAAGCCAGTAAAAAGTTACACAGCAAACAACAGGTTTCTAAGGGCTCCAATGAGCCCCCACAACTGGAACCTACAGAGATTCTTTCCTGCAGGAATGAGGATATTTACTAGCAGATGTGAAATCTAAGAAAGTTCTGATAATGCAGTAGCCAGTGACTACTCATGGTTCCATGAGCCCTTTGACAAATTGATGCCAGGTTCAGGCGTAAAACAATTCAACAGCCTGAGCCTTCCACACTGTACCTTGCACCATATCTTAGCTGCTTTCTTGTTAAATATATATATATATATATCTATTTAACATGCTTAGTACATATATATATATATGTTATATATATGTTATATATGTTTTATATATATGTTATATATTTGAAAGGCAGAGAGGGAGAGATCTTCTACTGAAGATCATCAGAATAAATTAAGAATAAAGAGTGAGAAATGGATGGCAGATATGAAAAGAGTTATTTTATAAGAACCCTCAAGAAGAAAAGGCGAATGAAGTAAAATATCATGAAGCTTCGACAACAATTCTCCTGTCTACAAGGATGAGAAAATAAAGCCACTTGTATGAAGAGCAGAGCTCATGAAGCTATCTAGAAAAACCAAGGGTTATGCAAACTTATGTGTGAGTGAAAGGTTTGGAAATACATTATCTGGATAAGTTTAATAAAGCTGGGTAGGCTAAATAAAGGTTACATAAATTTTGTTTAAGCTTAACACTCTAAGATGAAACTTCTATATTTCCAAACCCAATGAGACCAAGAAAGTAGAGGCCAAGAACACTGGGTCACAAAATAAGAAAAGATTACAGAAGACCAGATACACATTAATAAATTCTTTTAGTTCAGCTATTCTTTGCAAAATAAAAAATACGTGAAATGACACCTCAAACTTTCCAAGTATTTATTAATCAATTATGAATAGTAAATACATACTACCACCAACCATTACAAATTAAACATGTGTATTACATCATTTATATGATTTAAGTAGTGTGTTACTTTTATACTATTTCAAAGTACTTACAAATAGACAAGGTATTTGATGCCATCACGGATAATCTTGGTTCCCTTATCCTATTTTGTTTTTCTCAAAAAATGTCAAGTTGTTCAACTAAAAATTATTTTGTCATGGGAGACTTTCACAACTTAACTCTCCTAATAGAAAATAATCTGCTGTTTACTAAATCATCTATCAGTAAAATAATATGTGGAAATGGAAAGGCAGAATATGATGTAGCAGATGAAAAGTACTACCTCTGGCAAAGCTCATTATCATTGCTATTTTAATCACCACTTCAAACCACATATTTTTGGTCAAATTTACAACACACCATTTTGCAATGTGATTTTAAGTATAAATTATGAACCAGAATAGCTAAATTTCTACTGTTAACATTGCAATTAAAAAAAATAGCCGCCGGCGCCATGGCTCAACAGGCTAATCCTCTGCCTTGCGGTGCCGGCACACCGGGTTCTAGTCCCGGTCGGGGCGCCGGATTCTGTCCCGGTTGCCCCTCTTCCAGGCCAGCCCTCTGCTGTGGCCTGGGAGTGCAGTGGAGGATGGCCCAAGTGCTTGGGCCCTGCACCCCATTGGAGACCAGGAAAAAGCACCTAGCACCTGGCTCCTGCCATTGGATGAGTGCAGTGCGCCGGCCGCGGCAGCCATTGGAGGGTGAACCAATGGCAAAGGAAGACCTTTCTCTCTGTCTCTCTCTCTCACTGTCCACTCTGCCTGTCAAAAAAAAAAAAAAAATAGCCACAACACAGCCTACATTTTTTTCCACCAAGATTATACACAGTAGTGGAGTAAAAATATTTTGAGGTATTGGTGCTTGCTTTTCTACAAAATCACTAAGGTCAAGCACTTAGAAAGGTTTTACAAATTTAAAGATTCAACATTAATAGCCTAACTGGGCATAAAATTTCTTGATTCTAGATTGACAATACCTCATTAAGAAAATATTTCTTGCACTATAATTGGAATTTGGAAAGGGTTTTTTTTTTTTTTTTTGCTGCTTTTGTAATCTATCTACAGATAAATCTATAATGAGCTAAATTTATCCATCAGGATGACTGAATAAATAAATTCCATCATTTAAAATTATTTAAAACCCTGGCTATGGAGGAAAATGGGCTGTAAAGAAAGAAAAGAGGCCGTATCTTCCTTCTCCAGCCAGGATGGAAACCACAAAGAAAGCGAACTTCTACTCCCACTCCTTATCACTCCTTAGCCTACCAACTCTCTCTTTTAAAAATCTGACCAGCCTGAAAACTGCCATAAATTAATGAAAAAATAGTTTAGAAGGGCACATAACATAAAAACTGGGACATGCAAGACAATCTACTTTGTCTACTTGAACACACATTCACAGGTAGTTGGGTTTTATGAGAATGATATCTGTTCATTGGATACAACACATGGGATTTAAATTACGATGATATTTGAAGTGAAATACCTGAATTGGAACACAAGCATTATCCTTCATGAATAACACAAATTTTACACATAATTTTTCCTTTATAATTTTTAGTTATCACTCCTGAAAGTAACTGCAATTTTTGCATAATAATAGCTAAAATTAAAAGCTAAAGAGTTACACAAACATTAATGGTTGTTACTTATTTTATATTTACTGTATACCAAGTATAGTTAATTCTCATAACACCTTGAATTAGAAATAATTGTATCTACTTAATAGGCAAGGATGTTGAACAATAGAAAGCCCAATTTCATAGCATGGGAAGTCACTAAGGATAATAATACATTCTTTTCTCAGTTCTATGCAGCCCTGATATATAATAAATAAAATGTGTGTAGAATCAGCTAGTTAAATTTCTGGCTGTACATGGTGAGATGTTGTAGTATGATATTCAAGTCTAAGTTTTTCAAGGGAAAGGGAGTATTTCTCCGTATGTTCACGGGAAAAGTACAGAATTATTATAGAGTTTCACAGTCAGGAGTAAATTATTTTTTATATCATCTAGTCCTTTGTTATTCCTATCTTCAAAAATGAGACACAAATCATTAGATGACCTGCCCAGGACCATGTAATATGGTAGCAACAAATCTAAGAAGAAAACTGAATTTCTTAGATTCCTTATTCCACTGTTTTAGTATCCATAAGGTAGCTACACTTTAAATATGTGACTTTTCATGGATAATCTTCTTTCAAATTTCTCTATATAGAAGAAAATAATAGCATGCAAAACCTAAATAATTTTATTATTCAGTTAAGCACAGTCTGATACCAGAACTAAGAATCTATGCACAGTATTTCAATTTGACATCAAAACAAATAAGTTCACTTTTCAAAATATCCTAAATGAGAGCAAAATACCGTATCATCAGCCTATAGTGGGGACAGAACATAAAATATTCAGGCTTCCAACTCAAGCCTAGGGCAGCCAACAGTAGAAATACAGCATGAAAACCAATTGCACTATATCACAACAAATAAATTGCCTATTCTGAGCTGCCAAATCAAGGACAAGATGGAAAACAAATTCAAGCCAGTTACATAACCAGATCAAGAGTGTAAAATATAAGCAAAAATTTAAAAAGGAGGGCATGCAGTGTACAAATATAGACAAGAAACCCAGCTGATCAAAAATGCATAATCTCAGGAATAGACGAAACTTTTACCTAAGTGTTCTCTAAAGGATAGTTTAATAAGAACCTGAGTTTTGTTAAATAAATGTTCATAGTAATCAGTTACATCAAGATAGAATGAAAAGAGAAACTCAACTCTATGGAAATAATATGAGGACCAAAACAACCAACTGAAAGAAAACCAATCAAACAGAATAGAGCAAAACGCACAAGGCTGCAAGTTGAGTTATTAATATGATAGAAAGACTTGATGTAAACAGAAAAAGATTATCAATCAGAAGGAAACTTATAAACGGCAAGCTCAAATATTTGCCTAACACAAAAACAAAGTATTCTGAGGTAGTGATCTAACAAATGAGACTGAAAATAATACATAGCACAATATATTAGTTTCTTAAAATATAGAACCTTCATTTTTTCCTAAGAAATCTAAAGATGTAGAATAGAAAATTCTTCAAAAATTTCAATGAAAATTCTATTTTGAAGCAAAAGAACTATAAATCAGAATGACTAGATTATAATAAGTTAGTGCTTAATGTGATAAAAATCAAAAATTACCAAATTATTAGTCACAGTGGTTATACCCTTTTAGATTTCTAAACAGCAGGGAATGTTAGTTCTATTATCTAGTCAAATCCTCCAGCTATTGGCATGGCTGCTATTATTTATATTAGTCATCCTAATAAATAAATAGCAGCATCTCACAGTTATCATTGTCCTGCTCTGATGAACAATTATGTTGAGCACTCATTCAGGTGATTATGTGCCACTGATACCTTTGATCAAATGTCTACTTAAATCTTGCTCAGGGGCAGGTATCATGGAACTGGAGGTTCAGCTGCTGCCTTGGATTGCCGACCTATTCTATTCCAACTATTCTTCTTCTGAGCCAGTTCCCTGCTGTTGCACCTCAGAAGCATCAGAGGATGTTCAAGTACTTAAGTCCTTGTCACCCATGTGGGGAACCAGGATGGAGTCCCTGGCGTGACTTGGACATGGCCCAGCCCTGGCTATTGCGGCCACTTGGGGGTTGAACAAGCAGCCAGAAAACAGCTGTGTGTGTATGTGTGTGTGTCTATGTGTGTGTCCCTCTTTCTGTCACTTTACTTTTCAAATAAGTAAATTTTCAATCTTGTTCATCTGTTGTTATTCCATCGCTGATTTTTCAAAATAGTTTACATGCCCTAAATTTGCTTCTCAACTGTGGTTGTCATTTCGCTCTTCTATCAGTGTCGTTAAAGAAGTCTGTGGTTTTCTCTTTTTATAACATCTAATTTACCATTTCTTTCTTTTATGATTTGTAGCCTGGATGCAGAATCTAAGAAATCAGGGAACTGCAAAACTTTCAGGAGAAAACATGGATTAGGCAAATGTTTCTTGAATGCAAAACTCAAAATATAAGCTAAAAAATGACAAATGCGACTTTCCCAAAGACTTTTGTGAAGAGACACTGAAAAGAATGCAAAAACAAACTACAGATCCAGAGAAAACATCTGCAAATCACACATGTGATAAAATGGATTTATAGAGAATTTTCAAAACTCAGTATTGAGAAAACAAAATAACAGAAATTGGACAAAATTTGAGCTGACGCTTCACCAGTAAAGAAATACAGATGGGAAATAATCACAGGAAAAGATGCTCAATATTACTCATTAGGGAAATCAAATTAGGAATGAATTATGGATCAATTTTTCCATATTGATCAGGGAGTAAAATGCAAACAAGTAATGAATACTATGTTAATGTCGGTATATAGATCAAGGAGTGGATCCACATTTACTTTTAGGCACTTGCAGATCCAGTTATCATGGTTCAGCTTGTTGAAAAGACTATGCTTTGTCAATTATATTGGCTTAAGAAATTTAGTAATGATCAATTGACTACACATGTAGGTTTTATTTATGGATCTTTGGTCCATTACATTAGTTCATTAATCTATCTGCCTATACGCCAAGACCACATTTTATCATTATAATAATGCTCTATAGCAGGTAGTGTTAGAAATTCAACATTATTGTGAGTTTTCAAATCTGTCACTACGGTTTCTTTATAATTCTTTATAAATTTTATAATTTTTATCCAAAAAACCTGCTTAATTAAATTCAAACCTTTAAATTAAATTGTTTTGAATCTATACATTAGGTTGTGGAGAACTGAAGTCATAAAAATATTGAATTATATTCTATGAATATCTTAAGTGTCCCTATACTTCTTTCAGCAATATTTTATTGTTTTCATTGTATAGATCATTCACATCTTTACTCCCATTTTTCCTTGTATAATCATATAACACATTTTAAGTATGATTAAATATTATTCCTTTCTAGTTTAAACCTCTGTTGATTCTTTTGTCATATACATAACTGCAATTAATTTTTGTATTTCTAGCTTTTAACCTGTAACTTTACTAAATTAATTTATTAGATGTAGTGTCTTCTGTAGATCCCACCAGATTCTTCACATAGATGTCATATCAGCTTTAAACAAAGAGAATTTTCTTTCTTTCTAACATATGTCACTGCTTTTCCTTGCTTTGTTGTAACACATATTATCTCATATTCTGATGGACAAAAGTAGTATGGGCTGCACTCTTAGATAAGCTTTCTGGAATGCAAGTTAGGGAATGTTCCTTCTCAATGCAACTATTTGACTCTACAAATTTATGCAGACATCAAGAACCTTTTAGGAAACAGAATTTCCTTTAAAACTTTGAAGTTCTGATTACCTGATGAACTATAATAAATGAGGAAATCCAATGAATGAGTGGCTAAAACTTCCTAAGAGTTGTACCATATGGGTTTTATTTCTTTGGTCCTGATAGTTTAATTTCATTCCTGGGTCAAAATTTTTTGCCAAAGGATGGACTAATGCATCGAGATTCCTCATGATAGAAAATGATATATATTTATGTAGCAGAGTTGAAAATGTCTACTACAAATATCTCAGGAAAAGAAATAAGTATCTAGTCATAAACTTCTGCTGCCCTCCAATTTTCACATTAATTATCATCAATGAACTTAAGCTTGAGACTTCATGTTTTGTGTCTACCATGTTGTGGTCTATTCACTGCAGAGTTTGATGAACCTGGTAAATGAAGGCAACAAGCAAGAGCCTGGTCAATGGAAATGCTCTCATAAACATAAAAGCTATTTTAGTACACCTTAAGACTGCATTGTATCCTACTGTTTATGAGAAACATGGGTCCCTTCATCACGATTCTTACAGTGAACATCACCTTACTACTCTAAGAAGCAAGGAAAAACACTTTCCATAGACTATATATTTCAAAAGACCTATTTGTTTTTGCTCTATGATTAGAAAATGAAAGAAGACAGGTAGGAAATGAAACAATGCAAAAGCACTGATATTCCCCATGTTTTCCCGGTCAATCCTCTTGCTCCTTCATTATCTTGTTGATTGGATCAGATTGTTTTGCCTATCATGTTAATGATGCTCATTTTAATGATGTTATTTTCTTTATAGAATTATATTAAATTTGGGTTAATCAAATTCTAAAAGTATCCAATTATATTCATCTCCAAGGAAAGAAAATGAGCACAGGGTGGATCGTAACATGATGAGAATTACTGGAGCAAGCATGCCATTTCTAAATGTTCTTGCTTTATTTAGAACCTTTGTTTGTGTTGACAATTCCAATTCTTAGAATATTGAGCATCAATTTGTAAACAACTACTGTTTAATCACGTCTTTGACTAATCCATAATGGATACATGTATACTAAGGTTTCAAGGTACACAGACATTATGCAGACCAAGGAAGCCACATTTTAGAAAGCTGTATATTAGAACAAAAACAGTTCAGAGGTCTTCTGGATACATGTGAAGATTGCCAGAGGGATTATGACGAAGACAAAAACAAAGTGCTAGCAAAAATCTCAAAGCTAAATGCAGATCTAAAGAACAATTCCAATTAGATAGTGTCAAAGAAACCGGCTCATATCTGACTACTAGAGTCATGTAAATGACTCATGGAAGCAGTTAACAATGATGCCTTTATATCTAGTATGTGGAACTAAGTCTATAAAATTAGATGTTTCCAGGACTACCTTGTAGAAATAGGTGCCCATTCCTAGGAGTCATCCATGTGGAATTCTACACTTGAGAAGCATGGTGTTTTCGCATTTTTGCCAAGAAAAACTATTTTTGCACAGATTTAAATATTTAAGTTCTTTATCTAATTTGTATGGAGTGAAAAATGGTACTGGACTAGATATATGGGCCTAGGTTTTGTCACTAATCAGCTGCCTGATTCAGTTAATATCTGCTCTGGAGGTATGAATCACATAATGTTCTTGGAGGAGCTTTTAAGAATTAAACAACTCCGGGGACTGGGCTGGGCATAGCAGTAAAGCAGCTGCCTGCAGTGCCAGCAACCCATATGGATGTTGGTTCGAGTCCCAGCTGCTCCACTTCCCATCCAGCTCTCTGCTATGGCATGGGAAAGCAGTGGAACATGGCCCAAGTCCTTGGGCCCCCGCACCTGTGTGGGAGACCTGGAAGAAGTGCCTGGCTCCTGGCTTTGGATCAGCACAGCTCTGGCCAATGCGGCCATCTGGGCAGTGAACCATCAGGTTGAAGACCTCTCTCTCTTTCTGCCTCTGCGTCTCTGTAACTCTGCCTTTCAAATAAATAAATCTTTTTTTTTTTTAAAAAAAGAATTAAACAACTCCATAAATATAATTAAAGAACATTCAGTTTCCACGCTTCTCCCCATGAAGTATCTTTATTCTTTTTGAAATAATACAGTAATTAAAAATGTTGAAAATCCTTATTCAGAATTCATTCAAAGGTTTACTTCTCCCTGAGCACATATTAACTGTTTAATGACTAAATCTTACTTAGCAAAATAAGATATTATCTATTTCTATTATCTATTTCTATTTTTATTCCAATATATCAAACTGGAATATCCCAATTACTCAATTCATAACTAAAATAATGCACTCTTGTTTCTAGTGGATACTATCAGGCTAACTTTGGTTAACAAGTAATAATGTAGGGCTCAGCATTGTGGTGCAGTGAGTTAATGCCCTGGCCTGAAGTGCCTGCATCCCATATGGGCGCCGGTTCTAGTCCTGGCTGCTCCTCTTCTGATCCACCTTTCTGCTATGGCCTGGGATAGCAGTGGAAGATGGCGCAAGTCCTTGGGCCCCTGCACCCACATGAGAAACCCAGAAAAAGCTCCTGGTTCCTGGCTTTGGATCAGCTCAGCTCCCGCCGTTGTGGCCATCTGGGAAGTGAACCTCTCTCCCTGTCTCTACCTCTCTCTGTAACTCTTTCAAATGAATAAAATAAATCTTCAAAAAAAGTAATAATGTAACAATTTTTTTTTTTGGATAGGCAGATTTAGACAGTGAGAGAGAGAGAGAAAGGTGTTCCTTCCATTTGTTCACCCCCCAAATGGCTGCTACAGCCAGAGCTACACTGATCTGAAGCCAGGAGCCAGGTGCTTCCTCCTGGTCTCCCATGCGGGTGCAGGGCCCAAGCACTTAGACCATCCTCCAGTGCCCTCCCGGGCCACAGCAGAGAGCCGGACTGGAAGAGGAGCAACCGGAACAGAACCCAGCACCCCAACCAGGACTAGAACCCAGAGTGCTGGTGCCACAGGCAGAGAATTAGCCAAGTGAGCCGCAGCACCGGCCGTAACATTAATTTAATCTATAAGTAAAAATTGTATAGTATGGCACTCCAAGTAGTCCTAGAGATTAGTTTACATTTTTCATATAAATCAAAGCTGGCACTATATCCATTTTTGTAATAATTAAATAATTATTTTGTTTTCTGGAATAAGCACTGCATCTATAACACACCATGGAAATGTTTAAATAATGTGATCAGAGGTTCTAATCAAGTTGTCCATTTTAATTTGTAGCTTCTCCTAAGGTAACTATCATGTGAAAAATAAATACAATTGATTTCAATTTGTCCTCTCTTTCCAAATGGCCTTACTGATCTGATTACCCAAACCTTTTCTGCCTCCCTTGATAACTAAGGAAACTTAATATGTTAACTAACCTCACTGACCCACTGATTCCTAATCATTAAGATTTAATCAATATTCACTTTTCTCTAATCAAGCACACTTTAAATTACATCAGTAACACAAAGTTTAATGGGGTGGGTAGAA
Organism: Sylvilagus floridanus; assembly: GCA_949820135.1. Taxonomy (NCBI): domain Eukaryota; kingdom Metazoa; phylum Chordata; class Mammalia; order Lagomorpha; family Leporidae; genus Sylvilagus; species Sylvilagus floridanus. The sequence continues at coordinate 27,601,443 of OX463239.1, read as the reverse complement.
GCAGATTTGGGGAATTATTTTATTACGGTCAATGCATACAATGAATGAGCCACATGAAACTGTGATTCAGGCTTTTCTTGCTGGATACACTTACTACCACATTGGGTTTGTGTAAGAACTTTGAACTCAGTGTCTCAGAAAAAGACAGCGGCTGTGGTAATAGGCAGTCAACGAGCCAAGCCTCAGGCAGGAGCATTTTACGACTCAATTTCCACCTTCTCCAACCACATGTGTGCTTTTTGAGTTTTCAATTTTCATTCTAGAAATACTGAGTCTATTTACGTCTTTTGTACATAACATTTTCAACCCACTGAACCTTTATGCATGCCGATTTCTCTGCTTTCTACATCTTCTACAAGCAACAAGGTCATGGCCACCCTTCAGAACACAGGTTGGCCATCACCTAACGGAAGATTTCAGACTACTTCTGCTTATCCAGAATGCATCTCCCTCCATTAGTATTCTTATAGCATCAAGAACAGTAGCACCTTTCTCCTTACTGACTAGCATTTAAATGATCCATGGTTATTTCTGATCTACCAACCAGATGGAAAGTTTTTAGAGGATGGGAATTAGATCTTAATAATCCCTGTACCTGTAGCATTCAGCCCCACTGTTGGTATGCAGTGAAAGCAAGTAGGCTTTCTGAACTGATTTGAAGAAATAGATTAGAAATATTCATATAAGCGTTTGCTAACTTCTTAGGCAGAATTTTAAATACATAAGGATAATATAAATTTCTAGTTTTTTTTTATAGTTGCATGTATATACTTTGAGATAGCATACTAAGGAATCTACCTGGTTAAAATCAGGGTAAAAATAACTCACCTTAATGAGTTATTTCAATAAATATTTTTATCTGAATATGATGGAATAATTACTTCAATTTATAACTGTACATTTGTAACTAGTTTTGCATCCCATATTATTTAAAATTTGGTGGAGGTACAAGTGTTGAGCCCAAAAGTTAAGATGCACACAATCCCTACTGTTGGTGGGAATGCAAACTGGTAAAGCCACTATGGAAGACAGTTTGGAGATTCCTCAGAAACCTGAATATAGCCCTTCCATATGAGCCAGCCATCCCACTCATTGGAATTTACCTAAGGGAAATTAAATTGGCAAATAAAAGAGCTATCTGCACCTCAGTGTTTATTGCAGCTCAATTCACAATAGCTAAGACATGGAATCAACCTAAATGCCCATCAATGGAAGACTGGATATAGAAATTGTGGAATATGTATTGAATGTAATACTACACAGTGGTAAAAAAAAAAATGAAATCTGGTCATTTGCAACAAACTGAAGGAAGCTGGAAAACATCATGCTGAGTGAAATAAGCAGTCCCAAAGGGACAAATATCATATGTTCTCCCTAATCTGTGACAACTAACTGAGCACCTAAAAGTAAACCTGTAGAAGTGAAACTGACACTGTGAGAAGCACTGACTTGTTTAGCCCTTGCCCTGTTGAGGAACAGCTTACTATTTTATTCTTTTTAGCCACTGGTTGAACTCTTCACTTAACACAGAATTATTCTCAGGTGTTTATAAAAATTGATATAATTAAAAAGGAGAGAATGATTCAACATGGGAAGCAGGACACACAGGAGACTCATAGAATGACAATTGCTCTAAACAGCACTCTGGCCTCATAATCAGTCCTTAAGGCATTCGGATGTGGCTAAGAAGTCAGTGAGAGTTTCTCAGGCATGGAAAACCAAGACACTGTGGCAAAATAATGACCTTCATGAAAGATCTATATGAGATCCCGGCGGAAAGATGGGGCCATCAAAGAAGGAGGTACCTTTCTCTGAAAGGAGGAGAGAACTTCCACTTTGACTATGGCCTTGTCTAAATAATGTCAGAGTTTGTGAACTCCAGAGGCTTCCATAGCCTTGGCAGCTCATGACTAGAGCCTTGGGTGATCACTGACATCATGAATAACAGTGTCAATTGTTAAATCAACAACAGAAGTCACTGTGCACTTGCTCCCCATGTGGGACCTCTGTCCTTACTGTGTTGTACTATGAGAATTAACAGTAAATCTAGTCTTTGAACAGTACTTTATACTTTGTATATCTGTGTGGGTGCAAACCATTATAATCTTTACTTAGTATAGAATTGATCTTCTGTATATAAAGGAAACTAAAATTTAATCTTAATGAAGAATGGGATGGAAGAGGTAGTAGGAGGTGGAATGGTTTAGGGGTGTGAGAGTGGGTATGAAGGGAAGAACAGCTATTATCCAAAAGTTGTACTTACAAAATTTATATTTATTAAATAAAAGCTTTTTATAAAAATTTTAAAAATACTTAAAATACATAAATTTTTTAAAAAGATGTACACAATCCTCATTATAGTATATGGGTTTGACTCCTGCCTTTGGCTCCTGCTATTAGTGTACTGGGAGTTTTAGAGATTATTTTTCCTAATTTAAATTACTTATACATGTAAACGCCATTAATTTCACACTCTAGCACATTTGTAGAAATTTCTTTGGTGTCATGCTAACATTAATTCACAATTTTAAACATGCATATTTATAAAAAATTGCCTCTGAGATAAACAAGTTATATCTAATAACTCATATCTAATATTATATAGCAATTAGAACTATAGATATTAAAAAATCCAAAGAGCACTAAGGGCTATCAACATGTAGAAACTGAAATTCATTAAGAAAAACAAAAGAGCAAAAAAAAAAGATAACAAAAATATATACTAGTGTTATTTTGCAGTTTAATCCTAGGATAAATCACAATTATAATTTAATAATTTTACTAATGACACCTTTTTGTGGATAATTTAAAATTAGAAACAATGAAATACTACACAATTTTCTCAGTTTCTGTTTTTGTCATTTTTCCCAATTTCAGCTTTAACCTATAAAGACAAAACACAATAAGGTGCTCAGTTGAATATATGCTATTTTCATCACTACTTGCCTGAATCATATTGTTATCATTATCTTTTTAGGCATTTATTTTATTTCAACAATAATTTTGTTTAATCTCCATGTATACCATAACTGTGTTAAACAGTTTATGATACTATGCTCAGAGGAAAAAAAATGTAAAAGTAGAGCAGTGAAAACTCATAGCTTGGCATAAAAAACAGATTCATTCACATATTCCCTGAAAATCTATAAGCTAAATATAGCTGTTTCTGAGAATAGAGACCTGCATAAAATGGATTGACTCATCATGAAAATGGTCAATTTAATCAACATTAATGATGCAAAAGTTAAATCACTTCAAACACTTCAGGCCTGAATTCTCAAGGTGGATATTTTCCAATGATTTAGTACATCATTTAATTATGTTATATATTGTTTTCAAATACCAGTTTCATCTTTGGCACTGAACTGTTTAAACCAGAAAGCATAAAGATAAATCAATCCCAAATTTAGCTTTAACAAGCATTAATAAACTTACAGTTTTTAAGCTAGAAAAGGAACATAGGGAGCTTAAACAAACACACCATCAAATGAAAACACAACGTACAGTTACAGGGGGCTGAGGGTAATTACTTAAAGATTAAACCCAATACTGCATTTAAAGTCATTTAGAATAAAGTGAGTATGCCACAAATGGTGGGTTTTGTTAAGGATCTTACTGCCACTGATAAAACAGGTGTAGAGGAAGAAGGTAATATTTCAATAGGTAGGTTCAGTGCAAATATCTTCATGAAGTTGCCATGAGTTATTCTCAAGTGAAAGGACCAGGAAAACATGAAAAATTAAATGGGCAAGAACAACAGAAGTAGGTAGAACCATGAAAACCTAGGGACATGAAATCCAAGTAATCCACTCTGTCTGCCTTGGGAAGATTCTACAGAAAATAAATAAAAAGGCTTGAGGCCAATAAGCGAGGATGATGGTCTAAGGCTCAAGCACCCAGGATTATTTTACAAGGCAATGAGAAACACAGAACTCTAACACATTAGAATGACAGCAACTGAAGCTAGGGTTATGGAAAAGATGAGCAAGAAGCAAGGCAGATCTGAAATAGGGATCTGGAAGTTAAAACAAAGCATAACATATGTATTACAGGCAGGACTAGGAGAAACATACTCTAAAAGTCTGAGATGGAAAAAATGAATCCCAGAAAGTATAGAATTACAGAGATACTAGAATCTGGTATGGGAAAAATAAAGGAGGTAAATTTTGTGGAGATGTAAAGTGACAAAAAAATTAAGGTCAACTATTCAGGAGATTCCCAGACTAGCCAACTGGCATCAGTACGGCATTGACTCCCTTGTTTGCTTACTTGATAGACCTAACATTGGTAGGACGCTGGCAAAATTCATATCCAGTTTTCAATTTTATTGTTTCAATTAGACTTTCTAAACAAGCATGCAGGTAGCAAGGAATATGGTGAAAACAGTCTAAAAATTGCCTTTGGATCCTCTGATCTTCCATGCTACATTTGCCAGCTCGTGAAAACATTTGCTTTCTCTGGTTTTCAATAAATTAGCCTCTAGAAAAACACGGTGGATGCATTCTACACAGAAGAGTAATAGGGAGTCCTTCATAACATACAGTCCAAAGTATAATATGTAAAATAGTTTCCCAAATAATGTAGAACCCAACATTATATAAGATCTTTAAATTATTGGTTTTCAAGACTTTCATAACATACTATTGATTTCTTTATCATTCAAAATTTGTTCTTCCCATTTTTTACTTGGTTTATTCAACACAGATTTAGCATTTTATAAGAAAGTAATTTTTGAATATGCAATGTCAAAGGAAAAGCATGAGAGAAAGCTGGTTTTATACACAATTCAATGACTCAATGATCCTGAGTATCTGTGTTTCCTAAATGTAAGGAATGTCAGAAACCCTATTAGCAGTCCACTAATTTGAACTCCGTGATGACGCATTTTGGGCTGGACTTTTGTAGCTGTTAAATTGTCTTACCAAATGAGTTCATCATGAAAAGGGTAGCATCAACTTTTTAAAAAAATATGTTCATCACTGAAAAAAATGTTAAATGAAATTATAGTCTAAGATTCTCCTGCAAACCATTTCGGAGTGCCCAGGTTCAAACGCCAGCTCTGCTGCTGATTTCCGCTTCCTGCTAACGTGCACTCTGAGACACAGTGATGGTCCAGCTGCTGGGATTCTTTCCATCCAGGTGGGAGGACAGCAGACTACTCTGGGTTCCTGGCTTATGCCTGGCCCAAATCTAGCTATTGCAGGCCTTTGGGGGAGCAAACCAGCAGGTGGAACATCTTTTTTTCTCTCTAAGTAGATTTAAACAATACACAGGTTATATTCACAACTGATGAGAAGCTATTGAGATGTATAATACACAAATGTCTCTAAATCACTTGCTCTAAATAATTTGCTACCATTCATAGTTTTTATTGTTTTCTTCCATATTCTAACCTATTTTTTCTTCTTGGTTTTTGTTCTTGCTATGTTTCCATCTTGCAAAGTACCTGCGTTTTATGTGTAACTGTCTTTCTTATCTAGGAAAAGTAGAAGATATCACATATATCTGTTTATGTCTCTATTTCTCCTGGTTTCCATTTGTGTTTATCTAGTCTGATTCACTTTTATCAAGGTGCTTTATCCTTGAAATTGACTTTTCAAGCTTATCAAAGAAAAACAGTTTCCTGACTTCATGCTCCCTTGCTGGCAGTAAGAGACAGGTTTTATTTTAGATCTAGATAGGAAAGCTGAGCTCCACCAAGGCCTTTGAACCAAAGGGTCACAAAGAATTAATCTAGGTTCACATAAAGCAAAGGAATGAAAATTAAATATGGTGTTCTTTTTGTGGAGTTTTTCTTAGTGAGATCCTCAGTAAGGTGGAAAAGTAGGCCTATTTAAAACTCCCTCCTTTCACTTGAGCACCCCCTTGAATTGCATCCTCTGGTCTGCTTTAACAAAAACCAGGAGGAAAAGAAAGCTAGGCATCAGAAGCAATGTAAAGATAGGTGGTAGGCCTATTAAAGGCTGCTCTGTACAGTGATGTGCCATCAAGGAGACTCAACATGCCCGTCTACTGCAGTGGCTTTCAATGTGGTAAGCCAGGTCTTCAGCAGAAGTCAGCTTGTGGAGAGCGCTGGCAGCTCTGCCAGCCAAGAGTTGGATCACTGGAAATGGATCTGCCCTGGAGTCGAAGGACTTCAGGTCAGATCCATAGACTTTGCTGGCTCTAAGCTGAAAAGCTTTTCACTTGGCCCAGCTTCCGAAGTGACCACCACTGCTGAGGGGACGGCCAAGCAGGGTCAGCAACACTGAGGACAGAACTGTAAATGTCCTGTTAGAGATGCCACCTGCCTTTACCTGGCCAGCTCTCCTCCCAGGGCAGCTGGGTGATGGAAGTCAACAGGGTGCCTTCCCCAAGAGGTTCACACTTCCCTTAGGATGTACCCCATGTGAAGCCATACATAGGTATGGGCCTCATAACTGACAAGGCCTTAAAGCCCACCTGATCAATTATCAGGCCCCTTCTGTCAGTTTCTATTTGGCAGAGATAGCACCATTCTTAGGTCCTCTAGTAACAACTCTGTCCTTTGTATCTAGCCCACTTGGGCCTCATTCCTTTGTAACCATAGCCTCTACTGTAACATCAATGGCTCTACTCCCAACCTGTGTGTATTGATGGTCCTTTCCTCTACTTAATGGTGTATGATTGTTCAGAATTTCTCTACAGACAAACCCCACTACTTGCAAAAGTTAAGTGGCTTTTCTCCCGGTCTTGGCTGGGATCAGTTTTAAACCACATCCATCAAACAATCTTCACAAGAGTCCACAGACCCCCCTCATTTCCTCTCCTCTATGAAATCCTCTCATTACCTGGTTAATGCCACTCTTAGGATCATTGGATGTTATTCTCACCCTGTCTTTTATACTACAGTGTCTAAGTGTTTACACCAGGTGATAATGGAACGAACCAAGGCCTTCAGCAACCAGGCAGTCAATCAAATGCTGCTACAGTGATATACTCGGCTCTCTACCCAGGAGACAGTGGCTTGAGACATCACCCCATGCCTGCGAAAAGTACCTGCCCCATGCCAGCAAAGAGTACCTCATCGCCCCATGTCAGCAGGAAGTAGCTCTAAAAACAGGTCATCATCCCTCTACCCCTTCTGGACTTTGGGGATTAATGTAATCCCATACAACTGCTTTATAAAAAACAAAAGGGGGAAATGTTAGAAAAATGGCCCAGTTTTATCTATGGCACGATCTATTTCCTGACATCATCCTAGGCTCTAGCCCCCGCCGACATTGCTGGAAGCCAGGTGGTCACATGGCCCAAACGCCATGTCAAGCTCCACCCCCATCCTAATGGGATTCGCTGCTCCAGCTTCCCTGCCTGCCCTCCGGCAAAGTTTTAAAAGGACCTGTTCCTGAACACCTGGCAGGCGTTCAGCTCTCATGTGCATGCTCTCTCTCTCTGTGTCTCTCTGCTCTCTCTTGGCTTCTCTCTCGCTCTCCTCTCTCCTCTTCCTCTCTCAACTCCTCTCTCCTCCACTCTCCTCTCTCTCTCTCTCTTTTTCCTTCTTTGCCCCTTCCCTCCGGTCTGCTGGGTTTTCCCCAATAAATCCTTTCCCTTAAAAAAATAAAAATAAATAAATAAAATCCTTCCTTTCTCCTTATTTATTGGAAAGCCCTGCCCTTCTCCTCTGGACTGTGGGGAATATATGTTCTCAAATGTCAAAAGAGGGGATTGCACACAATTGTATCAATACTACCACATTGTGTTCCTTTAAATGTGAGTATTACTGTAATGAGACCTACATGATGTCAAACTGTTAAAGAGGACCCCCATGTATGATGTTTATGTTTTCTTTAGTTTTATCCTTTTTCATCATTATATCAAATTTTACATTCAATAATTGTGATAATTATTATCCTTTGTTCTGCACAGGGCCCTTTGTCTGTTTACAAAGCCTGCAGACACAGGCACCCACATACCCAAATATATTTAGCACATGCACAGTAGCACACAAAAATACGCACAAACACACTATGCATGAAAAAAAGGAAAAAAAATGTTCTGTTTTAAAACCTGACTTGATTATAAGATGTGAAAATATAATGACCTTTTTTGGTTTTCTTCCTTATCTTTTTTTAAAGAAATACCTTTAATAATTCATTTGGTTGTGACTGGGTAGTCTGACAAAGGGAGCATTATCATGAAAAGAACTAAACTGCTATACATGACAAGTGAGACATTTAAGAGGTCCTTAAGGTGAGCAAGAAAAGATGTGGTACAGATGGGAATTAGCAAAGACCCCCACAGAGAAATCTTTTTTTTTTTTTACAGGCAGAGTGGACAGTGAGAGAGAGACAGAGAGAAAGGTCTTCCTTTGCCATTGGTTCACCCTCCAATGGCCGCTGCAGCTGGTGCGCAGCGCTGATCCGAAGCCAGGAGCCAGGTGCTTCTCCTGGTCTCCCATGCAGGTGCAGGGCCCAAGCACTTGGGCCATCCTCCACTGCCCTCCCCGGCCACAGCAGAGAGCTGGCCTGGAAGAGGGGCAACCAGGACAGAATCCAGCACCCTAACCGGGACTAGAACCCAGTGTGCTGGTGCCGCAAGGTGGAAGATTACCTATTGAGCCACGGTGCCGTCCGAGAAATTGCTTTTGGAGAGAAGGCCAGTGAAGGCCATCTAGGAACAGGCACTTTAACTCACAGTGCCTCCTTCGTTTTTCTACCCCTCCAGCAGTTTCTGCGAACCTTTCAGAATCTCTCTGCTTGGGAGAGATCCTGCCCAGGAAGTGAAGTTATGTGAGGCAAAGTTTATATTGAATAGGGATGAGTGCTGACACACTGAAAACACAGGAAGAGCTCTGAACGACAAACTCAGAGAAGAACTGAAGCTCCCAGAAACATGAGAGAGGCAACTTCCCAAATTAACTGCATGGCTCAAGCCATTTTATAAAGGAATTTAAATTGAGAGAAACAAAAGAAAGTAAGAAGATTAGGGAAACTCATTTTACACATACATCAATAGACACATCAATGTCTATTCATATTGGTGAACTCAAATGTAAAAATACATATAATAGATCTGTTTGGAAAAAGCATTACTGGCTAGTAACCCCTCATCTTTGCTTACAGGAGACATCTGTAATATCATCTATGTTAAAAGATTTAGAGGTTAGGCATTTGGTTAAGGGGTTAAGATGTCAGTTAAGATGCTCACATCCCTTACTGGAGTGTCTGGGTTCACTTCTCAGCTCTGGTCGATTCTAGCTTCAAGCCAGCGTAGATTGGAGGCAGCACTGATGGCCCAGTCAGTTGGGTCTCTGCCACCCAAGCAGAAAACTAAGATTGAGTTTCCAGCTACTGTTCTAGCCCGCTCCCAGAACTGGCTTTGTAAACATCTGGGAAGTGAACCAGCAGATGGCAGCTCTCTGTTTTCTGTATTTGTCTATATGCCTGACTTTCAAATAAATATGCCTCGCAAATAAATAAAAGTAGTTTCTGTCTGATCCACATTAGATCATAATGTTACCTATGCCAAAGATTACCTTTAATTATTATTTGAATTATTTTAGTCTACAACAGAAATCAGTATTTTTACTGACTGAATTACTATTTATTTTCCTTTTCTTTTTTTAAAATGTATTTGAGAGGCAGAGTTACAGAGAGACAGAAGGATACACAGAGAGAGGTCTTCCATCCACTGGTTCACTCCCCAGATGGCCACAACAGGTGGAGCTGGGCCAACCTGAAGCCAGGATTCAGGAGCCAGGGGCTTCTTCCAAGTCTCCCATGTGGATGCAGGGGCCCAAGGCCATCATCAGAGAGCTGGATCTGAAGAGAAGCAGCCAGGACACAAATCGGTGTCCATATGGGATACCAGCACCACAGGCAGAGGCTTGGCTTACTATGTCATAGTGTTGACCCCTATATTACTATTTCTTGATTGAAAATATTTATTAGCCAAATTAAGTGTTTCCAATTTAAAATACTGATTAAAGTGAGATATGTAAGAAACAATTTAATTAATCAGAAAAGAATGAAGCATTTAACAATAAATTCAACAATAGTAGTTCAAAACTCAATGTCAATATCACAAGTTTAGATGACATAGGAATATTTTGAAGAAATTAGAGAAAGTATGTAAAATAATCAAAGTAAAGCACAAAGGATATACCAAAGGTAGACTTCTTAAAAACTTTGACTTTATTTTTCAGGTTGGTTTATATTTTTATTATTATTTTAACAATGTGTAAATAGATTTGCATAATTTATATGGAAAAAGAGAGTCAAATGTTATCTACTCAGCAAAAGAAATCAAATACTTTTGAAAATTAGCATATCTAAAATAAATTCATGTAGTATTACTACTGCTAAAAGGAAAGCCATGTACTCTCATCTCTATTAGTTTCAGTATAATTTGATAACTGCCGAAATTTTAAACAGGACCCTATTGGAATTCACAGATAAACTGAGCCTAAATGTGCAGATTTTTAATCAATAATAAAGCTTAAAATTCACGGCAGTGAAATTGTGAGATCAAATATCATGAAGTATGTACAGACATATCATTTCTTATTTTAATTTTTAGTTTTTAACAGATTCAATGTGGTTTGTATGTACAATTCTAAGAGCATAATGACATTCCCTTCCTCCCTCCGTCTCCTTTCTCCCTCCCACTCTCCTTCCTACTCACTTTCTTTTTTTAGTTTTTGAGATAACATATTTTAAATATACGTTACAGTAAAAAGGCTTAATACCTCACCCAATAAGAAGTTTAATAAGTAAAAAGCAAAAAGACCCTAGTTTAGTGGGAATATAGACAATGGCTTCAAATAACACTGAATGGAAAAATGACAATTTCACTTGCAGTAAATTTTTTAAAGTAATTACAGATCAATAAAACTATGATAACTCTAACACTCTTAATTATTGGTTAGACAAAGGTATAAAACAAACTTCACAAAACTATATTTGCAGCAAGAAGGGGAAAAAAGGAGAGAGAGAGGAAGGAAGGGAATATCATTATGTTCTCAGAATTCAATCTACAAATCACATTGAATTTGTTAAATCCTAATTAAAATTAAAATTAAAAAAAATTACAAGTTCCATATAAAAACACTAGAAATATAGATAAATCATTTCTATTTTTCATTTGTAGGACCTCTTTACCTAACAATGACATGAATAAATACATCAGTGTTAAGTAATTCAATAGATGAGCTAACTGAAATATTACTAGAATCTAAAGTTGGAGGATGTGGGTCATATGTTAATTCAGTGATCATTGATAAACTGAAGAATAATCAAATTACAGTTTGGGGACAAGCAGGGATAGCACTGTACCCATCTTAAGAAGTTAAAGGAGAGAAAAAATTATGGATTTCTTATGGAAAATTCTAAAGAAAATCAGCTTGATTATATAAAACAAACAAGTGACAAGGCATGTCCCATCTTCAAACAAGGAAGAAGATACTCAAGTTATCATCTCCTCAATGTGTGTGTGTGTGTGTGTGTGTGTGTGTGTGTGTGTCTGTGTGTGAGAAACAGAGGAGAAAGAAGAAAGGAAAGGGAGGAAGAGGAGAGAGAGATGCTTCTCTGAAGGTTAAAATCTTCAACAGGTGCTTAAGAAAATAATCATAGATTCCCAAGACCACTTGAGAGAACCTAACACAGAGATGGATATTGTAAGATTTTCACATGATTTATTAAATATAATTTGGATGTCACTCAAGGTCAAAGTAGACTTTTCAATCCAAATATTTTTCAAATTCAAACACTAATGATTTGTACTGAAAAAAATAGTTTGTTTTACCCCAATTAACTGATTTAAAACATTTAGAACATAAGAAGCAGGGCTGGTGCTGTGGCCTAATAGGCTGAATCTCTACTTGCAGTGCAAGCATCCCATATGGGTGCCAGTTCCTGTCCCGGCTGCTCCTCTTCCAATCGAGCTCTCTGCGTGGGTCCTGTCAAAGTAGCAGCAGGTGTTCCAAGTGCTTGGGTCTCTGCACCCATGTGGGAGACCTGGAGAAAACTCTTGGCTTCTGGCTTTAGATCAGCCAAACTCTGGCCATTGTGGCCATTTTTGGACTGAACCAGCAGATGGAAGACCTTTCTCTCCATCTTCCCTCTCTGTCTGTAATTCTACCTCTCAAATAATAATAATAATAAATTTAAAAAAACACATAAGAAGCATACTGCTTTATAATATACTTCTTGTGTGAGGGGGAACTCATACTTTTCACAAAAAATGCATGCTAAGGAGAAATATAATTTTAGTTTAAGCATTTCACATAAAATAAATAATTTCTGAAAGAGAGAGAGAAAGAGAGTGAGAGAGAGAGACTGACTCATATTGGATAAGGCAGGAAGGAAGATGAGTCAGAAGCCACACCTCCCCCACCCTAGGTAATCCTATCTGCCTATCAGTCAACAAAAAAAATCCTTTCCCATGATGCTTGTCCCTTCATCTGGAACCAGGGGAGGGGTCCCATAACCACTCCCCTATTTAACCTCATAAGAGGACTGCAACTGGGTGGAGCTTGATCCCTCTGTGAGGCAGATGGGTTAGGGTACTGAGGCTTCATCTCTGTTCTTCCCTCCCTAATCCTCTTCCCTTCCTGGCCCACTCTATTTCTGAACAATGCTCACGTGTGCATGTATGTGTCTGCGTGTGTGTTTTCCTCACCTTTTAAATAAACTTTATCACTTTGTGTACCATATTTGTGCCTGTACTTAGAATGTTTTTCTAGCTAAAAAGAAAGTACCTGGGACAGGAATTTGGACACTAACTGGCCCACAACAATAATGATCTCCAAGCTATGCTTATCTTCTTATTGTTTTGTAAAATTTATGATCTTGAGGAGATTCTAAGATGGTGGATTAGGGAATGATATACTGCACTAGGCTAGGGATAAAAAAAAGTGCACCATCAGGGGGAAATTGGGGAGAAAACTGCACTGGAAATCCTACAGGAGGAAGAGGATGCCATGGACCTGTGTGGAGGATGCGGACCCACAGCAGGAACACAGACATGACACGTGACTGCAGCAGCAGAGAGCTGGAGTGGGAGGCAGCTGGGAGATGGAGGTGGGACAGGTGATACAGCCAGAGGGAGCGTGTGGTGTGAGTCTGGACTGGAGCCCTGGGGGTCCGCAGACCAAGTGGAAGCAGAGGGATGTGTGTATCTCACCCCAGCTTCCCCACAGCAATCCTGCTGCCTGGCTGCGAAGGAGCAGGCACCATTTGGGGTTTAGGCGGCAGCTGCGGAAGCTTCTGTGCACCCTTGCAGCAACTAACTGCCTGAGACAGGACGCTAGCATCATGGAGGCAGTGGCGGGGGAGAGCAACATTCCTCCAGTGGCTCTTGTGTACGTGTGACCCAGAGATTGTAGCAGAGGGAAACTGCAGTCCCCACTGACTTTGAGCCTGTCTGGGAGGTGGCTGGGCAACAGCCTCCCACACCTAGTGGAGCTGGCGCAGGGAACATCTGCCTTTCTGCTAACCAGGCAGGCTGGCAGGGCAGAGAGAAGCCTCTGCTCCCAGTGACTGTGGGAGCCTTGTGTGCTGAGACAAACCAGGGCACTAAGTAATGATTAAGGGATCAATTCAACAGGAAGATGTAACTATAACAAATGCATATGCACCCAATTACAGGGCATCTGGCAATTTAAAAGAAATGTTAATGGATCTAAAGGGAGACATAGACTCCAATACAATAGCAATAGCAGACTTCAACACCCCATTTGTATCAATGGACTGATCAACTAGACAGAAAATCAACAAAGAAACAACAGAGCTAATCGACACTATGGATCAAATGGACCTAACACATCTACAGAACTTTTCACCCACAGTTGCAGAATACACATTCTTCTCTCACCGCATGGAACTTTCTCAAGGTAGACCATATGCTAGGCTATGACACAAGTTTCAGCAAACTTAAAAATCAAACAAACAAACAAAAAAACCTGAAATCATATGATGCATCTTCTCTGATTACAATGGAGTGAAGCTGGAAATCAACAACTCAAGAATTTCCAGATTATATGCAAACACATGCAGACTGAACAACATGTTCCTGAATGAACATTAAGCAAGAAATCAAATAAGACATCAAAAACTACATGAAAAGAAATGAAGATGATAATACAAAATATAAACACCAATGGGATACAGCAAAATCAGTGTTAAGAGGGAAATTTATAGCAGTTGGTGCCTACATCAAGAAATTGGAAAGACAAAAAATAAATGAGGTATCACTGTGTCTCAAGGACCCGGAAAAATAACAACAAATCAAAACCCAAATAAGCAGAAGGAAAGAAATAATTAAAATGAGAGAAAAATAAACAAAATTGAAATAAAAATACAAAAGATCAATGAAATGAAGAGCTGTTTTTTGAAAACATAAAGTTGACATCATTGGCCCAACTAGCCAAAAAAAAAAAAAAAAAAGAAGAAGAAGAAGAAGAAGAAGAAGGAGAAGATCCAAATCAAAATCAGAGTTGAAAAAGGAAATGTGATTGCAGATAGCACAGAAATAATCATCTGAATTACTACAAAGAACTGAATGCCAACAACTTGGTAACCCTAGAAAATGGATAGATTCTTAAATACATACAACCTACCAAAACTGGGTCATGAAGACACTGAAAGCCTAAACAGAGCAATAACCACGAAGGAAATTCAATCAGTACTAAAGACCCTCTCCACAAGGAAAAGCTCAGGACTGGACAGCTTCACTCCTGAATTCTACCAGACATTTAACGAGGAACAAATTCAGATTCTTCTCAAGCTATTCTAGACAATGGAAGTGAGAGAATCCTCCAAAACTCCTACGAAGCCTATATCTCCTTAATTCTTAAACCAGAATAAGATACAACAGAGAAATAAAACTACAGACCAATTATAGACCAATATCCCTGATGAATATACATGCAAAAATCAACAAAATACTAGCTAACTGAATCCAACAACACATTAGAAAGATCATTCACCTACACTAAGTGGGGTTTATCCCTGGTGTTCAGGGATGGTTCAATATTTGCGAATCAATAAATGTGATGTATCACATTAAACAACAGAAGAACAAAAACCATATGGTTATCCCAATAGATGCTGAGTAAGACTTTGGTAAAATACAACATCCTTTCATTAGGAAAACCTTAAGCAAATTGGGTATAGAAGGAACATTACTCAACACAATCAAGTCAGTTTATAACAAACTCATGGCCAGCGTCTTATTGAATGGGGAAAAGCTGGAAGCATTTGCACTAAGATCTGAGACCAGACAAGGATGTACACTCCCACCATTGCTATTCTGTATGGTCCCGGAAGTTTCAGCCAGAGCTAATAGGCAAGAAGAAGAAATCAAAGGAATACAAATTGAAAAGAAGGAAGTCAAACTATCCCTATTTGGAGATGAGATGATTCTATAAATAGAGGAGCCAAAAGACTCTACGAAGAGACTATTGGAACTCAAAAAAGCATTTGGTAAAGTGGCTATCATACAGAAATCAATAAACAACAAGTGCTGACAAGGATGTGGGGAAAAAGGTACCCTGGTCCACTGTTGGTGAGAATGTAAACTGGTACAGCTACTGTTGAATACAGTATGAAGATAGCTCAAAAATATGAATATAGACCTATAATATGATCCAGCCATCCCACTACTGGGAATTTACCCAAACCAAAAGAAATCAGCATCTGAGAGTTAGTAGTAACCCCATGTTCACTGTAGCACAATTCACAACAACTAAGATATGGAATTAACCCAAGTGTCCACCAACTGTTGACTGGATAAAGAAATTATGGTGTATATACCCAGCAATTTAAAAAATCCCATCATTTACAAGTTGGACAAAACTGGAATTCATTTTGGTGAAACAAGCCAGTCCCCAAAAGAAGGATGGTATGTGTTTTCCCTGATTCAAAGTAACTGAGTACCTAAAATGTAATGAATTGGAATGAAATGGACATTTTGATATTTGATGATTGTTTACAACCCTTGTCTCTTCCGTAAAAGAATAGTGTTTTCTGGGGCTGTTGCTGTGGCTCAGCAGGTTAACGCCCTGGCCTGAAGCGCCGGCATCCCATATGGGCACCAGTTCGAGACCCGGCTGCTCCACTTCCAATCCAGCAATCTGATTTGGCCTGGGAAAGCGTAGATGATGGCCCAGGTCCTTGGGCCCCTGCACCCACGTGGGAGACCTGGAAGAAGCCCCTGGTTCCTGGCTTCGGATTGGCACAGCTCCGGCCGTTGCGGCCAATTGGGGAGTGAACCATCAGATGGAAGATCTCTCTCTCTCTCCCTCTGTCTCTCCTTCTCGGTGTAACTCCGACTTTCAAATAAATAAATAAATCTTTAAAAAACAAAGAATAGTGTTTTCTTTTCCATAGTATTTGTTGAACTTCAAAAAAAGCACCTAGTTAAAAACTACACAGGACAATGAATTACTCTCCTTGATTGCAATGCACATATGAAGAATAATGTTTGCCCTTTTAGGAGACTGAACTTTGACCTGCAATTAATTAACCACCACAGATTGCTTTCAGGGAGGGAACAATTTTGGCATTCATGCCCCTACTGCATAGGGTAGCTAAGCAAGCTAACCCAATAGTATTCAGTTGCAGTTAATCCTTGAATGAGAACCAAAAGAGGGTAAGCTTTTTTTTTTCCCTTCCAGGTGTACTTAAAAATAGAAACCACTGAGTGGAAGGCAAATACAAGGAGTACTGAGTTGATACTTGAGCAAACAGTGCTGTGGAAGCTGCTGGAATGCAATACACTTTCTTGTCTACAACGGTAAGACCAGAACCTTCTGTTGGTGGCAATGGAAAGTGTTTCTACTCCTAGTAGAACGTTCACCTGACACTAATGCTGTAAAGGGAAAGAGAAGATGTGAAGCAGAGGGAAAGGGAAGGAATGCTTTGGAGATCTCATGCTTCAAAACAACAGTTGGAGTGGAGAAGTCGGGAAGTTTTTTCAGAAAGAGGTAACATTTAGGGAGTGTGATCCATTTTTCAAATGTGAGACTAAGCATTTCCTGGCATCATCTAGCACAATCCTATGAGATTTCTTTGCATCATAACAAATATACAAAAGTGAACTCAGAAAGCATAGTTGAAGTATCAAAGCCAGAATTGAAACTGGCTAATTATCTAAACTATAGTGGAAACAGAGAGAGAGATAAAATGGTGACTCTGGACTTGGTTTCAAGAAGAGGGATCCTTTAAGTTAGGGCACGAATACAAGAGGAGAAAAATTAAGGGGGATAAGTACAACTTTAATTTCAGTCACACTGGATTGTTGAATTCATCAAGAAACTAAGCTGACATTTCACAGAATTTAGTTAAATCTCAAATACAAATTTGAAAAAGATGTGCACGATAGTGATAGTCATTTTGCTACAAAGTAAGAAAGTGTAGAGTTTGAGCACAACAGAATCATGATGTGACTGGGAGACAGGAGAATAGTTAACTATGATTAGAAATTAAACAGAATTAACATACACGGTATCATAAAAAATGAGAAAGAAAAATACAGTAAGTGGAATGAATGTTCATCCAACAAATATATCTGCTGATTGTAGCCAACAATGAGACAGGACAGATGGATGTATGGACAAACTAACATACATTCATACTGCTAAATATCTGCATTTTTTATATCTCCGTGTATATATATGTGTGTATATATATGTATATATGTAAGTATATATGTATATATGTATGTATATATGTATATGTGTATATATGTATATATGTGTATACATATATACATGTGTATATATAAACACATATGATATGTGTAAATATATACATATATATACATATGTATATATATATACAAATATGATGGATTGATGCAATTGTACCTTAGGGATTCAAGTGAGCACTGAAAACGAAAATTTCACTTTGAAAAATTATTTATACCTTTTTCTCAGCTACAAAGAATTATTTTCATCATTTTCGCTTGTACACAGGGCAACTATCTTTAAAGCATGTACCTTCCAATACTAGAATCACCAGAGAAACTGTTAACACTGATGAGCACTAAGGAACCGAGAATACTGAAGGGACTTCAGGTAACCTCTGCCACATCCTCCCCACATTTCAGCATAAACAATTTATGTGACAACTGACTGCACAGTAGTTTTCTTAAATACCGTTCAATTTCCCATTCAGTTCTTTGTATGTTCCTCCTATGATTAGTTTTGTGTAATTATACCCCTTTTATGTTTAAAACAATGATCTGACGTTACTTAGTAACCTTTTTTTGTGGGAAATATTTAAAAACTTTTATGTTAACTGCTAAATAATATTAAAGAAAATCCAAATATTCAGTAATTTCAAAAAATATATTTGCCTACTTTCTCTTTGAAAATAGTTGGAAAGCAGGAGAAAGTAATTTCTAAAGAATTCTTGTATGTATAAAATCAAGGGAGAATTCCTTTCAGTTTGAAAATGCTTGGTCAGCTGAAATCCTGACATTTCCTTTTGAATAACTTTTGCTTTTGTTTACTGTTCTCTTTAAAGCTTCAAGGAAATACTCATTTGCTAGAAGAAAGGAACTCACAAGATGCATCAAAATGATCTATTGGAAGCATAAAGTAAGCTACTCCCTGCCAAACCCAGATAAAGAAGCCAAAGGGCTATAAAGAAAGAAGGCAGGCACAGAAGAAGCATCAAAAGCAAGATTCAAAAACTAGGTATGATGGAAACACACCGGCTTAATACACAAAACTACAAATATTACGATCAAATAAATAAAAATACAAGAGTAAAAGAGTTGCTAAGAAAGCTTATCATGGCAGATAAAAAGAATAGATGCAGTTAAAGGGATTTCAAAAACAAAGAAAGAAAGAAAGACACAGTGTTTCCCTGCTGCTTGAGAATCAGACCTCCTTTTAATGCCTTAGTGCTAATCTCTGGTAACCTGACAAGGGAAGTTAATTTTGAGCTTAGGCAACATTTGCAAGACTGCTCTTGGATTTGGAGGACTGTTAAAACTAGATGTAAAGCCACAGCGTCAGTGACTTGTAACTGTCAGGTCTCTTAAAAAATCCTGGATACTGGGGATAGTGTTGTGATATAGCAGGAAATGCCACCACCCACCTGCAGCATCGGCATCCAATATGGCCGCCAGTACCTGTCCTGCTGCTCCACTTCCAACCCAGCTCCCTGCTACTGTACCCATGAAAACAAAGAAGATGGCCCAAGTGCTAAGGCCCCTGCAACCAACATGGGAGAGCCAGAAGAAGCCACAGGCTTTTGGCTTTGGCCTGGCCCAGCCCAAGCCCTTGTGACCGTTTGTGAAGTGAACCAACAGATGAAAGATCTCTACCTCTCTTTCTATAACTGCATCTTTCAAATAAATAAAATCCTGGAAATTGTGAATACAGATGTGTTCCAAGAGCCATTGGCTCTGAGGGGGAAGAGGATTCTGCCAGAGTTCCCATTCTCATATTATGTAAATTTTGTCTTCTCATGTATGAGATATCATTTAGGTACTGGTTCTTTTTTTTTGACAGGCAGAGTGGACAGTGAGAGAGAGAGACAGAGAGAAAGGTCTTCCTTTACCTTTGGTTCACCCTCCATTGGCCACCGTGGCAGGCGCGCTGAAGCTGGCGCACCGCGCTGGTCCAAAGCGGGAGCCAGGTGCTTCTCCTGGTCCCCATGCAGGTGCAGGGCCCAAGCACTTGGGCCATCCTCCACTGCACTCCTGGGCCACAGCAGAGGGCTGGCCTGGAAGAGGGGCAACCGGGACAGAATCCGGCGCCCCGACTGGGACTAGAACCTGGTGTGCCGGTGCCGCAAGGCAGAGGATTAGCCTAGTGAGCCGGCTAGGTACTGGTTCTTAACCTGGGTGATTTTTCCAATCAGGGAACATATGGCAATGTGTGGTGATATTGATGCATCATGACATGGGGGAAAGGGCATCCCACTGGCATCTAAACACCCTATAATTGCCAGATAGTCGCCAGGCCAATTCCCTCTCCCAACAAAGAACTACATTTTGGAGTTAGGAGAGGCCCTTTGCATCAGACTTTTAGTAGCATCCCTGACTTCTACTCGCCAGACTCAGCTAGCACTCCTCCCCTTCCAATCATGAAAATAAGCGGCTTTG